>JAJOZX010000023.1:110000-725000 GCA_023014485.1 Bathynomus jamesi | reverse complement strand
ATTTCCCAGAAGAGTTCCTTGTTCCATGCACGGTCTGTGTTTAACATATATATATATATAATATATATATATATATATAATATATATATATATATATATAAATAAATATATATATATGCTACCCCGACGTATGAGAGCAGGACAATTAAGGGCCAAGACAATTAAGCGCAAGACAAATGAGCGCAAGGCAATAGAGCACAAAACAATAACCTAACCTAACCTAACCCAACCTATCCTAACCTAATCTAACTACATTATTTTTAACATCCTTAATAAATATTGTTTTTTTAACATCCTTAATAAATATTGCTTTTTTAACATCCTTAATAAATATTTGTTCAAGCTTATTTTGTTTCTTTTATCCAGTTTTTATTTGCTTGCGCTATTTTGTTTTAGCGCAAAACAATAACCTAACCTAACCTGACTACATTATTTTTAACATCCTTGATAAAAATTGTTGTTTTAGCATCCATAATAAATATTTGTTCAAGCTTATTTTGTTTCTTTTATCCAGTTTTTATTTGCTTCCTCTCGCTCAACTGTTTTACGATCTTTTGTCTTGAGTTTAATTGTCTTGGCGCTCAATTGTCGCCGCTCATTTGTCGCCACTCTTTTGTCCTGCGCCCAATTGTCGTGTCACGATATACATATATATATATCACACACACACACATATAAATATATAAAATATATATGTATATATATAATATACACACACACACACACATATATATATATATATATATATATATTAAACTGAATATTGCGTACAATCTTTCAAAGCACTTTGTAATTGTGGACCATATACCGCCAGTATATTTTATAGAATACAGGCTTTTATAGGATAACTAGTGGTCCAAATGGTCCACCACTAGATATATATATATATATATATATATATATATACATTATAACTGCAAACACGCAGTATAATTAACGTAAAGAACGACGCTTTGTATAGGAGAATATTCCGCGCAAGATGAGAGCGAGAGAACGAAACAAATGAAAAAATGAGGTAACCACCCGGGAATCGAACCCGGGATCTTCCGATTGCCGGTCATATATGATAACCATTACACCACGGGCCTCACCCAATCAAATGTCGTAATTCCTCTACATGCGCGCAGAAACCAATGCCCCAAAGGGGCACCTCCCGCATGCCGTAACATTATATACATTATAACTGCAAGCACGCAGTATAATTAACGTAAAGAACGACGCTTTGTATAGGAGAATATTCCGCGCAAGACGAGAGCGAAAGAACGAAACAAATGAAAAAATGAGGTAACCACCCGGGAATCGAACCCGGGTTCTTCCGATTGCCGGTCAGATATGATAACCATTACACCACGGGCCTCACCCAATCAAATGTCGTAATTCCTCTCCATGCTCGCAGAAACCAATGCCCCAAAGGAGCACCTCCCGCATGCCGTAACATTATATACATTATAACTGCAAACACGCGGTATAATTAACGTAAAGAACGACGCTTTGTATAGAATATTCCGCGCAAGACGAGAGCGAAAGAACGAAACAAATGAAAAAATGAGGTAACCACCCGGGAATCGAACCCGGGATCTTCCGATTGCCGGTCAGATATGATAACCATTACACCACGGGCCTCACCCAATCAAATGTCGTAATATATAAAACCTTCCTTCGTCCAAACAAATTTGTGGAATCGCCTCGCACTTTTATGTCAGAAATAAAACAATGGTTACTCGCATTATTGTATAATAAAGGGTAAGAAGATAATTTAAGATAAATAGTTAATTATCATAATAAAAATAATAATAATAATAATAATAATAATAATAATAATAACAATTATTATTATTATTCATTCTGAGAGAAAAGAAAACGTATTTACTAGTCTGAAATCAGCTAATATGACTGAAATGCCATGTATATATATATATATATATATATATATATACACACATTTTAACTGCAAACACGCAGTATAATTAACGAAAAGAACGACGCTTGTATAGGAGAATATTCCGCGCAAGATGAGGAGAGAGAACGAAACAAATGAATAAATGAGGTAACCACCCGGGAATCGAACCCGGGATCTTCCGATTACCGGTCAGATATGATAACCATTACACCATGGGCCTCACTCGAACAAAAGCCGTAATTCTCCTACATACGCGCAGAAACCAATGCCCCAAGGGGGCACCTCCCGCATGCCGTACATTATATACCGGGTGGTTACCTCATTTTTTCATTTGTTTCGTTCTCTCTCCTCATCTTGCGCGGAATATTCTCCGCCCCCTTGGGGCATTGGTTTCTGCGCGTATGTAGGAGAATTACGGCATTTGTTCGAGTGAGGCCCATGGTGTAATGGTTATCATATCTGACCGGTAATCGGAAGATCCCGGGTTCGATTCCCGGGTGGTTACCTCATTTATTCATTTGTTTCGTTCTCTCTCCTCATCTTGCGCGGAATATTCTCCTATACAAGCGTCGTTCTTTATGTTAATTATACTGCGTGTTTGCAGTTAAAATGTATATAATGTACGGCGTGCGGGAGGTGCCCCCTTGGGGCATTGGTTTCTCCGCGTATGTAGGAGAATTACGGCATTTATTCGAGTGAGGCCCATGGTGTAATGGTTATCATATCTGACCGGCAATTGGAAGATCCCGGGTTCGATTCCCGGGTGGTTACCTCAATTTTTCATTTATTTCGTTCTCTCTCCTCATCTTGCGCGGGATATTCTCCTATACAAGCGTCGTTCTTTACGTTATATATATATGATGAATAAAACCACGAAGGAAAGGAAACAGAATGGTGCTCGAGCGCTTTCGTCTAATCACATCCTCAGGAACACTGAAGTAAATAAAGAGTTCGAGACTATATATATATGGTCACAAAAAATATATATATATAATAAATATAGATATAAAAATATAAAAATTGTGGGAGGAGCATACAAATTTGTAAGGAAAACTACCAATTTTAGCACTTTACCCTTCCTGTCTAAATCCGTTCTGAACGAATTCAACACAAGATCAAATTGATTGTTTACAACAAATTTTATAGATAGTGCCTGAATGATATATAGGTCACAAAAAATAAAAATAAAAAAATATAAAAATAAATTTAAAAATAAAAATTGTAAGAGGAGCATACAAATTTATAAGGAAAAACTACCAAAGTTTTAACACTCTGCCCTTCTTGTCTAAATCCGTTCTAAACGAATTCAAAACCAAAGGATCAAGTTGAAAAAGACCTTGGCTCATGTTAAAGTTATTTGTAAGTTGGATAATAGCAGACTCAAGAATATTTCTGTTAACAATGTTGCTAGAGTGAAACAAAACTGAAGCATTATTCCAATCAATACAGTGGGCTAACTATGACAAATGGACAAAAAGGGCACTGGACGACTCTCCCGTTCTAACGGAATATTGATGCTGTTTTACACGCGTGTGCAAATCCTTTCCCGTCTAACCAATGTAAAAGGAATCACATTGTTTACAACCAATTTTATAGAAAATGCCTGACTTATTGGTGGGGCTATTTTTTACTATGATATTTTTCACAATATTGTTATATGAAAATACTACATATTCTTCGACAAAGTGCGAGTGTTATTATTCACACGATAGTAGGTTCGTTTTGCCTTGTTAAGACAAGATTCCATAAACGCGGTGGGTAGCACAGATCATTTCCGATACCGTTGATTTTTTCCAATTCGGCATCGATGTTTTCCGGACTGGCGATCCTAAGAGCACGGAGAAACATTGAAGAAAATATGGCCTTCTCAATGGGGGTGTCATGTCCAGAGTAAAAGTGTACGTAGGACAAATTGTTTGTTTTTTTCCGATATATACTAAACTTAGAACCTGGGCCTTCTCTATGTACACGCACATCCAAAAACGGGATTGGGTTGTCTTGTTCCACTTCTAAAGTAAACTTAATGGAGGGGACTTCATTATTTAACTGAAGGAGGAAGTCATCCAGGTCACGATTCATGGGCCAGATACACAAAATATCGTCGACGTACCGCAACCATGGTATGCCAACCCCCAGGATTCTCGAAATGTAAGTAATTTCGAAAAACTCCATATAAATATTGGAGAGGAGGGGCGACAAGCGGTTGCTCATGGCCATCCCACCCAAAAACCTGTTGATAAGTTAGGTATCTATCGTGAAAAAACAAACAATTTGTCCTACGTACACTTTTACTCTGGACATGACACCCCAATTAAGAAGGCCATATTTTCTTCAATGTTCCTCCGCGCTCTTAGGATCGCCAGTCTGGAATACATCGATGCCGAATTGGAAAAAATCAACGGTATTGGACGTGATCTGTGCTACCCACCTGCGTTTATGGAATCTTGTCTTAACAAGGCAAAACGAACCTTCTATCGTGTGAATAATAACACTCGCACTTTGTCAAAGAATATTTTAGTATTTCCATTTTTCCCGTGCTTTTAAGGCATTGCTAATGTACTTAAACTTTTGGATATTAATGTAATATTTTCATATAACAATATTGAGAACAATATCATAGTTAAAAATAGTCCTACAAATAACTCAGGCATTATCTATAAAATTGGTTGTAAACAGTGTGATTCCTTTTACATTGGTCAGACGGGAAAAGATTTGCACACGCGTGATAAAACAGCATCAATATTCCGTTAGAACGGGACAGTTGTCCAGTGCCCTTTTTGTCCATTTGTCAGAGCTATCCCACTCTATTGATTGGAATAATGCTTCAGTTTTATTTCACTCTAGCAACATTGTTAATAGAAATATTCTTGATCTGCTATAATCCAACTTACAAATAACTTTAACATGAGCCAAGGTCTTTTTCAAATTGATCCTTTTGTTTTGAATTCGTTCAGAATGGATTTAGACAAGAAGGGCAGAGTGCTAAAACTTTGGTAGTTTTCCTTATAAATTTGTATGCTCCTCTTACAATTTTTATTTTTAAATTTATTTATATATTTTTTATTTTTATTTTTTGTGGCCTATATATCATTCAGGCATTATCTATAAAATTGGTTGTAAACAGTCCATTTCATCTTGTGTTGAATTCGTTCAGAACGGATTTAGACAAGAAGGGCAAAGTGCTAAAATTGGTAGTTTTCCTTGCAAATTTGTATGCTCCTCCCACAATTTTTATATTTTATTTCTATATTTATTATACATATATATTTTTTTGTAACCTATATATTGTCTCGAACTCTTTATTTATTGAAGTGTTCCTGAGAATGTCAATAGACAAAAGCGCTTGAGCACCATTCTGTGTTTCCTTTCCTTCGTAGTTTTATTCTTCATAAATATTTTTTACGTATTACATTCGTGAAATAATTTTCATATATATATATATATATATACTAGGGGCGACTCCAGGCTTTTGTGGATAATCAGGCTCAAACTTTTGAAGCATATATATATATTAGGGCGGATCGAAAATGAGGTTTTTAAACTTCTTTTCGAAATTCAAATATGGCTAGTGCAGAAAATATGTGGGTGCTATAGGTAATGACTGTGCATAAATATTAGTCCTGCGAAAGTATATCTTCAGGTGCCACAAAGCCGTCGAAAAAAGTGAAATATAATGATTTCTTATATTCTGCATTAGTGCAATAACTGAAACTTACTTGTTATTATTATATATTAAGTGTTCCAATTACCAAAATAGTTACTGAATTACGCAGCTCTTAGTTTATTTAGATCAATGTTCTTTTGATTAATGATCTAAATAATCCAGAACTCACCACGAGGAGGTGGCTGCGTGTCGAGCTCCACCCATGCCCTCCCAACCACCCATCCTTGCGCATGTTTTTTTCTATTAACGTTTTATTTAAACTTTATATTCAGCTTTACTTTTGAATGATGGCATTTTTTTACGTGATTGAAGTGTTGATCTTATGAAGCCATCTCGCGCGTTCAATCCAAATACTTTTGATGATGCTTCAGTCACTAATTTTACCATTCTTTCTACTACTTGTGTATGACAAGGGAATTTCTCGAATGGAGGGGTACTCTTGTTTTCTATGAATTCTTCAATCTCATTTTCTGTCAGGTGTCTTGTCACAGGTGGTTCAGTGACAATGCATTTTTGCCAATTAATTAAATCAGTATAATCAGTAGCTTCAAATTGAATAACAGGTACTGTGAAACGCCTCACAACTTTTTCCTTGTTTGTTTGCCTTGCTTTCTTTATTCGCCTCCACGCTAATTCTCTTATGGCGCTGCGGTCATCATGAATCATTGATGCTAGAATATTTTCTGGATTTGCAAAAAATGCATTTCTTTGTATGACAGGGTTTACAATATCCTTTACTTCGTCATTCAGTGTTCTTGTTAGTTCAATAGTTTTGAAAACATGTTTTGAGCCATTGACAAAAGACGTACTTTGCTTAATAGAAAACCACATTGGGATGTAGACCTTCATTATAAAGAAGCAATGTTCATGAGGTTTCTCAGATGGACTTACAGTTGAAACGTATAGACGAAGCAAACGATTTGCTGTAGTCAGCCATCGTGAATGTGCCATTTTGCCTGGACTACGATGAGCAAGATCTGGAGAGCAATATCCCTTTGTTATGGCCTGATGAATATCAATTAGATATTTTTGGTCGGTGCTAAGATCTTCACAGTCTACAGTTGGTTCCTCAGCATCAATCCTTTCAAACTCGACAATAGGAAGACTCTCACAGTTCTCTAATTCCCTGCCAATAGGACCGGTGAATCCGCGGGGGCCAGATGTTTTTCCATCCAGCTTTGCAACTAAATTGCGTAATGGCAATTCATTGGCGTGGAGCTGGCACAATAAATGTTGAACTGGCTTCTTCAGCTTCAATTCTACAAGCCTTATAACGCCTCCCTTTTCTCCAGTGTTGACTGCTGCACCATCGCATCCAATGGCAACAAGGTTTTCCAGGTTCATGTCATTATTTCCAATATACTCAAACATTCCTTTACATATTTCTTCAGCTGATCCAGAATTCACAGAATAATGGCCCAAATAATCTGAACCAGGTTCTCTCACTAAAGTGATATGTTCTTCTGTTACCTTCTTCTGATATACTTTGGACTCTTTTTTTTCTTGGAAGAGTGTAGAATCTTTTCGACCATCAAAATAGATTCCTCTGATTGGGACCTGATTTTGATCTTTCATAATTTCTGATCTCTTCTTTTGTCTTTCTCTTCTGATTTTACTCCTATCCACTACTTCAGATGTATTGTCAATAGAAACTTCTCCAATATCTTGCAATACTGCACTAACAATGAATGCTGCAGCTCGATCTGAAACTGCAGTCCTGTCACAAGCAGTAGCCACTGAAGGTAGATTTGTAGTTTTCCTTTTCTTGAATAATTGTTCTTCAGGTTGTTCGAGCTTTCTCTTCGAGCTAACTGGCTCTGGAAATGTATCGTCTGATATTTCGCCAGATTCACTTTCACTGTTTGATGTCGATGATGATAATTCAAATTTGTATCCTGCAATTTCTCCTGTGAAGATTCTTTGGTGAGCCTCACAGCTTCTTTTTGCTTTCTTAGCAACGTAGATGCTTTTTTCTTTGAGAGTGTAATATCTACTCTATCAATAAACAGTTTTCTTTCACTCCTTTGATCTAAGAGGAACGTCACTTCTTCCTTTGGAACCGTTTTTTCTTTGGGACAAGAACATTGTGTTAGTACTTTGCACTTGCACGCTGCAATGTCAAAAAGTTTCGTGTGTGCTTCTTTTTTGAACACATCAATCTTTGCTTTGTAAGCTTCAGAATTTTTTCTGCTTTGGTATGGCTTCATAATGACACGATACTTTTCGTGGTAGCTTCTGAACATTGTTTCAATTGGCCCGTCTGACAGAATTGGGACGGAAGCACTTTCCCAAATTGTTTTCAATTTATCAACAACTTGTTCTAATATTTGAGATATTGAAGGATCTTTATTAGTATTCTGTTTCAAATCGTTTCTTACAAACAAGTAATATTTAAAAACTCCTTCGTATGTAGGAAGATTCCTGTGCCACAAATCTTCCCCCATATCAAACATGGGGCACTCAGTTGAGGCCGTGGTTGATTTTGCACAAACTCGAGACATTTTGAAAGTATACAAATCTGAAAAAGAAAGAGCTAATATCAATTATACGTTAATTTCAGTTAACAGTACATGGCAAACTTAGGGCAACACAATACAGAAATGCAAAATATATAAGAAATATAGTTTAGACTATCTGAGTAACGCCAACAACAGAACACCCACCTGCTACGAGAGCGACAGCTACACTGAACCGAGGTACTCACGTGACAGCTGAGTGAGCTGACTATAGAAAACTGTTTTTAGAGAATAGAAACTTTTTTTAAAGGTTGACTGAGCTATTTTTATACAAGTGTGAATAAATTCTTGTCTATTGTGCATCGTGGACTCTTCTGTAATTACTGGTTAAAATCTGCTTTTTTCAATTTTTTTCAATATTGAAGGTCATTGTGGCACCTGAAGATATTAATGTTATGATTTTAAATTTATACCAGCTTATTTCCTCACTACTCCACACATTTTCCACACTAGCCAATTTGAAAATTCGAAAAATGAGTTTTTCACTCCGCCCTAATATATATATATATATATATATATATATATATATATATATTATATATAGAGTGTAGTAATATCCAATTAAGAATTAAATGTTTTGTTTATAAGAATTTAATAATGGTTTGTTTATAAAATGCTAGTTGGCAACACCCCGAAATGTGTCTAGAGGCAGAGAGAATGCCCATTTTCAGTTATCGGATGGCCGTTGGGTCAAGAAGGTGTTTTCCTATATTAGGATGTTTTTTTTAAATTTTGAATATGCTTTCGTGTCTCTCTCCACGATAAAATGTCAATGCTAATTTCCCCCTCGCATTACCCCGTTTGTCTGAAGTGTTTCAGTATAAACAAAAGTCAGTAAAGAGTTAAGAAGTGCATAATTTATACCCCCGTCTCTCCGCATGGTTCAAATTCCTCACCGGCTAACGTCGACCCGTTGGTTTTAAAGTATAGTGAAATCGAGTGTAAAGAGAAATAGCAGCGATAAAAAGAAATTGAATAAAGTAAAGTAAATAATAAAATTGCAAAAGAGTTTTGGAAAAGACGGTTCACTACATATTTTGGTGGCAAGCATTGGCCCTATTACATTCAAATAAGGGCATTCCCACGTCCTCTGTATGCGCAATGCGTATACATATCATACTCTGGGTTCAGGGTTGAAATTTTGGAAAATAAAGTAGCTAATATGTATTCCTATGTAAAAATTAATTGTATGATGGGTTTATTATTTGCAACTTTTCCGAAAAATCTCATTTTCATTGTCAAAATCGCGATTTTCTGATTTGAAGGCTGTCTAACGCAGCCTCAGGGCACCCAAACCAAAGCGCGCAGCTGTTCTGCATATGATTTAGTCTAAAAGCTGCTTTTCTGACCTAATCCTTGCTTTCTTGCGTGTTTCAACACCTCTGGGTTCTGAAAAAATGTTTAGATTTCACGTAAAACTTAAGAATTTTAAGTTTTTCTTCAAAGAAAAGGCGCGGCTCACCAGTTCTACTCTGATCGAGTAGCGGGAGACTTGCCACCTCCACGTGTAGGTTTACACGCCTGTTGTTCCTGGATCCCTGAAAAGCGTGGCCTCATAAGATCTTATATTATGATATTATGAGGACTTTCAGCTCTTATGAGCATTAACGATGGCTTCAGCATCTTCATCAGCCACTTGAACCTGAAAAGCTCTTTAGTATGTCCTGCTTCGATCTGAACACTGGGAGCATTTCTCGATGGTCTATCCTGGCTCTCACCCACCCATCTCTCCTCTCGTGTCCGTACACCTATACAGCTCTCTCGCAGGACTGAGTATGAATATAGAAAGCGTCCACTTTGAGTGGAGTTTTTCTGAGATCCTCGAGCTCAGGCAAGGTCATCTTGCAGGTGAAAATAGGCTCGTAAATATTCTCTGATTCCCAGTTGATGAGATCCTCAGGTGAAGTGGCTTGCATATTGACTTTGGGATTTTTATGGGGCCTCACTGTCGTATCACCAAAGTCTCTTCCTTCTCTGATCTTCTCTATCTGGCTGACAGCAAAAGCTCTCTGATGCTCATCCTCACTGCACAGGAATGAAGCCAGGATGTTCTCAGGATGTGCGTGGTAAGCTCCTTTTATCACTGCAGCAGAGATGATGTACCTGACCTCGGTAGTCTGGTTCCTCAACAGCCTCAGGCTTAAAAAAACGTGTGCAGGACCAAATTTGAGGTGGTGCTTCACTTTGATGTCGTAGTACATTTTGAAGTAGAAGTTAAGGCAGAACTTCACGAGGACCTCGAGCCTCCTCAACACCCTCCTTCAGTCCGTGCTCCCTCATCCATAACAGCAAGATGGCCTGTGCAGTAGTGAGCCACCTGGATTGGTTCAGAGGTCAGCACTTGAGATCAGCCAACTGTGGACTGAGACTTCCAGAGTTGATGGCTTTGATCAGAAGATAGCAGTAGTGCTGGTCTGTGGAGAGAGATTTGACTATCTCTACTGGCAGCTCTATGATATCTTCAGTTCCTTCCACTTGTTTGAAGTTGAAGTTGACCTCAAGTTCATTCACTTTCTCAAGAATTTTTCCAATAGGCCCACTGAAGCCTGACCGGGGAGTTACAGGGCCGTCCAGCTTGATGATTAAGTGCCTCAGAGGGAGCTCGTTCACATGGAGCTGACAGATCATCCAGTGGCACTTGCGACCCAGCATTTTCTCCAATAGGGCTATGGCGCCTCCAGACCACCCCGTGTTGGTGTTGGTAGAGTCTCCTCCAATCATTACAAGGCTCTCGTCAACTCCGTGATCCAGAAGCCACTCAGGCAGGCCCTGAGCGATCTTATGAGCAGGCTTTTCTCCTTCCTCAGGTTCCTTGGCAGTGAAATGGAAGAGGTACTTTCCTTGAGGTTCCCACGTGATAGTGTAATCTGCTCGATCACTTTGCCAGGATAAAATCTCCCTGTCACTTTGTCATATTTCAACACCTTTGTGTTCCTATCCTGCTTGCCATCAAAGAATATCCCAGAGATCTCCTCCTCTGACCTCTGCGTGAGAGCTTCAACTGATGAGGCCATTACTGCCTCCTTGGCCCTCCAGACTTTCATGCCATCTATGGCCAAGTAAGCCTTGTCTTTGGAAAGATGACCGGCCTTGATGAGGTCGTTCAGGAAGCCTTCTGCGTCCAAATGGTTACAAAGATTCAAATGGAGTAGTTTTTTTCTTATGTATGTATGTATTAAACCTGTGTAAGAGTTAAGCAAAGTTAATATGTCTAAATGGCAACAAATTACGACAAAGGGTTAAAAATATGAGGTTGTGTTCAATTGAATATTCGGTATTTCAACATAGGACAAAAAACCGCAATTTTGAACATGATAACGCGATTTTTGGAAAAAGTTACAGAAAAGAAATACCTCTTAGAATAAAATTTTACATAAAAATACATATTAGCCAGAGTGAAATTCAGACTCGGAAAAGTATGATATGCCCTAAATTGCGCATTATACTGAAATTCGGTTAAATTTTAGCTTTCGAAATTTTTACTTCGTAGCGTCTTTTCCGAAATTTTCATAGCGTGGTCAAAATTCTTGAGTCGTTTTTTCTCTTCTCGTTGGAGTCAGGCACTGTTCCACTCGCTTCGTTTCAGTGAGTCAAAAAATTCTTGAATCGTCTCGTCGCGGCTGTTATAATTTGGAGTCGAAATTCGAGAGTCGTATTTTTCTTCTCGTAGTATCATCCTCAGTCCGTTTTCTTCAGATTTCGCTTGATTCAGTTGGGGAGAGAGACTTATTTAAAATTTGGAATTGCCGTCTGGTGACTCGTTTCTTTTTTCTTTTCTTCAACTGTTTATTACTCTTTACACAGCCTGCCTATTTTGTGTTTAAAAATTGTTTGGTGTTTATGATTTCGGCATTAATAATAATTGTGATAATACTAATTAATAACTAAAGCATATATGGGGTTAAATTATTTGAAAATAAAAATTGTGATAATGATAATTAATAACCATAGCATGTATGGAGTTAAGTTGTTTGAGTTGTAATTAAAATTGTTACATGCATTTTAATACGGTCTGTTTCAAAGGTTGGTTCGTATATTGTAACGCATAACTACAGATCATTGTTACAGTTTTGAGTTTTCAGTTTACGCATGGAAAGAACAATTAGCCGATGCATGAGAATCATATGTGTATAATTTTAAGATCGCTTTCTCGCTTTATAATTATTAGTTCGCTTTATAATTTTAAGGTGGGTGATTGTAATTTTAAGGTTTAAAGTTGAAAAATAATCGTTAAAGACAGTAATTTATACTGGGTCAATTCCGACTGCTTTAGTTTATTTGCTGGCCGTATATATATATTGTGTGAGACCTCAAAGGTAGCAAAATTTGTTATAAAAAGATAAAAATTTGTTTATTTGAAATACAGGAATTGTTTTAGTAAATTCTTTTGATAAATTAATTTCTGTTTTATTCATTTTTATTTTCTTTATAGGTGGGTTGATTTTTGTTGTCTGTTTTTTCTTTATTTTATTTTGATGACAATCCCGTGATATTTGCTGTTAAAAATTTTTTTATTCTGAAATTAGATTTCATTGTGATAAGGGGTGTTTTTGTTTAACATTTTAATTTAGATAAAAATAATGAATTTTTTTTTCTCTTGTTGGCGTGTTTGCATAGAAGATGTTACAAAATTGTTTCACGATGTATTGCAGTTTAATTCGGTTAGGAATATGTTTATAGAGGTTCGCTTACAAACAAGTGAACATTCTCTTCATAATGCAGTGAATTATTTTAGTTTTTGCTTACGTAGTAGGTTGTGCTGTAGTTTTGGTTTCATAATATCTGTTCTTATTTAGAATAACACTGTAAATTGTATTTAGTTTCACTTGGAAACGATAAATTACTGGAATTCTGGTGATTTACAACCCATGCTGGGTTTTGTGTTGAAGAAGAGAGTTGTCTCTCAGATGTAAATTGTGAATTACGAGTTTTCTTCCTGTGAAATTTAGCGTTGCAGGTTGGAATGAATGTATTAAGTTAATTTTTTGTATTAATATTTTTTAAACTTCATTTGTGTTTACTTGTGCAATTGGAACTTTAGCTTGAGTGTTGACCGGGAATGGAGCCTTTTAGATTGCCAGTAACGCTTTTGTAGTTATCTGTGTGTGCTCCCACAAAGTGTAAGATGGTTCATGATTGTCGGGAATTGATGACATGAAGTTTCTGGTTTTCGTTTTTTATTTTGTATTTAAATGAATCGATGTGATTTCTGAAGATAGTTTGAATAATATTTTTTAAATTATAATAATGATTACTATGTATGGGCCCTTTTATATTTATACTGTACAGTCTTGTTTAGTTGTGTTTGATGATTTCTTTATTATCTTCTTCGATGTACCTGCCATAAGTGACCTTACTGGTAGCTCGGGCGATTAAATTTCTGTGAAATTCTGTGAAAGTTTTGTCATATTTTTCCGTAAATTTGGCCAGAGCAAATTATAGTTATTGTATCGAAGTGAAGTGTCAAGAAAATTTGGTAAATTAAATATGAAAGTGATAATCATTAGCAGTACAAACTTTTCGAATAATTTTTTTTCAAAATTTCGAGAGGCTTGATTTGAAAGCAACTAAGTTGAATCCGAATTCCATCCATTGAGTTTAGTTGACCCGATTTAGGTGATCGATCACCGACGAGATGAGAAGAGATGAGAGAGAAGAGAAGATAAGAGAAGAGAAGAGAGGGAACGAGAGAAACGAAACCGAATGCGCAGCGACTTAGTTCAGTACAGTTTCGGTTGAAGATGGTCTACTGGTATTTTTTGGCCAGTCCTGGTCCCACTGCTCGATGCTTCGCTGAATAGGTGTTTTAGCACTCAGTAGCAAACCACGAGCATTTGAACGAGTGTCTAAGGCTTTACTGTCCATAGAGGCTTACTGTAGGTTCGTTGTGAAACCACCTACAGAGAAGTGATCGTTTGATTAATGCAACGTAGAGAGTCCCTCAGCTGGACGTAGGAGGAGCAGCGTTCACCGACAAAAGTTGAGATGAGAGAGGCGAGTTTCTTCGTCGACTTCTAGAATTGCAAATTCCGTCCAATTCCGGTGCGTGGTTCCACTTTTAGTATATCTCCATCCCCTGATTCTCTTTGAATTGGACGTCTCTCTTTTTTTTTATTTCGCCACTTTTTGGAGAGAGAGCGGAACCTCAAGCGTGCTGATCTTTTGCATGGTGATGGAATCCCTTGCATTCTAGCGAAGTGAGCAGGAGAGCTGCGTTTGAAAATTTCAGAAGTCCGCCTTCAGCTTTGTGGCTTGTTATCTAAACAACGTCCAGACATTAAGGTACACTGATTATTATGAAATGAAATTATAAGTGAAAGGGTACGATTATTGCCCAAATTTGTGTCTGTGTTTTGGGAAATAGTATGTGCGCTCTGGTCAGTATTTTATATAAACATTTTCTTGTTCTTTCTATATTGCCCTGATAGTAACTATATAACTATAGGAATATTTGTTTCAAATGTAAAGCGATCTTTGATGAGAAATCGCTGGAATAGATTTTGAACTTGAAATTTGTTGTAACCGGTGTTAAGAATATTATCCTTTATGTTTCACGTAACAGCTTTGTTACAGGTTGTAACTTTGTTTATTTGTGTGAAATGTTATTTTATGCAAATGTTTTGACAATATGAGGGGTCCCGCGTCTTAAGGTACCTAAGCGCCAAAATTAAAATTCGTCAGAAATCGCCTCCAAAGTTCAGCAATATTACGGCAATAGTATCTCTGTTATTAATTGAACTAGAACGTTCATTTTTGGCTAAATTAGAGCTTTATATATATATTTTTTAAATTTTTTTTATTTTCTTATTATGCCGAACTTTGGGTGCGATTTCTGGCACAGAATGATTCCATTGATTTTTCATCACTATCACTAGCACGGTGAGACATTGCTGCACACGTTGATAATAGTTAGAAGCCGGGTGAATAGAATAATCCACGCAATATTCAGCAATATGAGCACGAACACAGAACGCCTGCTAACAGCAACGCGAGTCTTAAGGTCATGGCGGGATGTTTGTGTCGTGTCCCTCTCGGCGCATGGAGCGGGTGGCCAATCAGAAAGGAGAGCGGCGTGGCTGTCATGTTTTCATTGGCTCGCGCTCCTCCTGCTGTTCCCGCCACCCAGAGACCAAGCGTCCCACCCCCAGCCCTATCACCAGTTGAACGGGATATTGGGGCTTAAGACGCGCATCACACCTGGGCGGCAGAGCCCAGCTGGCGATAGAGGTGAAAAAAGTAGTTCGCTTCATAAGGTTTTCAACCATACTTCTATTGTCGTAAGGTTATTATAACCCAAACCACGTGATAGAGGAAAGGTGAAAATAGTGATATCCATCAAAAATACGTTTTCGCCTGCTGTGGTGCTTAGGTACCTTAAGACGCGCGACCCCTCAATTATTATTATAAAATTTTTCTTTCGATTTTTATAAAATGACACAAAATATGTAATGTGTGGAATTTGTCATTGAAATGATTTCTTCTCTATTCTACTTTTGAATTTGTTAAAGAAAAAAAAATGCAAAATAACTAAATTTGTTGAATAAATAAATAAATTTGTTAAAATAAATAAAATAAAATAAATACGGTAAGTTTTCCTCGTGAAAAACTTATTTTCAAGGGGGTGATGCGAGTGCAGTAATGTATTTAAGAATTAAATGTTTTGTTTATTAGAATTTAATAATGTTTAATTAAATGTTTTGTTAATAAGAAATTAATAATGGTTTGTTTATAAAGTACTATTTCGCAACACCCCAAAATGGGTCTAGAGGCAGAAAGAATGCCCATTTTCAGTTATCGGATGGCCGTTGGCCCATAAGGTGTTTTTTTTTATTACGATGTTTTTGTAAATTTAGAATATGTTTTCGTGTCTCTCTTCACGATAAAATGTTAACGCTAATTTCCTCCTCGCATTACCCGGTTTGTCTGAAGTGTTTCGGTATAAATAAAAGTCAGTAAAGAATTAAGAAGTGTGTAATTTATACCCCCGTCTCTCCGCATGGTTCAAATTCCTCACCGGCTCACGTCAACCCGTTGGTTTTAAAGTATAGTGAACTCGAATGTAAAGAGAAATAGCAACGATAAAAAGAAATTGAATAAAGTAAAGTAAATAATAAAATTGTAAAAGAGTTTTGGAAAAGAGGGTTCACTACAATTTATATATATATAAGGCGTGAAGCGAAAAGTGTAATAAAAAAGTCCAAGCGCGAATTTGAAATCTCCATAGCTCGTGACGGTAAAGAAAACCCCAAGCGATTCTTTCAATACGTCAATAAGAGAAATCCAGTAAAAAGTGTGTTTGGGGCCCTTGAAAAAAGTAAACGGAGATCTAGTTTCTGAAAAGAAGGAAATGGCTACCTTGCTAAACGAATTTTTTACGTCAGTTTTTACTATAGAAGATGTAACGAATATCCCTACGGTCATAGACATAATACCTTTTGATAATGGTAATATTTTGGATAATATAGTGGTTAGTGAAGGGGAGTAATGCGCTATATTGATCAAATGAAAACGCGTAAATCACCGGGGCCGGATTCCATATATCCTATACAACTAAAAGAATTAAAAGATAGCATTGTCGTGCCGCTAACAAAGATTTTTAATGAGTCTATTTCTGAGGGGTGCGTACCAGATAATTTCAAGTTAGCAAACGTAACACCTATCTTTAAGAAAGGCGATAAAGGTGCGGCGGGAAATTATAGGCCAATCAGTTTAACGTCTGTTGTAGGTAAGCTACTGGAATCAATAATTGGGGATCGTATAGTCGAACACTTAGACTTGCATAAACTAGTTAGAAATACGCAGCACGGTTTTAGGCGAAACAAATCTTGCTTAACTAATCTTTTAGAATTTTTCCAAAGCGTGGTTGACGTTTACGATAGACATCGGGCGGTTGATGTAGTGTATTTAGATTTTCAAAAAGCGTTTGACAACGTGCCGCACAAAAGACTCATTGAGAAAACTAAGGCTCATGGAATCACGGGTGTAATAATAAATTGGATAGAAGAGTGGTTGCGAGGTAGAAAACAGAGGGTGGTCGTTGATGGAGCGGAGTCGTGTTGGGCTAATGTAGCGAGTGGCGTTCCTCAGGGTTCTGTATTGGGCCCCTTGCTTTTCCTTATATATATTAACGATTTAGATGTCGGCCTAGTCAGTACAGTTTCAAAGTTTGCGGATGACGCGAAGCTGGGTGGTAGGGCGATTAATGACGAAGATAGAGGTAAAATCCAGGAAGCTCTGAATAAAATCGTTGATTGGTCAGTCACATGGCAAATGAGATTTAACGTTGATAAGTGCAAAATTTTGCATATAGGTTCGCGTAACGGTAATTTTGCGTATATTATGTCAGGGAAAGATTTAACAAGCGTACAGCAGGAAAAAGATTTAGGAGTTATAGTCACTGGTGATTTAAAAGTAGCGAAACAAAGTACAGCAGCGGTCAATAAGGCGAAGAAAGTGTTAGGTTTTATAGCTTGAAATTTTGAGTACAAATCGCGCGATATTATAGTTCCTCTTTATAAATCATTCGTTAGACCCCATTTGGAGTACGCGGTCCAATTTTGGGATCCGCATGTGCGCAAAGATATAGACAAAATCGAAAGAGTTCAAAGACGAGCAACTAAGATGATTCCGTCGCTTAGGTCAAAGCCTTACGAGGATAGGCTTAAGGAGTTAAAATTGACAACACTCGAGACTAGGAGGCTAAGGGGTGATCTAATCCAGGTTTTCAAAATTATGAATGGGTTCGATAACGTAGATAGAGATAGCTTTTTCGAAATATCTCAATATAATAGGACTAGAAATAACGGGTGTAAGTTGACAAGTAGAAGGCTCGAGACAGCAGTTGCCAAAAACTTTTTTACGCATAGAATAGTAAATAGCTGGAATAGTTTGCCGGTAGAAGTAATTAGTAACACATCTATAAACATGTTTAAAAATCGATTAGACGCATATGTTGATAGATTGGGTATAGTTTAAGGTAGTAAAATTAAGGCTTTGTGGTGATAGATCTCACAGCTCAACACAAGTGTTGTGGGATATAGGGAGGCAGCATCTTGGATTAGGGGATACTCTCTGTCCTTACACACCCCATTTAAAGAGATTCCTCTGCCGAGCGGTGCCCCCCATAGTACTGTGAGGTATTGAAAAACTCATGATCTTCACTTGCCCCACAAACACCTTGAAATGGGAGACCCAAAATGGGTGCACACACATTCTACATTACTGTACAGTCTTTACAGCCACACCTACATTTTTCCTCCTAAGTATATATGTTACTGTAAAAGCCCGACGAGTGGTAAATCTTAAGATTTGCCGGTAAATCTTGACATTTACCATGTATATCTGGTAAAAGTCCGAAAAACAAGTGAAATTTTTCTTATTTCGGACTTTTACCAAATCTACATGGTAAATGTCAAGATTTACCATCAGAAGTTGTAAAAGCCAGGATTGAAGAGAAATTACTAAAACTGGGAAAAAAACCATTTACATAATAAAAAATCTCTTCTTTATCAGCAGAGACAGGTGCAATTAATTTCTCTTCTCCACCAATGGTGAAAATATCGTAGCGCTTCAAACGTCTATAATGAATTGATTCCTTTTTGCCAACAGCTTTTGCGATTTTCGCTTCACTTAAAACCGCAGCATATTTTTCTTTAGTCAGGTAAAAACTATTGTCTTTCTTCTTATTCATCAATTTCACTTAAAATTTCATAAAATCTCTTCTCTTCAGGAGTATTCATTTCGTTCAAAATGAGGATTCAATTTTTGAAAATTATAACAATGAATGAAGGTGGTGTTGAAGTTAAACTATCCACTTCCTGGAGACAACAACGACTAATTATTTTGCAACAGTTTTTCTCTGGAGACAACGACTAATTATTTTGCAACAGTTTTTCTCTGGAGACAACGACTAATTATCCGATCACCAATCAAAACATGACACACAACGGTAACTATGTGACGTCACTTGTCTTCACTTCCTGGAGACAACTACGACTAATTATCCGATCACCGATCAAAACATGACACACAACGGTAACTATGTGACGTCACATGACGTCACATTAAAGTTCACCCACAAGGTCAAATTCTTCTAAGGAAAATCCTGGCTTTTACAACTTCTGATGGTAAATCTTGACATTTACCATGTAGATTTGGTAAAAGTCCGAAATAAGTAAAATTTCACTTGTTTTTCGGACTTTTACCAGATGTACATGGTAAATGTCAAGATTTACCGGCAAATCTTAAGATTTACCACTCGTCGGGCTTTTACAGTAACATATATATATATATATATATATATATATATATATATACCAAAATGAAGAAATGTGTAAATAAATATCTCGAGCTAATAAAAACATTCCCTCCGTTACCTACTACTCTTCAGCGACTACTTGTAAAAATCTTTGACCCTGACGTTTTAAAATGTATCTACAAAGTCTGTCTCACTGTTATAAAATACATCGTCCCAATGACTGCGTCGCAGTAGTAACGTTTACGTCGTTACAAGAACATAATACGAACACTCGCTCGTAAAAGACAAATTGTCAAAGAAAGAACGTCTTTTACAAAAAGGTGGCTCAATCCTGCCTACCTTCAGTTTTAGCCCCTTTATTATCAAGTTATATAGTGAAGAAGGTTGTGATGCTGCCTCACGAGGTGTACGCTTCTCTACAAAATACAATTAAATATCTCGAGGACACATTAGAAACAGACTTTAAAGAATGGAGATCGAATTGTTGAATATATTAAAGCAGCAATTATGATACATCCTGATGAGGAAAGAATTTCAAACCAAGAAGCCCTTCAGAAATTTCTTCAAGAGTATGAAGAACATAAGAAACTTATGAAGCTACCCGTAATTATCAAGCACTGTGACGATACTGAACATGTTGAGAGTAAAGGCAATCAAACCGATTTGTGGGAACTCCCATCACCTCGAACAAGTGTTAAAACATTATTTTCTTAATAGATTGAGGAATAAAGGTCTAAGTTTACTTAATCTATTGACTGTTGATCCACTTATACAGTGGTCTAACACAGATGAGGTTATTACTAAAGTCTCAACGGTACCGGGCTCAAGCATTATTGACATCATCCATGATTTGGTGAGAAAGTAGAAAAGATCACCCCTACTAGGGTGGGATTATGTTAAAACCAGGTTACAGCAGATGAACATTACAAAATCAATGACTGGTAACCAAAACAGAATTAAAGCTGTGGGACAGGCAACTCAAACCACACACCAGAGTACTCCTCCAACAGGTACACCCAGTTTAAGACCTTTGAAAAGAAGACGATATTCAACACTCGACCCTATCTACACGCTTACGTAAATATGTAAATGGTTGGCATATCACAGAATCGTTATTACGATATTTCTAGTCCCTCTTCTTATGGTGGGGGTCAGAAAATCTACAGGAGTACCAACACTGAAGGAGTAAAGAAAAAAGATGTTGAGAATTTTTTGCATGAACATGCTACTTATAAACTTCATAAGCCTGTGCGAAGAAGGTTTAAAACTGCTAAAACAAAGGCACCATCGTTGGACACTGTATGACAGACAGATCTGACTGATATGCAACAGTACCCGACGTATAAAGATGGTTATAAGTGTATTCTATTTACAATTGACGTCTTCTCCAGATACTTAGGCTTGTACCTCTTAAAAATAAAATGTCAGAAACGGTTACTGAAACTACAGTCTCTGATAATAAAGGAAATAGAATATCAGCCGATTTCTGTAGAGATTTAGGGAAATGGTTTATAGGTCGTTCGTTTCAAAACATGTTGGCGGAAGTTAGCATTAATTTTTATAGCAACAACTCAGAGCATAAAGCATCTTTAGCCGACAGGGTACAGCGAACCATCAAGGAGCGCATCGTTATTTTACGTACAAAAATACTTACAGATACATACACATTCTGTGTTACTTAGCATCATCCTACACTCGCACTTATCATTGCATGATTAGGACATCTCTTAATGAAGTTTTTAAAAGAGGCCTGTGTAAAGAACGGAAAAATAGGGCCAGAGCAGCATCTTTGGTACAACGTTTGAAAATCGATGATTATGTACGTGTTTCACGACCATTAACAAAGTTCAAAAAAGGTTCTGAACAAAGGTGGACAGGGATTTTTAAACTTTGGTTCATCAGACCTAAAGGAGGGGTGGTAATGTACTATTTTGAAAAACAAAAATTGTGAAAAAATTAGGGGGTGGATTCTATGGCGAGGAACTTCAGAAGGTTACATTTAATTTAGGGAAAAAGACGTTTAAAATTTTAAAAATCTTAGGAAGTAAAGGTTCGGGGAAACAGAAAGTGTACTTGGTAAAATGTCTTGGTTACCCAGAGATTTTCTACTAGTGCATTAATGAGACTAATAGTATACACGGGGCCGGATTAACCATTACGCTAATAAAGCTGTAGCTTTAGGCCCTCATATTTTTTAGACCTTCGAGTTAGGCCCTAATTTTTATGTCATAAACCCTAAATCTTTGTCACAAGGTTGGTTAAGTAATACACAGGCGGATCCAGAGTGGAGCAGGGATCTTAATTGAAGGAACGGGGCTTACTTGAAGCAACGTGGACATAACCATTCAAACGTTTTACCTAATTTCTAATTTCGTTTAACGAGAATGTATGGGCCTCCAAATTAAGCCCCGTTGCTCCACTTAAGCCCCCTGGCCCCACGTCTGAGTCCGCCTATAAAATAATATCATATATAACTACATAATTATATCTTCAGAGGTGGCAAATAAGTTTTTTTAATTTTAGTTAAAAAAAAATTTCATGTCATCTCTCATGGTGTATTATTGTCGATATGTATGTATGATTTTCATCTATTATTGTATGATTGGCTTCAAAGAGTTAATCTGTTTCCGAAATTATTTTTCAGACATTAGGAATTTGGGCCTAGTGTAATGATCATTCACTATGTCGAAGAAAGGTGGATGTTTTGTTTGATATCACAGTTGCAATGTTGCAATGCAATGTTGGTAAATGTTGCAAGATGTTGCACATGGGTTATGCAACAAATGGGAGGGTTATGCAGTGAAGGGGGAGGGGGTTATGCAATGAAGGGGAGGGGTATGCAATGAAGGGGGCTGGGTTATGCAATATCAATGTTGCAAAGGGGTAAGGGTTATGCAACAAATCAATGCTACAAAGGGGAGAGGGGAGGGAGCTTCGGGGGGAGAAGGGAGGATGACCTCCCCCCAAAGGGGTAGTCTTAACCTAAGAGAGGAAGAGAAAGGAGAAGGAGGTCTTTGGGGAAGAAGGTGGAATGTTCTCACCCCCAAAGCTAAACCTAAC
Source organism: Bathynomus jamesi (assembly GCA_023014485.1). NCBI lineage: Eukaryota > Metazoa > Arthropoda > Malacostraca > Isopoda > Cirolanidae > Bathynomus > Bathynomus jamesi. The sequence goes on along the minus strand of JAJOZX010000023.1, from coordinate 702,603 downwards.
CTAAGCCTTAACCTAAGAAGGAAGGTGTTCGCCTGGATGGAGCCAGACGCATTATGAGCATCCAGGGACCAAGAAGCTGTTGTATAGAGGATCGTGAGTTGCCAGATATCACTTATTTATATATGGAGGGTAGGGTGGTCCAAAATATTAAATTTGGAATCTTAATTTAGACACATGTCGCCCTAATACCTTTACCCCTAACATGTCTTCAAACAAAATTCCAGTTTCTTATCTCAATATTCAGGGGTCCCGCAAAACTTCAACTTCCCGGTCATCACAAAAAATTGACACAATTATCTCAAATAAGCTCACGGAAAAGGAAAGGCATCATTGTAGATTCTAAGTTTATTTCAGGAAGACAGCTTTCGACATGGAGGGCATATCCTTCCTGTGCTGAGCCACAACTTTCAGGAGGTACTGCTTCTGGGTCTCATCCTTGGTGATGGATGACTTGAATTGTGTGATTAGAGCAATACCCCTTTCGGCGCTGTCGTTCACAACCTTCAGTGAAGCGACGGAGGCCATGAATTGTTGGTAGGTTTCATCTTTGTTCCAAGAAGAAGGTGGCTTGGAGAGGAAGGACTCCGACTCCTGACGACCATTCGGGAGAATGAGGTCAAAGATGTTCTTGGTCTTGGCAGTCACGAAGTCAGGAAGCGGTGTTTGAGGAGAGAATCTCTTGCCATCAATTCTCTTCAGTCCCTTCCCCTATCTCTTCTTGAGATTTTCCACCATTGCAACGTTCTCCTCTTCTCCAATCCGGTCATCAAAGAATGCAAGACCGATCAATTCCTCGGACACATGCCACAGATGGCGTTTGAAGGCTGTGAGAGTAGTGTTCGTCAGCTAACGATTCGGAATTCCGCCGTCAAGATCCTTCATGAAATCCAAGTCATTTTTGGGGGCATATGATGCGATCGTTGCTTGATGCCAGTACCTGGTGTAGAACAGAGAAATGAAGAGGCTGAGATTCCGCACCGCACACATTTCATGAGCAGTGAGGGTGAACTGCTCTCTGAAGAGGAAGATCTTAAGAGCATAAATGGCCTTTGCCATCCATCTGGCTTGGTGGAAGGCCCCAGGTACCCTAATGTTCATACCTCCCTCTGGAATTTCCCCCAAGAAGGTGTACGACAGGACAAGGAGTATCTTGTAATCGTCGCTGAGGTGAGCCTTTGACTCGATTGCCACCTGTGCTGCTGCCAATCTTGGGGACCCCGAGAAAGATCTCTTGGTTGCCTCCTGTGACCAGGATGGCAATCCTGTCAACCTTCTCGGACTTGGACACATCAGGAAGAAGCTTCGAATCCCAGTGGAGGAGGAGTGGGATTTTGGGAGGGAGGTTCAGGTTCTTATTTGTCTTTGCGAATGCTTCCCTATTGGCAATCCTGTGTCGTCGAATTGAACTTCGTGAGAGAGTCATCTTCTTCAGGTTCTGCCCCAATGCCTTTGCCAGGGCTCCCGAAAGGCCCATGGCGGCCCTGTCGGAGATGTTGAACCGATTCATGGCTGCAATCATTTTTGGGCTAAGCAGAACACGTCGATTCTCCTTCCTTCGTTGCAGTGACCTGCCATCTTTGAGCGTAAACTCGGCGTCATTCTCTTCTGTATCTGTTTCTGAGGAGGAAGGCAGTGCCATCTGCGAGGAATCAGAGACTTCAAATAACGCCTTCTTCTCATTTTCACTTCTCTCCTTCTGTTGCTTAATCACCTCCTCTCGTTTCCTCTTTTCTGCGCTGACTTTGGTGTAAATACATCGATCCCGGTCATGGAGGATGATGTTCGCTCTTCCCTTTGGCTCACCAGGAAGGCCTTATTCTCTTCATTTGACATGATAATCATCGCATCCTTGTGAGCCTCATCAAAGAGATCCTCGAGCTGGTCCCGGAACATTGCCTCTTGAGTACGACAGATCTCGGAGTCTCGATTGCGGTTTTTCTTGGGCTTGTCGTACTCTTCAATCATTTTCAAAAGTTTGGCTTTGCTGTAAGCCAGGGTTGATGTTGGAATTTTAGCCTTTTCCCATATCTCTAGCACTGCTTGAATAGATACTTTTGCAGCATCTGCTTTCGTTTGCTTCATGACAGATTGATGGAAGTAATATTTGCTAAGCACTTGGCCTCTGGAAGGCAATCGAGCATCGGTGATATCTGGGTCTGGGTGGCCAACAAGCCAAAAGGCTGGCCCACTTCGTGTCACCATATCCATTAGCCAATCAAAAACACTACCTGTGCACACAAAAAACCAGAAATTAGGTCTCATAAGCGTAACTATAGAAAGATATAGGCTACAACTAATAATTTTCAAAGAATTAAAGGAAATTGGCTGTTTTACTAGAATTTTATGAGACCAAAATAACTAAAGGTTTTGCGGGACCCCTAAACATCATCTAATTTTCTTAAAATTTTAGAGAAAGTTATTGTACATAAAGTGCAACACGGGCACCATGTGCTCGCTAGGTTCAGACACCTTTCAAATTTTCACCCTAAATTTGGACCACCCTAATGGAGGGGTTACCAGAGAGCATTTATTTTAATTGTTCAGGTATACCTTATTAGGGTGAGTTGCTAGATACCACCATTTATTTTGATATTATTTACATGAGTTGCCAAATAGTGTTTTTTAGTTGTTCAGGTATACCTTATTAGGTTGAGTTGCCAGGTTGCGCCATTTATTTTAACTTATTTAGAAGAGTTTCCACTTTTTTATTTATTTATTAAAAGCAAGAACGACTTTCTCCTTAAAGTTGTTCAGCAAGAGGACTAATTATTTAAACTTCGTTCAACTTAATATTAATAATAAAAAAAATACACTAGACAATTGGCTTAGCAAAAGAAATCATTCCAATAACATATTCTCTAAGAATAATATTCAATTTACCTATATTTCATGAAACGCTTTCATTTATTGTAACACCTTAGAAAGTATACTGTGTCTATTTACTTTTGACAGTCCTTTCTATATATCTAACTGAATCTAATTTCTATTTACTGTATACAGAGAGAGAGAGAGAGAGAGAGAGAGAGAGTTAATGCTCGAAAAACTGAAGACGGCATACATACACACACACACACACACACACACACACACACACACACACACACACACACACATTATTGACTTTATTTCGAAATCAGTTAAAAATTAGATTACATTCAAACATAAGCCCCCGTGTGTCTATTGTGTATACTGTAGGTCTAAGGTGGAGTGAAAAATGTAGATTACATTCAAACATACCCCGCCGTGTGTCTATTGTGTATATTGTAGGTCTAAGGTGGAGTGAAAAACATAGATTATTGTCCGAAATGAATGAAAAATTCGTTCATAATATTAAATCATAATATTAATTAATTCTTTGCAAGAATAATATTCATTTCACCTATAACTCGAAAGACATGAAACACTTTCATTTATTCTAAAACCTTAGAAAGTATACTGTGTCTATTTACTTTTGGCAATCCATTCTATATATCTTTTATATTTTTTATAAACACAAAATCCGCGAAATGAAAGTAATTGATAAAAGAATTAAATGAGAAATATTCTATAAGAATAATTTTCATTTTACCTATAATTCGAAAGACAAGGAAGGCATACGTTAAAACAAATCTTTTTATTCGAGGAAAGGAAGATTATCGCTGAGCCGACTGCAAAGGTCCATTTGTCCCACTTCTCGTCTCCAAAACTGGTTTTTGTCGCACTAACCTACAGTATATATGTTAAATTCGCCATTATTATTATTATTATTATATGAAGTTAAAAACTGAACTTAAATATATACAGAAGCATCACGTGATTGTTTTCCAAATTATTTATAGGCTAAATTAGCCTTTTATTAAGTAATGATTTTCCTTATCATATTTCCATATGCAACAATATATTTATATATATATATATATATATATATATATAATTAATATATATTGCAGCAGTAATAATAATAGCTAATTCGATTTTCCTTCTCACCGAATTGTTCATTTTGACGAGGGTCAAGCTTTTCATTCCGCCTTAGACCTTCAGTTTAACGTGGAATCCAAACTAAGCTGCAGCACGGGCAGGCTGAAATCACAACGTCATTGCTCGGACTCGATCTTTCAACCAGCACCCCAGCATCTTAACCACTAGGATACCTAGGGCGCCCATTTATCTACTAACCCAAGCAGACATTCATTTTCATGAGCTAAACACAATTTAATCACACTCCTACGCGAGAATTGGCAGGTAAAAAGTCAAGCTGAATACATTAATCAAAGTTGAGGATCGAATAGTATGACCGCAAACATATATTTTGCAAATATTTGAAACCATCGTGGTAGAGACTGCAAGTGGCAATTAACACACACACACACACACACACACACACACACACACACACACAGAGAATGATCAAATTATTAGAGCCACCCTTGAAAAACACATTTTCATTATAATATGGTGTTTTAATTTAAATAATAACCTTTTAAGTATGCAAACAGTATTCTAAATTGTTAACACATGTAGTGTTCTCTACCTGAATAACAGAAACTGTGGATAGGGGTTAATTTGGGGAGTAGGGGGAGGGGAGTAGGTGAAAAGTGTGTTCAGTAGTGTTTCAGCTGTGAACGTGGAAGGTTGTGTCAAGTGGTCAGGTGCGTTAAGTGTATGTTAAGTTAATGATAAGTTATTATATTTAAACCATTGTACTTGAAATATGCACTCATACACCCATATGATATTGTTTCTCAGCAACGTATTGTGATTCTTTTTATTAAATTAGTGTTTCTTTACAGGAATAATATGGATAAGAAATGTGATCTATCGCCAAAGAAGAAAGGTAGAATGCTCTCGCTGCTGACTGTAACTGATTATTCTCACAGAAAAATAGCACGAGAACTAAATGTGTCACGTGCGAGTGTTGACAGGATCACATCCAAAATTAAAGTTGAAGGGGATAATCCAGAGCTGACTCCAAAAAGAAAGGGTACATGTGGTCGGAAAAGGATAACTACACCTACAGCCGACAGATGCATTGAAAAGAAACTAGTAAATAATAGGAGAAGCACTACTGTACTAACAAATTTAAATTGGAACTGGAGAAGGAAAACATCAACATTTCGACAATAACCTTAAGAAGGCGTGCCAGGGAATTTGGATTGAGTAGTCGCCGGCCAAGGAAAACGCCAAAATTGACTCCAACAATGATCAAAAATCGCTTAAAGTGGGCTAAATACTACTCAAAGTTCACTATAGATGACTGGAAATCGTTAAGTCACAGTATTTTAGTGATCTTGTATGCTTATTTTGAGTGAAATGTATTATTTTGATATTTGTATGTTAAGGCACATTCCATTATGGTTGCAATCATTTCTTTCTCTTTTCATTTGCAGGTGTGTTTCAGTGACGAATCCACATTCCAAGTCATGTCTGATAAATCACAGTACGTTAGGCGATGTGTTGGTGAGGAATATCATCCAGACTGTGTCGTAAGTACAGTTAAGCATCCAACATCTGTCATGATATGGGCAGTGATAAGCGGTTAAGGTAGTGGACGAATTTACATTGTTGAGGGTACTATGAGGCAGGACCAATACCGAAAGGTTTTGGAAACAAGACTTATTCCACAGATCGCCGACTGGTTTCCAAATGGTGAGCCATTCCATTTTATGCAAGATTCGGCCCCATGCCACACTGTAAAGTCAGTTAAAAGTTTTCTGGCTGCAAAGAATATTCCTCTCGTGGATTGGCCAGGAAATTCTCCGGATATGAACCCTACCGAAAACCTATGGGAAATAGTAAAGCGTAGACTGAAAGGCGAGGAAATAACTCGAATACAGTTAATACTGTAGAACGAATAATTGCCGTTTGGAACCGTGATCCTGAGATACAGGCCTGCTGCAAATCCTGTATAGAGAGTATGCCTAGACGGGGTACTGCCTTAATTAAGGCCAAAGGAGGACCCACTAAGTACTAAATGTGTTTAATATGACTGTAGAGTGTATATAAATATATTCTGAGATAAAATAAGTGTTTTAAATTAGCCAAATTTTACTATTAATTATTAGCATTAGAAATAAACTTATACAAGAAAAACTATTTTTTATGTAGTGGCTCTGATAATTTGATCACCCTCTGTATATATATATAACCAAATCCACAAGCCAGGAATCTTGGGAAAGCTGTGAATAGTATGACCCCAAAAAATAATAATGCACAAAAACATTCTGCTTGTAGAGATCTTCTAGATTTCTTATTTTCTAATGATCTTTGTGTCATCGGATGTTACTGTGCTGTCTCTGGTAATGATCTATGTCAGGATTATGAAGAATAGCGGCGCTAATTTTGTTTCCTGTGGTACTGAGCTGAGGCGCTCTGATGAAGATATTCCTGTAAGGACTTGCAGCCGCTCAAGTTGTCCATCTCCCAATCCGAACTGGGAAAAATTGAGGATCGAATAGTATGACCGCAAAAAAGTAATAATGTAAAATATTGTCGTGATATAGATGGCAAATGTTGATCAATGTTGCAAAAGGGTGAGGGATATTGCAGAAATGGGTGGGTTCTAAAATTGGAAAACTGAGAATAGTATGGACGCAAATGCAAATATTATTGTGGTAGAGACTGCAAGTGCTAATACACGATGTGAGCATTAAATCTACCGAGAGAATATAAAGACACCATTAGTCGACCAATCAGGACGTCCAAAGCATGGACCCGTAATATAGGTGTTAAGATTGGTACACAAATTTATCATAGCCCTGCCCAGTTACATTGACAACAATCATTAAACTTACGAACCGCCTATTAGTCTTTTGGGGTGGAACTTGGGGATCATGCATATAAAAGGAAATCTTTTCAGCTGGGAGTCAAACTAGTGAATAAACATTCCCTCCGCCATGAATCAAGAACTTTAGTTTACCAGACTTATATCAAGAAGGTGACATTGTAGCATTGTCCACAATCAATATTTTAACGCGGCTGACGGGGATGGATTATTTTCAACGCAAACAGTTGATGATATTTGCAATGACGCTCCTTACGATCCGACGCAAGGGACTGCCGTAGAAGTGTAAGTAATTATGTGCCTGTAATTTTACTTTTTGTAGCCAATTATTCGCAAACTTGTTATTTATTTAATGTGCCTGTCAGAAAGTGCACTGTTCTGGATTATTTCATCATATATTTGGAGGGTTGTAGTAATTCATCTCATCATATTAAAAATGCTTCATTTAGGTATCCGCACTAATAGATTAGTTTGCAGTTATGCTAACTCCTGTTTTGATTCATTGAATTTTTTATAGCAATCTTTTGCATGTTTTAAATAATATAAATAAATTAATAAATTTTATTCGGAATTTTCTCTTAACCCATTAAAGGCCATAATTATTCTGTAATGAATTTTAATTATATCATGACTGATCTTTTCTCCAGAAGACCTAAGAATAGCGTTACAACCATTGAATAATTAATTTTTACTTATCTTCGGCCTAAAAAATGGCGTCCCATTATTGGGACATTGGCCGTCACGCATAGTTTTTAGGGTAAGAAAAATTAAAAGTTTCAAATTTGTTTATTTTTATTTTTCTATGAAGAACAAAAATGTAAACAAACTATATATCAAAATGAAAACATGTTTCACTTCTTTTCATAATGTAGACGTATTAATTAACAATGGAAAATAATAAACCAACTTGCATAATGAAAAAATAGTGAAATAAATTGAAAAAGGGAAAATATTTCGTTTTGGAATAGAATTTTATTTTTCACGCAAAATAAAGGCCCTTCTTCTTGATATGCATGGCCAATTACTGTAGTTCATCGATATTATTTAGTGTGGAAAGTTGCAAAGCACAGATCATGGAGTGGAACATCACAACGACTGCAAATTCTCTTTGTTTTCTTGCCACATAATGCACAGCGACGTTGTGTCTGAATTGGCATAACAAGGTGATTTCCTTGATCAAACCTGATATCTTCACTTACTCTTCCTCCCAAAAGCCTACTTCTTTGTGGGCCAGGGCGTTTACGGCTTGATGGAGAAGGCTTTGAAACATAAGCCAAAACAATTTTCCTTCTTGCATCTAGCAGGGAGAGTGTCTCATCTGGATTTGCATGTTGATAAATCCTCCAAGAGTTCACAATAGCAATGTCAAGCAGTTGCGTAAACAGTGGGAACCACCATTTCTTCCCACGTATTCTGACCCTATATAGGGACACTTGTTTATCTAGTAGGTCTACCCCTCCCATTGATTTGTTATATTCTGAAATAACTTTTGGGATTTGCACTACTATCTCCTTTTTGAGTTTCTGAGAATAGCGTGTAGTAGTACCAGTTGGGTAAACCTGACTGTAATTTGTAGCAACTGCAACTGCAGTGTTGTCATGCCATTTTGTGACTAAAATTTCATTGCTAGAATCAAATCTGTAGTCTATGAACCCTCTTTCTGTTGTTTTCTCCATAACTTTAGAAGGCATAAGTGGACATTTTTTTGTACGATTTTCACGAATTGTGCCAGTTGCCTTCAAACTCCTATCTCCCAGTTCTTTCAAGGTATCAATGCTTGTAAAGAAATTATCAAAAAGATTTCGTGATTTGCAGCTTCAGCTTCAGGAATTACTGCTGTTAGGTTATTTATAACCCTTATTCCTAGAGGTCCACTGCTAGGTTCACTACCCTTACCAAGATACGGGGAAAAGTTGTATAGGTATCCATCGGAGCCACAAAGACACCAAAACTTGTAGCCAAATTTTATTGGCTTACCCCTCATAAACATTTTAGCAGAATGCATGCCATAATACCTTATCATCATTTCATCGATTGACAAATGGGAATAAAAAATGCCAAATTTCTGAAAGTTTTCTCTTAGAGCATCTAGATATGGTCTCAGCTTATACATTTTATCATTTTTATCAATGTTGGCATTGTCATTCAAGTGAAGAAACCTTTTTATTTCCTTGAACCTTTGTCTCGACATAGCATTGTAAACAAAGGGCAAACCTGCGTCTGGCGATTGCTCCCAGTACATATTTTGTTGAGGAAGTTTATGGTACCCACTAAGCAGAATAATTCCTAGAAATATTTTCATCTCTTCAATGTTGACAGTAAAATTAGGATTATTTTTCTGCTTAGCATATGTCATACTCTGATCAACAATAAACTTCAATAACTCATCAGTCAGAAATTCTTCAAAAATGTTACAAATGCTCTTACCCTTCAGCCCATCTAGTTTGTCATAACTATTTTGAGAGGGCAGATTCATTACACCTTTATATTTTGGAGAACATTTTTTCCATTTAGGAATTGAACTGGTGTCAATTTTTCTATGCTTACCTGAAGGAGGTTGAGTTGCTGAAACCTCAGTTGATTCATTTGCTCCACCGTCATTGTTGTGAACAATCAACTCCAGCCTACCTGCACATCTTGAAGAATGCTTTCTTCAGGGAGGTCTTCATCATTGATAGCTTCATCATCTGTCATTTCATCTGGACTTGGAGGAATAATTGCAACCTCCACGTTTTCATTCGATGCTTCATCATCACTCAAGTTCATTAGCGCATTGGCAACTTCATTAGTTGTCAATAAAGATCTTCGTGTCATAATGCTAAAGAGTAGGCCTCTGAAAAAGAAATATCATCATCATATACCAAGTTTTCATCTTGAAATGTGATTCTATATATATAATATATATATATAATATATAATATATATATATATATATATATAAATCATAAATGTTGGAGTTTACTAATAAAAGGCCTAGTGTGTAAATTTTGCATAAAATAATTATAAATGATGAAAAGCAAATGAACTACATTTAGATCAAATTGCTAATATCTGGCCAATGTCCCAAAAATGGGACGCAAAATTATAAACAACACAATACTTACATTTTATATTTTACAAATCAGTTGATGCTTTTCTCGTGTTCTCTTATTACCAATACACACTACTAACAAAACCGACCTTCCTCCTATGCAGACAGTGAGGAACTGAGGGCATTCACGTGTTAACGTGTCTTCTCACCAAAAATCGCACAACTTTGGCGCCACCTGGTGATAAAAATTGTCAACCATATATGATTATTTTTATGGGATACTTTGATATGATTGTGAGTTACATTCTGAAAAGGAAAAAATTAATTAATCATTCCTGTAATGATTCTATCCACCTAAAAAGTGGTGTCCCAAAAATGAGACATTGGCCGTTAATGGGTTAAAGGAACTTCTCTGAGCGGTTGAAAGATACCTTCACATTGTAATACTCTTACTATATGTATACTCTGCATATGTTTTGGGGTTTTTATTAAAAAAGATTCAGTATGAACTAATGAATTATTCTTTCTCCTTCAAGGTCTGATGAGATTTGACACGTGTGATCAATCTTTTCGTTTTGCCTCGTTTTGAAGAAATCCATGTCGTGGACCTGAATACGGAGATAGAAGATTTACCGAGCAATCAACCCAACGATTTTCACATCATTAACGAAATAATGTAAGTATTTTTTTTATGACTCGATTTTTTTTCGGGGGAGACAATGTATTTTCATCAATTTATTAAATGAAAGAAATCATGTTTTTAGTACAATAACCATCTTAAACTACAGAATATACAAACTAACATTATTGGTTACAAATATATATATATATATATATATATATATATATATATATATAAACGAACAAAACATCATACTATACATCGAGTACGCACAATCGGAAAACGGCTTTTTATCTATCTGCATACCATTTCGTCGTTTCGTTGAGTGGAGTGTGACACGGGTAGAATAAGTTTTAAAATTTTTTAAATTCTTTACCACGTGACATATGAATGAGAAATAAAAGGCAGTACATCCCACACGTATTATTAAAATATCCTTGTAGCCGGAAGGGATCCCACACAACTTCGGGGATATGCAACTGATCGAGAAATTTTACAGTAACAGGGTCACGCCAAGGTTGAGTACCGAGTGAATCAAAATAGTACATGGGGTTCCTGTTTTTAAAATAGATTGCAAACCAATGAATCCCTTCATTGCCAATGACGTCTGTGTTCACAATAAGACTACCACAATCTCGCGTAGCTGGCAAATTCAATGTTTCTTTCTTGGCAAACACACCGATAAATTTGGAATGTGTGATTCGTTCACTATTCATTACTGTCTGAAGTGTATTCGCATCCATTTTAAAAGTCAGTGATAACGCCCCTAAATCTGTGTACTTCTATTAGGGCTTGTGACTCGAGGTATACTAGTACACTAATAGGTACGTTTAATGGATTCGCGAATTCCAATCTGACTGAGATGTTTCCACTTTGTTGTGGACTTAAGTGTGTATTTACACTAGCAGATAAGCCAGGTGTGATGTCAAACGGATAAAGGTTAAATTGATCAGTGAATTCTTTCTGCGTTACCCCAATCCCGAGCTCATCACAATCACCTGAAATATGGGCAAGATTACAATATGCTCTCGCACAAAGCGGTAACACAGCATCTGATGAATAGTCCGTATCCAATGTTCCTCCCAACGCAACGCCATTAACGTATAGAGTTATATTTTTAAGACAGAAATTCTCGAATTTAAAGGCATTCTTTTTATATTTTCCATTCACCGAATTGTGTTCCTGCATTCCAATTAAAATCCTTTTAGGTAGATTTCCCAGGGCTATGTTTTCTATCTGTTTCGATTCCAACCATGCTGGCATCGTGTATAGTTTGATCTGTACTCTGTTAATTGGGTATTTTACTGTGGCGTGTAGTAAATTTTTCTCAATTTATATTTGTCTTGGTGAACTTAATTTCACTTGCCGTACGCGGAGGTATGTCCCATAATGTGAACCACAACGGGATTTGCTCCCTCTTCTTGATCAGCATCCAGATTTAAACAGATCTCAGGATTCGCGCGGGTGAGCTTTCTTTTCATATCCACCTCATTCACAAGCAACGTCTCCTGGAATGTGAAATCTGTATGCAGGCGTCCAAAACACTCGTATACCTTCTTTTTAGAATTTTTAAATTTGTCCTTTATACTACTCGCGTCTTTAGCTTGATAATATTCCTCGTCACTTAAAAAGGTATTCTTCGCTTCTTTGGAAAAGTTGAGGACATTTTCCAGACATGCTCGTAGGAGATAGTAGCCCGTGCCTGCCGATATGTTGACCTGATTTAAATATACTTCACACTGGTTGAATATGGAGTGCAGAAAGTTTGTTTCAGGGTATACAGCATATTTGTCATCGCAGTCCGTTCCATCAGAATGGGCTATACGTAGTTTAGCGTACATGCGCCCAGAAGTTGGGTCAAAAAAGTAAGGGCCTGACCTGGGTGTCACGAATTCTATAGGGGCACTCGGGGAACTAATTGTGTTTAAAGGGTTAATTGTAATAAAGTCACTGTGTTGAAGAGAAACTTGAGTTAGGGGCATGTCAAAGAGGGACAGCTCCGATTTACAACATTATGAACTACACGGATGGACGACAAGTAGTAAACAAACTATGATTCATGAGATCAATGTCTTTAGCTTATATCAGTCAAAAAAAAGGGTCAACCATAGGTTTCATTCGTTTAGAACACTTCTTTTCTTATATCCTTTTACTTTTAGTGCCACGTGATGGTAATCACATCTTCTAGACAGTCCTCTTCTTCCCACCACCACGCATTTTTCTCTTTGCATCTTGACGATTTCGTCCCGTGTACGCTTTAAATGTTTTTTTAGAACTTCTTTAAGTTTAGCCCCAGCCAATATGTCTTCTGCAGTGTTAAGACCTGATTGTAGCGCTTTCCTTCCTAGGTATCTGGCACCCCTCTTCAGCAAAGGGACAACCGTACGTAGTATGGTTGAAAAATGGATCGAAGTCCACTACCACGCTGGTATCTCACCCCTCGATAGACTGTGAAAGGCTTTCTGTCCATTATAACTGAGTGCGTCGAAAGGGCAGCTTCACTTTTAAGCTCCCATCACTGAATGGGAACCCTCAATCGTTCTTATATATATTGAGATATTGGTTATTAGATTAGTTGCGACATTCAGATAATGGGGTCTGTCACATGTAATACTCAAACTCCTTCCTCTATGGTTGGGAATGTGAGCAATGCGCAGCTTGCGTGCCTGGGTATCCCCAACAAACTGGTGCTCCACTATATTGCTGTAAATATAGCACATGTCTGGGCCAACAACAAATTTCTCAAATTTCATCTGATACATTAGGCTGGACAAGTCATGTTGTACCTCGTGAAATGTCTCTTTGGAAGGCTGGTTGATATCGCCCCTCGGTCATAATTTTGAACACTCTTTGGTCTTTAATATTTCTGTTAGAATTTGATTTTAGGATTAGAGTATGTGCAGGGTTTCCTTTGTTTACGATTTCGTATACTAAATCAGTCGTAAGATTTGAGTTTTTTAACTTACGTTTAAGTCTCTCACAACATCCTTAGCCGAACCATAACGGCCCGGACCTTGTGTTACTACTGTACTGTAATACCGTGCAACCTCAGTCCGGGCGATACGTATAGTTTAATCCCGAGTTACCCTGGCTTTTTCACACTCATCAATGTCTCTAAGAATCGTAAAAACGGTATCTTTATAGTCACTATTTAAAAAGAGAGTGTCCAGCTGAATTTCACGTATCCCCACATCATACGAATCACCACTCAATTCAATGGGTTCATTGAGTTCTGTTACAATGTTGGCTAGTGTGTTGTTAGAGGTACAGACAGACGAGGAGGACGGGAGTGTGAGGTAGAAATGGTTAGGGGCCATGTTGCATACTATTTAAGCTTCATTATTGCATCAGCTTTTATATGTGTTGAAGGTTTCTGGGTACCCTAGCCATTCACCAGGTACATTTTTCTCTTTCCTGAACCTTTGCTTCCTAAAATTTTCTCAATTTTAAACACATTTTTTCCTAAATTAAATGCCACTTTCAGCAACTCCTCGCGGTAAAAGCCTCAAGCGATTTCTTCCACATTCAAATCTTCAACGTAATACATCATTATCTCACCTTTCGGTCTCATATCTCTAACTTTAAAAATGTCACGTGTCCATCCTTGCTGAAATCAAATCCCTTCGCGAATTTATTTGCCGAACGCGACAGCCTTACATAATCATTGATTTTGAAACGCACAGAGTGTGGTTGTGGTGGTTTTCCATCTCTTCTCACCTCTGGGCGCGTACCTCTTTCTAAAACTTCGTTAGGTGTTGTCCTAATCGTGCGATGGTGTGAGCGGTTGTAGGATGATTCCAATGATTCCAGAATGTCTAGAAATCTGTGTTTTTATGTGTAAAATAGCGGTGCATGCGTTCCTTTATGGTACGTTGAACTCTTTCGACTAAAGAAGCCTTATATATAGAATTGGTAGTGTAAAAGCTGATATTAAACTCTGGCAACATTTTATGAAACACGGCCTATAAATTCCCTCCCCATATCCGTACAAAAATAGACATGAACCCTGTTTTCTTTCAACATCAGCGTTTTGGTGGCTTTAGCAACTGTTTCAGGTGATTTATTTTTCAGAGGAATTAGCCACAGATATCTAGAGAATACATCTATTACACTGGTATGCATCAATTTTGCTGTCAAGGGCTTTGTAAGTGATTCCTATAGAGTGTTTCCTGCTGATTTCGAATCTGCAATCCGTTTTTCTCAATCAGCTCAGGTTATCCGGCTATGGCCTCATAAGTAAAATAGAATTTTTCGTGATTTTGTCAAAGCGGAATTGGAACAGTAACATCTATCATCACTTGTTTCACTTGTATAATATCTTTTTTTACTTTTCAGGCATATAGATAAAATATTTCATAATGAATAGAGCGTGTAAAAATGATCCCAATAGATTCTGCTACATATGTGGGACGGTTACCATGCCAAATAACCAGTCCCAAATCACTAAATTTGTGAAGACAATGTATAGAGCATACTTTGGAATTAAGCTAGGGGACCAGGACAAAAATTTCGCCCCTCATATGTGCTGCAAGACGTGCATTGAAAATTTGAGAAGATGGAGCAAAGGCAGAGCGAAATCTTTGCCTTTTGGAATTCCCATGATTTGGAGAGAAGGAAAGGATCACGTGACAGATTGCTATTTCTGCATGACAAACCTCCAAGGTGGGCTTATAAATTTATTTTTCTTAAATATTTTGAAATCCTCGTATGAAACTTGACATAATATTCACCATAATGTAATATTCACCATATATAGCATAATATTCACCATAATGGTAATCATACATTTACATATACATATTGTTATAGAAAATACATTTACACATACATATTGTTATACAAGTTACATTTACATATACAATGATTGTATATTTTCTTTCTTTTTCATTCATATTGTCCCCGAAGGGACAATATGAATGAAAAAGAAAGAAAATATACAGACTCCATCGACCTGTTTCATATCTTACAGACCGCAGCCTTCCCTCACGAGCCGCCACTGTCTGAATGCTTCTTCTATTTCATATGCAAGTTTTATATCCATGTTTCTGTGTTTCTATTTTCAGGAGTTAACAAGAAGAATAAACACATTGTTGTATACCCTGACATTCCTTCTGCTATGAGACCTGTACCCCATGGTCCTGGAATTCCAATACCCGACCCACCTCAAACCCTGGACTTCGATGATTCTGATGATGAATCAATGACCAATGCCAATGACCAGTCCTAGTCGTATATACCTCAAAATACCGCTTCAAATGAGCCGAGGAATCTCAACCAGGCCAAACTTAATGATCTTACCAGGGATTTAGGACTTTCCAAATTAGCTGCCGAGATCTTGGGCTCACGACTTCGAGAGGACAACTTGCTGGCTCCGGGAACAACATTCTCCTGGTATAGGAAACGAGAGGAAGAATTCCGCAAGTTTTTTGCAGTGCACGAAAAAACCTCTTCCTTCGTGTACTGCTGCAATGTTGAGGGGCTAATCGAATCCTTGGGCCTGCCATATAACGCATCAGAATGGAGGCTATTTATAGACTCGTCTAAACGAAGTTTGAAAGCAGTACTTCTCAACATTGGGAATAGGGTTGCATCAGTCCCTGTAGCACATTCCGTACAACTTACTGAGAGCTACGATAACATGAAAATTTTACTGGATGCTCTCGTATACGACCAACATAACTGGAGATCTGTGGAGATTTGAAGGTAATACTAATATCATAAGTAAACTATTGCTATTGACTATGTTGTTTTTCCAAGGTTATTTGAGAGCGTATAAGAACATTTAACTTCCCCACATAAGTGATACAGTCCAATGCATAGATTTTTTTATCTGATAGAACAAATTCTCTAAATTCTTTAAATATTTTCATTTTTTTTCAGATTGTGGCATTTGTATTGGGAATGCAAGGGGGATACACGAAATACCCATGTTTCCTCTGCAAATGGGATATCCGAGCGGATGAGAAGCACTATGCACAACATGAATGGGCATCCAGAGAGAATTTTGAACCTGGGTCGCATAATGTCGTTTCAGTGCCCCTTGTACCACCAACAAAAATTTTGCTCCCACCACTTCATATTAAGCTGGGCTTGATGAAAAATTTCATCAAATCAATGAATAAGGAGGGTTCAGCATTCCGATATCTCGAGAGTAAATTTCCTCATATCTGATGCTAAACTAAATGCTGGGGTTTTTGATGGTCCTCAAATTCGAACTTTGATCAAGGATACTCAGTTCGAAAACGCAATGACTCCAACTGAGAAGAATGCCTGGCAGGCATTCAAATCAGTTGTCACTGATTTTCTTGGCAAGCGTAGAAGTCCAGAATACGAGTCCATTGTCGAAAACTTGATGGAAGCTTTCAAAGCTCATGGGTCGCGCATGTCCATAAAAATGCACTTTTTGTGGTCCCACTTGGACTATTTTCCTGAAAATTGCGGGGATTATAGTGAGGAACAGGGTGAACGATTTCACCAAGATATCAAAATAATGGAAGAGAGGTACCAGGGAAACTGGGATATCAATATGCTGGCGGACTATTGCTGGTGTTTGAAGCGAGACGTGCCCGAAGAAAAACACAGACGGAAAGCCAAAAAAACTTCATTCCTTCCTCAATAAACTTTTTTCCATATTCATTGTATGAATAAAAGTATTTATTCACACAATGTTTTCATTTTTCACGAGTGTTCTTATAATATTACTCGTATTTAAACTAAAAAAATCAATAAATTTGGCGATAAAATTGGACTTATAATAAATGGCCAATAGAGAACAAACCTGACCTGATTTAGGAAAACCAATGTCATTTTCGAATTCAGCATGGTCGAATTATATAATATGAGTTGAAAAAACCCTCACAGCAGACAAAAAAATTTCATATGCATACCAGTGCTTCATAGGTTTTGTTTCCGACCCATTAATCTTTGGTTGGTCAGCTCTATCGTCGGACACAGGTCCTATGTCACCATGTCCATAGTTCCCCGTGCTGTGCCTAATAACCACGGGAATCTCTGTTTGGTTCTTATAATTTTCGTACTCGTGAAGAAATTTCTAGAGAGCTTCTTGGTATAAGATTCTTTTCTCATCAGGTGTTTTTTCTCTGTTTAATAAGGTTAGCAATTCGCTTTCCATTCTTTTAAGCCTGCTTTTGCGGGGATCTAGATCCGTGTCTGGATTCTTTGAACTTTGCAGTGAAGCATACACCTCATGTGGAATCACTACCACTTTCTTCATTATATTAATCTAGTCAATAAAGGACCCAAAACTGAAAACAAGATGGGGAGGAATGACCATCCTCTTTGTACAATAATTCGTTTTTTCTTCCCTACAGTTTGAATTTTACGAGCGAGTGCACGTATTATGTTCTTCTAACGGCGTAGGCGAGCCTTCTGAGGTGGTTTCATTGATACATTGCAATTTATAACGTTAAGACAGATTTCACAGATGCATTTTAAAAAGTCAGAGTCGGTATTTTTAGCAAACATCTGCTGCATTGCCCGGGGCAGTCGATGATAGATTTTTATTAATTCATGGTATTTCTTTAGCCTCTTCGTCATTCTGGAATATACACCGTTTCAGGCTCGTTTGGAAATATATTCGTTCTTAGAAGCACCCTAAACGTGTTTCGCGGATGAAGGTCGCAAAGCAAATATCCGTAACGCGGGCTTGTAGCTTCTTTATAAACTTCCAAAAACTTCTTACGCTGATTCGGGAACAATTGTTTGGCAAATACCACAATTTGTGATACATCTCTACGTTGCGCGAATAACACTAGATATTATGTATTTAACGACACATCGCGCATGTATCTATTTTTGAAAAATAGATTCTGATTGATGAAGAACACGCTTATGTTAAGATGGTGGGAGAATATTGTAAATGTCTCGGCAAAAGTTTTATCCATCTCCTACATGAGATCGTCAATTACAATGACTGTATGTTCATTTCCCTTCAACGAATTAATGTCAAATACACCTTTGTGGAACAAAATATCATCTTGGTACTCGTTGAACACTGATTGATACGTCGAATAGCACCATATAACTTTATGCACAAATTTTGATTATATCTCTCCCTTTTCTTTAATGATTTTAAGCATAAACACAGATTTACCACATCCTGTAGGGCCAGATATAGTACATGTGGATGGGCATGTGAACCTGAATTTTTCTACAGAATCCACTTCTAACACGTCACACTCCTATGTGGGTCATTTACAAAATATAATAAATATTTAAGTGATGAACCTTATATTCTACGGTCTTGCCTTTCTCTTCTCCCACAGAACCGTGAATGACGATGAAGTACAGCACCCCATCATCGATATCACAGATGACCACGACGACAATGTAGTTGTGATCACAGAATCCATCCCCGCTGACGAACCCTCACCAGCGATACCTGTAGCACGCGCCAATTCAAAGCGGCGGCATGATGAAGAGCCCACCACGTCAGGTATAAAGCGCGCCAGGATTGCGCCGGTTGTTTGACCCCCAATAATAGAGCCTCAACCCTCTACTCTTACGACAAAACCCTCACAATAGTACCTTCCTCAAATATACCCTTTATTCCTGTTCAATTCCGGGTACATCCTCTACAGCAGCTTCTCGTTCTGTTGAGGATGGCATAACATTCGAGTTGGTGCACACCGCTACCCCCACCCCAGCCTTGACTAGATATCGTTATACAATCAGGGTTGATCCTAGATCCATGTATAGCAATGGTGTTGAACGCGGACTACGGCGCATAGTTGAACGTATTGTAGAGTTTGCCCTTCAGAACCGCGACGAACGTGAAGTTAGGACGAGGCTGTCCTTCGGATTCGGGTCAGATGACGGAGATGTAGATGATTTTTGGGTAGTAATACCGTTCAGATGCTTGGCAGATGAAGATATAGAGTATATATTAGTCCGTATAATGCAGGCCTCTCAAAGTAGTATAGCCTTCAATATGGACAACTTTACGGTAAATAATGCCCGTGTATTCCGTGTTGCGGGTCATAGTGCCACACCTTATACTCTTAACTTCAATTCTCAGGCTACTTATAGACGGCATATAAACGCCGATCGTGGTTGCGGCTTTATAGCAGTAGTCTTGGCCTGTATGTTTACTATACTAAATACACGAGTCAAACACATTTGGTTGCCTACGTTAGTGGAGCGTGCCCGTAAACTAGCTGCAGACTGTAAACTTGAATTTTACTGGAATATGGGTCCTGAAGAGCTGAGAAGGGTAGAACAGGAAATGAATGCTCGTAAATTGTATTTGGAATGGATGATCATCGTTGGACTGTATATGTTTTTAAAAGCAGTGTGAGAGATGATCCAGGGGCGGCTCGTCGGTAGGCACTGCGGAACTGCAGCCCCCCCATGATCTTATGAACTTTAGTTTTAAATATTTAAAATAGCCTCTCTGATTGTTTTTTTTCAATGAACTTTGAGTTTTTAAATCAGATTATATCCTTTTTTCCTTAAACTATTTCAATGCCGAACGAATGAATCACGAAAGTAGCTTCAGCCTTCCCGTGGAACTGCGTTCTTAACAGTTCCAGATTTTGTTCGAAACGCTTGAAACCTCGGTGGCGGACGTACGAAGAGCGAATCAGAATCGCGGGTTTAAGAGGATCAAAAGCACTGTGGACAGAGCAGTGCCGATTTGTTTGTTTGACGTGGTAGTTGTGTTGCTGTATCGTTTGCTGATACGAAATTTAATTTCCGAATTGCATTTATCAATGATTCGTTATCATTTATTTTTGGTCGTGAGATTGAAGTAAATTATATAATAATTGCATTATTTACAATATATAGCTTTCATTTCTTAGAATATTTTTTCGCCCAGAATAAAAACAGAAGAATGAAATTTGTTTATAAATAAAATTTTTGGCAAATTCGAAATTACCCATTAAGCGTAAGTACCCTATAATTGATTTTATGATACTATTTTACTTATTTTTATGATTGAGTAGTGAGTAGTTATCTATTTATCTATTCGACTTTCTCTCTCTCTCATATATATATATAATCGACACAATTGTTCGCAATTTCTGAGGCAGCACCCCCACAACTGAAAGTCACGAGCCGCCACTAGTCAGAGATCGTACAAGACCCGTACTTATTTTAGGGCTGTCAGGAACAACATATCTACCCATCCGTAATATAAGGGACCTTTACGCGAGTTATGATAAAAGTCGAAAATATGTACGACATCATGATTTGTGTAAGGGATGTATCGAGTTTGCGGGTGATATAGTGAAACATTGTAGTAGAATGGCCGCAAAAGGGGAGAGTGCAATGCAATTGCAAATGTTGATCAATGTTGCAAAGGAAATTTTACATAAGTTATACAACAAGGAGGAGGGGGGAATGGTAGAAGACCAACTTTGAGGAGAAGTTATCCCCAAAGAAAAAGAGAGAGGTGAAGGAGATAGAGAGAGGAGGAGAGGTGTTCGCCTGGCAGGAGCCAAGCGCATATTAAGACTTCAGCCGAGCGGCCGTTGTCATAATATGTACCTAATCAGCCAGTTGGCTTATCTGGATGAGTTGCCAGTTTGCACTTATTTATTTAATTAAGGCACATATTCTGGCTTAATCCGCCAGTTGGCTTAGAAGGCTTCTTAGAAGGCATAAATGGCCTGTAAAAGATAACATAGGCCCTCTAGTGGATGTTAATGGCGCTTTGGCTTCTGACGCTCAGGCGATGGCGGGTATTTTCAATAACTTTTTTGCGACAGTTTTTACCGTAGAAGACGTAAATAATGTCCCCGACGTGGACGATATCGTTCCATTTAGTAGCGAGACTATTTTGGATGAAATAACTGTTTACGAGGCTGAGATTGAGCATTATATCGATAGGCTAAAAGTTAGCAAGGCTCCAGGCCCTGACGCTTTTTATCCCAGACATTTGAAAGATTTGAAAGACGTTATCGTAGGCCCCTTAACGAAGATTTTTAATCAGTCACTCGAAACGGGGATTATTTCTGAAGACTTCAAATTTGCTAACGTCACGCCTATTTTTAAAAAAGGCGACCGCGCAGTAGCTACCGGTAGCAATTATAGGCCCATTAGCTTAACGTCAATTGTCGGTAAACTTTTGGAATCCGTAGTTAGGGATCGTATTATCGATCACTTAGAAAGTAGAGATTTGATTAATAGTAGTCAGCATGGGTTTCGACGCCATAGGTCTTGTTTAAATAATTTGTTAAAATTTTATAACGAAATAGTGCGCGAATACGATAGGCATAGAGCAGCTGACGTTATTTATTTAGATTTTAAAAAGGCGTTCGATACAGTTCCGCATAGGAGACTAATTGCGAAGGTCAAAGCGCATGGTATACGCTGTCAGGTAGCTAACTGGTTAGAAGAATGGCTTCGTGCTAGGAGGCAGAGGGTCGTAGTTAATGGTAGTGAATCAGGGTGGTTAGATGTAGGTAGCGGTGTCCCACAGGGTTCAGTGTTAGGCCCATTGCTATTCGTAATTTACATTAACGACATAGATGTAGGATTGACTAGAAACGTGTCAAAATTCGTGGACGATACTAAAATAGGCGGTAAGGTTGTTAACGAGGACGATAGAAATAGGATCCAAGACGATGTAAATAGGATTATGGAGTGGACAGATAAGTGGCAGATGCAATTTAACGTAGACAAATGTAAAGTTTTGCATATAGGTTCTCGCAACAATAATTACACGTACACGATGGATGATAGGGAGTTAGCGAGCGTTGACGAGGAAGTAAATTTAGGCGTACGCGTATCTAAGGATTTAAAGGTTAGGAACCAGTGCCTGGAGTCTTGCGCAAAAGCTAATAGGATGTTAGGCTTCATAGCGCGTAATTTCGAATTTAAATCGAAGGATATTATATTGCCCCTTTACAAGTCCCTAGTCAGGCCTCATTTAGAATATGCCGTTCAGTTTTGGTGCCCGTACTTGCGTGAGGATATTGATAGGTTAGAAAGGGTTCAGCGTCGTGCCACGAAACTTATTCCGTCATTGCGCAATAAGCCTTATGAAGATAGGATTAAAGAGTTAGACCTGTATTCACTCGAAACTAGAAGATTAAGGGGGGAGCTTATTGAAGTTTTCAAAATCGTTAATAACATCGATAACGTAAATTTTGACAAATTGTTCACTTTCGATAATAGTAATACTCGCAATAACGGATTTAGGTTGCGTGGCAGACGTTTCATTACTAATATCGCTAAAAACTTCTTTACGTTTAAAGTAATTGATGAATGGAATAATCTTCCCGCGTCAGTCGTTCATTCTACCAGCGTTAATATGTTTAAGAACCGTCTTGACAGACATTTTAAAAGTATTAACGTTGTTTAATTTAAAAAAACAAAGTTAGCAACAGGAGCTCTGGTGGTGGTGTTCGAGGATGAGTCTGTTGACAATGAATGCCAGCTTGTGACATGCCAGCGTGTGATGCCAGCAATAAAATTATTATTAAAAAAAAAAAAAAATGAGACTAACACGAACGTAGATGTAGCTCGTAACGTAAACTAACCCACTTTTTGTTTAACTTTACCTATTTTTTTTTTTCCCTATCTCCTTACTTTGCATGTCTGTAACTCTTTTCTTGCATGTTTGTAGTTTGCATGGTATGACAGTGAGTTAAGACTGTGTTTGCATGTTTGTAAGCTTCTTATTTTACTTCTTTTCATCTTTCACCCCTCTCCTATTTTCTCCGACTATTTTTCTGACTTGATGGCAGTGGCCGGCGGATGATGATGGTGAGACTTTTTTTTCTCTTTTTCTGAATGAATGTTAACCCACGAATGATAGGTGTTGCTCCTTACTTAACCCCTTATTCTGTTCTCTTCTCTTAACCCCCTACTCTTTCCCTTCTCTCGGGCTAACCTTAGAGTGGATCTTAGGGTCTTTGTTACCTTAGCTAACGTAGAAGATTGAATTCTGTCCACACGCTCCAGATTTCACGGGGCAACCAATCACAGCACTGTGGGCGGAGCCCAGGACCTCTGTTTGGCCGCTATGCAGGCCTACGCGTCAAGGACCGCCCAAAATTCACCGATAGCCAATAGGAAGCTAGCGTTTCAGGTATTGTGGTTTGGTCACAATCCCCCTTTATAAAAGGAAGCAGTTCATCTCAGAGCCTCAGTTTGTATGTTTTTTCGCTTAGTGCTTTTAAATGTACACTATGAGTCAGTTATCGCTCTACAATTCTCCTGATTTGTTTGAAGATCATGATTTCTACCCATCAGCTGCGCTCCACCTTTTCAGCGCTGCAGATCGGAATGAACTTTTATCTACGCAGATTGTTACGGAAAATTGTGATGAAAAGCAACAACCGTTCAATGAAGACGATATTAAAATGTAAGTGATTATATTCTGCGGTTCATTCAGTGTTAACTTATAAGTGCCATAATAATTGTTTTGAAAAATAGTTTGTGTTTATTCTCGATCTATATAAAGGGTGTCTCAATATACATGCAACCCATGTCACTGCTAATAATTCTGCCAATATTAATGTTCTCATTCTATTTTTTCAGATTTGAAGAGAGGAGACGAAAACAACTAATAATTATCAATCAAAATGCCTTGGACAAAGGAGGAAAAAATTTTTTGCGTCACTACTTATTTGGAGACGAAATCATTCAAAACTGTGCAAGCGAAATTTCGCAGGAAGTTCAACTTCAACAATTATCCCCAATTCCATTGATGAATGGAATAATCTTCCCGCGTCAGTCGTTCATTCTACCAGCGTTAATATGTTTAAGAACCGTCTTGACAGACATTTTAAAAGTATTAACGTTGTTTAATTTAAAAAAACAAAGTTAGCAACAGGAGCTCTGGTGGTGGTGTTCGAGGATGAGTCTGTTGACAATGAATGCCAGCTTGTGACATGCCAGCGTGTGATGCCAGCAATAAAATTATTATTAAAAAAAAAAAAAAATGAGACTAACACGAACGTAGATGTAGCTCGTAACGTAAACTAACCCACTTTTTGTTTAACTTTACCTATTTTTTTTTTCCCTCTCTCCTTACTTTGCATGTCTGTAACTCTTTTCTTGCATGTTTGTAGTTTGCATGGTATGACAGTGAGTTAAGACTGTGTTTGCATGTTTGTAAGCGTTCTTATTTTACTTCTTTTCATCTTTCACCCCTCTCCTATTTTCTCCGACTATTTTTCTGACTTGATGGCAGTGGCCGGCGGATGATGATGTTGAGACTTTTTTTTCTCTTTTTCTGAATGAATGTTAACCCACGAATGATAGGTGTTGCTCCTTACTTAACCCCTTATTCTCTTCTCTTCTCTTAACCCCCTACTCTTTCCCTTCTCTCGGGCTAACCTTAGAGTGGATCTTAGGGTCTTTGTTAGCCTTAGCTTCTGTAGATCTGTAGATAACCTTCGAACGAATTAAAAGCGAACACAAACGCATATACACTCACCGACTTTACGCCCATAAATCCCTACTATCACACACACACACACACACACACACACACACACACACACACACCCCGACTGTACGCCCATAAAGCCCCTATTATCACACACACACACACACACACACACAGACACACACACACACACATATATATATATATATATATATATATAAACTGATTGATGTATGCAAAGCCCCAATAGCAAAATATATACGAGCACAACCACCACACAAAAAAACATCACATCACCAACAATCGTCTAAGTATAGACTTTTCTTTTAGTAACTCATCCCATCAACACCATGTAACCGATATGAGGGCTACAACCAAGCGTCGAAACTTAGACGATTGGTGGTGAAGCACCACAACCACCGCTTTACTTACCAGCTTCTTACAAAAAAAAGCATCACATCACCAACAATCTTCTAAGTATAGACTTTTAGGAGCTCATCCCATCAACAGCACATGGTGAGATGAGGGCTACGCTTTTAGGAGCTCATCCCATCAACACCACGTAACCGATATGAGGTCTACAACCAAGTGTCCAAACTTAGAGGATTGGTGGTGAAACTATTACACAATAACCCACCAACCACCTCCACCTTACTTACCAACTCCTGGTAGACAGACAAGGTCTCTAAATACGACCAAATAGACAGAGCTATTAACCTTAAACAAATACGTTTATGGGTCCAAGTCAAAAAAAGGCAACGCCAATAGTTTTTCTATTGAGCTTCTCGTGGTTTAACGCGGCCTATTTGACATTTGGAGGGGCGATCTTTTAAACAAAAAATCGAATAAGATAAACTAAGTTTAATACAAATGCAAATTTTCATCATAATACGCAATTTTATCCTTAAACTATAACATGAAAAGCATTAATATGATTTTTAAAACAAAATAGAAATTAAATTAGGGATAACTTATTAATTTTTCATCTTTTGGCCAATTATTTTGTTTCAATATAAATTTATCTTTGAGACACCAATATATCTTCAAGCCTTATTACAAAAATATTAATATGATTTTAAAAACAAAATAGATTCTTATTCATTTTTCTTCATTTACTTGCAGCTTTGCCGCGACACTGCTGCATTATTTTTTAATATAATTAAAACCAGCATTCACGATCATATTAAATCTTACTGTTGAAGATATCCTGAAATAATGATACAAAATTACTTTAAAAGGTATAGACTGTTCGAAGTATCTTAAACTTTGATGCAAAAAAAACAATATTATAACTAGATTTTAAGTTTTAGCTGCCTTACCCTAATAAATATCGTTTTCTAAACGTATTTATAAAAAATGGAATTTATGGCATAACTCATATAATTGCACCTTCTACAATTCAATAATTGGATTTAACATGATTTACTGCATTATATTTATTGTAATTTTAAACCAGCTTTTGGGACATATTAAATTAAAAAATTTTCAGTGCAGTTCACGAATTAAACACGGCCTTCAGGATTCGAATTCTAATACAACGTATTTTCACAAAAACATTTAAAAACGTAGAAGATTGAATTCTGTCCACACGCTCCAGATTTCACGGGGCAACCAATCACAGCACTGTGGGCGGAGCCCAGGACCTCTGTTTGGCCGCTATGCAGGCCTACGCGTCAAGGACCGCCCAAAATTCACCGATAGCCAATAGGAAGCTAGCGTTTCAGGTATTGTGGTTTGGTCACAATCCCCCTTTATAAAAGGAAGCAGTTCATCTCAGAGCCTCAGTTTGTATGTTTTTTCGCTTAGTGCTTTTAAATGTACACTATGAGTCAGTTATCGCTCTACAATTCTCCTGATTTGTTTGAAGATCATGATTTCTACCCATCAGCTGCGCTCCACCTTTTCAGCGCTGCAGATCGGAATGAACTTTTATCTACGCAGATTGTTACGGAAAATTGTGATGAAAAGCAACAACCGTTCAATGAAGACGATATTAAAATGTAAGTGATTATATTCTGCGGTTCATTCAGTGTTAACTTATAAGTGCCATAATAATTGTTTTGAAAAATAGTTTGTTTATTCTCGATCTATATAAAGGGTGTCTCAATATACATGCAACCCATGTCACTGCTAATAATTCTGCCAATATTAATGTTCTCATTCTATTTTTTCAGATTTGAAGAGAGGAGACGATAACAACTAATAATTATCAATCAAAATGCCTTGGACAAAGGAGGAAAAATTTTTTTGCGTCACTACTTATTTGGAGACGAAATCATTCAAAACTGTGCAAGCGAAATTTCGCAGGAAGTTCAACTTCAACAATTATCCCCAGAAAAGCCAAATTTATCGTTGGGCACACAATGTCAAGCCACAGGATCAGTAAACAATCTCAACAAGAAAGCAGAAACACCCAGATCTGGCAGGAAGGTGACTGCAAGATCTCCTGACAATGTGAATGCGGTGAGAGATTCTGTCGGAAGGAGTCCGAAAAAATCAATCCGAAGACGTTGCCAAGATCTTGGTCTTTCACGTGCGTCAGTGCAAAGAATCTTGATCAAGGATCTTCAGCTGTACCCATACAGGATCCAGATCAAGCATAAACTCACACCTGCTGACATGGCAAAACGTGTTGTGATGTGCCGGTGGTTCGAGAACAAGATCGAAGAGGATCCTGACTTTCTTGATGATGTTTGGTTCAGCGACGAAGCACACTTCTTGCTCAGTGGGTATGTCAATAGCAAGAACAATGTGTTCTGGGGCACACAAGCCCCAGACGAGGTGCTTCAGAGGCCCTTGCACTCTGTGCAGGGTGTCAGGGTGATTGACAACTTCGCTCGTCGGCTTCAAGTGTGTCTGCAGCGCAACGGCGGTCATTTGGAACATGTGCTCTAATAAATGTATCCTTTGATCTAGAGACCTCAAATCTTCAGTTTTTAATTGTTATCATATCAGCTTCCAGGAAATGTAATCTTTTTTGGAGTTTATTTTCTGAGTAATAAATTATTATCATGTCAATGGGTTCCATCTATATTGAGACACCCGGTATAATGTTTCAACTGGTGTTAACTTACAAAAGGCCGCAATAAACGCGTTTTGAATTTTTTTTTAATTATTCTCCGTTTCCTTCGGGATTATTTCGGCATATATATATATATATATATATATATATATATATATATATATATATATATATGTACACTATATGATCAAAAGTATTCGGACACCCCGGAAAATCCGCATTTCTGCAAATATCACCTTCGCCGAAAGGTATGCTGGGAAAAAGCGTGGCGAAACTATAATGCTGAGGTGTTCTGTTAAGTTATCAGTAACTGTTGTGAAGCCATGCCGCGCGGACGTGAACTCTCCGAGTTCCAACGTGGACTCGTCATGTCATCGGATGTTATTTAAGTAACGTTTCTAACGAAACATTGCAGCCAAACAGGATATACCAAAGTCGATTGTAGCGGATGTTATCATGAGATGGAAGCACGACGGTGAAACTAACGCGAAAAAACGTTCCGGACGACCACGCAAACTGACGGAACGTGATAGAAGAAGTCTGGTACGACATGTCAAGAAGTCCCGCACGTCCTCTGCCGCTTCCATCGCTGAGGAGGTAGGAAGAGCATCCGGTACCTCTGTTAGTACTGTAACTATCCGCAGAGAGATGCACAGACTCGGTTATTATGGTAGAGCAGCTGTACACAAGCCACTGATTACAAAAGTTAATGCCACGCGTCGTTTGGCCTGGTGTGTCTCCCGTCGTTCCTGGACCGTGGAGGACTGGAAAACTGTTCTTTGGAGCGACGAGTCGCGGTATTCACTCTTCCAGTCTGATGGGCGTGTTTGGGTGTGGCGACAGCCCGGAGAACGGCTTCTTCCTGACTGTGTACGTCCAACGGTGAAGTTCGGTGGAGGGTCCATCATGGTATGGGTTGTTTTTCCTGGCTAGGCTCGGCCCGTTGGTTGTTATACCCACTACCATGAACGCTGACGTTTATCTCAACGTTCTGGACAATTCGGCCCTCCCTACACTGTGGCAATACTACGGAGATGGCCATTGTTTGTTTCAACAGGATCGAGCTCCCTGCCATACTGCAAGGCGTGTGCAGGACTGGTTTCGTGAAAATAAGGTGGATTTGTTAGACTGGCCTGCTCAGAGCCCCGATTTCAACCCAATCGAGCACATGTGGGACGAACTGGAGCGACGGATACGAAACCGCACACCACGCCTGGCTTCACTTGCATCTCTTGCATCAGCTCTGCAAGAGGAATGGCGAGCCATTCCTGCACAGACTTACCGAAAACTGGTGGAAAGTATGCCTCGACGTGTTGACGTTGTAATAAAAGCAAAGGGTGGACCTACTGGTTACTAAATGCCATAATAAAACCATTTTTCCCAAAACCATGCGGTGTCCAAATACTTTTGATCATATAGTATATATATATATATATATATATATATATATATATATATATACACAGTGTGTCCGTAAAGTCATGGTGGGATTTTAAATAGCTATATTATTGCAACGAAACATGATAATGAGATGAAACAATGCCAAATTTAAGAACAACTCTCAAAGTTGTATCTTGTAGTTAGTCTAGGCTAAGCTTAACCTTTATCTCGTAGTTAGTTTAGGCTGTCCACATGCCTATGTTGAACATGAGCGTAATAGCCCGAAAGTTAATGTGTGGTGTGCTCTAGCAGCACGAGATCGAGTGATTGGCCCATTTTTCTTCGCGGAACCCACTGTGACGTCACACAACTACCTCGCTATGTTGGAACATTTTGCAGCACCCCAATTTATTGACAATAATGTCATCTTTCAGCAAGATGGTGCTCCTCCGCACTATGCCAACGTTGTTCGAGAATTCCTTAATGAAAAATTTCCACAGAGATGGATAGGAAGAGGAGGATGGAAGCCATGGCCTCCACGCTCTCCGGACCTGACACCTTTGGACTTTTATTTGTGGGGTTACGTCAAGCAAAGCGTGTACAGTGTACCCATTAGGGATATTTATCACTTGCACGAGCGAATCACGGAAGCTATGGGACCCGTCACTCCTGATGTTCTTGGGCGTGTGTGGCTGGAATTGAATCACCGCCTAGATGTCTGCAGGGCTACCAGAGGAGCCCATATCGAACTACGTTAAATAAAGTTATTCTTTTAGAGTTGTTCTTCAATTTGCCTTTTTTTCATCTCATTATCATGTTTCGTTGCAATAATATAGCTATTTAAAATCCCACCATGACTTTACGGACACACTGTATATGGTGGAGCTTTAATAATACATTTCTCGATAATTTAAAGATGTATTCTTTCTCGTTTATAATTAGTAATCTAATTTCCCTTTATTCTGAATTATTGTCTGTTTCCATCGTGATTATTTCGGCATATATATATAAGGTGGAGCTTTAACAATATTTTTCTCGATAATTCAGCACTGCAGTAGAATTTTTAAATTACCAAAACTTTTAAGAATTATCTGCTTTTTTATTATAATTTTTTAAATTCGTGGCATTTTCTCTTATTGTAGCTATTTATTTTTACTTAACCTTATAGGACCGATGCGGAAATTGGTCATGTTGAGCTACTTTTGATGAAAGGGGAATAAATGATATGAATGCTTCTCCGCACAGCCAACCCAGTGACATGAATACCGAAGTCGAGGTATTGGCTCACATCCGGTCCAGCGAGTGCCAGGCCATCGAGGAACTAATGTAAGTATTTTTGACCTTTACACAATACAGCGGGTGCTATCATATGGGAACCTTTTTTTATTTTCTGCATACACATTATCATTCATCTCTGTGTCGCTCAAATCGAATAATTTAAAAAAAATTATAAACCCCTTCCCACGTGACATGTTCAGGAGAAATGAAAGGCAATACAGGCCGCGCGATTCGCTATAATATCCTTGAAAGCGATACGGGTTCCATACAATCTCAGGTACATGGATCTGCTCGATTAATTTTACTATAACAGGATCATTCCAGGGCTGACAGCCGAGTGAATCAAAATAGTACATTCTTTCCCTATTTTTAAAATAGATTGCAAACCAATGAATCCCCTCACCCCCCACAAGGTCGGTGTTAACTATAATCCCGTACCAGTTTCTCGTAGCTGGTAACTTCACTATTTCATTCTTCGCAAAGACACCGATAAATTTTGAGCGTGTGAAACGGTCACTTTTCATTATTCGATGGAGTGTATTCGCATCCATTTTAAAAGTCTGTGATCACGTTCCTGAAACGATCAACTTCTATTAGTGCCTGTGATTCGAGGTACATGAGTACACTAATAGGCGCGTCTATAGGCTTGGCAAATTCCAACCTGACTGAGATATTCCCACTCTGTTGTGGACTTAAATGCGTATTTGCGCCAACAGAGAAATCAGGCGTAATATCAAATGAATAAATGTTAAATTCTTCGACAAATTCCTTCTGCGTTACACCAAACCCAAGTTCGTCACAGGCGCCTGTATTATGAGCCAGACTACTATATGCTCTCGCGCAGAGCGGGAACACAGCGTCTGATAAGTAGTCCGTAATCACGGTCCCTCCCATTTACGTATAGAGTAATATTTTTAAGGCCAAAATTCTCGAATTTAAAGGCACTCTTTTTATATTTTCCATTCGTCGAGTCGTGGTCCTGCATTCCAAATAATAGCCTTTTACGTAGGACTCCAAATGCCACGTCTTCTAGTTGCTTCGAGGCCAACCCAGCGGGCTCCGTGTATATCATAGTTAGATCTGTACCCTGTTAATTGGGTATTTTACTGTGGCGTGTATTAAGTCTTTCTCAATTTTTATTTGTTTTGGCGAACTTAATTTCACTCGGCGTATACGCAAATACGTCTCCATGATGTGAGTCACAACGGGTTTCGCGCCCTCTTCTTGATCAGACCCCAGATTTAAACAGATCTCAGGAATCGTGCGAGTAAGCTTCAAGTTCATATCAACCCCGTTCATAAGCAGTTTCTCCTGGAGTGTGAAATCTGTATGAAGACGTCGAAAACATTCGTATATCTTTTTTTTAGAATTTTCAAATTTATCGTTTATACCATTTTCATCTTTAGTATGGTAATATCCCTCGGCGGTTAAAAAGGTGTCCTTCGCCTCTTTTGAAAAGTTGAGGACATTTTCCAGATAGGCTCGTATGTGGTAGTACCCCGTTCCTGCCGAGATGTTAACGTAGTTTAAATACACCTCACACTGGCCGAATATGGAGTGTAAAAAGTTGGTTTCAGGGTACGCAGAGTACAGGGCCTTACGCAGGATTTCTGCATGGGGGGGGGGGGGTTCAGATATCGAAAATTTCTTTATGATCGGGTTTCATTCGCTTAAGATAACAGTATAATTGTTTAATACTTGTGATCATATGGTGACACATATTTTAGTGAGTTGACGTTATTCTAATCATTATTGTAAAATAAAACGCAAATCTGGAAAATTTCAGGAAGTCTTAAAGAATAGATTTATTAAAAAAGTATTTTATTTTGAATTTTACAACTATTACAAACGTCGAGTAGATTTCATGAAATCATCTAGGATTTCATGAACACTGATGCTGAGGTCCCGATGAATGTTAATAGCAGCGAGACCATTCAAACGATTCTCGGACATGCTGTTCCGGAGATGCGTTTTTATTCTCCTAAGTGTAGAGAAAGATCGTTCGGCGCTTGCGATCGTTCGGCGCTTGCGATCGTTCGGCGCTTGCGATCGTTACTGGGAGTACAGCTAGCACCCTCACAAGTGTATGTACTCTAGAGAATATTTCAGCATAGCATGTCTGCAGTGCTTGCAACACATTGAACATGTCTTTGTCTTGAGCCATCAAACTCTTTCTCCATTTCTTAACATCTTCATCCGATGACGTGTCGACATTTGCTTCCGTCAGTCTCCTCCTCCACATCAATACTCCCCCCCTCCACTCTTCTTTACTGATTTGTAAAATGCGTTTATATGTTTGCCAGAGACTCTCACAAGCGTTTTCATCAAAAATTTCATCCTTTTTTGGAAAAAAAATGCTGAAAGTTGACAGAATCGCTTCATGTTTGATAAAGCGATCCTCAAGAAAAAATATAAGTAGTGTAACAGCATACTAATTAATAAGCCTTATGCAAAATTAGAATAAAAATATATATAGGCTATCAGCCTATCACTTGTCCATTAGGCATATGCAGATAACAATAACTGAGGTTAAAAAGGCATCTTACCTGCCCAGGTTTTACATGGTCGTCCATTTTCTCTTTCTTCGTAAAATAATTAAATATAGTGTTTTCCATTTTCTTTATTTTATTCATGGTCACTTGTTTTAATTAAAATTGCAAACGACAGAAAATTTAGGCCAAACTATCAAAACAATGACTAAACCAGTGTTGCCAAGTGACTGAAAGAGAAAATCACGATATTTTAGCATAAAAATTCAGGAAAATTACAGAAAATTCAGGTATATATATATATATATATATATATATATATATATGTGTGTGTGTGTGTGTGTGCAAATGCAAATTTTATGTAATGTAAGGTCTAATGTAAATTTATTCTCAATGGGGGTTTGAACCCCCAAAAACCCCCCTTGCGTACGGCCTTGACAGAGTAACTATCATCGCAGTCCGTTCCATCAGAATGGGCTACACGCAGTTTAGCATACATGTGCATGCAGCTCGGGTCAAAAAAATAAGGGCCTGAGCTGGGTATCACGAATTCTATAGGGGCACTCGGCGCACTAATTGTGTTTAATGGGTTAATTGTAATAAAGTCGCTATTCTCAATAGAAACCTGAGTGGGGGGCATATCAAAGAGGGACAGTTCCGATTTACAGCATTGTGAACTACACGGATAGATGAAACGCGCCATGACGAGTCAGAAATAGTGCCACCTCCCTCGGCAAGTATTAGTCAGCCTATGATTCGTGAGTGTAGTTTCCACAGCTTATATCAGTTAAAAAAATGATCAGCCATAGGTTTCATACGTTTAGAGCACTTCTTTTTTTAATTCCTTTTACGTTTAGCGCCACGTGATGGTAACCCCTCCTTCCTGGCAGA
The DNA here is from genome assembly GCA_023014485.1 of Bathynomus jamesi. Classification (NCBI taxonomy): domain Eukaryota; kingdom Metazoa; phylum Arthropoda; class Malacostraca; order Isopoda; family Cirolanidae; genus Bathynomus; species Bathynomus jamesi. Next base: position 668,768 of record JAJOZX010000023.1, on the reverse strand, counting down.
TCTCTTCTTTCCGCCACCACGCGGAAAGAAGTATATCTTTTTTAGAGCTTCTTTAAGCTTAGTTCCGCTCATTATGTCTTCTGCTGCGTTAAAACCTGTTTGTAACGACTTCCGTCCTAGGTACCTGGCACCCAACTTCAACAATGGGACAGCGGTGACGGGTACGGATGAAAAAATGGATCCAAGTCCACTCCCACGCTGGTATTTCACCCCGGTAGACTATGAATGGCCTTCGAGTCATTATAAACGGTGAAAGTGTAGTTTCACTGTTAAGCTCCCATCACCGAATGGGAAAATTTTCCCTCAATCGTTCTTATATATATCAAGATGTTGGTTAATAGAGTAGTTGCAACATTCACATAAAGGGGCTTGTCATATGTAATGCTCAAACTTTTCTCTCTATGGTTGGGGATGTGTGCAATGCGCAGCAGGCGCCCATGGGTGTCCCCAACAAATTGGTGCTCTACGATATTGATGTAAATATAGCACATGTCTGGGGATGGACAGCTTTCACCCAATTTCTCCATCTTCAACTGATACATCAAGCTGGACAAGTCATGCTGTGCCTCGTGAAAGGTATCTCTTTGGAGAGCTGCGCTATATCGGCCCTCGGCCACAATTGTGAACAGCTCTTTATCTTTAATATTTTTACTAAGCGTTGAATTTAACTTCAATGTGCATACAGGCGCGTCTATGTTTACGACTTCAAAAAGTAAATCATTTGTCAGGTACGACTTTTCAAGACTCTTGTTTAAACCCGTCACAATGTCCATGGCTCTATCATAATGACCGATTCCTAGCGATACATTTGTGCTATAGTACTGTTCTTCACCGGACAGGACTCAACGCATACTGTAGTATTGTCTAAAGTTATGCCTAATTTTTCGCACTCATCGATTCTTCTAAGGATCAGAAATATGATTTGCTCATTTTCAAGAGTTAAAAATTTGGAGACTAATTCGAGTTCACATAAGCCCACCTCATACGAATCATGGTCCAATTCAATAGGTCTGTGGAGTTCTGTCACAAAGTTAGCGAAGGTGTTGTTAGGATGTACAGACAGCGAAGAAGAGGACGGGAGTGTGACATACAAGTGGCTAGGCTCCATGTTGCATACTAATTAAGCTTCATTATTGCAGCAGCTTTTATATAGGTGTTGAAGCTTTCTGGGTAACCCAGCCATTTCACCAGGTACATTTTTCTCTTTCCTGAACCTTTGCTGCCTAAAATTTTTTCAATTTTAAACACACTTTTTCCTAAATTAAATGTCACTTTCTGCAACTCCTCGCGGTAAAAGCCTCCAGCGATCTCTTCCCCATTCAAATCTTCAACGTAATACATCATTATCTCACCTTTAGGTCTCATAGCACGAACTTTAAAAATCTCACGTGTCCATCCTTGCTCAAATCCCTTCGCGAATTTATTTCCCGAACGTGATAGCCTTACATAATCATTGATTTTGAAATGTGTAGAGTGTGATGGCGGTGCTCCATCTCTTCTCACCTCTGGCAGCGCACCTCTTTCTAAAACTTCGTTAGGCGTTGTGCCAATCGTACGGTGGTGTGAACGGTTGTACGATGAAGCCAATGACCCGAGAACGTTTACATATCTGTGTGTTTTTATGTGTTCCTTATGGTACGTTGAACTCTTTCAGCTAAAGAGGCGTTATGTATAGAACTTCTAGTATAGTAACTGATATTAAACTCTGTCAACATGTTCTGAAAAGCGCGACCTTTAAATTCTTTCCCCATATCCATACAAAAATAGCCAGGAACCCTTTCTTCTTTTAATATCAACGTTTTGGTCGCTTTAGCAACTGTTTCAGGCGATTATTAGCCACAGATATCTAGAGAATACATCTATTATGAATAGGATGTAGCGGTAACCGTCATTATACACTGAATATCTTTGCATGTCTGTTAAATCCGCTTGCCAAATAGAATCAATCGAATCCGCGGTTGTCTTGGCCGTTTTAAACATTTTTCTCACCGGTTTATGAAGTGTATAAGCATCCTGTTCCCGCAAAAACCGCTCAACATCTTTTTTCCTTACATCGTAAACACTTCTGTACAATCTATTAACGCCACCATAGGAGGCGGGGTTAGAAATGTCATAATAGCGTTTACTTAATATGTTAGCCATTTGCGTATTTTAGAGACACGTGGATAAGGTTGGCCGTTTGTTCTCTTCTTTCTCCTCTTCAGAGACGCTGCTGCTGGGGGCGATGGCGTACTCAGTTGTGACACATGCGAGACTTGATCCAGGTCTTTTAACCTATTCAGATTACCTATCAATGTTTTGGGGACATTTATTTGTTGTAGTCTTGCTTTAATATGCTTCCATCCTGTTGGTGAGGGTCTGTCCCACTTTCTCACCAGATCATGAACAATATCAACGATATTGGATCCTTGTACCCTTGTTCCTTCAACAATGACCTCGCCTGTATCGGCCCACTGTATGATGGGGTCCTCACTCAATAGATTATAAAGACTTAAGCCTTTATTCCTCAATGTATGTGGGAGGCTGTTTTTAGCACATGTTCGATGTGTTGTGTTCCGTTGTTCTTTGGTTGGTCATCTCTAACGTCGGGGCCAGGTCCTGTGTCGCCATGCTCAGCACTACTCGCGCTGTGCCTAATAACCACGGGAGCTCTGTCGGATTCTTATAATCTTCGTACTCATGAAGAAATTTCTGCAAAGCCTCTTGGTACAAGATCCTTTTCTCATCAGGTGACTTTTCACTGTTTAATAGGGCTAGCAACTCGCTTTCCATTCTTTTAAGCCTACTTTTACGGGTTCTAGCCGTGTCTGGAATCTTTGAACTTTGCAATGAAGCATACACCTCGTGCGGAATCACAACCACCTTCTTCATTATATTAATCTAGTCAGTAAAGGACCCAAAACTGAAAATAAGATGGGTAGGAATGATCCCCTCTTTGTACAATAATTCGCTTTTTCTTACCCACAGTTTGACTTTTATGAGCGAGCGCTCGTATTATGTTCTTGTAACGACGTAAGCGAGCCTTCTGAGAGGGTTTCATTGGCACATTACATTTTATAACATTAAGAGAGATTTCACAGATGCATTTTAAAAAGTCAGAGTCGATATTTTTAACAAACATCTGTTGCAGTGCCCGGGGCAATCGTTGATAGATTTTTATTAATTCACGATATTTCTTCAGCCTATTTGTCATTCTGGAATATACACCGTTTCAGGTTCGCTTGGGAATATATTCGTTCTTAGAAGCACCCTAAACGTGTTTCGCGGGTGAAGGTCACAAAGCAAATATCCATAACGCTGGTTTGTGGCTTTTATAAACCTCCAAAAACTCCTTACGCTGATTCGGGAACATTTGATTGGCTAATACCCCAATTTGTGACACATCTCTACGTTGTGCGAATAAGACTAGATATTGTGTATTTAGCGACACATCGCGCATGTATCTATTTTTGAAAAATAGATTCTGGTTGATGAAGAATACGCTTATGTTAAGATGGTGGGAGAACACTGTAAATGTATTGACAAACGTTTTTTCCATCTCCAACATGAGATCGTTAATTACAATAACTGTATGGTTATTACCTTTTAACGAATTAACGTCATAGACATCCTTGTGGAACAAAATTTCATCTTGGTACTCGTTGAACACTGACTGAAACGTCGAATAGCACCATATTACTTTATGCACAATTTTTGAGAACAATACCCCCTTATCTTTAATAATTTTAAGCATAAATACAGTTTTTCCACATCCTGTAGGGCCAGATATAATACATGTGGAGGAGCTTGTTAACCTGAAGTTTTCTACAGATTCCATCTCTAAGACGTCACACCACTAAGTGGGTCATTTAAAAAATATTACAAATTTTGAATGTTGTTCCTTATATTTTGTTTTCTTCTTCCACAGAACCGTCAATGACGACGATGTACAGCACCCCATTATCGATATCACAGACGAACCCGTTGACCGTGCAGCTACAGAACCCTTCTCCAACGACGAGCCCTCACCAGCGACACCTGTAGCATGCGACAGTTCAAAGCGGAAGCATGATGAAGAACCCTCGACGTCAGGTATAAAGCGTGCCAGGATTGCTCCGGTTGTTAGATCCCCAGTAATAGATCCCCAACCCTCAACGTCTTACGACACAACCCCCACAATAGTACCTTCCTTAAATATGCCCCATTGTTCAGATCCGGGTACTTCCTCCACACCAGCTTCTCATACTATGGAGAATGGTATAACATTCGAGTTGGTGCGCACCGCTACCCCGAACCCTGTCCTGACTTGGGTTGGCCCTGGGTCCCTGTATGGCGTAAACTGTCTTCAGATTGTATGCTTGAGTTTGAGTGTAATATGGGTCCTGAAGAACTGAGAAGGGCCGAGCAGGAAATGAATGCACGTATAGTCGTATTTGGAATGGTTGATCGTCGTAGGATGGAGGGATGGAGGGAAGCATGTATGTTATATGAAAGATGCTAAACCTAAACATAACCCTTGTATAACCGTGTACTACGATATAGAATCTTACACGAACGCTGAAACCAAAGAAATTATTCCACATTTACTCGTAAAGTCAGACAATCTGTGATGAGTGCATGGAACTCGAGTGTGATGAGTGTCACAAATGTGGAAAATGGACAGACGTATTTTAAACGAATGCATACGACAGCCCTGTGAAACTCTTTGTGTCCTATATTGTCAAATTAACGGACAAGTTAAAAAACTGAGGCAACAAACTAATACAAATGCAGATAAGAGGTAATGTACAGTTTAAAGACACCCTACTGTTCACACCTCGTAAATTAGCAAAGCTGCCCAAGGTCATGGGCGTAGCCGCTGAAGTTTCAAAAGGATATTTCCCTTACACATTCCTCACAAACGAAACTTTAAATTACGTAGGACTACCTCCACCCAAACATTACTTTAACTACACCAACATGAGTGATAGTGAGCGTGAAGATTTTGACCGTTACTACAACAGTTATAATGAAGCTAATCCATACAGTATAGCCTATGAATGTGAACGTTATTGCGTGAATGACGTATGTGTAATTAGAGTATGCTTTCAAGCCTTTAGAAGGATGTACATAACCCGTTTCAAATGCGATCCGCTGCAAGTCGCGACCACGATCGCCTCATCATGTTTTACGGTGTTCAAAAATAACTTCATGCCTAAAGACACCTTAGCAATCATTCACAGAAACAACCCCCGCAGTTATGGGCAGAAGGCTATTTACTGGCGCATACACCTACAGCAACAGACCGGGGTATATATAAAACATGCCCGCAACAAGAGTGAAGTATCGTTAGGATCCAGCCAGTGGTGGGAAAACTGTGTATTCCTTTAACGGCTGCTGGTGGCATGGATATCCGCGCGCTGTGGCGGATATCCATGCCACAGGAATGGTCACAGGAGACCATGCCACAGGAGACCTTTATGGAAGATCCCCCGCCGACAGCCTCGCATGGACCCGTAACCGTGATCAAGTTATAGGCTTCCAGATCACTCACAAAATCGTATGGGAGCATGAGTATGATGCAAGGATGGAAACAGATGCCCAGTACCGAGAAGAAATAAGGGCCATCAAACGTTCAATGGTGTTGGACCCCCTTAAATGTCGTGACAACTTATTTGAAAGGCGCACAAACCCATTCAAGCTATACGTTCCGCCTACGAAGTGCATGAAACTCCACTACTACGACTTCTGCTCTTTATACCCCTAAGTGATGAAGAACAATCCGTACCCTGTAGGTGCACCTGAAAAAATGGTGGGTCCCACCATACCAACCATCGAGGAGTTTTCAGCTAACTTGAATGAGCGCTACTTTGGACCCTCTTTTGTAGACGTGCTCCCCCCTCGCGATTTATGGATGCCGATCTTACCCGTCGTTATAGATCACAAGCTCATGTTTCCCCTGTGCGCGAAGTTCACAAAAGAGAACAACAGTGATTGTGACCATACAACCCACCAGCGTAAGATCAGTTGTGTATATACAAGCCCTGAGCTTGCCGTAGCCGTTCGCCATGGGTATGGAATAATGAAGATACATGAGGTGTGGAGGTTTCAGAAGCTACCCAACCTTTTCACACCATATATAACCCCTTTTTTTGAAGGATAAGGTTGAGGCGTCAGGATATCCGCGAGGGTTTGATACCGAAGATGAAAAAACAGCTTATATTCAACGTCACCGTGCCCATGAAGGTATACAGCTTGACCGATCCCAAATTGTTAAGAATCCTAGCAAGCGCTTTAGTGCAACGTTGTGTCTAAACAGTCTTTGGGGAAAGTTTGCAAAGAATACCGCCTAAGGGAACGTCCATTTGGCACAAAGTTATAGTGAAATCTGGGATTATGCCAACACTCCCGATAAAGAGGTTATGGAGATCGTGAATGTAGGTAATACTTTTATAATAAAGTACAACATCACCGAGCTGGCCACAGATACTTCACGGGTTACAAACATACCTGTAGCCAGTTTCACAACGGCCTACGCCCGCCTCAAACTTTGGGACCTATTGCACTCTCTTGGACGGAGGGTGTTGCACGCTGACACAGATAGCGTGATATTCACAGCGAGGGAAGGTGAATACATGCCGCTATTCGGGAGTTACTCGGAGAGCTATCTGACGAGATCAAGGATGAGTATGGTGATGGTACATACGCAGACTCGTTTGTGTCAACAGGGCCAAAAACCTATGGGGTAAGGGTGAGAGTAGGGGATGATACAAAGTTTATCGTGAAGGCTAAGGGTATCACGCTTAACCATACGAACCGTCGAGTCGTTAACTTTGACTCGTTGAAGGAACTACTGTGCTTGGAAGATGAGGGTGACCAGCTACCCCAACTGACTGTGGGGACGCACAATTTTCAGGCGCAGAAGCTGGGGTGTGTGAACGAACTTAGGGGCACGAAGGTATGCCGTAACACCTATAGGAAACGTTACCAGGTGCCTTGTACCTATGATACCTTACCCTTTGGCTACCTTAATTCTTGATTATATTTATATATATATGTATTGATATGTTTATTTATCACGTACATTTGTTCCAATTAAGGCTACATTTTTTCTTTGCTGCGTGCGTGTGTGTATACAGTAAAATGCTAAGCCATGCCCACTTTAAGATCAGCAACGTGAGTCCTGCTACTACCTGAGCGTATCTCTATCTCTGTGTGGTCAGTTGACCTCTGCATACCCTAAAGCTCAGACGTGTATTCTCCCGCGTAGAAGAAAAAGAGTAATGGCTTCCTTTAACACTGCGTGTTCAACATTTATGGAGTGGTATTCGGCAACGTTCCAAATTGTGGTGGATACTGAAAAACTCCCTATTCCCCCCTCCTTTGATACATTTAAGGCTACATTGAGCCGTGCGAAGGACAAAGATGTTCAAATACTCTACGGGTATTCTGCGAGGGCATTGTAGGATTTCGTAGTACAGACAATGTATTGATGTATGTTATAGACCTAACCTTTATAAAGGCTAACATATACCGTGAAGTAGAAGAAGCAAACGTTCAGAAAATAAGCAACGGTTATGGATAGTGAGTCTTGTTGATGAGTCGTGTGACAAGCGATATTATGTCATGTTACACCATACCGACTACTCGAACCCGACGGTTGAGAATGTAAATCTTGTCATCATGGAGAATCTTAAGTATTTTTACCACTATATTAATATATATCATGACGAGGTTTGTAGTGAGGTTGTGGCTAAAGGGCTGTGTTAGGTTTTAACAGACTTTAGAGACGAGTATCGCTTGTTAAACAAAAAGGATAAATATGGGCATATGATTCTCTCAAATAATGCACCGGATTGTGAAGATGTTTAGTTTGTGGAAATGAACGTCTGGTGAGTGATAAAACATTAAAGCCGGTATTGTTTCATGTAGTGGAAAATTCTATTTTTCTAAGGGCATAAGTGTTCGAACAAGCCTGTACCCGCCTCAGCAGTTTATCGTGTGATTCGCTCCCCCCAGCGAGCCGCCCACCCACCCGTTTCCCTCACGAAACACACGAGTTCCAACAAACTCGTGCACGTTTCATCATCATGACTCACTCCGCCCGTCGAGCCGATCCGTCCACCTGTGGCTCATAGTCATCTCAGAGCTTAAACCGAGTGGACGTGCGAATACGATGGAACTTCCTTTGAGAAGCATTCTCAATGCCTCGGACGATGTCTCCGTGACGAAGTCATTGCACGTGTTCAGGCGTGAAACCGGCAACATTAACTATGTACTTGAAACGATTTGCAGGCAAGCTAACTCTGGTAACGTAATGTTACTTATTTAAGTGTTGATGAGATGAATAGTCTTCTTCATAGTTGAGAAGTGGGGAGAGGACCGTTATAAAATACCTGCAGGTGTAGGTACAAGAAGAGAGCAGATTAGTGACGCCCCCTCATATGCCGTTGTTTGCACGTTGTGTATAAATAACGAACAGCCATGTATTGATATACGATTGATGTGGAAGAATGCAGCTGATAATAACGTTCTTTTCCCTACGCGAAACCGTTTCATCCTCGACAGAATGTTTGAAATCGTCGGATTCCGCAAGCTGAAGCCTATATTAGACGCTCGTGTTAAAGATATGATTTATTTTGACACGGTTCTTGAATACGCATACACCGCTCTGTTCAACGGATTTAGCGAGTGTAGGAATGAACAAGGCGAGAATGGTCTAGAACTGGATGCATATTTAAAAGGTTTAGATTCTTCGAAATATCCTGAACTTTGATACAAAGCACTTGAGCGGCACAGGGCAGAGCTTGTCTCCACTGTTCACCCTGAAGAGCTGTACCTCAATACACTGAATAGTTGTCGTTACGACTTGGAAGATTATTTCAATTGCCGCTATCCAGAGTGAAGAAGAATTCACGATTGAAAAGCTCGGGACGGCAAGAAAAAACCCTCGATTGAAAAGGCGTGTTTATAAACTTGTATTTAATAATGATGTTGTGGTTAAAGATGACTTCTTTGTGCGTGCTTTTGATTGTATCCTAGCCGTGTTTAAAGATAACTTGCCAACTGAATGTAAAGTGGGCACAAAAGTAGTATTGAACGACATGAAAGCCATTTATGTCGAGTATAGGGATCCGTATAAGTTAAAAGGTGAAGTGTTGCTTGGACGGTAATAACGGTAATAAAGTAATAACGATGTGAATGTAGACTCGATTACGTGTGAGTTTAGCGTTTTGCGCCGTAGAACATGAAGGATGTATATTTATTTATTTAATTGTGTGTATGTATATATATGTATATATATATATTTCCTGTACTAATGTGCAGTTGATTATACGTTTCGTATATTATTATTTTTAATTATTTAATATACCCCGTAGAACATAAAGGATGTATATTTATTTAATTGTATATATATATATATATATATATATATATATATATATATATTTCCTCTACTAATATTCATTTGATTGTACGTTCCGTATATTATTTTCAATATATTTAATTATTTAATATAACTGTGTATATATATTTTTTTTCTGTACTAATATATTTGTAATACAACGTTTTGTATATTTTTTATTATATATTTCCCGTTCTTGTTTCTTATGCTATTATTATTTTTTGATCATATATATATATATTCCATTGTATGTTTATTATATATTCATCTTCCTTATGCTATTATTATTTTTGATCATATATATTCCATTGTATATTTATTTAATATATATTTCTTTAATTCTCCTAAATAAACAGAATGATGTAATGGTGTTTTATTTAATTCTTTTGGTTGTACACGGTATTTAATTATATCAATTGGCTGGCTTCTAAAGGAGATTTCTAAACCAGAATATATGCATTAATTACATAAACAGCGCTATCTGGCAACTCAACCTGTACACCAGAACAAGCCATTTACGCTTTCTAAGTCAACTGGCCGATTAAGCCAGAATGTATGTTTTAATTAAATAAATAGCGCAATCTGTCAACACAGCCAGATACACCAACTGGCGGGTTAAGTCAGAATATGTGATTTAATTGAATAAATAGCGCAAACTGGCAACTGAGCCAGATACGCCAACTGGTGGGTTATGCCAGAATATATACTTTAATTATATAAATAGTGCAAACTAGCAGATCAGCCTTCTAAGCCAACTGGAGGGTTAAGCCAGAATATATACTTTAATTAAATAAATAAGCGCAAACTGGCAAATCATCCAGATAAGCCAACTGGCTGATTAGGAACATATTAAGGCAACGGCCGCTCGGCCGAAGTCTTAATGTGCGCTTAGCTCCTGCCAGGCGGACACCTCTCCTCCTCTCTCTCCTTCTACTGCCTCTTTCTCTTGGGGGATAACTCCGCCTCCAAGTTGCAAACACCTTGTTGCTCTTGCAACACCCCTCGCCCTTTTTGCATAACAATATGCAACCTCCCCTTGTTGCCCAACACCTTGCAACATTCCTCCTTTGTTGCATAACGTATGCAACATTGATCAACATTTGCAATTGCATTGCACTCTCCCCTTTTGCGCCCATTCTACTCATTGTAAAGATTGCCACATGGTATGTGATCAGTGTAAAAGCTCCAAATGTGAAAGCTGTGTAGTTGAAGCTGAGAAGAGGGAATGTGATGTGTGTAGACGTACATTTTTCAATAATAACTGTTTTGAGCTCCATAAATCAATTGGCACGTGCAGGAAAATGAGGATCTGTGAATGTGGTTTGTTTCATATGATGGATAATTGGAAGAAATTCAAGCATAAATGTGATGAAATTCACTTCTACATGTATGAGAAATATAAGGCGGTTCGAGTAAAGCATGCATGTTATGTGAAAAATGCTAAGCCTAAAAATAGCCCTTGTATAACTGTGTACTACGATATAGAAACATGTACGAATGCTGAACCCAAAGAGGTTATTTCACATTTAATTGTAAGCCAGACTATCTGTGATGAGTGTATGGAGAGCGAATGTGATGAGTGTCACAAATGTGGTAAACGGACAAACGTTTTTAAAAACGAATGCCGACGATAGCCCTGTGAAACTCTTTGTGTCCTATATTGTCAAGTTAGCGGACAAGTTAAAAAAAAATGACTGTGTATATTCTCGCCCATAACGGGGCAAAATTTGACACACAATTCCTTTATAAGGAGTAGCTTGAGCACGATTCATCTGAGATATTTACAGGTGATCCCATGAAAAGAGGCAACAAACTAATACAGATGCAGATAAGAGGTAATGTACAGTTTAAAGACACTTTATTATTCACACCTTGTAAATTAGCAAAACTACCCAAGGTGATGGGCGTGGCCGCTGAAGTTTCAAAAGGATATTTCACTTACACATTCCTCACTAGCGAAACTTTAAATTACGTAGGACTACCTCCACCCAAACATTACTTTAACTATGAATGTATGAGTACAGATGAACGTGAAGATTTTGACCGATACTACAACAGTTTTAATGAATGTAATCCTTATAATATAGCTGATGAATGTGAGCGTTATTGCGTGAATGATGTGCGCGTGCTTAGAGTATGTTTCCAGGCCTTTAGAAGGATGTACATAGGCCGTTTCAAATGCGATCCGTTGCAAATCGCAGCCACCATCGCCTTATTATGTTTTAAGGTGTTCAAGAATAACTTCATGCCTAAAGACACCTTAGCCGTTATCCACAGAAACAATCCCCGCAGTTATGGGCACAAGGCTATTTACTGGCTCATACTCCTACAGCAGCAGACAGGTGTATATATAAAGCATGCCCGCACCACGGGTGAAGTACCCATTAAGGTTAATGGTCGTGTTTTTTTGGGTTGATGGTCTAAGTGAAAACCGTGCCACTGGTGAGAAGACTGTGTATTCCTTTAACGTTTGCCGGTGGCACGGATGCCCGCGTCCTGAATGTGGAATCGTAGGAGATATCCACGGTAGATCTCCTGCCGACAGTCTTGCGTGGACCCGCACCCGAATTAAAATTTAGGCTCCCAGTTCACTCACAAAGTCTTGTGGGAGCATGAGTATGATGCACGGATGGAAACAGATGGACAGTAGGGCGGATCGAAAATGAGGTTTTTAAACTTTTTTTCGAAATTCAAATATGGCTAGTGCGGAAAATATGTGGGTGCTATAGATAATGACTGTGCATAAATATTAGTACTGCGAAATTATATCTTCAGGTGTCACAAAGCCGTCGAAAAAAGTGAAATATAATGATTTTCTTATATTCTGCATTAGTACAATAACTGAAACTTACTTGTTATTATTATATATTAAGTGTTCCAATTACCAAAATAGTTACTGAATTACGCAGCTCTTAGTTTATTTAGATCAATGTTCTTTTGATTAATGATCTAAATAATCCAGAACTCACCACGAGGAGGTGGCTGCGTGTCGAGCTCCACCCATGCCCTCCCAACCACCCATCCTTGCGCATGTTTTTTTCTATTAACGTTTTATTTAAACTTTATATTCAGCTTTACTTTCGAATGATGGCATTTTTTTACGTGACTGAAGTGTTGATCTTATGAAGCCATCTCGCGCGTTCAATCCAAATACTTTTGATGATGCTTCAGTCACTAATTTTACCATTCTTTCTACTACTTGTGTATGACAAGGGAATTTCTCGAATGGAGGGGTACTCTTGTTTTCTATGAATTCTTCAATCTCATTTTCTGTCAGGTGTCTTGTCACAGGTGGTTCAGTGACAATGCATTTTTGCCAATTAATTAAATCAGTATAATCAGTAGCTTCAAATTGAATAACAGGTACTGTGAAACGCCTCACAACTTTTTCCTTGTTTGTTTGCCTTGCTATCTTTATTCGCCTCCACGCTAATTCTCTTATGGCGCTGCGGTCATCATGAATCATTGATGCTAGAATATTTTCTGGATTTGCAAAAAATGCATTTCTTTGTATGACAGGGTTTACAATATCCTTTACTTCGTCATTCAGTGTTCTTGTTAGTTCAATAGTTTTGAAAACATGTTTTGAGCCATTGACAAAAGACGTACTTTGCTTAATAGAAAACCACATTGGGATGTAGACCTTCATTATAAAAGAAGCAATGTTCATGAGGTTCTCAGATGGACTTACAGTTGAAACGTATAGACGAAGCAAACGATTTGCTGTAGTCAGCCATCGTGAATGTGCCATTTTGCCTGGACTACGATGAGCAAGATCTGGAGAGCAATATCCCTTTGTTATGGCCTGATGAATATCAATTAGATATTTTTGGTCGGTGCTAAGATCTTCACAGTCTACAGTTGGTTCCTCAGCATCAATCCTTTCAAACTCGACAATAGGAAGACTCTCACAGTTCTCTAATTCCCTGCCAATAGGACCGGTGAATCCGCGGGGGCCAGATGTTTTTCCATCCAGCTTTGCAACTAAATGGCGTAATGGCAATTCATTGGCATGGAGCTGGCACACTAAATGTTGAACTGGCTTCTTCAGCTTCAATTCTATAAGCCTTATAACGCCTCCCTTTTCTCCAGTGTTGACTGCTGCACCATCGCATCCAATGGCAACAAGGTTTTCCAGGTTCATGTCATTATTTCCAATATACTCAAACATTCCTTTACATATTTCTTCAGCTGATCCAGAATTCACAGAATAATGGCCCAAATAATCTGAACCAGGTTCTCTCACTAAAGTGATATGTTCTTCTGTAACCTTCTTCTGATATACTTTGGACTCTTTTTTTTCTTGGAAGAGTGTAGAATCTTTTCGACCATCAAAATAGATTCCTCTGATTGGGACCTGATTTTGATCTTTCATAATTTCTGATCTCTTCTTTTGTCTTTCTCTTCTGATTTTACTCCTATCCACTACTTCAGATGTATTGTCAATAGAAACTTCTCCAATATCTTGCAATACTGCACTAACAATGAATGCTGCAGCTCGATCTGAAACTGCAGTCCTGTCACAAGCAGTAGCCACTGAAGGTAGATTTGTAGTTTTCCTTTTCTTGAATAATTGTTCTTCAGGTTGTTCGAGCTTTCTCTTCGAGCTAACTGGCTCTGGAAATGTATCGTCTGATATTTCGCCAGATTCACTTTCACTATTTGATGTCGATGATGATAATTCAACATTTGTATCCTGCAATTTCTCCTGTGAAGATTCTTTGGTGAGCCTCACAGCTTCTTTTTGCTTTCTTAGCAACGTAGATGCTTTTTTCTTTGAGAGTGTAATATCTACTCTATCAATAAACAGTTTTCTTTCACTCCTTTGATCTAAGAGGAACGTCACTTCTTCCTTTGGAACCGTTTTTTCTTTGGGACAAGAACATTGTGTTAGTACTTTGCACTTGCACGCTGCAATGTCAAAAAGTTTCGTGTGTGCTTCTTTTTTGAACATATCAATCTTTGCTTTGTAAGCTTCAGAATTTTTTCTGCTTTGGTATGGCTTCATAATGACACGATACTTTTCGTGGTAGCTTCTGAACATTGTTTCAATTCGCCTGTCTGACAGAATTGGGACGGAAGCACTTTCCCAAATTGTTTTCAATTTATCAACAACTTGTTCTAATATTTGAGATATTGAAGGATCTTTATTAGTATTCTGTTTCAAATCGTTTCTTACAAACAAGTAATATTTAAAAACTCCTTCGTATGTAGGAAGATTCCTGTGCCACAAATCTTCCCCCATACCAAACATGGGGCACTCAGTTGAGGCCGTGGTTGATTTTGCACAAACTCGAGACATTTTGAAAGTATACAAATCTGAAAAAGAAAGAGCTAATATCAATTATACGTTAATTTCAGTTAATAGTACATGGCAAACTTAGGGCAACACAATACAGAAATGCAAAATATATAAGAAATATAGTTTAGACTATCTGAGTAACGCCAACAACAGAACACCCTCCTGCTACGAGAGCGACAGCTACACTGAACCGAGGTACTCACGTGACAGCTGAGTGAGCTGACTATAGAAAACTGTTTTTAGAGAATAGAAACTTTTTTAAAGATTGACTGAGCTATTTTTATACAAGTGTGAATAAATTCTTGTCTATTGTGCATCGTGGACTCTTCTGTAATTATTGGTTAAAATCTGCTTTTTTCATTTTATTTCAATATTGAAGGTCATTGTGGCACCTGAAGATATTAATGTTATGATTTTAAATTTATACCAGCTTATTTCCTCACTACTCCACACATTTTCCACACTAGCCAATCTGGAAATTCGAAAAATGAGTTTTTCACTCCGCCCTAATGGACAGTACCGTGAAGAAATAAACTCGATCAAACGTTGAATGGTGCTGGATCCTCTCAAATGTGGTGATAGCTAGTTCGGAGGGCGTACAACTCCCTTCAAGGTATAGTTTCCGCCGACGGAGGCGTGAAACTCCATTACTACGACTTCTGTTCTTTATATCCCAACGTGATGAAGAACAGTCCGTAGCCCGTGGGTGCACCTGAGAAACTGGTGGGACCTGATCTGCCCACCATCGAGGTGTTCTCAACAAATTTGAACGGGTACTATTTCGGTCTTTCTTTCGTAGATGTGCTCCCCCCACGCGATTTATGGATGCCGATCTTACCCGTCGTTATAGATCACAAGCTCATGTTTCCCTTGTGCTTGAAGTGCGCAGAGGAGAACAATGGTGAATGTAATCATACAGCCAACGAGCGTAAGATCAGAGGTGTATATACAAGTCCAGAGCTGGCTTTAGCTGTTCGCCATGGCTACAGAATATTGAAGATACATGAGGTGTGGAGGGTTCAGAAACTACCCAACCTTTTCACGCCATATATAAAAGCTTTTTTGAAGGATAAGGACGAAGCATCAAGGTATCCGCGAGGAGTTGATACCGAAGGTGAAAAATCGGCCTATATATTTACAACGTTACCGTGACCGTGAAGGTATACAGCTTGACCGGTCCAAAATTGTAAAGAACCCTGGCAAGCGCTTTAGTGCAAAGTTGTGTCAAAACAGTCTTTGGGGAAAATTTGCACAGAATACTGGCAAAGGGAACGTTCATTTGGCACAAAGTTATAGTGAAGTCTGGGATTATGCCAACGCTCCCGATAAAGAGGTCATGGAGATTGTGAATGTAGGTAACACTTACATAATAAAGTACAATACCGAATTGGCCACAGATACCTCGCGGGTTACAAACATACCTGTAGCCAGCTTCACAACGGCCTACGCACGCATCAAACTTTGGGGTCTATTGCATTCTCTTGCGCGGAGAGTTTGTACGCCGATACAGAGAGTGTGATATTCACAGAGAGGGAGAGTGAATACATGCCTCCTATTGGTGAATTCCTCAGAGAGTTGAATGATGAGATCAAGGATGAGTATGGCGACATCGCATACGCCGACTCTTTTGTCTCAACAGGGCCAAAAACTTATGGCCTACGTGTGAGGGTGTGGGAGGATATGAAATATATCGTGAAGGCTAAGGGTATCACGCTCAACCAGGCGAATCGGCGGGTCGTTAACTTTGATTCGTTGAAGGATCTAGTGTGCTTGGATAATGATGAGTGCGACCGGCCGCCCCAACTAACTGTATGTACCCACAATTTTCGGCGCAGAAGCTTGGGGGCGTGTAGGAACTTAGGGGTACAAAGGTGCGCCGTAACACCTATAGGAAACGTTACCAGGTGCCTGGTACCTATGATACTGTACCCTTTGGACACCCTAATCTTTGATATGTCTATTGTTAACTTATTTATTACACGTATTTGTAAATATACAGTATATACCTTGAATATTTCGTTTATTAAATAAATCGTGTGTCAATTAGCGTTTCAGTTTCTCCTTTGTGTGTGTGTGTGTGTGTGTTGTGTGTGTGTGTGTGTGTGTGTGTAAACAGGATAAAATTCTATGCTCCGCCCACTGTAAAGTCGGTCACATGACTCCTGCTACTACCTGGTCATATCTCTTCTCTGCGTGCTCAATTGATCGCAGCAAGCCTTGGATCTCAGACGTGTATTCTCCCGCCTAGACGAAAAATAGTAATGGATACCTTTAATATTGCGTGTTCGACGTTTATGAAATGGCATTCGGCAAAGTGCCAAGATGTGGTGGATACTGAAAAACTCCCTGCTCCACCCTCCTTTGATACTTTTAAGGCTACATTGAATCGTGCGAAGGAGCAAGAGGTACAAATACTCTACGGTTATTCTGGCGACAGCATTGTCGGGTTTCGTGGTAAAAGTGATGTATTGAACTATGTTGTAGGACTAACCTTTATTGAAGCTTACATATACCGTGAAGTAGAAGATACGTGCAGAAGAGAAGCAACGGATATGAATAGTGAGTCTTGTTGATGAGAGGTGTGACAAGTGATATTATGTCATGTTACGTCATACCGACTACTCATACCGTACGGTTGAGAATGTAAATCTTGTCATCATGGAAAATCATAAGTATTTTTACTACTATATTAATATATATCATGACGAGGTTTGTAGTGAGGTTGTGGCTAATGGCCTGTGTGAGTTTTTAACACTCTTTAGAGATGGAATCGATTGTTAAGCAAAAAGGATAAATATAGGCATATGTTTCTCTGAAATAGTGCACCGGATTGTGAAGACGTTTAGTTTGTGGAAATGAACGTCTAGTGAGTGATAAATCATTAAAACCTATATTGCATCATGTGCCGGAAAATTTCTCAAAACACCTACCCAACATAATGGGATACAAGTATTCATGTTGGAACAGCGCCGTACACCTTTCATTAGCTTATGGTGTGACTCACTCCTCCCGTCGAGCCGATCCATTGCATGTGACTCAGTCATCTCAAAGCTTGAATCGACTGGCCGTGCGCTCCTCGAATACGATGGAACTTCCTTTGAGCAGCATTCTCAATGTCGTGTATGATGTGTCCGTGACGAAGTTGTTGCGCCTATTCAGGCGTAAAACCGGGGCCATTAAGTATGTACTTGAAACGACTTGTAGACAAAGAAACAAACGCAATGTTGTTTATTTAAGTGTTGAGGAGATGAATAGAATCTTCATGGTAGTTGAGAAGTGGAGTGAGGATCGTTATAAAATTCCAGCAGATGTAGGTACAAGAAGAGAGCAGATTAGTGATGCCCCCTCATATGCCGTTGTTTGCATTTTGTGTATAAATAATAATCAGCCATGCATTGATATACGACTGATGTGGAAGAATGCTTCTGATAATAACGCTCTTGTCCCTACGCGAAACCGTTTCATCCTCGACATATTGTTTGAAATCGTCGGATTCCGCAAGCTGAAGCTTATATTAGACGCGCGTATTACGGATCTGCTTTATTTTGATACGGTTCTTGAATACGCATACACCGCTCTGCTCGATAGGTTTACCGAGTGTAGGACTGAACAAGACGAGAATGGTCTAGAGCTGGATGCATATTTAAAAGGTTTAAACTCTTTGAAATATCCTGAACTTTGGTACAAAGCACTTGAGCGGTTCAGGGCTGAGCTCACCTACACCGATCACCCTGAAGAACTATTTCTTTATATAATAAGCAGCTGTGGTAACGACTTAGAAAATTATTTCAACTGCCGCTATGCAGTGTGAAGAAGAGTTCACGATTGAAAAGCTCGGGTTAGTAAAAATAAACCCTCGATTGGAAAGGAGTGTTTATAAACTTGTATTTAATAATGATGTTGTGGCTAACGATGACCTCTTTGTGCGTGCTTTTGATTGTATTCTAGTCGTATTTAAAGATAACTTGCCAACCGGATGTAAAGTGGGCACAAAAATAGTATTAAACGATATGAAGGCCATTTATATAGAGTATAGGTTTCCCTATAACTTGAGCGATGAAATAATATTAAGCCCCGTTTATGCGTAGTGCAAAGCAACAATGATGTGACTGTAGACTCGATTACGTGTGAGTTTAGTGTTTTGCGCAGTAGAACAAAGTGAATGTATTTTGATGAATTTTCAATATATTTAATTATTTAACATAATTGTGTGTGTATATATATATATATATATATATATATATATGTATTTCTCCTGTACTGTTATATTGATGGTTATATTATTTTTTATTTTATTTTTTGATTATATACATACTCCTCGTTCATATTTCTTATATTATTATTATTTTTTTATTTAATTTTTTTGATCATATATATTTCATCGTTTGATTGTATATTTTCTATATATTTCTGATTCCAATAATTCGTCTAAATAAACAGAATGATGTAATGGTGTTTTATTTAATTCGTTTGTTTGTAAACGATATTATTATTTAATTACACGAAATGACTGGTTACGCCTTCTAAACCGACTGACGGATTTTTAAGCCAACCGTCAAGAATATATGATTTAATTAAATAAATAGCACAATCTGGCAACTCAACCTGTACACCTGAACAAGCCATTTACGCCTTCTAAGCCAACTGGCGGATTAAGCCATCTGGCGGATTTACACCTTATAAGACATCGGGCGCTCAGATGAAATCTTAATATGCGCTTGGCTCCTGCCAGGCGAACACCTCTCTTCCTCTCTCTCCTCCTCTTTTTCTCTTGGGGGATAATTCCACCTCCAAGTTGCATAACCCCTTGTTGCTCTTGCAACACCCCCTTCATTGCATAACCCCTTTGCAACATCTTGCAACATTGATCAATATTGCATTGCAACATTCTTGCCCTTTCCCTCGTCCATTTTTTGCCCATACTACTGATTTGCATCAACCTATCGATTCAGAAGGTGAGTCATACGAGGTGGGATTGTGTGAATTTCAACTGAATGCCAAGCTTTTAAAAACTGGGGAGAAACAAGTCGTTTGTATGGTTCTTAGAAAAAACGCTATGAAGTTGAAAAATGGGGTGTGGTAAGGGATAAAACTATACGTTCAGCACGGAACTGCGGTGTACAGCACTACAGTACCGAAATAATGGCCTTGGCCATTATGATAGCATGGAGGATATTGTAAGAGATCTGAATAAGAGCTGGGATAAATCTAAATTTACAAATGATCTCCAGTAGTTTTCGAAATCATACGTGTAGCATGGGTTGCAGGATCGGAATATGCTCTATTATTAAGATCAGAGACGAAGAGAAATATTAGGAACAAAAGAGTTTTCAAGATTCTTCCCAATGGAAGATACAATTTTGCTTTCCAAGGATATACTTTTCACAAACTACCGGATGATAAGACTAGCCTATTATACCACCTAAAATTGGAAAGTCTGCTAGACAGACCTCCTGTGTTCTACATTTACAGTAACATCGTGGAACATCAGTTTGTGGGGGACATTCAGGTGTGTTTGTTGCGCAATGTGCACATACCTCATCGTGGAGAAAAAAAGTCTGAGCGTAACGCAGTTTGATCCTCAATATATTAAAGTTGCTTCTACCTACCAAACAGTATTGTGATACATATAAGAATGGTTGTAGGTCAAAACTATCCACTCGGTTCATGGAGCTTTACAGTGAAATTCCACTTTCAAAGTGCTACTTTGAACGTGTACCGTCGTGTGAGATACCAACGTGGTAATAAACTTGGTTCGATCTGTTCTTCTATACTACGAACGGCGGTCCCCTTATTAAAGATTGGTGCCGTCTCGATCGGAAGGCTCTACAATCAGTTATTAACACGGCTGAAGATGTAATGGCTGGCGTCTAGCCAAACCAAGTCAAGACAATTACGTACGAGAATTGAGGGTATTGATGACGCTCAAAACGTTGTGAAAAGGAGAATGCGGGGTAAAGGGGATATTAACGGCAGAAAAATGAAACGTTCAGTTAAGAAAAAGAAGCAAACTTTACTTCTAGGCGTAAAATGAAACCGAAAGACTTCTGAAAAATCAGAGAGATACTCTAAACGCATGAAGCGTATAGTTGACTTTAACCGATTCAAACGCCAATCTTGTACAGTTATCTCTCATAGGTATTTGTGGTTCTACAGTGTAAGGTATGGTTTGGTATTATAGTTAATACCAATGTCTCGATAAAACATGGAATTCATTGGTTGGGTGTGTATTTCAGAAGGAGACAACAATATGCTACGAATATAACTCGTTTAGGGAATCGACACTCCATAACCCATGTATCGCGAAATTCCTAAACCAAATGCATATACCTAGCATTATGTCGAATACTTAAAAGCTTCAAAGCATTTTTAGTAATGTGGACAATACTGCTTGCTGCTTTTGTTATGTATCCAGACAGTTTTCTTACGAGGATTTTTTTTTGGAAAATGTTAACAAATTTTATTCACGCCTAAATGATAAATTTGAATGTAATCAGATAAATTATCTCTTTCCATTTGTGACTAAAAATCAGTGTATAATGTAATAAGAGTGAAGGTTTTTTATTTGTACTTCTTATGTGCCTTGTAAACTCTAGACAGAGTTATTAATTTTTAAGGCTATAATGGTAAAAGTGTAAACCGTATGTATACAGTATATTCTGTGCATGACCGAATTTTTTTATCCTTTTAAAATATATTTACGCACCATTGTGACTTCTTCTAATAAAGGAATATCTGATTTTCTGTATTATTTAAAAGAAGACCTACATACCCCCACCGCACCAAAAAATATATATATAGTTAAATTTATATAAAAGTAAAAGGGGGAATTAAATAAATTATTAAAATCAATCACTCTAACCATATAGAGTTGAATTATATATCAAATGGCTAGGAAAAACCTTCCCGATATTTAAAGTACAGTAACTAAAAATTGTAAACTTTACAATCATGAAATTTGGCTCAGAATAACTTCAATAGGGTAGCAACATTCCATAAAAATTTCAGAATTCTACCTGCTATATTTTTTCCATAGTGAATATAAATCACTGAAAACAATATCATGAAATCGCAAAAAAGCCCACTTTTATTCACTCCCACCTTCACTTGCCCAAATTGGATTTATTTTAGTAATTAGTGTGTGTCAAAGTGTCAAGGGATGTAGGTGTGTAATTTGATAGATTAAACTTTTTGCAACACTTGCAATCATGGTTTCAACATAAATGACGTTTCACCGAGAAAGGATGGGCCGGTGAAAGAATCATGAAAGAATTTCATAGTAGAAATAGAAATAAAAGCTCAGTGAATAGAGTGATAAAGAAATTTGAGGAACAAGATCGACTAAAACGAAAGCTGGAAGTGGTAGACCAAAAAATGTTTCCACTCAAAAGTATATAGCCAATCTACACTCTGTTAGTTCTTCCCAGGAAAGTCGTCCTGGGATTCACTTGCCTCAGAGAAAAATCGCAAAAAATTTGCGGATTAACCGCGGTTCCGTTCAGTTAAAGCACATAACTCTAAAGATTAAGGCATTCAAAAGAATCCGTGTCTCAAGGCGTAATAATAATGTCACAAAAATGAAAGACTCGTGGAAGAAAGTTACTAGAAATTTTTCATTTAGTGATGTTAAAAATATTGTTTTCACTGACGAAAAGGACTTTACCATCGAAATTGGGCAAAACCGGCAAAATGATGTTCTTTATGGCACTCAGAAAAAAGATATTCCTGCGTCAAGTTTGTACTACCAAACATCTCGTTTTTCAAAGAAAGTTATGGTTTTAGCTGGAGTTTCTTGGAATGGAAAGACTGATATTCATTTCATTGACACCAACAATACTAAAGTGAACTCCGAAATTTATATCAAATTCTTGGACCAAAACCTCTTAATGGATTGCAGCAGTCTGTGTCCTGATAATGACTTCATATTTCAACAAGACGGAGCTACTTCTCCTGCAAGCAAATCTACACACGACTATCTACAACAGAATGTCACTTATTTCATTAAGAAAAATGGGTGGCCTCCTCACTCACGGGACTGCAACCAAATGAACTCTTCGATATGGAACTCGTTGACAGAAAAAGTTTATGAAGGTCGAACAGAAAAGTTCAAGGAAAGGGAGTAAAATGAAAAGATACTTGAAAGTTGGATCAAAATAACTAAAAGAAATCAGAGAATGTATCATGTCATGGAAGAAAAGACTAAGAGCTGTTTGTGAGCAAGACGGTAGACATATTGATCATCTTTTTCAATAGACATTTTTCTAAGTAATAAAAATTTCGATTCTATGATATTGTTTTCAGTGGTTTATAATTTTTTAGTGACTATACTTCAAATATCGGAACGTTTTATCTAGCCACCTGATATATATATATATATATATGCACACTTTGTGTATATATATATATATATATATATATATATATATATATATCTATATATATATATATATATATATATAATGAATAAATTTTACATTCATTTTGCATATAAAGTCCAAACTCACGTGACACTCTAATTGTATATAAAACGCAAGTTTTGGAAAAAAAATTGATATTTTTTTGTATTTTAATTTTGCTAAATAATTGATGAATTATTATTTTTTTTTAAATTACTTAATCGTTTAGTAGATTTAGCTTAATCACATAATCGTGTTAAATTCTGCAGTATTCATTTTCTTTATACATTCTCTCTTAGCTGTAAAAGATGAAGTCATGTCTTATTTAACACTTAATTTCAAATTTTAAGCATTTAGCTTTGGCTCATATACATGCTTAATTTTAATCCATAATAAAATACATATTTCAATTTCCATTTTTAATTAACTCGGCAAATCATGATAACATCACATTTGTCAAATGTAACTTCACCTTCAAATATCTTGCTTATCTGTCAAGACGCTGTTACAGCCAAAACAATTTACCTTTACCTTAATATATTTTACAAAAAAATTCAGCCTATTGAGAATAAAAAACAAAATAGGCCAACATTAAATAATAATAATGTCACCATAATTTTGGTATATAAACTCGTGTAATCTTTCAAATTATTCATTCTGATTATTCTGATCTGACTTAGAGGCTGTAACGTTTTAGAAGCAGTAAACTACAGTAAGAGAATATCTTTGTCTTCTCCTTTGAGCCTTGCTTTCTTCAGAGAACTTAATCTTAAAAAAGAAAAAAATAATTTCCCGATACGCTACAAGAAGAATCGGGAACCATTAGATAATTTAGTAAGTTTCACAGAATCCTCCGATCCACTACAAGAAGAAATCGGAGAGTACAGTAGTATATGAGAAGCCACTGCAATTCCCAACACGGTACCAGCTACCCCAGAGTGAGAAATCCGTTGCTGCCACCTAACCAGAACCCCCGTCAACCTCGAACCGCCCAAGGCCATAGACGGAGTGGTGTAGTGGTTAGCGTCGCTGATACGAATCCATCGGCCCCCGGTTTGAGACCCGACTGCAGCCGGCGCGCAGCAAAACCCAGCTGTTCATCCTTCCACACAATAAAAAAAGTGGTTGGTAGATAAATGGGTACCCTAGGTGGCCTAGTGGTTAAGACGCTGGGCTGCTGATGGGGCGTAGTTCGGATTCCACGTTAAACTGTAGGTCTAAGGTGGAATGAAAAGCTTGACCTTCGTCAGAATGAATAATTCGGGCGGAAGCTAACCAAAGGTTAAAGGTTATATATATATATATATATATATATATATATATATATATATATATACGGTGCTCCAAAAGTCCTGCCTCATGGAGATATTGTTAGAATATACTCGTATTGTATGTAATATTAACTTAACTCCAGGTTTTCTTATTTGTTTACAGTGTCAAAGACTTAAAACTTACAAATGGCAGAACAAAAACATATAACAGTGTACACTCCCAAGAAAAATTTGAATTAGTTCTCCTACATGTTGAGGGTCTTATTCAGCGGATGGCGGCTGTAGAATTTCAGAGCAGACATCCAGAAAAACCACAACCTGATCAGCGAACTGTCGGACGTCTTCTTAAAAAACTAAAACAAACAGGAAGCATACAAGACAGAAAGAGAAGTAGTAGGCCGCGATCAAGCACAAGTGGGAAATGTCAGAAAGTGTACTAGCAAAACTAATAGCGAGTCAAAACGTTCAAGAAGGAAAGTTGCGCAAGAACGGAACATTTCGCATCACAGTGTTCTTAGAATACTTAAAAGGAACAAGTTCCATCCATACAAAGTCACCTTTGTGCAGGAACTGCACGGAGACGATTGCGACAGAAGACTCGAATTCTGCGAATGGTTTCAAACAACACTTGCCACAAAGGCTACCTTACCACAATCCATTTTCTTTAGTGGTGAAGCTTCGTTCCACCTTAATGGACACGTCAATTGACATAACAGTGTGTATTGGGCAGATGAAAATCCACATCATGCAATTGAAGGACATTTCCAAACGAATCCTAAACTAAATGTCTTGCGGTATTTACAGTATGATTTCAAAGTCATAGGGCCAATATTCATCGAAGAAGTGTGACTGTAAACGTTTATTTGACGCTGCTACAGGACACAATCGATCCATACCTTGCTGAAACGAATGAACTTTTACTTCCAGTATGATGATGCTCCACCACATTTCGCTACAAATGTTCGGAATTGGTTGAACGAGAACATATTTCATAAGCAGGGCCGCCGAGAGGGCGGAGAAGTCAGGTTAAATTCCCGGGGCCCGGACCTCTAGAGGACCCGGAAAGAGGGAGAATAAAATCTAAAAATATTAATAAAGCAATTGATTAAATAACAGAGAGGAAATATAATTAATGAACATATATTTTATAGAGATTATCATATTCAAACTGAAACAGATAAAATATTATCAGCAGTCCACCAATGCCCAAGACCGACTGACAGATCTGGGAACCATTGCAATTGAAAGCCAGTTAGCCCGTACTTTAAATTTCATCAGAATCATTTACCACTTTGCTAGAGAGAAGGCAAAGAAAGTACACTTCTAATTATGAAAATCTTGCAGTAAACAATTGTCTTGCCTGCATGAACTGGGACTGCATTTATAAATTGTATGATGATAGAATTAATATAATTGATTCGAAAAATAAAATGGTCATTTTCTTCTGAGTTGTTTATTCATACTGTATGTTTCAAATAGTGACTTAGACATATAATCAGTTTTCTTGTTATGTCACAAAAACATTCATAATAAAATACTGAGTAAACAGGGGGGCCCATATACCAATCCTTCCACGGGGCCCGGGGCAGCTCTCGGCGGCCCTACTCATAGGTGGATAGGTGGAAGGGGTCCGATTGAATGACCACCACGTTCCCCGAACTTGACTCCACTCGACATCTTTTTATGGGGTTCCCTCAACAATATCAGTACTCTATGCAACAACATTACTGCAGACACTATTGCAAATGTGTACAACAGTTTACGTACCCTCATTAGATTGGGTAGTGAAATGCAAGGTTCACAGTTTGAAAATCTCTTTTAATTAAGCATTGCCAGTTATCCACTAAAATGAAGCAGGACTTCTGGACCACCCTGTGTATATACAATTTTTAAAAATTTTTATTCAGTAGGATAATAAATATTAAATTGTTTTTTCTAAGAATTAAACGATTGGGGCTTCGTGCACAAATGAATAGAAATCTATACATAAGAATAATGCATTTATGTATTGGGTATTGAAGGTATTGACTCCTACTTCCTTAATTCCTCAAGAAGGTCGGAATCAAAAAGAACCTCATTCTCCAATACATAATCAAAATGTTCGTAAGCGTTGGTAATGTGTCGAACAGACAGAAATTATATAAAAAAAAAAGTGTCGCTGATTGTATTTTTGTTTTAAAATCTGATAAATAAATTAATTACACACATTTAATCAAATGTAAAAAAACTCAAAATTGCATCTGCTGAAACACCCTGTATATATATATATATATATATATATATATATACAGGGTGTTTCAGGAGGAAAGGTCAATACTTCGGGAGGTGATAGTATCGGTCATTGTGAGAAAAAAAGTTCATATGAACATGTGTCTAATTCTGAATGGTTACGGAGATAGAGATGTTTGAATCTACAAATACAAAAGCATTGTTAATGGTAATCAAGAAAGAGAAACCAATTACTGTTTCTAACATTTAATATTTGAACATTGGCATTTTGAATGGTATCAGATACAGAAATGAGAAATGAAACCGTCGACGGTATTGTGCAACAGCAGCTGTTGCACTTCCATCGCAAAAACCGTAGACATACACCATATCTGCATATTCGGCATGTGTGAATGTGTGTGGCATTCTTAACACCGCTTCAAACGAGAGCGGATGAACTCATCTCTGTTCCTGGATCTGCAAACTGCTGCAGAAGTTTCAGTAACAAGGCGTACTCCACGTTGAACAGCTTGAGTATGACAAGATAGTTTATCAAACTCTAATTTTAATGCGGCGCATTCTTGATTTAAAACTGTATCAACTCCTTATTGGGGACATGCTGGGTTAGAGGAGGTTCCAGCCTTCCATCTCTTTGCCAGTCATCGATTAATTCATAGTATTCAGATGCACAAAAATTCAGTTTGGGAATCATGAAATGCCTAATGTTTGTAAGATTGATTTTTACAGCTCTTGCAGCCATTATCCGTCGAAGCGCCAACTTTCTCACATGATCCCGATTATCAGCAAGCATGACAATCAGTATATTTTCAGGGCGACCATAATAAGCATTCCTCTGAATTACAGGGTCAACAACTGCTTTCAAGTCTTTTGAGAGGTATCTGGAACTCTGGATTATCTGCCACAAATTTCTTGCACCATCCGTAGATGAAGAATGAACTTTTACATTGAACCAGTTTGGAGCATATACCTTGCAAACAAATTCGACCAGAGTTAGAAGGGTCTTTGAAGGATTTTTAGTCGTCATGTACAAACGCAGGATTCTGTTTGCAGTTGTCAGCCATCTTGAATGGTTTACAGTGCCAGGTTGGCGTCTTTCAAGATCTTCCGAATAGTTGGCAGATGATACAGCCTTACAAATATCCGACAAATATTTCTGGTCAGTGCTTAAATATGTATTTTCTAAGCACCGTAGTAAATCAACAGGAACTGGGTCAAATCTTACAATTTTGTATTGTTCGCATGTGGCTATTGCTTGGCCAAGTTTACCCATGAATGCATTTGGTCTACGTGTACGGCCATCGAGATGGTAGAAAAGATGTCGTAGAGGAAGTTCGTTCATGTGCAACATACATATCATCTATTGCAAAGGTCTTCTGAAGTGTTCTTCTAAGAGTTTAATCACATCTGCTTTAGTCTCAGTATTTGTTACTGTGCCATCACAACCAACAGCAATAAGTGTATCTGTATTAACATTATTTTTTTCCAGAAATGAGATAATGAAATTAAATATATCTTTGCTCCTGCCTGACAGTGGAGTGGTGTGACCTAAGAAAATTGACTGTGGGTCTTCAATAAGAATAATGTGCTCTTCAGTGCTACTTCTCAGATATTTCCCACCTTGTTTAACCCTCTTAACCCTCGCTCGTGTCTTATCCCTTCAACCATCGAAGTACAATCCCTTGCACGGTGTTTCTGTTGGAAAATCTTCCATTTCTGCCCTTTGCTTTTTTCGCTCTCTTCTGAGCTTGTGCCTGTCTATAACGTGGGACATGTTTTCTTTGTGAATTATGCCAAGGTCTTGCAGCACAGCATTAGTAATAACTGCTGCAGATCGATCCGAAACACCATATCTATCACAGGTTTTTGCCATAACAGGCATACAAATTCTCATCTGATGTGTCATGGGTGAAGGATTAATTGCTTTACTTAGTAATGTGATCTCAGTATCAGAATTGTCAGAGTTTTCATTTGTATCTGTTTCATATGATGAAAAGTTCAGAGATGCTGTGGTCTGAATTGTGCTTGCTTCATCTTCAGTTCTCTTCCGACTGGTTAATTTGCGTTCAGGGCGCATTTGTATTATTTTTGTCAGTTGTAAATCAACTCCTCCGATGCCCATTTGTCGTTGAGTTCTCTGATCAGTCAAAAATTTTCTTTCAGGAATAGGAACTCGACGAGCTGCCTCACGCTTGCAAGCTGAGATTAAAATACGTTGGCAAGCAGCTACATCAAACAACTTAGCTCTTCCCTTGAGAAATTTTGCCATCTACTGTCAAAAGTAAGCGTTCCAACTCTTTTAATTGACTTCATCAAATTCCGGTACTGGTCATGACACTTTCGTATTTTCCATATGAAGTTGGTATGGGAGATGATTGGAATTGCAGCTTTATTCCATATGTTCGCAACATCAGAAGCAACCTTCTCAGCTATCTCTGTCACTTTCGGTTCAGCATTTGTTGGTAATGATTTCATTTCTAATCTTAAAATACTGGTAATGCGAAATAACATCCGAAGTTGTTAGTAAAACATTAATTTTAAAGGGCCTAGCATCAAATTCTGATGCCTGTGAGAATGCCGACAGCTGTTGTTTTCTGGCTTGCCTTGTACAATTCATAATCAGTGCTGCAAAAGGTAAAATATTAGTTAGATGATAATATTAATATGATAATATAAATATTATGATGTATTGTAATATTATCAAA
Organism: Bathynomus jamesi; assembly: GCA_023014485.1. NCBI lineage: Eukaryota > Metazoa > Arthropoda > Malacostraca > Isopoda > Cirolanidae > Bathynomus > Bathynomus jamesi. The sequence goes on along the minus strand of JAJOZX010000023.1, from coordinate 639,504 downwards.
TAAAATAATCATAAAATTTTATTATATATATAACGACACTACCTCTCTTCTCAACGTCCACTGTGCAATTAAGTTCTATCTACTGTACAACATCAGCAGCTTTTAACTGGGAGTTGCCAACTGGTACAATATTTTAGTATTAAAATACGACAAATTTTATATTATAAGGTGTTTTTTCCAAGCAAAATAGCCGAAATCCATTAAATTTTACGATTTGCTTTGTAAGACGTGATCAGTGTCTGGATATTAATTCTTTTGCATAAATAACAAAATATACTTGCTCCTTGCGGAACCATTAAATGAATACCAAACTGAACAATATTTGGCAGAGTTATTGTAGACATCATTACACAACTTTTGTACCCATGGAGAAATAGATGCAAAAGAAAAAAATTCGGTCCACCCTAATATATATATATATATATATATATATATATATTAATATATATGCGCCTCGGTGGTGTAGAAGTTAGCGTCATTGACTGCCGATCCATCGGCCCGGGATCGAGACCCGGTGACGGCAAGCGGAGCGCAGCAAAACCCAACTATTCATCCTTCCATACAATAAAAAAAGTGGTTGGTAGATAAATGGGTACCCTGGGTACCCTAGTGGTTAAAACGCTGGCTGCTGGTGGGCGTGGTTCGTATTCCACGTTAAACTATTGATGTAAGGTGGAGTGAAAAGCTTGACCTTTGAAATAACTTGAGCAAAATTGAAACATCCACTCCAAGTACATTTGAGTTTATTTCAATTCCTCTTCATCTATATATATATATATATATATATATATATATATATATATATATATATAATGAAAAAACCACGAAGGAAAGGAAACACAGAATGGTGCTCAAACGCTTTCGTCTAATGACATCCTCAGGAACAGTGAAGTAAATAAAGAGTTCGAGACTATAAAATATGAGGTCACAAAAAAAAAAATATATCTATATATATATATATATATATACAGGGTGTCCCATAAGTCCGGCATCACAGGAGAAATTTATATTTTTCTATTTCTACAAACCATAATTTATGCTCGGGATGCCAATTTCCCGTCCACCATTCTGTTCAGTGACGAGACTGTTTTTTATGGAATTGGTGAGGTAAATCGAACACCGCTACTGGTCTCAAAACAACCCTCACTGGTATACTTCTTCAAAGGAACAAGGTGCATCTCGGGTGATGGTATGGTGTGGCATTTGGAAGGATCGCATCATAGGCCCCCTCTTTTTCGATGAACATGTCACTGGAGGCACCTACCTACGAATGCTCAAGGAAGAAGCATTTCCCAGTGTCTTGAACGAAGAAGGAAATTTCCCAACATGGTTCCAGCAAGACGGCGCTCCTGCACATTACAGCACCCAGGTAAGGGAATACCTGCACCAACAATTCTGTGGTCATTGGAGAGGACGTCGAGGGCCTGTGGAATGGCCAGCTAGAAGCCCGGATCTCACGCCACTAGATTTTTATCTCTGGGGCCACTTGAATGCGCTGGTATACGCAGAGAAAATTAGGAGTGTTGAACATTTGCGACAGCGCATTATTGGGGCATGTAACACCATTACTCCTGACATCATTCACCGTGTGCTTGCTGACTGGGTATCACGTCTGAATTTGTGTATTGAAAACAATGGTGGGCATATTGAGCACAGTAGTATAGCCGCAAAAGGGGAGAGTGCAGGAATGTTGCAAGTGATTACGTAATGTTGCAAAGGGGGTGGGGTTGTTGCAAAGGGGGGTGGGGGTGTTGCAAAAAAAAGAAAAAGGAAAAAAAAGGAAAAAAAAGAAAAAAAAGAGTACTGGCCTTTGTTGCCAACCGGGGTTGCAAGGGGCATGCAACTTGGAGGCGGAGTTCTCCCCCAAGCTATTCCCCCCAAAGGGCCAGAAAGGAGAGAAGGGAGGAGAGAAAGGAGGAGAGGTGCTCACCTGGCAGGAGCCAAGTGCATATTAAGACTTCAGCCGAGTAGGCGTTGTTTTATAGGCTCCTAATCAGCCAGTTGGCTTAGAAGGCGTAAATGGCTTGAGTTGCCAGATAGCGCCATGTATTCGCTATATATTTAATTCTAATCGAAGACTGAGTTGCCAGATACCATTGTATACATTATTATAGACTCCTAATCAGCCAGTTGGCTTAGAAGGCGTAAATGGCTTGAGTTGCCAGATACCACTTTTTAGCGATACCATTGTATACATTATTATAGACTCCTAATCAGCCAGTTGGCTTAGAAGGCGTAAATGGCTTGAGTTGCCAGATACCACTTTTTAGCGATACCATTGTATACACTATTATAGACTCCTAATCAGCCATTGGCTTAGAAGGCGTAAATGGCTTGAGTTGCCAGATACCACTTTTTAGCGATACCATTGTATACATTATTATATTTCTTAAAATTGGTTTAGAATACCGGTAGTAGGTTTAGAAGGCGTAACATGATATAATTAAGTAAAACAACATTGCATCATTCTGTTTATTATAAATATATAGAAAATAAATATACATTTCAATAATAATTGAGGAATATGCATATAATCATAACAGTACAGGAAATATATACACACAATTATGGAGATATATATATAAAATAAATATACATTTCAAATAGAAATAAATACATTTCAATAATAATAGAAATATGCATATAATCATAACAGTACAGGGGAAATATCACGCAAAATATATAAATACATTTCAATAATAATAGAAATATGTATATAATCATAACAGTACAGGAAATATCACGCAAAATATATAAATACATTTCAATAATAATAGAAATATGCATATAATCATAACAGTACAGGAGAAATATCACGCAAAATATATAAATACATTTCACTTTTTTTCAAAATACTAAACTCGGTCTTAATCGAGTTTACAATTACATCATTATTGCTCTGCATTACGCAGTATATGCGGCTTAATAATATTTCACCGCTTAAAGTATAGGGAAACCTGTATTCGATATGAAGGGCTTTCATATCGTTCAGTACTATTTTTGTTCCCACTTTACAACCGGTTGGTAAGTCATCTTTAAATACGTCTAGAATACAATCAAAAGCACGCACAAAGAGTTCATCGTTAGCTACATTATTAAACACAAGTTTATAAACACGCTTTTCCAATCGAGGGTTTATTTCTACCGACTCGAGCTTTTCAATCGTGAACTCACTCAACATAGCGGCAATTGAAATAATCTTCTAAATCGTTACGACAACTGCGCGTTATATAAAGAAATAGTTCTTCAGGGTGAACGGTGTAGGTGAGCTCAGCCTTGTACCGATCAATTGCTTTGTACCAAAGTTCATGGTATTTCAAAGAGTCTAAACTTTTTAAATAAACGTCCAGCACTAGACCATTCTCACCAGCCCTACACTCGGTAAACCCATCGAGCAGAGCGGTGTATGCGTATTCAAGTACTGTATCAAAATAAAGCATGTCCGTAACACGCGCGTCTAATATAGGTTTCAGCTTGCGGAATCCGACGATTTCAAACATTCTGTCGAGGATGAAACGGTTTCGCGTAGGAACAAGAGCGTTATTATCAGAAGCATTCTTCCACATCAGCCGTATATCAATGCACGGCCGATCGTTATTTATACACAACGTACATACAACGGCGTATGAGGGTGCGTCACTAATCTGCTCTCTTCTTGTACCTACGTTAGCAGGTATTTTATAACGATCTTCACTCCACTTCTCAACTATCACGAAGATTCTATTCATCTCCTCGACACTTAAATAAACCCGTTTGTTTGTTTGTCTACATTCCGTTTCCAGTACATAGCTAATGGTACCGGAATTACGCCTGAACACGCGCAACGATTTCGTCACGGACACATCGTACGAGGCGTTGAGAATGCTGCTCAAAGGAAGTTCCATCGTATTCGAGGAGCGCACGTCCACTCGGTTCAAGCTCTGAGATAACTATGAGCCGTGTGAGGCACGCAGGTAGGCAGGAACGGTTCGACGGGCGGCTGACTCGATGATACGTGAATGGGCTTGTTCGTATGATCCGCGAGTCGTACCGAATTGTTGTACATATTTGTTTTTCCGGTACAAGAATTAATTTCATCACTACCAGCCTACGCACCAGACATTTTACCTCAGGATAAGAACTAGGAACATTTTATGTTTCTAAACATCTTCACACTCCGGCGCACTATTTGAGAGGAACATATGCTCATATTTTTCCTTTCTGCCCATCAAACGATACTCGTCTCTAAAGTCTGTTAAAAACTCACGCAGGGCACTAGCCACAACCTCACTACGAACCTCATCATGATATACGTTAATATAGTGATAAAAATACTTAAGATTGTCCATGATCACGAGATTCACATTTTCAGTCGTAGGGTATGAGTAATCGACATGGTGTAGCATGACGTAATACCGCTTGTCACACCACCCATCCGCAAGACTCATTATCCATACCTGCTGCTTCTCTTCTGCACGCGTTGTTTCTTTTACTTCACGGTGTATGTGAGACTTTATAAAGTTTAGCTCTGCAGTATACTTCAGCACATCGTCTGTGCAACGAAAGCCTTCAACGGTCTCACCAGAACATCCGTAGAGTATTTGTACATCTTGGAACTTCGCACAATCCAATGTGTTTTTAAAAGAGGTATAGGAGGGAGGAATAGGAAGTTTTTCGGTATCCACCACATCCTGACACTTTGCTGAATACCATTTCATAAACGTTGTACAAGCAATATTAAAGGTAGCCATTTGAATACACGTCTGATCTGAATACACGTCTGATCTCTCGGGCTTACTGCAGTCGACTGACCACGCAGGGACTCCCAGATAGTAGCATGACTCACGGTCTTACAGTGGGCGGAGCTTAGAACTTTCACCTGCGCGCACACACACACACACACACACACACACACAAAGGAGAAAGTGAAACGCTAATTGAAACATGATTTATTTAATAAACGAGATATTCAAGTTATATATATTTACAAATACGATTTAATAAACGAGATATTCAAGTTATATATATATTTTACAAATACGTGTAATAAATCAATAGATACTTTACAAATACGATTTAATAAATGAGATATTCAAGTTATATATATATTTACAAATACGTGTAATAAATCAATAGATACGATTATATACAAGACAAATACGTGTGAGTTAACAATAGAAGCATCATACGTTATGGTATCCAAAGGGTACGGTATCATAGGTACCAGGTAACTGGTAACGTTTCCTATAGGTGTTACGGCACACCTTCGTACCCCTAAGTTCCTTCACGCCCCCCAGCTTCTGCGCCCGAAAATTGTGGGTGCCACAATTAGTTGGGGAGGTTGTTCGCCCTCATCATCGTCCAAACATACTAGATCCTTCAACGATTCAAAGTTAACAACCCGCCGATTCGCATGGTTGAGCGTAATACCCTTTGCCTTCACGATATATTTCATTTCCTCCCCCACCCTGACCCGTACCCCATAAGTCTTAGGTCCTGTTGAGACAAAAGAGTCGGCGTAAGCGTTGTCCCCATACTCGTCCTTGATCTCATCAGTGAGCTCGCCGAGGAACTCCCCAATAGCGGGCATGTATTCACCCTCCCTCTCTGTGAATATCACGCTATCTGTATCGGCATACAATACTCTCCGCCCAAGAGAATGCAATAGACCCCAAAGTTTTATACGGGCGTAGGCTGTTGTGAAGCTGGCCACAGGTATGTTTGTAACCCTTGAGGTATCTGTGGCAAATTCAGTGTTGTTGTACTTTATTATGTAAGTATTACCTACATTCACGATCTCCATGACCTCTTTATCGGGAGCATTGGCATAATCCCAGACATCGCTATAACTTTGTGCCAAATGAATGCTCCCTCTGCCGGTATTCTGCGCAAATTTTCCCCATAGACTGTTTAGACACAACTTTGCACTAAAGCGCTTGCCAGGATTCTTTACAATTTGGACACGATCAAGTTGTATACCTTCGCGGTCGCGGTAACGTTGAATATAGGCAGACTTTTCATCTTCGGTATCAACTCCTCGCGGATACCCTGATGCCTCAACCTTATCCTTCAAAAAGGCGTTTATATATGGTGTGAAAAGGTTGGGTAGCTTCTGAAACCTCCACACCTCATGTATCTTCAGTATTCTATAACCATGGCGTACGGCTAGGGCCAGCTCAGGACTTGTATATACGCCTCTGATCTTACGCTGGTGGGGTATATGGTTACATTCGCCGTTATCCTCTTCCGCGCACTTCACGCACAGGGGAAACATGAGCTTGTCGTCGATAACGACAGGTAAGATCGGCATCCATAAATTGCGTGGGGGGAGTACGTCTACGAAAGAGAGCCCAAAGTAACGATCATTCAAATTTTTTGAAAATTCATTGATGGAGGGTAGGCTAGGTCCCACCAGTTTCTCAGGAGCGCCCACGGGGTACGGATTGCTCTTCATCACGTATGGGTATAAAGAACAGAAATCGTAGTAATGGAGCTTCACGCCCTCCGTAGGTGGAAAGTATAGTCTGAAAGGATTTGTACGTCCTCCAAACAAGCTATCACCACATTTGAGAGGATCCAGCACCATTGAACGCTTGATCGTGTTTATTTCCTCACGGTACACCTCGTCTGTCTCCATCCGTGCATCATATTCATGCTCCCACAAGACTTTGTGAGTGAACTGTGATCCTATAAGTTGATCGCGGGTGCGGGTCGATGCAAGACAGTCGGCAGGAGACCTACCGTGGATATCTCCGGCGATTCCGCACTCAGGACGGGGGCATCCATGCCACCAGCAACCGTTAAAGGAGTACACAGTCTTCACACCAGTGACACGGTTTTCACTTAACCCATCAACCCAAAAAACACGTCCATTAATCTTAATGGGTACTTCACCCGTGTTGCGGGCGTGCTTTATGTATACACCTGTCTGTTGCTGTAGGTGTATGAGCCAGTAAATAGCCTTGTGTCCGTAACTGCGGGGTTGTTTCGGTGAATAATGGCTAAGGTGTCTTTAGGCATGAAGTTATTCTTGAACACCGTAAAACATAATGATGCGATGGTGGTTGCGACTTGCAGTGGATCGCATTTGAAACGGGCTATGTACATCCTTCTAAAGGCCTGGAAACATACTCTAAGCACGCGCACATCATTCACGCAATAACGCTCACATTCATCAGCTATATTATAAGGGTTACTTTCATTAAAACTGTCGTAGTATCGATCAAAGTCTTCACGTTCATCCATACAGTCAAAATAATGTTTGGGGGGTGGTGGGCCTACGTAGTTTAAAGTCTCGCTGGTGAGGAAAGTGTAAGGGAAGTATCCTTTGGAAACTTCAGCTGCTACTCCCATCACCTTGGGTAGCTTTGCTAATTTACAAGGTGTGAATAATAAAGTATCTTTAAATTGTACATTGCCTCTTATCTGCATCTGTATTAATTTGTTGCCTCTTTTCAATGGATCACCTGTAAATATCTCAGAGGATTCGTGTTCAAGCAACTCCTTATAAAGGAACTGCGTGTCAAACTTTGCCCCGTTATGGGCGAGAATATACACAGTCATTTTTTTAACTTGTCGGCTAACTTGACAATATAGGACACAAATAGTTTCACAGGACTATCGCGGACATTCGTTTTAAAAACGTTTGTCCGTTTACCACATTTGGGGCACTCGTCACATTCGATACCCATACACTCATCACAGATGGTCTGGCTCACAAGTAAATGTGGAATTACCTCTTTGGTTTCAGCGTTCGTATATGTTTCTATATCGTAGTATACAGTTATACAAGGGTTATTTTTAGGCTTAGCATCTTTCATATAACATACATGCTTTACTCCATCCGCCTTATATTCCTCCTGGCATGTAGGACAGTGAATTACGTCACACTTGTGCTTAAATTTCCCCCAATTATCCATTGTGTGAAACATACCACATTCACAGATTCTCATTTTCCTGCACGTGCCAATTGATTTATGGAAATCAAAACAGCTATTATTGAAAAATGTGCGTCTACACACATCACAGTCTCTCTTCTCAGCTTCAACTACACGGCTTTCACATTTGGTGCTTTTACACTGCTCACATACCATGTGACATTCTTTACAATGTCTCACTATATCATCCGCAAACTCGAGGCACCCCTTACACAAATCATGATGTCTCCCATATTTTCGACTTTTGTCATAACTTGCGTAAAGCCACCTTATATTACGGATGGGGAGATACGTTGTCCCTGACAATCCTAAAATAAGTAGGGGTCATGTACCAAAGCTGGGCACTTGCGGTATTTTTTGCGGTACTGCGGTACTGCGGTACTACCGCACTACCAAACCGGTACCGCATAACGCAGTACCGCAAAGGATCGCTGAAAGTACAGCAGTACCGCTACCGCATTCAAATTTCCCGCCGTACTTTCCGCGGTACCGACAAACACGACTTTTCAAAAAATTAACACTTTTTTTGAAGTAAACCTTATTACAGGAGTACAGTAAGACGAATGCTGCGTGTGTTGCATCAGCCTAACTCTAGACACGTTAAGTTTTCGTTCAGAACATGTTACGTTGCCATCCTATCACAACTCCTCAGTGCAGTGCTTGCTTTTGAGCCGGTTGCACGTGTGTTACATTTCTGTGACAAAGATCGATTTTTAGCCATTATGGCAGAAAGTTCAGGTGCGAAATCGCCGATATGCAATTTCTGAAAATATGTGCTATTACTTGTGTTGTTCTTGTGTGCAGTACCGCAGTACCGCAGTACCGCGGAACGCACCAGGGGGACCTGAAAAAGTACCGCAGTACCGCGTAACGCACTGGGCATGCTGAGGTACCGCAGTACCGCGTAACGCACCCCCAAATTTTGGTACCGCGCCCACCACTGTCATGTACGATCTCTCACACAGCTTTTAAAAACATACACAGTCCTACGACGATCATCCAACCCAAATACAACTATGCGGACATTCATTTCCTGTTCTACCCTTCTCAGCTCTTCAGGACCTATATTACAGTCAAATTCAAGTTCACAGTCTACAGCTAGTTTACGGGCACGCTCCACGACCGTAGGCAGCCAAATTTTTTGAGTCCGTGTATTTTGTACAGTAAACATACGTGCTAAGAGTACTGCTATAAAGCCGCAACCACGATCGACGTTTATATGCTTTCGGTAAATAGTCGGAGAATTGAAGTTAAGAGTATACGGTATGGCACTATGACCCGCAACACGGAATACACGGTCAATATTTACCGTGAAGTTGTCCATATTGAAGGCTATACTACTTTGGGCGGCTTGCATTATACGTCCTAATATATATTCTACATCTTCAGCCGCCAAACGTCTAAATGGCACTATCACCCAATAATCTTCTACATCACCGTCATCTGACCCGAATTCAAAAGACAGACTCGTCCTGACTTCACGCTCGTCGCGATTCTGAAGAGCAAACTCTATAATACGCTGTACAACCAGGCGTAGCCCGCGCTCAATTCCATTGCTATACATGGCTCTAGGGTCGACCCTGACTCTATACCGATTTCTAGTCAAGGCTGGGGTGGGGGCTGCGGATCGCACCAATTCGAGCGTTATAGCATCCTCAACAGAACGGGGGGCGGCGGATGAATTAGTGGATATATTAGCGGAAGGAGCTGATGGGGGGCCTGTTGCGTAGGAGGTTGAGGGTTGGGGATCTATTATTGTAGACTTAACAGAACGGGGGGCGGCGGATGAATAAGGGGATATATTAGCGGGAGGTGCTGCTGGGGGGCTTGTTGCGTAAGAGGTTGAGGGTTGGGGATCTATTACCGCTGCAACAGGCGCGTATTTCGGGCGCTTTATACCTGACGTGGGGTTCTCACACCTCCGCTTTGGACGTGCTACCGGTATCGCTGGTGAGGGTTCGTTGGCAGGGGAGGAGATCACAACTACACTGTCGTCGAGGTCATCCGTAATATCAATGAAGGGGTGCTCTACCTCATCGTCATTCACGGTTCTGTGGGAAGAAAGCAAAATATAAGGAACAGCACTCAAAATTTGTAATATTTTGTAAATGACCCACTTAGGAGTGTGACGTGTTAGAAATGGACTCTGTAGAAAAATTCAGATTCACGAGCCCATCCACATGTATTATATCTGGACCTACAGGATGTGGTAAAACTGTGTTTATGCTTAAAATCATTAAAGAAAAGGGAGAGATGTTCTCGAAATTTGTGCATAAAGTTATATGGTGCTATTCGACGTATCAATCAGTGTTCAACGAGTACCAAGATGATATTTTGTTCCACAAAGGCGTATATGACGTTATTCGTTAAAGGGAAATGAATATACAATCATTGTAATTGACGATCTCATGTTGGAGATGGATAAAACGTTTGCCGAGACATTTACAGTATTCTCCCACCATCTTAACATAAGCGTGTTCTTCATCAATCAGAATCTATTTTTCAAAAATAGATACATGCGCGATGTGTCGTTAAATACGCAATATCTAGTCTTATTCGCGCAACGTAGAGATGTATCACAAATTGGGGTATTAGCCAATCAAATGTTCCCGAATCAGCGTAAGGAGTTTTTGGAAGTTTATAAAGAAGCTACAAGCACGCGTTACGGATATTTGCTTTGCGACCTTCATCCGCGAAACACGTTTAGAGTGCTTCTGCGAACGAATATATTTCCAAACGAGCCTGAAACGGTGTATATTCCAGAATGACAAAGAGACTAAAGAAATACCGTGAATTAATAAAAATCTATCATCGACTGCCCCGGGCAATGCAGCAGATGTTTATTAAAAATATCGACGCCGACTTTTTAAAATGCATCTGTGAAATCTGTCTTAACGTTATAAATTGCAATGTATCAATGAAAACCCATCAGAAGGCTCGCCTACGCCGCTACAAGAACATAATACGTGCACTCGCTCGTAAAAGTCAAACTGTAGCGAAGAAAAAACGAATTATTGTACAAACAGGAGGGTCATTTCTCCCCATCTTATTTTCAGTTTTGGGTCCTTTACTGACTAGATTAATATAATGAAGAAAGTGGTAGTGATTCCCCACGAGGTGTACGCTTCACTGCAAAGGAATCCAGACACGGATCTAGATCCCCGTAAAAGCAGACTTAAAAGAATGGAAAGCGAATTGCTAGCCCTATTAAACAGTGAAAAAACACCTGATGAGAAAAGAATCTTATACCAAGAAGCTCTGCAGAAATTTCTTCACGAGTACGAAAATTATAAGAGCCCTACAGAGATTCCTGTGGTTATTAGGCACAGCACGGGGGACGATGGACATGGCGACATAGGATCTGAGCCCGACGATACAGCTGACCAACCAAAAAGATTAGCCACACAACATATCGAACATGTATTAAAAAGCACCCTCCCACATACATTGATGAGTAAAGGCTTAAGTCTTTATAATCTATTGAATGAGGATCCAGCCATACAATGGACCGATACAGGCGAGCTCATTGTGGAAGGATCAAAGGTACAGGGATCGAATATCGTAGACATTGTCCATGATCTGGTGAGAAAGTGGGATAGGCCATCACCATCAGGATGGAAGCATATTAAAGCAAGACTACAACAAATAAATGTCCCTAAAACGTTGATTGGAAATCTGAACAGGTTAAAAGACTTGGAACATACAACGCATGTGACACAATTGAAGACGCCGTCACCCCCGGCCGTAACACCTTTGAAGAGGAGAAAGAAGAGGTTAAACCAACCCTACCCACGTGCCTCTAAAATACGCAAATGGCTAACGTATTAACTAAACGCTATTATGACATTTCTAACCCAGCCTCCTACGGCGGCGTAGATAGACTGTACAGAAGTGTTTACGGAGTAGGAAAAAAAGATGTTGAAAGATTTTTGAGGGAGCAGGACGCTTATACGCTTCATAAGCCTGTGAGAAAAAGGTTTAAAACAGCCAAGACAACGGCTTCCTCGATTGATTCTATTTGGCAAGCAGATTTAACAGACATGCAAAGATATTCTGTGTATAACGATGGTTACCGATACATTCTATTCATAATAGACGTATTCTCTAGATATCTGTGGCTAGTTCCTCTGAAAAATAAATCACCTGAAACAGTTGCTAAAGCCACCAAAACGCTAATGTTAAAAGAAAACAGGGTTCCTGGCTATTTTTGTACGGATATGGGGAAGGAATTTATAGGCCGTGCTTTTCAGAACATGTTGACAGAGTTTAATATCAGCTATTACACAACCAATTCTATACATAAGGCTTCTTTAGCTGAAAGAGTTCAGCGCACCATAAAGGAACGCATGCACCGTTATTTTACACATAAAAACACATACAGATTTCTAGACATTCTGGAGTCATTGGCATCATCCTACAACTGCTCACACCATCGCACGATTGGGACAACACCTGACGAAGTTTTAGAAAGAGGTACGCTCCCGAGAAGAGATGGATCACCACCACCACCACCACACTCTGCGCGCTTCAAAGGATGGACACGCGAGATTTTTAAAGTTAGGGCTATGAGACCTAAAGGTGAGATAATGATGTATTACATTGAAGATTAGAATGGGGAAGAAATCTCAGGAGGTTTTTACCGCGAGGAATTGCAGAAAGTTGCGTTTAATTTAAAAAATGTGTTTAAAATTTAGAAAATTTTAGGAAACAAAGGTTCAGGAAAGAGAAAAATGTACCTGGTGAAATGGCTAGGGTACCCAGAAAGCTTCAACACCTATATAAAAGCTGATGCAATAATGAAGCTTAAATAGTATGCAACATGGCTCCTAACCATTTCTACGTCACACTCCCTTCTTCCTCGTCCCTGTCTGTTCACCCTAACAACACACTAGCCAACTTTGTAACAGAGCTCCACAAGCACATTGAATTGGGTCGTGATTCGTATGAGGTGGGGATATGCGAAATTCAGCTGGACACCATCTTTTTAAATATTGAACATAAAGAGCCCGTTTTTACGATTCTAGGAGACATTGACGAGTGTGAAAAAGCTGGGGTAGCTATGGATGAAACTATGCGCATCGCTCGGACTAAGGTTGCACGGTATTACAGTACAGAAGTAAGACTAGGACCGGGTCAATATGGTTCGGCCGAGGATGTTGTGAGAGGCTTAAACGTAAGTTTAAGAAACTCAAACCTTACGAATGATTTAGTATACGAAATCGTAAACAACCCTGCACATACACTAATCCTAAAATCAAAGACTAACAGACGTATTAAAGACCATAGAAAGTTCCAAATTCTAGCCAATGGCCGATATAGCGCAGCCTTCCAAAGAGACACATTTCACGAGACACAGCATGACTTGTCCAGATTAATGTATCATTGAAGATGGAGAAATTGGCTGAAAGGTCCCCAGACATGTGCTATATTTACAGTAATATAGTGGAGCACCAGTTTGTTGGGGATACCCAGGCACGCCTGCTGCGCATTGCTCACATCCCCAACCATAGAGGAAGGAGTTTGAGTATTACATATGACAGACCCCATTATGTGAATGTCGCAACTAATTTAATAACCAATATCTCAATATATATAAGAACGATTGAGGGTGAAAACTTCCCATTCGGTAACGGGAGCTTAACAGTGAAGCTACACTTTCGACGCACTGAGTTATAATGGATAGAAAGCCTTTCACCGTCTATCGAGGGGTGAGATACCAGCGCGGTAGTGGACTTGGGTCCATTTTTTCATCCATACTACGTACGGCTGTTCCTTTGCTGAAGAGGGGTGCCAGATACCTTGGAAGGAAAGCGCTACAATCAGGTATTAACACTGCAGAAGACATATTGGCCGGGGCTAAACCTAAAGAGGCTCTAAAAAAACATTTAAAGCGTACACGGGACGAAATCATCAAAGATGCAAAGAGAAAAATGCGTGGTGGCGGGAAGAAGAGGGCTGCCCGGAAGAAGAAGGGGTCACGTGGTATTAAACGTAAAAGGCTATCAAAAAAGAAGTGCTGTAAGCGAATGAAACCTATGGTTGACCACTTTTTTGACTGATATAAGCTAAGGACATTGATCTCATGAATCATAGTTTGTTTACCACTTGTCGAGAGAGGAGTCACTATTTCGCCATGGCACGCTTCATCCACCCATGTAGTTCACAATGCTGTAAATCGGAGCTGTCCCTTTTTGAGCTGCCTCCAACCCAAGTTTCTATTGAGCACAGTGACTTTATTACAATTAACCCTTTAAACACAATTAGTTCCCCGAGTGCACCTATAGAATTCGTGATACCCAGCTCAGGCCCTTACTTTTTTGATCCAAGCTGTGTGCACATGTACGCTAAGCTACGTATAGCCCATTCTGATGGAACGGTCTGCGATGACAAATATGCTGTATACCCTGAAACAAACTTTCTGCACTCCATATTCAACCAGTGTGACGTATATTTAAATCAGACCAACATATCGGCAGGCACGGGGTACTATCATCTACGAGCCTATCTGGAAAATGTCCTCAACTTTTCCAAAGAAGCGAAGGCTACCTTTTTAAGTGCCGAGGGATATTATCAAACTAAAGATGAAAGTAGTATAAAGGACAAATTTAAAAATTCTAAAAAGAAAATATACGAGTGTTTTGGACGGTTGCACACAGATTTCACTTTCCAGGAGAAGTTGCTTGTCAACGGGGTGGATATGAAAATAAAGCTCACCCGCACGAGTCCTGAGATCTGCTTAAATCTGGATGCTGATCAAGAAGAGGGTGCAAAGCCCGTTGTGGTTCACATTATGGACACATACCTCCGCGTACGGCGAGTGAAATTAAGTTCACCAAAACAACTAGAAATTGAGAAAAATTTACTAAACGCTACAGTGAAATATCCTATTAACAGAGTACAAATCAAACTATATACGGTTCCTGCAGGGTTGGCATCGAAGCAGATAGAAAACATTGCCCTGGGAAATCTTCCTAAAAGGATATTAATCGGCATGCAGGACCATGCTTCGGTGAATGGAAAATATAAAAAGAGTGCCTTTAAATTCGAGAATTTCGGACTTAAAAATATAACTCTATACGTTAATGGCACTGCTTTGGGTGGAACAATGGGTACGGACTATTCATCAGACGCTGTGTTACCTCTTTGTGCCAGAGCCTATAGTAATCTGACCCATATTGCAGGTGATTGTGATGAGCTTGGTAATGGGGTAACGCAGGAAGAATTCATTGATCAATTTAACCTTTATCCGTTTGACATTACACCTGACTTATCTGCTAGCGTAAATACCCATTTAACCCCACAGCAGAGCGGAAACATCTCAGTGCGGCTGGAATTCGCCAAGCCTATAGACGCTCCTATTAGTGTACTAGTATATCTCGAATCGCAAGCCCTAATAGAAGTAGATAGATTTAGGAGCGTTATCACTGACTTTTAAAATGGATGCTAATACACTTCAGAAAGTAATGGAACGAGTCACACGTTCCAAATTTATCGGAGTGTTTGCGAAGAATGAAACATTGAGTTTGCCAAGTACGCGAGAATGCGGTAGTCTTATTGTGAACACAGATGTCATCGGTAATGAAGGGATTCACTGGATCGCTGTCTATTTTAAAAATAGACAGCGCCTGTACTATTTTGATTCACTCGGTACTCAACCCTGAGTGACCCTATTATTGTAAAATTTCTCGCTCAGTTACATATTCCCGAAGTTGTATGGAACCCATTTCGTATACAAGGATATTTTAGTAATGTTTGCGGAATGTACTGCGTCTCATTTCTCACGCATATGTCATGTGATAAAGAATTTATAAATTTTTTAAATTTATTTGACCCGTGTCACACTCGCCGAAACGATGAAATGGTATGCAGACAGATAAAAATCCGTTTTCCAATTGTACGTACTCGTTGTATAGTATAATGTTTTTGTTCGTATATTTGTAACGTATATTCTGTAGTTGGTTATTGTACTGATTTCTTTCATTTAATAAATTTATGAAAATATATTGTCTTCTTACCCAAAAAGATCGAAAAACACTTACATTATTTCGGTGTGACATTGCTGACTGATCAGTATATCCTCCGTATTCATGACACGAGATTCTTCAAAAGATTGTATAACACGTGTCAAATCCTCATCGGACCTTAAAGGAATAATGTTCATTCTTTTAAAACATATACAGAGTATACAGCAGATCCCCATTATGTGAAGATATCTTTGGTTCATTTAAGAGGAATAACATTGATTACCATAAAAAATTTCGATTTTAGCATAATGGGGATAAGAGGTAAAACCAAATAACATTGATTGCCATAAAAAAAAATTTCGATTTTTGGCGAGTATCTATTTGACGAGATACTACAACCTCCATATATATAAATCGAATTATAGACACTTACATTTCTATGGTAGTCCTTGCGTCGGATTGTAAGGAGCGTCACTGCAAATATCTTCAACGGTTTGCGTTGGAAATAATTCATCACGGTCAATCGCGTTAAAAAGACTAATTGCGGTTAATGCTGCAGTGTCACTTTCTTCATACAATTCCGGGGAGACGTACAGGTCCATGGTGGAGGATGTGTGACATTGCTGACTGATCAGTATATCCTCCGTGTTCATGACACGAGATTCTTCAAAAGATTGTATAACACGTGTCAAATCCTCATCGGACCTTAAAGGAATAATGTTCATTCTTTTAAAACATATACAGAGTATACAGACAGATCCCCATTATGTGAAGATATCTTTGGTTCATTTAAGAGGAATAACATTGATTACCATAAAAAATTTCGATTTTAGCATAATGGGTATAAGAGGTAAAACCAAATAACATTGATTGCCATAAAAAAATTTCGATTTAGTCACTTACATTTCTATGGTAGTCCCTTGCGTCGGATTGTAAGGAGCGTCACTGCAAATATCTTCAACGGTTTGCGTTGGAAATAATTCATCAGGTCAATCGCGTTAAAAAGACTAATTGCGGTTAATGCTGCAGTGTCACTTTCTTCATACAAATCTGGGGAGACGTACAGGTCCATGGTGGAGGGAATGATTATTCACTGACGCGAAAATAGCTACTGTTACTCCAAACTGAAAAATATCCCCTTTTATATGCACAATCGCCAAGCTCCGCCCCAAAAGACCAGATGTTCGTAGTGATTGGCTGCCGGTGTAGCTGGGTGGAGCTATGATGTGTACCAATCCGCTATAACGGGTCCGACGAGTAATTGCATCTTTATATTTTCACTAATAGATTTAATGCTCGTATTACTCCTTTGAAAATTATTTGGTGATTCTTATAGAACTTTTGATACTGATTCCGGTTTCAGAATTTTTCTATCACCCATAGTTTTCGAGAAAATAATATTTCCATTTACTCAGAGTTTCCCGCATCATTAGTCACTAATGTAATCGAGAGGATATAAAGAAATATATCCTAATTATATTTTTAAAAGAGCATTCGGTTTCAACGTTAAACTGTGGGTCTGAGGTGGAGTGAAAACCTTTCCAATTCGGCGAGAAATTGCACTAGGGTCCAACATTTCTGGAAAACTATTTGGTGATTCTTATAGAACTTTTGATACTGATTCCGGTTTCAGAATTTTTCTATCACCCATAGTTTTCGAGAAAATAATATTTCCATTTACTCAGAGTTTCCCCTTATAGACAATGCAGGTCCTGTACACAATTGTTTGAACACAATTGCTCGAAAACCATAGTTCGAAAAACAAAAAGTATTAAAAAACATTAAAAGTTAAAAATCTTTATTCATACGTTATTCAAAGTTAAAAATCTTTATTAATAAAACAGGATAGAAGCATATGAAAGTCAAGGTAAACTATAGTTGCAAATTATAGTTAGGTTAGGTTAGGTTAGGTTAGGTCTCTTACATATAAAAACCCATTCACTAAGAGCATTGGCTTTCCTTTCTCACTAGAAACAAACTCTGCCATTTTAAGGGTGGTTTAACTGCAGCACTATAAATGTTATAGTTTAAATGAAGAGGCTAACCTTATTTACGTCTTCGTATTTGCGTCTTGGCAACTAAGATTTTATTTAGTTGGTTGTTCATTCGAACAATTATAACGTCGAATAATTGTTGCTTCGAACAACTGTTTTTCGAACTATGGTTTTCGAACAATCGTCCGTAATTCGATTATTATTTATTATAATTGTGGGTATAGTTAACCTGGAAAAAAGAAAGTAAATTTAAATTAGTACACTTAATTTTAAATAATATTTTGGGAAAACTGAGTAAATGGAAATATTATTTTCTCGAAAACTATGGGTGATAGAAAAATTCTAGGTTACGTGAATGGAACTTGCTGGCAAAAGGTACAAGCATATTCCTTTATTTGAACAAAACTCTCTTCTCTCTCTCTCTCTCTCTCTCTCTCTCTCTCTCTCTATATATATATATATATATATATATATATAATTGTGGGTATATCTAAGAAATGGAGTGAAGAGAGGATTTGTTCAAGCTGTCTGGGAGAAAGGTAAAAATTATGGTCAAAAAAAAATCGCCTCTGGCAATAGGTGAATCGAATTGACAGTCTTTTTCCTCGTGGTGCGTGTGTGTGTGTGTGGTGTGTGTGTGTGTGCACGAGTTGTTTATTCGTTATATATATATATATATATATATACGGGTTTGGAGAATGACAAGCGTGTATTTCATAAATTTTCATTTCGTTTGGAGTGAAGGGAGACTTATCAGGGATTGGGGGTAAGGTCTCTCAACCATCAGGTGTTCTTCTAAACCGACCCCGTTATAGCGGATTGTGTTTTGGCAAATTTCAATTGATTAATTTCTTTAAATTTCGTTTTTTTCAATTTTCTTCGCAGGGGATTGGGGGTGAATGAGGCTCGTGTGTTTCATAAATTTTCATTTCGTTTGGAGTGAAGGGAGACTTATCAGGGATTGGGGGGAAGGTCTCTCAACCATCAGGTGTTCTTCGAAACCGACCCCGTTATAGCGGATTGTGTTTTGGCTAATTTCAACTTTTAAATGAATTGTTTCGTAAATTTTCATTTCGTTTCGTTATTCGTGACTTAAATATTTATAATAAAAATTAAGTGTGTAAAAATTATTTATTTAATAAACAGAATTTAATTGGATTCATCTACCATCATATAAATATATATTGTGGTACACTATTTAAATGTGACGATTCGAATTGAAACAGAGTCTCCTTTTCCTCGTGTGCTTGTGTGTGTGTGTGTGTGTGTGCAAGAGTTGTTTATTCGTTTATTATATATATATATATATATATACACATCAAGAGCGGTCTGGAAGGAAGATCTCTCATGTCGTTCGACCCCGTTATAGCGGATTGTGTTTTGGCTAATTTCAACTTTTAAATGAATTGTTTCGTAAATTTTCATTTCGTTTCGTTATTCGTGACTTAAATATTTATAATAAAAATTAAGTGTGTAAAAATTATTTATTTAATAAACAATGTAATTGGATTCATCTACCGTCATATAAATATATATTGTGGTACACTATTTAAATGTGACGATTCGAATTGACACAGAGTCTCCTTTTCCTCGTGTGCGTGTGTGTGTGTGTGTGTGCACGAGTTGTTTATTCGTTTATTATATATATATATATATATATATACATCAAGAGCGGTCTGGAAGGAAGATCTCTCATGTCGTTCGACCCCGTTATTGCGGATTGTGTTTTGGCTAATTTCAACTTTTAAATGAATTGTTTCGTAAATTTTCATTTCGTTTCGTTATTCGTGACTTAAATATTTATAATAAAAATTAAGTGTGTACAAATTATCTATTTAATAAACAGAATTTAATTGGATTCATCTACCGTCATATAAATATATATTGTGGTACACTATTTAAATGTGACGATTCGAATTGACACAGAGTCTCCTTTTCGTCGTGTGTGTGTGTGTGTGTGTGTGTGTGTGTGTGTGTGTGCACGAGTTGTTTATTCGTTTATTATATATATATATATAATACACATCAAGAGCGGTCTGGAAGGAAGATCTCTCATGTTGTCCGACCCCGTTATAGCGGATTGTGTTTTGGCTAATTTCAACTTTTAAATGAATTGTTTCGTAAATTTTCATTTCGTTTCGTTGTTCGTGACTTAAATATTTATAATAAAAATTAAGTGTGTAAAAATTATTTATTTAATAAACAGAATTTAATTGGATTCATCTGCCGTCATATATTGTGGTACACTATTTAAATGGATGATTAATATATGGTTTTTGCTATCTGGGACACATGGCGCTATCTGGCAACTGAATACATGGCGCTATCTGGCAACTCAGCCAGAATAGAGGTTTATAAAAGACCGAGAGACGACTGACGGAGTCATTCAAGCTCGGCTCCCAGCCGAGCAAGGACCTCTGGTCCTTCTCTTTCTGGCCCTTTGCGAAAACCCCTTAGATGCCTCTTAGGTTAGGTAAACGAAAATAGCTTGGGGGAGAACTCCGCCTCCAAGTTGCATGCTTTGCAATCAAAGGCAACTACTCTCCCTCTCTCTATCCTTCAGGTGTACCCCCTACCCCCTCTTGGCTCAGCCAACTGGCTGATTAGGAGCCTATAAAACAACGCCTACTCGGCTGAAGTCTTAATATGCACTTGGCTCCTGCCAGGTGAACACCTCTCCTCCTTTCTCTCCTCCTTTCTCTCCTTTCTGGCCCTTTTGGGGGAATAGCTTGGGGGAGAACTCCGCCTCCAAGTTGCATGCCCCTTGCAACCCTGGTTGGCAACAAAGGCCAGTACTCTTTTTTTTCTTTATATTCTTTTTTCTTTTTTTTTCTTTTTTTCTTTTTTTCTTTTTCTGCAACACCCCCACCCCCTTTGCAACAAAACCCCACCCCCTTTGCAACAACCCCCACCCCCTTTGCACCATTACGTAATCACTTGCAACATTCTTGCACTCTCCCCTTTTGCGGCTATACTACTGAGCACGTTCTGTAAATAAAAGCTTTTGTTTTGCCTTTTTCTATTATTTTTCCTATGATGCCGGACTTATGGGACACCCTGTATAATAAATATAGAAATAAAAATATAAAAATTGTGGGAGGAGCATACAAATTTGTAAGGAAAACTACTAATTTTAGCACTTCGCCCTTCTTGTCTAAATCCGTTCTGAACGAATTCAAAACAAGAGATCAAATGGATTGTTTACAACCAATTTTGTAGATAATGCCTGAATTATATATAGGTAAAAAAAAATGAAAAATAAAAATTGTAAGAGGAGCATACAAATTTATAAGGTTAAACTACCAAAGTTTTAGCACTCTGCCCTTCTTGTCTAAATCCTTTCTGAACGAATTCAAAATAACAGGATCAAGTGGGAAAAGTACCTTGGTTCATGTTAAAGTTATTTATAAGTTGGATAATAGCAGACTCAAGAATATTTCTATTAACAATGTTGCTAGAGTGAAACAAAACTGAATCATTATTCCAATCAATACAGTGGGATAACTCTGACAAATGGACAAAAAGTGCACTGGACGACTGTCCCCTTCTAACGGAATATTGATACTGTTTTACACGCGTGTGCAAATCCTTTCCCGTCTGACCAATGTAAAAGGACTCACACTGTTTACAACCAATTTTATAGATAATGCCTGAGTTATTGGTAGGGCTATTTTTAACTGATATTTTTCACAATATTGTTATACGAAAATACTACATTAATATTCAAAAGTTTAAGTACATTAGCAATGCCTAAAAAGCCCGGGAAAAATGGAAGTACTAAAATATTCTTTGACAAAGTGCGAGTGTTATTATTCACACGATAGAAGACTCGTTTTGCCTTGTTAAGACAAGATTCCATAAAGGCAGGTGGGTAGCACAGATCATTTCCTATACCGTTGATTTTTCCAATTCGGCATCGATGTATTCCGGACTGGCGATCCTAAGAGCGCGGAGAAACATTGAAGAAAATATGGCCTTCTCAATAGGGGTGTCATGTCCAGAGTAAAAGTGTACATAGGACAAATTGTTTGTTTTTTCCGATAGATACTAAACTTAAAACCTGGGCTTTCGCTATGTACACACATCCAAAAACAGGATTGAATTGTCTTGTTCCACTTCTAAAGTAAACTTAATGGAGGGAACTTGATCATTTAACTGAAGGAGGAAGTCATCCAGGTCACGATTCATGGGCCAGATACACAAAATTTGCCCTACGTACACTTGTGAAAAATATCATAGTTAAAAATAGCCCTACCAATAACTCAGGCATTATCCATAAAATTGGTTGTAAACAATGTGATTCCTTTTACATTGGTCAGACGGGAAAGGATTTGCACACGCGTGTAAAACAGCATCAATATTCCGTTAGAACGGGACAGAGTTATCCCACGGTATTGATTGGAATAATGCTTCAGTTTTGTTTCACTCTAGCAACATTTTTAATAGAAATATTCTTGAGTCTGCTATTATCCAACTTACAAATAACTTTAACATGAGCCAAAGTCTTTTTCCACTTGATCTTGTTGTTTTGAATTCGTTCAGAAAGGATTTAGACAAGAAGGGCAAAGTGCTAAAATTAGTAGTTTTTCCTTAGAAATTTGTATGCTCCTCCCACAATTTTTATATTTTTATTTCTATATTTATTATATATATATATATATATATTTTTTTTTTTGTGACCTGTATATAGTCTCGAACTCTTTATTTACTTCAGTCTTCCTGAGGATGTCATTAGACGAAAGCGCTTGAGCACCATTCCGTGTTTCTTTTCCTTCGTGTTTTTTTTCATCATAAATATTTTTCACTTTTGTGAAATAATTTTCATACATATATATATATATATATATATATATATATATATATATGTAGGAAGAAGGGGGCTAAGGGCGAGCGCCTGCAAAAGTGACCCCTCCACAGAAGACGGAGAAAGTCAAAACCAAGGTCTCCAAGACTCAATGATGCCATTTTTTTTTAATATAAATTTTGAAAAACTTGTTTACTGTGAAAGATGCATGTATGTGTAGTGAGGAATAGAGGGAGAAACGTGTGCTTCAGTGCATGCTGAACTGCTTACAGGGTAGATGAGACACGGAAAAAGATCAGCTAAGGAGGACTGTGACAGGATTAACGGGAGTTTCAGCACTCTCTGACTCCTTGCCTAGACTATATATATATATATTATATATATATATATATATATAGTGGACCTAGTTTTTAGCCGTTTAAGGTGATAATGATTTAATTGTATGCAATGATTAATTGATGCAATGACTGATTGCTTATTAATGAAAAGCTGGGTTAATAATTTATGATGTCATAGAATATCACCGATTGGAATAAGTGGTTATTTGATTAGGCCCACCATACTATTGGAAGTGACCGAAATGGCAGCGAGGGTCACCAGCTTGGTTTACACCCAAGCAAATTAGTATTAAGGTTATAAAAGACACCTTATAGTTGTATTTTATTATGAAAATAAAGCCGTTATTTATTCACTGTGATATAACAAAGAATTGACAGTAATTAATTGATAGTTTTACGTTATGCTTATGACATAGACTTAGCTAATAAGATGAAATGTTAATAGCTTAATTGACACGTAATAAGTAATGTACTCATTGATGGTATGTAAATGGCATGCGACATGGAACATTGAATGGGCCTAGTAAATGATATAAAGAATGCACGCGCGTTTGGTACATTGAATGGAAAACATGACACTGATTAAGTAGGCTAAATGATTGCATGGATGCACAAGGAATAATTGATGCGGCCTAATAATAATGGATTGAAATGCTTGACAATGATTACACAAATATCATTTATATATAAGACCATTATGTGATGTTAAGTGATTACGTCAAGAGAATATTTAGTTACATAAATATATGAATTGAACATAATAACGGATGATACGCGGAATTACGGTATTGAAATGACACTTGAATTGGAGAACAGGCCTACTGCGTTCTTTCACGAGAGTCAGTTGGAACGCTTAATTACACACTTTGGGAGTATAGCCTACCGTTCGGCGGTAGGCTAATGTAGGCTTCACAAGAGTACTTAGAATAGGAGGTACTTATCTTAGGACGATGTAACCCTGTTGAAGGCGGGTTGAAGACGAACCTATTAACGTAGATTCGAGTTGTCGTTGTCCGTTAAGCTCCTCGAGATGATGGATGTAGGCTTCGTACGGAGGCCTGAGGTGATGTTACTTCTCGAGGTGCAGGCTGGCCTTAAATGATCTTGCAGGCGTAGGCCTGAGGTGCTGATTATATCTCGAGGAATGTAGAGAAACTTGAAGGCTTGATGATAAATCTTAGGCCTTGAAGGAAGTAGCAGGCCTCGCCTCCGGCCAGAGGCCGGAAGGCGGTTGAAGAGATGATATCGTACAGAGTAGTCTAACGAAATGGAAGCGCTAACGAAGTGAGAAGGAGTGTGAGTGGGTGCTCGCTTTTATACGTAGTTCCTGTGACGTAGGACTTCGCACCAAATCTTAAGACGCTTTGTCTGCGCGTCCTTTAGTTGATAAGGGTTTGCGTTCGCGCCGTTTGGGAAGAAACAGACTTTCCATTGTTTGCTCACGTGTGTTTTCCAAGACTGTTTGATGATAGCGTGGAAGTAAAGGATTTCTGTCTATTTGTTGGTCTATTTCTTGTCGATCCGCTACATATATATACGAGGAGATTGGATACATTAATCGTCAGTGAAGTATTTCGGGGGTGACGTTAGGCAAGAGAGGGTGTGCTGGAACTCCCGTTTCTCCTGTCAGTCTCCTCATATGATGTTTTTCCGTGTCTCATCTTCCCTGTGAGCAGTTCAACATGCTCTCAGACAGACACTTCTCCCTCTATTCTTCACAACATATACATGCATTTTACGCACCGCATAATCTTTTCAAAATTAAAAAAGGCATAGTTTTTAAAAGCCCCGCTTCTGGCTCGCACGCTGCCCATACCAAGAACGCACATCCTGACAGTTGGACTGATTCTGCTACTACCTATTCGAGATGTCCTGGACCTCTTTCTTATTCACTTTTCATAAATTTCTACAACATTCGTGGTCTTTCCTCAAATTTCCAATTGGTTGAACACCACCTTTCCTTCTCTAAATCTTATCTCCTCACTGAAATTCAGGTGTCCGGGATGAATGACAGCAACCCCTTTTCTGTACCTCCTACTTTCTCTATACTCAATTTTATTCCAAAGGCGGATGTAGCGAATGTTCGCGAGGCCCCAACTTGCTCTCGTATTCCAGAACTTAAAACTTCCGAATTTTACACGCTCTACACAGATGTTTTTCTGCCTTCTTTGGGCTCAACTTTAGGAAGGTGTATGGTCCTGATGGGGTCCCTCCTATTGTTCTGAAGAACTGTGCTTCTGTGCTGACACCATGGAAAGAACACATATACTCTCTCTCTCTCTCTCTCTCTCTCTCTCTCTCTCTCTCTCTCTCTCTCTGAGGTTCGGTGTGTTGTGCCGGCTCCGCAGTTTCATCACCCCCACTCAGTTGCTGTCTCTGTACAGGGGTCTTCTCCTCTCCGGTATGGAGTACGCTTCTCATGTGTGGAGTGGTTCAACCCATATAGCTTTACCTGACCTGTGGAAGCAAAGGTTTTTCGTCTTAACAATTCCCCCTCTCTTACTGACTGTCTTCAATCCCTCTCTCCTCGCCGCAATGTTGCCTCACTCTCTTTACTATCGCTATTATAACGGACACTGCTCATCTGAACTCTAACTACATACCTTCTTCTTTAAGGAGAACATTTGGTACCAGACTTTCAACACATTGTCATCCCTTTTCTGTCCAACTCTGTAACGCAAGGGTTACTCGGTATTTTCACTCTTACATATGCTCAACCGGTCAACTCTGGAACAACCTTCCTCAATCCTTCTTTACCCCTGTCTATGACCTCCAATCTTTCAAACGCAGTGTGCAAACATCTCGAAAGCGCTGGTCTTTGATTTTGGTTCTCTCCTCCTTCTATGGGTTTGGGGGCATTTTCGCGGGTGTTCTCCCTTGTCCCCATCTTCCTGCATAATATATATATTACGTCTTTAATGGTATTATTAAAGGTATCGAAATAATTTATAACCCCCACGCCGAGTTATATACAACTGAAGCAGCCAATAACGTTGTTCTCGAAACATAAATTTCTACTTTTCCATTTGGTCGACATTAGAGTTAATGTCCCCATAATGCAGGCACTTAATCCTACTTAAAATACATTTATTCTCCCGTTCATTCAGGGAATATTAGCAAAAATTCCGAAAGCGCAAAATAAAATAGGCAAATCCGTTTTATTGCAGAAGGCTTCAAATGCAAATCATTCAATGCCTGAGTTCAATAAAAGTTCTTATAAAAATTTGGCTGAAATCGAGCTTTCTTTTTTTTAATTCCTTCAGTTTCAGATAAAGTTAAATTATTATGGCCGTTTGAGTGAATTTATTATTAAAAACATGATTCATTCTTTAATGGATAAAAAGAAATAGTCAAAATCAAAAGTTAAAATTTCATAAAAAAAATTAATTCGTTCATTCGTTAAATCATATTGTCATTATATGGAAAAAATCTGAAAGATTGCAAGAACATAAAAGTTGCTGTATTCCCCATATATTAGATACTTAACAAATTTTTATTTAATTTCAAGAATTTCAGATTAGGAAAATATTGCTCCTATATAGCACATTTTCAGTTAATTCCATAATGTTTCGGACCATGTAATTTACGATATGTCATTGATTGGAAGGTCGGAAAAACGGAGAAACTACTAAATCTTTTCGATTTTATGAAGTTCGACTACAAAAGATAACAACACTGCAAAGAAAATTAGAAAATTATACAAATTCTATTTGCCTCTGGAAGTGTATATATATATATATATATATATATATATATACACGTTCGTGCTCTAAAATCAGTGATGGTCTTTCCCATGTCGTTTAAAGTGTAATATTCCTTTTGTGATGAAGTTTGGGCGTCTCTCCGTTGAATTCCTACATTAAAAATACTGAAAGATGTTTCCTTCTTATTCTAATGCTTCGTAAAATTAAATTCATAGAAGTCATGTAAATAGAATTACTCATAAAATTTATAAATGTATGTCCTTATCTCTTTCATGTAAAATAAAATAAAATAAAATAAAATAAACACTCCAAATAACAATTTTTTATGCAGAAAGGAGGGGCCCAGGGCGAATGCGCACAAAAATTTCCCCGCCATAGACGAAGAAGAGAGCCAAAGTCAAGGTCCATGGATTTAGAGATGCGTCGACACTCTGCATTTGAAAGATTGGAGGTCATAGACAAGGGGAAAGATGGAGTGAGGAAGATTGTTCCATAGTTGAACGGTTGAGTAGATGAAAGATTGAAAATACCGATTAACCATTGCGTTAGAGAGTTGTACAGAAAAGTAATGAGAATGTGTTGAAAGTATGGTACTGCGTGCTTTTCTTAAAGGAAGAAGCATGCAGTTAGAGAGTTCAGAAGAGCAGTGTCTGTTATAATAGCGATAGTAAAGAGAGAGTGAAGCAACATTGTATCGAAGAGAGAGGGATTGAAAACAGTCAGTAAGAGATGGGGAAATGATGAGATGAAAAGCCTTTGATTCCATTCGGTCAAGTACGGCTGTGTGGGTTGAGCCACTCCACACATGAGAAGCGTACTTCATACAGAGGCGGACCAGACCTCCGTACACAGAAGTAGTATAGCCGCAAAAGGTTAGAGTGCAGGAATGTTGCAACGTTGCAAGAGATAATGTTCAATGTTGCAAGGGGTAGGGTGTTGCAACGGGGGGTAGGGGTTGGGGATATGCAACAACTCAATGCTGCAAAAAGGGGTGGGTGGGTATGCAACAACTCAATGTTGCAAAAGGGGTGGGGGTATGCAACAACTCAATGCTGCAAAGCGGGGTGGGGTTATGCAACAACTCAATGTTGCAAAGGGGGGTGGGGGGATGCTGCAGGTGCAACAATGGGTCATGAAACTTGGAGGCGGCGGTATCCCCCAAGAGAAAGACAGGAGAAGGAGAGAAAGGAAGAGAGGTGTTCACCTGGCTCCTGCCAAGTGCATAATAACGCTTCAGCCGACCCGCCGTTGTCTTATAGACTCCTAATCAGCCAGTTGGCTTAGAAAGCGTAAATGGCTTGTTCAGGTTGAGTTGTCAGATACCCCTATTTATTTTAATTGTTCAGGTATACATTATTAGGGCGAGTTGCCAGATACCATTTTAATTGTTCAGGTATACATTATTAGATTGCCAGATTGTACCATTTATTTAATTAATTCTTAAAAGTTGGCTTAGAATTCCGCTAGTAGGTTTAGAAGGCGTAACCAGCCATTTGATATAATTGTTTACAACCAAAAGAATTAAATAAAACAACATTACATCATTCGGTTTATTATAAATATATAGAAAATAAATATACATTTGAATGATCAATTAAAAATAATAACAGTTTAAGAAATATGAACGAGGAATATGCATATAATAAAAAAATATATCCGTCAATATAACAGTACAGGAGAAATATATATATGCACACACACACACACAATTATGGAGATATATAGAAAATAAATATACATTAGAATGATCAAAAAACAAAAATAAAAAATAAGAAATAATATAACCATCAACATAGCAGAAATATATACACAGTACACACAACTAAATAAATAAATACATACACTTTATCTTCTACCGCGCAACATAAGAAATCGTATAGCCATCAATATAGCAGAAATACACACACACACACACACACACACACACACACACACACACACATATGTTAAATATATAAATACATTTCACTTTTTTTCAAAATACTAAACTCGCACTTAATCGAGTCTACAGTTACATCATTATTGCTCTGCATTACGCAGTATACACGGTTTAATAATATTTCACCGCTTCAAGTATAGGGAAATCTGTACTCGATATGAAGGGCCTTCATATCGTTCAGTACTATTTTTGTTCCCACTTTACAACCGGTTGGTAAGTTATCTTTAAATACGTTTAGAATACAATCAAAAGCACGCACAAAGAGTTCATCGTTAGCCACATTATTAAGCACAAGTTTATAAACACGCCTTTCCAATCGAGGGTTTATTTCTATTGACGCGAGCTTTTCAATCGTGAACTCATCTTCACTCAACATAGCGGCAATTGAAATAATCTTCTAAGTCGTTACGACAACTGCTCGTTTTATAAAGAAATAGTTCTTCAGGGTGAACGATGTAGGTGAGCTCAGCCTTGTACCGATCAATTGCTTTGTACCAAAGTTCATGATATTTCAAAGAGTCTAAACTTTTTAAATAAACGTCCAGCTCTAGACCATTCTCACCTTGTTCAGCCCTACACTCGGTAAACCCATCGAGCAGAGCGGTGTATGCGTATTCAAGTACTGTATCAAAATAAAGCATATCCGTAACACGCGCGTTTAATATAGGTTTCAGCTTGCGGAATCCGACGATTTCAAACATTCTGTCGAGGATGAAACGGTTTCGCGTAGGAACAAGAGCGTTATTATCAGAAGCATTCTTTCACATCAGCCGTATATCAATGCATGGCCGATCGTTATTTATACACAACGTACATACAACGGCGTATGAGGGGGTGTCACTAATCTGCTCTCTTCTTGTACCTACGTTAGCAGGTATTTTATAACGATCTTCACTCCACTTCTCAACTATCACGAAGATTCTATTCATCTCCTCGACACTTAAATAAACAACATTCCGTTTGTTTGTTTGCCTACATTCCGTTTCCAGTACATAGCTAACGGCACCAGATTTACGCCTGAACACGCGCAACGATTTCGTCACGGACACATCGTACGAGGCATTGAGAATGCTGCTCAAAGGAAGTTCCATCGTATTCGAGGAGCGCACGTCCACTCGGTTGAAGCTCTGAGATAACTATGAGCAGCGTGAGGCACGCAGGTAGGCAGGAACGGTTCGATGGGCGGTTGACTCACCCTGATGATACGTGAATGGGTTTGTTCGAATTCGTATGATCCGTGAGGTGCGAGTCGCACCATAATCTAATGAAACGTGTGCGGCGCTGATCGAACTGTTGTACCCCATTATATTGGGTAGGTGTTTTTTTAAGGTACAAGAATTAATTTCGGTTTTAACGTTTTATCACTACCAGAATACACACCAGACAGTTTCCCTCAGGATAATTTTCACGAACAAAATTTTATAATGTTTTATCTCTCCTAAACATCTCCACACTCCGGCGCACTATTTGAGAGGAACATATGCCCATATTTTTCCTTTTTACTTAGCAAACGATACTCCTCTCTAAAGTCTGCTAAAAACTCACGCAGGGCACTAGCCACAACCTCACTACGAACCTCATCATGATATACATTAATATAGTGGTAAAAATACTTAAGATTCTCCATGATGACGAGATTCACATTTTCAGTCGTAGGGTATGAGTAATCGACATGGCGTAACATGACATAATACCGCTTGTCATACCACTCATCCACAAGACTCATTATCCATATCTGCTGCTTCTCTTCTGCACGCGTTGTTTCTTTTACTTCACATATATGTGAGACTTTATAAAGCTTAGGTCTACAGCATACTTCAACACATCGTCTGTGCAACGAAAGCCTACAACGCTCTCACCAGAATAACCATAGAGTATTTGTACATCTTACTCCTTCGCACGATCCAATGTGGTTTTAAAAGAGGCAAAGGAGGGGGAATAGGAAGTTTTTCGGTATCCAGCACTAGTGATGTAGGTCACATCCGCATCCGCATCCGCATCCGCGGAACATCCGCACATTTTCTCGCATCCGCATCCGCACCCGCATCCGCACTTTGGACTGCGGATGTCGTGCGGATGTGGACCGTTGAGATAAAATGTCATTAATAAGCGGAAATTATCAAATTCTACTATATTAATAGAACTAGTTCATTGTGCGCAAAAGTGATGCAAGCGACAAGACGAGAGGCTGTTCTTGTATGAAGTTACTCTCTTACAACCTACTTAGATCCACGTTACAAAGCTAAGTTATTTTCACCTAGTACATTAGAACGATTTAAATCATCACTTGGCAAAGCAGTTGAAGAGCTTCAATCTCTTGAATCTGTCGCTTCGCCACCCACCAAAAGAATAAAAGTTTCAGTGACAGAACCAACACCTTCAACAAGCAAATCTATCACAGAATCTGTCTCTCAGTTTCTTGAGTCAAGCAGCAATGACGAGACCTACGCGATGTCAAAAGATGTAGTAAAAATGATTGAGAGCTATCACCAAGAAAAACGCCTGGCTGCATGTGACAATCCTATTAGTTGGTGGAAAAATACGCAGAATATCTTTCCATACTTGAGTAAACTTGCAAGGAAACATTTAGCCTGTCCTCCAACAAACGTACCAAGCGAGAGATTATTTAGCAGTGCTGGATTAATATATGATGAAAAGAGAAACAGACTGGCAGCAGAAAAGGCAGAAAAATTAATGTTCCTTAAGCATAACCTTCCTATAATTAAGTTTGAACATTAAACGATGAACATCTTAGTTTACTTTATTTTAATTACTCATTTATAAATATGCCTAATAAAACTTTAAACTTAATATAAATAGTTATCAAACTAATTAAATCTCTTTCTATAAGGGTGGAGGTTGGGGAAAGAGGTCGGTGGGGTGCATTTGAGTTGGGTTCACGTCCCGCATCCTGGTAACACAATTATGGCTTCTAATTGTGGCTGAAACTCGACAAAATATAACGAATTTATTTGCAGACGAATTCACTAATTGATTTCTATATTAGTTAGATGCTTGATATTATTTTATATGTTCAGAGAAAAGTACAGCAATTATTGTACAATTAATCAATTATACTACATTATAGCTACAGCTCTCTCTATATAATAACTTATTATATACGTTAAACACAACAAATCTCGAATATATCCTAAAAAATAACGAAAATGTAGACATCCGCATCCGCATCCGCAGATGTTGAAATCAAACATCCTCATCCGCATCCGCATCCGCGGATGTGAAAAAAATGACATCCGCTACATCACTATCCAGCACATCTTGAAGCTTTGCAGAATACCATTTCATAAACGTTGAACAAGCAATATTAAAGGTAGCCATTTTCTTCTACGCGGGCGAATACACGTCTTAGCTCAAGGGCTTACTGCAGTCAACTGACCATGCAGGGAATCCCAGATAGTAGCATGACTCACGTTGCTGGTCTTACAGTGTGCGGAGCTTAGAAGTTTCACCTGTGCACACACACACACACACACACACACACAAAGGAGAAAGTGAAACGCTAACTGAAACATGATTTATTTAATAAACGAGATATTCAAGTTATATATATTTACAAATACGTGTAATAAATAAGTTAACAATAGATACATCAACAATTATATACAAGACATACATATTTACAAATACGTGTGATAAGTAAGTTAACAATAGACGCATCAAAGGTTATGGTATCCAAAGGGTACGGTATCATAGGTACCAGGTAACTGGTAACGTTTCCTATAGGTGTTACGGCACACGTTCGTTCCCCTAATTTCCTTTACGCCCCCCAGCTTCTGCGCCTGAAAATTGTGGGTGCCTACAGTTAGTTGGGGAGGCCGTTCGCCCTCATCATCGTCCAAACACAATAGATCCTTCAACGATTCAAAGTTAACAACCCGCCGATTCGCATGGTTGAGCGTAATACCCTTTGCCTTCACGATATATTTCATATCCTCCCCCATCCTCACCCGTACCCCATAAGTTTTAGGTCCTGTTGAGACAAAAGAGTCGGCGTATGCGATGTCCCCATACTCATTCTTGATCTCATCAGTGAGCTCGCCGAGGAACTCCCCAATAGCAGGCATGTATTCACCCTCCCTCTCTGTGAATATCACGCTATCTGTATCGGCATACAATACTCTCCGCCCAAGAGAATGCAATAGACCCCAAAGTTTTATGCGAGCGTAGGCTGTTGTGAAGCTGGCCACAGGTATGTTTGTAACCCGTGAGGTATCTTTGGCCAATTCAGTGTTGTTGTACTTTATTATGTAAGTATTATCTACATTCACGATCTCCATGACCTCTTTATCGGGAGCATTGGCATAATCCCAGACTTCAATATAACTTTGTGCCAAATGAATGTTCCCTTTGCCGGTATTCTGTGCAAATTTTCCCCATAGACTGTTTAGACACAACTTTGCACTAAAGCGCTTGCCAGGATTCTTTGCAATTTGGGCACGATCAAGTTGTATACCTTCGCAGTCGCAGTAACGTTGAATATAGGCAGACTTTTCATCTTCGGTGTCAACTCCTCGCGGATACCCTGATGCCTCAACCTTATCCTTCAAAAATGCGTTTATATATGGTGTGAAAAGGTTGGGTAGCTTCTGAAACCTCCACACCTCACGTACCTTCAGTATTCTATACCCATGGCGTACGGCTAGGGCCAGCTCTGGACTTGTATAAACGCCTCTGATCTTACGCTCGTGCGGTATATGGTTACAATTACCGTTATTCTCTTCCTCGCACTTCATGCACAGGGGAAACATGAGCTTGTGGTCGATAACGACTGGTAAGAGTGGCATCCATAAATTGCGTGTGGGGAGTACGTCTACGGAAGAGAGCCCAAAGTAACGATCATTCAAATTTCTTGAAAATTCATTGATGGAGGGCAGGTTAGGTCCCACCAGTTTCTCAGGAGCGCCCACGGGGTAAGGATTGTTCTTCATCACGTATGGGTATAAAAAACAGAAATCGTAGTAATGGAGCTTCACACCCTTCGTAGGTGGAAAGTATAGCCTGAATGGATTTGTACGTCCTCCAAACAAGCTATCACCACATTTGAGAGGATCCAGCACCATTGAACGCTTGATCGTGTTTATTTCCTCACGGTACACCTCGTCTGTCTCCATCCGTGCATCATATTCATGCTCCCACAAGACTTTGTGAGTGAACTGGGATCCTATAAGTTGATCGCGGGTGCGAGTCCACGCAAGACAGTCGGCAGGAGATCTACCGTAGATATCTCCGGCGATTCCGCACTGAGGACGGGGGCATCCATGCCACCAGCAACCGTTAAAGGAGTACACAGTCTTCACACCAGTGACATGGTTTTCACTTAACCCTTCAACCCAAAAAACACGACCGTTAATCTTAATGGGCACTTCACCAGTGTTGCGGGCGTGCTTTATGTATACACCTGTCTGTTGCTGTAGGTGTATGAGCCAGTAAATAGCCTTGTGGCCGTAACTGCGGGGGTTGTTTCGGTGAATAATGGCTAAGGTGGCTTTAGGCATGAAGTTATTTTTGAACACCGTAAAACATAGTGACGCGATGGTCGTTGCGACTTGCAGCGGATCGCATTTGAAACGGCATATGTACATCCTTCTAAAGGCCTGGAAGCATACTCTAAGCACGCGCACATCATTCAGGCAATAACGCTCACATTCATCAGCTATATTATAAGGATTACGTTCATTAAAACTGCTGTAGTATCGATCAAAGTCTTCACGTTCATCTACACTCATAAAATCATAGTTAAAATAATGTTTGGGTGGTGGTGGGCCTACGTAGTTTAAAGTCTCGCTGGTGAGGAAAGTGTAAGGGAAGTATCCTTTGGAAACTTCAGCTGCTACCCCCATCACCTTGGGTAGCTTTGCTAATTTACAAGGTGTGAATAATAAAGTGTCTTTAAATTGTACATTGCCTCTTATTTGCATCTGTATTAATTTGTTGCCTCTTTTCAATGGATCACCTGTAAATATCTCAGAGGATTCGTGCTCAAGCAACTCCTTATAAAGGAACTGCGTGTCAAACTTTGCCCCGTTATGGGCGAGAATATACACAGTCATTTTTTTGAACTTGTCCGCTAACTTGACAATATAGGACTTGTGTCCTATATCAACTGAGTGGGGGTGATGAAATTGCGGATCCTGTACAGCACACCAAACCTCTTAGAATCTGTTTTGCAAAGAGATCATAAGTGATCTTTCCAGGAATGAAAGCTATTAATAGCTTCAAGAGAAGAACAGTGGCTATCTATAATTAGAGATGAATGCACAGATAGAAGGATAGAAACCGAAGGAGAGTAGTTTCGAAATTAAAGATTTGTGACAGACTCTATCAAAAACTTTTGATAAGCTTAGCGTAATAGCAAAGGTTCCACCGAAATCCCGAAAGGAGAATGACCAAGAGTCAGAAAGATACCCAAGAAGATCTAGAGCGTCGCTTCCGGAGTCCATACTGACGATCTGAAAGAAAATTCTGAGAAGTGTGATGTTTAAGAATCTTCCTATCAAGGATAGATTCAAAAAGTTTAGAAAGGCAAGAAATTAAAGCAATTGGACGATTGTTGGAGGGTTAAGAGCAGTCACCCTTATTTGGGATAGGCTGAATGAAAGCGAACTTCCACCAGGAATGAAAAAGAACCAGATGAGAGACAAAGACGAAAGAGTTTGCCTAGGCAAGGTGTCAGCACAGAAACACAGTTTTCGAGAACAACAGGAGAGACACCACCAGAACTACGCCTTTCAAGAGTTCAGCCGAGATAGGGCAGAAAAAAACATCTTTGGAAGAGATTCTAATTTCAGACATAATTTAGTCAGAGATAGGAGGAGATGAAGGCATAGCACCGGAATAATCCAGAGTTGGGTTGGAAGCGAAAGTTTGAGCGAAGAGTTCAACTTTATCAGGAGAAGAGACGGCAACTATGAAAGAGTTGACCTAAAGAAGAAGAAGTAAAGTTGTTGGAGAGGTTCTTGGCTACATGCCAGCAAGAGCGAGAAGAATTAGAATTAGATGGAATTTCACATTTTTGTCAGATGAAGGAATTTTTGGCGAGTCGAAGAACAGATGTTGCACGATTTCGGGCAGAAATATAAGCTAAGCTAAGGAAATATAAGCGCAGGAGTTGAATGGCGACAGTACTTATAGCTGCGGATAGTAAACATAATCCAAAAAAGTTTTTTGAATACGTAAATAATCGTAAGCCGGTAAAAGATAACATAGGCCCTCTAGTGGATGTTAATGGCGCTTTGGCTTCTGACGCTCAGGCGATGGCGGGTATTTTCAATAACTTTTTTGCTACAGTTTTTACCGTAGAAGACGTAAATAATGTCCCCGACGTGGACGATATCGTTCCATTTAGTAGCGAGACTATTTTGGATGAAATAACTGTTTACGAGGGTTAGATTGCGCATTATATCGATAGGCTAAAAGTTAGCAGGGCTCCAGGCCCTGACGCTTTTTATCCCAGACATTTGAAAGATTTGAAAGAAATTATCGTAGGCCCCTTAACGAAGATTTTTAATCAGTCACTCGAAACGGGGAATATTCCTGAAGACTTCAAATTAGCTAACGTCACGCCTATTTTTAAAAAAGGCGACCGCGCAGTAGCTAGCAATTATAGGCCCATTAGCTTAACATCAATTGTCGGTAAACTTTTGGAATCCGTAGTTAGGGATCGTATCATCGATCACTTAGATAGTAGAGATTTGATTAATAGTAGTCAGCATGGATTTCGACGCCATAGGTCTTGTTTAACTAATTTGTTAGAATTTTATAACGAAATAGTGCGCGAATACGATAGCCATAGAGCGGCTGACGTTATTTATTTAGATTTTTAAAAGGCGTTCGATACAGTTCCGCATAGGAGACTAATTGCGAAGGTCAAAGTGCACGGTATACGCGGTCAGGTAGCTAACTGGGTAGAAGAATGGCTTCGTACTAGGAGGCAGAGGGTCGTAGTTAATGGTAGTGAATCGGGGTGGTTAGATGTAGGTAGCGGTGTCCCACAGGGTTCAGTGTTAGGCCCATTGCTATTCGTAATTTACATTAACGACATAGATGTAGGATTGACTAGTAACGTGTCAAAATTCGCGGACGATACTAAAATAGGCGGTAAGGTTGTTAACGAGGACGATAGTAATAGGCTCCAAGACGATGTAAATAGGATTATGGAGTGAACAGATAAGTGGCAGATGCAATTTAACGTAGTCAAATGTAAAGTTTTGCATATAGGTTCTCGCAACAATAATTACACGTACACGATGGATGATAGGGAGTTAGCGAGCGTTGACGAGGAAGTAGATTTAGGCGTACGCGTATCTAAGGATTTAAAGGTTAGGAACCAGTGCCTGGAGTCTTGCGCAAAAGCTAATAGGATGTTAGGCTTCATAGCGCGTAATTTCGAATTTAAATCGAAGGATATTATATTGCCCCTTTACAAGTCCCTAGTCAGGCCTCATTTAGAATATGCCGTTCAGTTTTGGTGCCCGTACTTGCGTGAGGATATTGATAGGTTAGAAAGGGTTCAGCGTCGTGCCACGAAACTGATTCCGTCATTGCGCAACAAGCCTTATGAAGATAGGATTAAAGAGGTAGACCTGTATTCACTCGAAACTAGGAGATTAAGGGGGGAGCTTATTGAAGTTTTCAAAATCGTTAATAACATTGATAACGTAAATTTTGACAAATTGTTCACTTTCGATAATAGTAATACTCGCAATAACGGATTTAAGTTGCGTGGCAGACGTTTCATTACTAATATCGCTAAAAACATCTTTACGTTTAAAGTAATTGATAAATGGAATAATCTTCCGGCGTCAGTGCTTCATTCTACCAGCTTTAATATGTTTAAGAACCGTCTTGACAGACATTTTAAAAGTGTTAACGTTGTTTAGGGTGAAAAACAAAGTTAGCAAAAGGAGCTCTGGTGGTGGTGCTCGAGGATGAGTCTGTTGACGATGAATGCCAGCTTGTGACATGCCAGCCTGTGATGCCAGCAATAAAATTAAAAAAAAAAAAAAAAATTGGACTAACATGAACGTAGATGTAGCTCGTAGCGTAAACTAACCCACTTTTTGTTTAACTTTACCTATATTTTTTTTTTCCTTATCCTCTCCTTACTTTGCATGTCTGTAACTCTTTTCTTGCATGTTTGTAGTTTGCATGGTATGACAGTGAATTAAGACTGTGTTTGCATGGTTTGTAACCGTTCTTATTTTACTTCTTTTCATCTTTCACCCCTCTCCTATTTTCTCCGACTATTTTTCTGACTTGTCGGCAGTGGCCGGCGGATGATGATGGTGAGCCTTTTTTCTCTTTTTCTGAATGAATGTTAACCCACGAGTGATAGGTGTTCCTCCTTACTTAACCCCTTATTCTATTCTCTTCTCTTCTCTTAACCCCCTATTCTTTCCTTTCTCTCGGGCTAACCTTAGAGTGGATCTTAGGGTCTTTGTTAGCCTTAGCTTCTGTAGATCTGTAGATCTGTAGATCATCTTCATCATAGTATAATTGTCAGAGACTTTAACTGCCCTAATGTTAATTACGAGAATTTTACTGGTAATGAGGAGGGTTTGAGATTGGTTGAGTTTATGGACGATAACTTTTTACGACAGATAGTTACCGAACCAACGCGCGGTGATAATATTTTAGATTGGTGATGACGAACGGCGAGAATACAGTCGAAGGTTTAGAAGTAGGCGAGAGTTTAGGATGTAGTGATCATCAAATTCTTAGGTTTAAGTTAGCGATAAAAAACACCCAGGATAGTAACGTAATAGAAGTCCCTGATTTTCGTAGGGCTAATTTTCATAGTTTTGCGGATAGGATGACAGTAGTGGACTGGGATAACTTATTTATGGGTAATGACACAAATTTGCTTGGGTGGCGTTTAAGGAAAGTTTTAGGAATATTCAAAGGGAGTTCATTCCTCGTAGGCCTAAGCGCGCTAGAAATCGTGGTTGGCCGAAGTGGTGGACTAGGGAAATAGGCGAGTTCATAAACGAGCGTAA
This sequence comes from Bathynomus jamesi, assembly GCA_023014485.1. Classification (NCBI taxonomy): domain Eukaryota; kingdom Metazoa; phylum Arthropoda; class Malacostraca; order Isopoda; family Cirolanidae; genus Bathynomus; species Bathynomus jamesi. The sequence continues at coordinate 600,829 of JAJOZX010000023.1, read as the reverse complement.
TAGAGCGTATCGACTTAGTAATCGCAATGGCACGGCAGCTAACTTTAATAGATATATCGAGCTTAGGCGTCAGGTTAAAAGATCAGTTAGGAATGCCAAGCGTAATTTAGAGATACTTATAGCTGCGGATAGTAAACATAATCCAAAAAAGTTTTTTGAATACGTTAATAATCGTAAGCCGATAAAAGATAACATAGGCCCTCTAGTGGATGTTAATGGCGCTTTGGCTTCTGACGCTCAGGCGATGGCGGGTATTTTCAATAACTTTTTTGCTACAGTTTTTACCGTAGAAGACGTAAATAACGTCCCCGACGTGGACGATATCGTTCCATTTAGTAGCGAGACTATTTTGGATGAAATAACTGTTTACGAGGGTGAGATTGCGCATTATATCGATAGGCTAAAAGTTAGCAAGGTTCAAGGCCCTGACGCTTTTTATCCCAGACATTTGAAAGATTTGAATGACGTTATCGTAGGACCCTTAACGAAGATTTTTAATCAGACATCGAAACGGGAATTATTCCTGAAGACTTCAAATTAGCTAACGTCACGCCTATTTTTAAAAAAGGCGACCGCGCATTAGCTAGCAATTATAGGCCCATTAGCTTAACATCAATTGTCGGTAAACTTTTGGAATCCGTAGTTAGGGATCGTATCATCGATCACTTAGATAGTAGAGATTTGATTAATAGTAGTCAGCATGGGTTTCGACGCCATAGGTCTTGTTTAACTAATTTGTTAGAATTTTATAACGAAACAGTGCGCGAATACGATAGCCATAGAGCGGCTGACGTTATTTATTTAGATTTTTAAAAGGCGTTCGATACAGTTCCGCATAGGAGACTAATTGCGAAGGTCAAAGTGTACGGTATACGCGGTCAGGTAGCTAACTGGTTAGAAGAATGGCTTCGTGCTAGGAGGCAGAGGGTCGTAGTTAATGGTAGTGAATCGGGGTGGTTAGATGTAGGTAGCGGTGTCCCAAAGGGTTCAGTGTTAGGCCCATTGCTATTCGTAATTTACATTAACGACATAGATGTAGGATTGACTAGTAACGTGTCAAAATTCGCGGACGATACTAAAATAGGCGGTAAGGTTGTTAACGAGGACGATAGTAATAGGCTCCAAGACGATGTAAATAGGATTATGGAGTGGACAGATAAGTGGCAGATGCAATTTAACGTAGACAAATGTAAAGTTTTGCATATAGATTCTCGCAACAATAATTACACGTACACGATGGATGATAGGGAGTTAGCGAGCGTTGACGAGGAATTAGATTTAGGCGTACACGTATCTAAGGATTTAAAGGTTAGGAACCAGTGCCTGGAGTCTTGCGCAAAAGCTAATAGGATGTTAGGCTTCATAGCGCGTAATTTCGAATTTAAATCGAAGGATATTATATTGCCCCTTTACAAGTCCCTAGTCAGGCCTCATTTGGAATATGCAGTTCAGTTTTGGTGCCCGTACTTGCGTGAGGATATTGATAGGTTAGGAAGGGTTCAGCGTCGTGCCACGAAACTGATTCCGTCATTACGCAACAAGCCTTATGAAGATAGGATTAAAGAGTTAGACCTGTATTCACTCGAAACTAGGAGATTAAGGGGGGAGCTTATTGAAGTTTTCAAAATCGTTAATAATATTGAACGTAAATTTTGACAAATTGTTCACTTTCGATAATAGTAATACTCGCAATAACGGATTTAAGTTGCGTGGCAGACGTTTCATTACTAATATCGCTAAAAACTTCTTTACGTTTAAAGTAATTGATAAATGGAATAATCTTCCCCCGCCCGTCGTGATCTCTACCAGCCTTATTGTGTTTAAGAACCGCCTTGACAGACATTTAAAAAATATTAACGTTGTTTAAAATAATAAAAAAAACGATTAGCAACAGGAGCTCTGGGGGTGGTGGTCGAGGATGAGTCTGTTGACGATTAATGCCAGCTTGTGACATGTTAGCGTGTAATGCCAGCAATAAAATTATTAAAAAAAAAAAAAATTAGACTAACACGAACGTAGATGTAGCTCTTAGCGTAAACTAACCCACGTTTTGTTTAACTTTACCTACTTTTTTTTTCTTATCCTCTCCTTACTTTGCATTAGGGTGGATCGATTTTACATTTTTTTCGATTTCCATATTCTAATAGAGACAAAATCTTGCGCATGCATGAGAAAATAGCCTATGCAAAATCTTAGCTTAATAGGTAATCATCTTCTGCCCCCGGCAGAGCGATGAAAATCATATTTTAGTAGTCAAAAACGTATTTTTAAACCCTAGCCTAGAGTCATAAAATTTTGCGTGTGTGTTATTTCATGCCTAAGCAACGATATAAATGCTATGGGAAATATAAATGCATTATTTAAGACAAAGAGCCGGTCTGAAAATATGTATATTATACATATTTTCAGATCGGCTCTTTGTCTTAAATAATGCATTTATATATTTCCCATAGCATTTATATCGTTGCTTAGGCATGAAATAACACACACGCAAAATTTTATGACTCTAGGCTAGGGTTTAAAAATACGTTTTTGACTACTAAAATATGATTTTCATCGCTCTGCCGGGGGCAGAAGATGTTTACCTATTAAGCTAAGATTTTGCAGAGGCTATTTTCTCATGCATGCGCAAGGTTTTGTCTCTATTAGAATATGGAAATCGAAAAAAATGTAAAATCGATCCACCCTACTTTGCATGTCTGTAACTCTCTTTTCTTGCATGTTTGTAGTTTGCATGGTATAACAGTGAGTTAAGACTGTGTTTGCATGGTTTGTATGCGTTCTTATTTTACTTCTTTTCATCTTTCAGCCCTCTCCTATTCTCTCCGACTATTTTTCTGACTTGTCGGCAGTGGCCGGCGGATGATGATGGTGAGTCTCTTTTCTCTTTTTCTGATTGAATGTTAACCCACGAGTGATAGGTGTTCCTCCTTACTTAACCCCTTATTCTCTTCTCTTCTCTTAACCCCCTACTCTTTCCTTTCTCTCGGCCTAACCTTAGAGTGGATCTTAGGGTCTTTGTTAGCTTTAGCTTCTGTAGATCTGTAGATCATTGTTAGAAAATAGGATGTTGGCAGTATCCACAATAATAATAATAATAATCATAATAATAACGTACTTTTGAGGCCTTCTCTCAAGTTTGAAAAAATATTTCTTTCAACTAAAGGAAGCTTCTTAATTAAAGATTATTCTTGAATAAAACAAAGTTTCTGCTTTGTTGATTTTCAGTCCAACGTTTCGTCTGTACACTTCAGGCGTTTTCATGGAAATCGTATATTTTAAGAATTTTAAATAAAAAAAACATATTGAAATACAGTTAAATAAAAAATCAACCACTGTGAAGTTAATCACATTTACTTAAGAATATAGAATTTAAAATTACAAACATTTTCTTTTATGATTTCCGATAGAAAGTGTAGTATTTCATTATATTTAATATTAATTTCTGGTTTAAATTTCTTAATTAAAAATGATTCAGCTATTGGCAGAGCATAGAATCCAGGTTCCAGGTTCCAGAAATTGCTCACTTGATCCTGCGGATCAGCACACGTTTCCGGTGCAGAGCCTCTACACTGTATCTCCTAATATATACTTAAACCTTTACTGTCAACAGAGTCTTCTTCTAATTTCCATTATTTTTACAATATAATTTTTGATACTTTCTGGTTTTTTATATTCTCTACTCCCATCATCTCCCCCCAATATGTTTCTTAGTTTTTCACACTGAAACAAGTGTTCTGTCGTATCATTCTCTCTCCTACATACTTCACACTTCATATCCTTATATCTTCCTTTATAGTTTTCTTTCACCTCTATCATATTTAATCGGATTTCCATTATAATCGTCATATCTTTTTCTTTCATATGGTCAATATATGATTTTCTTTTAAATTCATCAATGAATCTTAGTTTTTTTATTTTTGTTTTCCTCTTTATTAGTTCTTCCTGTAAATATTCATTAATTTTTTGTCGTACACTTTTCTTTAATTCACTTATTTTCACCATTTTCAAGTCCTCTAATGTTAATTTATATAATTTACACATTTCTCCCACTTCCTCTGCCCAACATCCTGGGTATGGATTTTTCAACTGATCTTTGGTTATCATTTTAATTAATCTTAATTAATTGATTTTCCTCTCTTTAATGTTAGAATGCGATGGGTTGCTTCTTATCTTCATAAAATTTATTTAGAACTTGTTCAGAAATAAAATAGCTGAACCTTAATTAACTCATGAAAATAATATGAATGAAGATTCACTGGCCTTTCCAGTTGTATTTAAAGTGAAAAATAAAAAGCATGGATAAAATAATTAAAATAGAAGAAGGAAAAAGAAGAAAATGAAAGCAGTGAAGAAGGGTTTGGAATGAAAAAGAGAGTAGGCATAGGCCTAAACCAAAGAAAAAGTTACAGCCTAAGAGGAGGCGTCCTAAGAAGTTAGGAAAGTAATTCGGAAAACCTGAAAAGTAAGATGGTGGCCTGAAAGTACAAAAGTAAAAAGAACAGTAAGCAGAAAGAAGAAAAATAATCAAAAAACCTGAAAAGTAAGATGCTGGCTTGAAAGTACAAAAGTAAAAACAACAGCAAGCGGAAAGGAGAAAAATAATAAAAAAACCTAGAGTACAAAATCAAAAGAGATTATAAATTATTAGCCTAAGAATGTTCCCACTAAATAAGAAAGTTAACCTAGAAAGTAAAAAAGAAGAAAGTAAATTAATCCCAGTAAAGCTTATCGACTAAATAAATAGTTACCAGCACGTTAGAAATAAAATTAAAAGAAAAGGAAGGAGAATTAGGAGTAAATCGAACGTAAAGATAAGCCTAGAAAACTAAAAACTAAAATGAAAAAACTAAGATTCATTGATGAATTTTAAAGAAAATCATATATTGAAAATATGAAAGAAAAGGATATAAAGATTATAATGGAGTCCGATTAAATATGGTAGAGTTGAAAGAAAACTATAAAGAAAATATAAGGACGTGAAGTGTAAAGTATGCAGGAGAGAATGATACGACAGAACACTTGTTTCATTGTGAAAAACTAAGAAACATAGTGGGGGAGATAATGGGAGTAGAGAATATAAAAAATCAGAAAGTATCAAAAATTATATTGTAAAAATAATGGAAATTAGAAGAAGACTCTGTTGACAGTAAAGGTTTAAGTACATAATAAGAGATACAGTGTAGAGGCTCTGCACCGGAAACGTGTGCTGATTCGCAGGATCAAGTGAGCAATTTCTGGAACCTGGAACCTGGAACCTTCTTTTAAAATGAACGAATGTATCGTCAACATATCGTATATATCAGAGGTGCCCAGAAGGTCGATCGCGATTGGTTATACAGGGTACTGTACTGGTATGAAATATATAAAGGCGTAGAAATTAAATATTTCATTTGTATAATAAGTTATTTTTCTATTCTTTGCGCCTTGACGTATGCGTACTGGGTTTCGAAATATTTTGAAATTGTGACAGTTTATTTAGTGTTCGTATTTACATCTGAGAAAACAGTTATTACAGTGGCTGCACAAATTACTTAGACCACCTACATATTTGACGTGGAATGAGATTTAGAAAAGGTTTTGAAAGGATTAAGATAAGTCATTTATGGGCATTTGCCTTTTTGCGATATGTTTAGACACACGTAGTCTCAGAGGAATGATTGTTATCAAGAAATGTTACCTTCTGTGTGATTTATCAAAAAAATAGAAAAATCTGGGGGTGGTCCAAGTAATTTTAGAAGCCACTATCTGTGCATTTATTCATTTATTCCACGTAGGCTTACGTGTTCTAAGTACCTTTCATGCATTTTTTAATTTTAGTTATTTAGCTAGGCCTTGGTTAGTAAATTCTTTCAAGATTAAGAACGAGCCTGTGACCTTAGGCCTAGCCTAGGTTTAACCTCTCAGTCAAACAGCATATACTTAAGAAAAGACACTAATAAGTTTGAAGTGGTTCGGGCTAGAACAACCAAAATGAATCCAGAACTGAAAAGTAAAATATTTGAGGAAAAATTGGCTGAACTAAAAATATATTTAATTGAAAAGCGTCGACTTAGTATATGGAAACTAATTCGGGTTTATAAAAGTGATAATTGGCTCTTATAATGTAAATTACAGGAAGCTATTTGATAGGGATACAAAGTCAATTACAAGAAGAAATGGATATAAATTGAAAGTCAAATTTTTTTAAAAGTAATGCTCTGAAGCAATTCTTTTCATATAAACTTAAACTTATACTCAAATTTAAACTCCTTAAACTTTCATGTATTAGACATTTCATTGTAAGACAATTCATTAAATACCTCATTAGACATTTCAGATTAGTGTTTTGAATTGTTTAAAAAATTGGAACAATTTAGACACTTCAATTGACCTACTGAAGTGTCTAACAAAATGTTTAATTAATGCGAGATGTCTAATGCATGAGACATTTCAAAATTCACAAAATTGGGACAACGAAACGTCTAACGAAACGTCAATTCTATTTAGAGTGCATGCTTAACTAACTTTACAAAACATCAACTCATAATTAAATTATTTTTAAATAACGTTCTTGCTTTAGTCTAAAGCAAGAACGTTATTTAAAAATGTAGTCAAATTCTCTGATTCAAGTGAAGAAACTTTACAAAAATGACACATAGAAGAAACAACAACAACAACAAGAAGCTGCGCTTCTACCGCGGCCCAAGCATTCCCTTTCCCTTCCCCGAAAGAGGTTCTATGAGGGAACAGGATGCGCTGGAGAAAAATATACCTTCTCCCTCCACCTCAGGCGCTGCTCCCCCCGCATCCAAAGAGGTCCCCGTCCGTCAACGAATTGAGGAATTTAATGAAACCAAAGAGCAGGAATGCGAGGCTTTTACCAGTGAAAATAAGGGATAGTAAAATAAATAAATAAGGAAAAGAAAACAGCGAATCAAAACAGCGCAAAAATGTACTTAATGATAGTTTCCACTTTAAAATTCGGACTCCAGAATCAGGCGAAAAAAAATTAAAAGTTAAACAGCAAATTTAAACAGGAACTGCATAAAGACCTATACTTCATGGGGGAACCTGGAGTTCCACAAGGTTCCCAAAAGAAAACCCTATCGAAATTGTCAGAGATGCCGTTAGGGAAAAGTCCGTCAAACATTCTTGAAAATGTTATTTGGGAAGGACATCGAGTTGGGAAAAAATAATAATGACAACAAGAAATCTGAAGTATGAAGTACAGTAATACAAATGAAACTAAATATTTTTATTAATGAATATCAGTGAAGACAGAAAAGAAATCTCTGACAATCATTGAAACTAAAAGAAAATCATTTATTCTTACTATGTATGAGAGGGAAAATATATGTCCATAAATCCCAGAGAGGATAGAGTGTCGATTCATACTCAACATGATTTCGACAACTTTCGACAGCATCTACAAATCAGCACAACCCCTGATTACTACTCTTATATATAACACCAATAATTAAATAAAAAACGAAAATTTTACACTCTAAATGGTAATAGACGTTTGGTTATACAGCGTGTCCCATAAGTCCGGCATCATAGGAAAAACAATAAAAAAAGGCAAAACAAAAGTTTTTATTTGCAGAACGTGCTCAATATGTCCACCATTGTTTTCAATACACAAATTCAGACGTGATACCCAGTCAGCAAGCACACGGTGAATGGTGTCAGGAGTAATGGTGTTACATGCCCCAATAATGCGCTGCCGCAAATGTTCAACACTCCTAATTTTCTCTGCGTATACCAGCGCTTTCAAGTGGTCCCAGCGATAAAAAGCTAGTGGCGTGAGATCCGGGCTTCTAGCTGGCCATTCCACAGGCCCTCGACGTCCTATCCAATGACCAGGGAATTGTTGGTACAGGTATTCCCTTACTTGGGGGCTGTAATGTGCAGGAGCGCCGTCTTGCTGGAACCATGTTGGGAAATTTCCTTCTTCGTTCAAGACACTTGGAAATGCTTCTTCCTTGAGCATACGTAGGTAGGTGCCTCCAGTGACATGTTCATCGAAAATGAGGGGGCCTATGATGCGATCCTTCCAAATGCCACACCATACCATCACCCGAGATGCACCTTGTTCCTTTGAAGAGATATACCAGTGAGGGTTGTTTTGAGACCAGTAGCGGGTGTTCTGTCGATTTACCTCACCAATTCCATAAAAAACAGTCTCGTCACTGAACAGAATGGTGGACGGGAAATTGGCATCCTGAGCATATTTTGTAGAAATAGAAAAATATGAATTTTTCCTATGATGCCGGACTTATGGGACACCCTGTATATATATATATGAAACGCCTACTCAACATTTCATAGTGAACTTAGCTTTTGAAATGAATAATAGCTATTTTGAAATGTTTACCAGCTATTTCAAATATATGAAAACGGTGTTTAAATGTTTCAGCTATATAAAAGCGTAGAAATTAAACATTTCATTTATATAAGTTAATCTTCTATTGTTTGCCCGTAAACGCATTCGCATTGTGCAACCGAAATGAATCCAGAATTGAGAAGTAAAAATATCTGAGGAAAAATTAACTGAACTACATACCTATGTATTCATTTGAAAAGCGTCCACTTACAGGAGAAGTACAGAACTGGAATTTCAGTATTTAAGACTGATAAGTGACTTTGATAATGTAAATTACAGGAAGTTATCTGACAATTACAGTTATTACAGTGAGGTACTTGTAGGTTATCCCCCTCCTCACCAATTTTGACAGAATATTTTCGTTAAAACTAACGAAAATATCACGATTTAACCTAACCAATTATCAAGGGCGTAAGTTGATCTATTAGTAAATAGTAAATACTATTCCAGAAACAAACAATGTTATAATTAATAATAGATCAACTGTACGCTCTTGATAATTGGTTAGGTTAAGTCGTGATATTTTCGTTAGTTTTAACGAAAATATTCTGACAAAATTGGTGGGGGGGAGAGATAACCTACAAGTACCTAGAGTGACAAGAAGAAATGAATATAAATTGAAAATCAAAAGTTATTAAGAGTAATCTGAAGCAATTCTTTTCATATAAACTTGTATTTAAATTTAAACTCCTTAAACTTTCCTGCATTACACATTTCATTGTTAGACAATTCATTAGCCATTTCAGATTAGTCTTTTTCAGTTGTTTAAAAAATTGGGACAATTTAGATTTTTCACTTGACTTACTAAAATGTCTAACAAAATGTTTAATTACTGTGAAATGTCTAACGCATTGGACATTTCAAAATTCACAAAACTGGGACAATGAAACGTTTAACGAAACGTCTACTTCTATTTAGAAAGTACAAATTTGTGCTTTCTCGCAATTTTATAATTCTATAATCTTGTAATTTTGTAATTTTCATAGCCCTTCCAATTTTATAATTCTATAATTTTTAATTTAAGCTTTTATATTTTTTGCAACTTTTCAACTCAACAATCTCATTGTGGATACATATACGAGGCTCCAATAAACCTTAGCACCCCCCCCCCCCCCATGGCCTAAACCAGCGCTGTCCAACTTGCGGCCCGCGGAATGGACGTTTGCCAAATTTCATTTCTGAATTTTCTTCCCTATTTTGTCATTTCTAGTAGGGAGAACAACATTCAGCGGTTTCCTAAGTCGTATTAACTAACAGTGTATGATTATAGGCAACATCTTGGCCGCGCTTTATAGAAGTTGGACAGCACTGGCCTAAACCATTAGAGGTACAGTAAAACTAAACATACCTTACAAAAGAGAATTTAATCCTGCATTTAACCCTTTCACTGCCAGGTTCCGTTTTCTATGTCATGACATCACGCCAAAAAAATGGCCTAAATTTAATTAACTTTTAACATTTTTGGGGGGGGCCGAAAAAATCACTGTATCAACTTGAATTAGTTACCCATATATTCCTCATTTTCTCTAGTAATGCCTTCAATAATAAAAAACTAATTCTTTAGGGATAACAATTCTGAATGAATAAACGAAAATGAAAGTAAAAAAACAACACATTCTAAAATGTGTTTGGCAGTTGCCCCAGAAGACATTACAGAATGTTTGTGGCATTGAAAGGGTTAATGAGAAACAATTAAAACTTGGTGTTCCCGCCATTGGCTTCCAAGACAGCCTGAATTCGCTTTGGGTAGCTTGCCAAAAGTGACGTGAATAGATCTTGATCGTTACGCAAATTTGCTAAAACAGTTTCAATGTGTTGCGTCATTGTATCCTTCGAAAATCGATTTGCTGCAGGTTCTTGAAACAAGAGACATTCAACCTTGTCCTTTATAACTGATCCAATGTGTTCACAGACGTTCAGGTCAGGAGAATTTCCTGGCCATTCTTCATTTCCAAAGAAATCGATCTCATGGTTCCACAACAACTGTTCAGTGGCTAATGCCTTAAAGCAGGGGGCCTTATCGTGAAGAAGTGTGACCTGATCGACATCCATAACATTGTTTGGGTTTCTTAGAAAAGGAATAACATGCTGGGATAGAATAATATCACGAAAATACTGTTCATCCCAACTCTGACCATTTGGCTTCAGCACCCACATGAGCTTCTTTGCAGTGAACAACACAGTCTGGACTTTTTAATAATTCGCGATAATGTTCATTGTCATCGATTTCATCTGGTGTTGTGGCCCACACTCGATCATTTTGGTAGTTAGGCCGACGTGTTACGTAAACAAAAAAATCATCGGAGACAGCTAAATGCATGAAATCATCCACATCCCAATCTTCAACATAATGGGTAAACCACATTCTGTCATCGATGTTAAGTTGAGTTTTTCTTGGCTTTGGAAGTTCATGCCAAGGCTTTAAACCTTGCCTATGACGGTACAGTCGAATGATCTCACTACTAACGATCTTTCCTCTCAACACTTCGATCTCTCTAGAAAGTTTAGCACAGCTGTTTTTCCGCTTATGCGTACCGCTTTCAATGATGTTCTTTGTTTCCTGAGAGAGTGGCAAATTTGGCCGCCCAGATTTGGTTGTATCCATTCCACATTTATCCAAAGTTTTATTCCAATTTCTTTTGACGAAGTCCTCACTTCTTCGCAACTTTTTGGAAACCCATGAACGTGTTATAAAGGTGGCTCCAGCATCACGAGCTTCCCGAAATGTTATTGCTCGTATGCGATCTATCACACGTTGCCTCTCCGAATCACCAATTAATTGAGAAGCCATTATATTATCACTTTATCAGCTAGAGTAATTTTAATACCTGCAATAAATAAAGAATTTTATATAATTTTATAATCACTAAAAACTATTTCGATATAAGTACACATGTAAGCTGCAAATTGGGGGGGGGGGGCTAAGGTTTTTTGGAACCTCTTACAAAGTGGTTAAAAAGTCCTGCCTCATGGGGGGGTAATTGCTAGAATATATTGTATGAAGTATTAACTTAACTTAACTCCAAGTTTTCTGTTATGTTTACAGTGTCAAGGACTTAAAATTTACAAATGGCAGAACAAAAACATACAACAGTGTAGCCTACACTCCCCAAGAAAAGGTTGAATTACTTCTACATGTTGAGGGTCTCAGTAAGAGGCTGACGGTTGCAGAATTTCAGAGAAGATATCCAGAAAAACCACAACCTGATCAGCGAACAGTCGACGTCTCCTTAAAAAAAATAAAAGAAACAGGAAGCATAGAAGACAGAAAGAGAAGTGTAGGCCGCGATCAAGCACAAGTGGGAAAGGTCAGAAAGTGTAGTAGCAAGTCCAACGAGTCCAAACGTTCAAGTAGGAAAGTTGCGCAAGAACGGAACATTTCGCATCGAAGTGTTCTTAGAATACTTAAAAGGAACATGTTATATCCATACAAATTCACCATTGTGCAGGAACTGGACGGAGACGATTGCAAGAACACTTGAACAGTTAAAGAACAATGTCAGTTCTCTATGCAACAACATTACTGGAGACACTATTGCAAATGTGTACAAGAGTTTACTACTCGCATTAGATTGTGCAGTGAAATGCAAGGATCAAAGTTTGAAAATCTCCTTTAATTAAACATTGTCGATTATCCACTAAAATGGGGCAGAACTTCTTGACCACCGTGTATCATATTACGTTCTTGCTTTACAACAAACACTATTTTTGTATATTTTTACCGTTTGTTTACTATTATTATTTTTATTATTATTATTATTATTATTATTGGTTACTATTGTTGTTACTAATGTAGGTAATACTTACTTCGTGATCCATTTCTCTTATGTAATAAATAAAATGAAACTCATTAATTTTTTGTAAAAAGCTTCCATGCTTCCAAACGGCATATTCAAATTAGAATGCTGTGAATATATTAATGCCATATCAAATATATACAGTGTAAAGAATATATTAAAAAATATAGTAAAACTTTATGCAAGTTGTAATCTTTCTCTGAATAAGGATTCAAAATGAAATTATTTCTAAACCATTTAGTAATTTATGGTGACCTTTATCTTTCCAGTAGTTTTCCTATAGACTTTTCTTCTACCAACATTTTTCCCTGACTGTACTTTAAAACAGATAGTAGATGAGCAAAACTTAATTAAAAACAAAAAAACAATTCTTGGATATTCACGCATAAATCAGCATTAATGAATGGAAAATGCAATATTTTTAACAAACTGTATACAATTCTGAATTGGTTATTAAACCGTTACTTTTGTGGATTCCAGCAGATTGAAGGCACTTCAGTAGTATAGCTGCAAAATGAAAGAGTGCAGAGCAATTGCAATGTTGTTCAAATGTTGCAAGATACCACTCCCCCAGTGTCAACCCCCACCCCCAAGGGTGAAAAAAAGGGAGAGAAATTTCCCCCAGCAAGCTGGGGGATTCCACCAAACCTCTTTGGGGGAGAGACTGGGACGGCCTCATCCCCCAAAAGGGTATACCTAGCTTAGGGAGGTAAGAGAGGAAGAAGAGAGAGGAAGACAGAGCATCCTACGTCTGCGAGACACAGACGCATAATGGAAGCTCAGGGTAGCATCACTTGGCTCAGAACTCGAAATCCGCCAGTTAGCTTAGAAGACTTAGAAGGCGTACATGGCAGATGTATATATATATATATATATATATATATATATACGTCAATAGAAATACGTCAATAGGCTTAGAAGGTGTAAACAGCCATTTGGAGTGTATATATATATATATATATATATATATATATCCCATCTCCCTAGTTATACCTTAATATCGTTTGTATATACAACCAAAAGAATGAAATAAAACACCATTACATCATTCTGTTTATTTAGAAGAGTTAAGGGAAATAATTCATGAAATATATAGGAAATAAATATACATTCAAAAATAATATACGGCAAAAATACACACATTAAGTGAAGGATATATATACATTCTTCAATAATAAAATTAGTACAGGATAAAACTATATAACCATTTAATATATGTACGAGAAATTACGCACTTACATATATAAACACCAAAAGTTATATGCTTAAGCTTTGCAATGTTCATATTTTGTATACATTCTCTTTCGTTATAAAAGATGAGATCATGTCTTGCCTAAGCACTTAAATTGTACATCTTAAACCTTAAAATTTTACTCATATGCATATTTTAGTGTAAAGATGCATAGTCCGATTTCCACTTTTAGTTAACTTGGCAGATCATGATAACATCATGTCTGAAAAGTCGCGGTTTAAGATAAAAATATGATTTCATCTTCAAATATTTTGTTTACTCGTTCAAGCCTTACCACAGCTAAAAAATTTACTTTATTTTCGAATATTGTGCAAAAATAATGCAGCCTTTTTAGCATTTAATAATAATGATGTTAGCAGTTTTGGGGTATATAAACCCCAGTAAAAATCTTCCATTGTCATTCAGAAGCTAATTCGGAGGCTGAGCACTACCTGTACATTTTAGCAGTAAATTACAGTAAAAGATAGTCTTTATCTTATCCTTCGAGCCTTGCTTTCTTCAGAAGAACTTAGTCATTAAACTTTCCGGATACGCTATAAGAAGAGTCCGGAATCTTCAGAATTTTTAGTAAGTCTACCAGAGTCCTCCGAGCCACTATAGAAGAACTCGGAGAGTAATATAGAAGAAAACTACTGCAAGTCACACATCCGTTGCTGCCACCTAACTAGAACCCCCGTCGACTTCGAACCAACCCGGGCCATAGACGGAGGGGTTAACAACTGGCGACCCTTTAACCAGGATCTTCACGACTGACAACTTCTGCATCCAGGATTCTTCCAGTCTTCCAGACCCCGGAACAAGAACCAACACCCAGTTGACCGGCGTGTCACGACTTCTAGTTCGTCACATCCACCCTTGAACCGGTGCGTCACGACTCCAAGTTCTCCACGCCTAGTTTTCATCCAGGAACAAGTGGCCAGCAAGACACGTCTTCAGGACACGTCTCTAAGGATTTTGCCGTAGGAATCTTGTTAAGTACAAAACTCTTTTTTAAATAATCTCTAAACATTTGAAAAGTCAGTATTATTAACAGTTAATATTTAGTATTGAGCCAGAATTAACACAAAACACAGTGAACACTTCAGACACCAGTGATACATTTTTTTTATTGAAAACAGTATTTTCACAGAATTATTGTCACGGAATTAAAATTCACAGAGTTAATGTCACAGAGTTAAAATTCACAGAGTTAGTTATTGTCACAGAGTTATTTTCAGAGAGTTATTTTCAGTTATTTTCACTATTATAGTTAGTATAGTATAATTTTATTTAATGTACCAAGCATGGTACCAGGATAATCTTGCTTACATTTTTTAAATTATTATTTTGTTTGCAATCTTTTCAAATTTTACCCTAGTTAGGCAAATTGTTGTGCATTTATTTTTTTAGATAGTGTAGTTAGGAAAACCCCTTATGTGATCATTCCATAAATTAAGATCGGTCAAGCAGACCTAATTAGAACACATTAATAAGTACCTTCACATATGAGCGATTCAGACGGTGCGCTTTCTGACATCGAAAATTTACCTACACCCATTTTTCCATCTACCCCGCGCCCTTCAAACATACTCCCAAGCACACAAACTTCAGATCCAGAACAAGCCAATATATCTCAGTCTCAAACCCCCGCCCCAGCATACATTAACTTAGGCAGACTAGTAAACCTTCCCCATACTGTTTTATTTTTTAAGGGAACCATAGATAACACAGGTCAACAAAAAAACATTTTTTTTTCGTTGCCAAGGAAATTCGTACGAATTTAGGGTATTTTGGGGTTGCTGAATTCCAAAATGAAAGTAGTTTTTCCGAATTGGCTCTAGTTCTTGAGATAATGAATACCCTCAATTAATAGGAAACGTAACCATAACGCGTGCATATGGGAAACTACCGGAACATTCTAGATGGTGAGACCGAATAAAATGCCATTATGTATTTCATGTGTTTACTTTTGTATGATTTGAGACAATTTCAATGCGATTTGTAAGTAGGCTCCGCCTGAACATTAAATTTTTGGCATTTTTACGTGTTTCAATGGGGTACCAATTATCTCATAAATTAGAGCCAATCTAGCAAAACCGATGTCATATTCGGAATCAGCACCACAAAGTTACCCCAAAATCACTCTAATATGATTGGCAATAAAATGAGTGTTGACCAGTGTGATCGCTTTGTTGAATCACGCGTAAGACCTTGGATTGAGTCTTTAGAGCAATATTTCCTACGCGAAAACATCACCGATGATGAATAAAAATTAGGGAAGCAAAAAGATTTATCGACCCGAAAGAAGGGAGTGCTCATGACACAGTCACCTACGTCCCATCAATTAGTGAAGCTACAACATGGGACGATTTTAAACAAAACTTATTAGAATTTTTTAAAGAAATAACACTTGCACAACCCTTAGCCACATTAGAAGCATTTTTCCAAGCTAAATGGAAGAAAGAGGAACGAAGATTTAAACAATTTTATTACACGAACACACAAACTCGTAGGAGAAGCCCTCCGTGCCGCTGAAAATGCGTGTGGCATTACTTTTACTTCGAAACAAAGAAATCTAATAGTAGCAACAACTATTTACGAAAACCTACCCGGAGCACCTAAAAAAAAATTTTAAATTACCAGTGACGATAACTCCTAAATCTTATTCCTTGTTGGACGCTTGCCAACTCCTTCCCTGATATACTATAAGCAAAATTACCGTTACGCGAACCTATATGTAAAATTTTGCACTTATCGACGTTAAACCTCATTTGCCATGTGACTGACCAATCAACGATTTTATTCAGATCTTCCTGGATTTTACCTCTATCTTCATCATTAATTGCCCTACCACCCAACTTCGTGTCATCCTCAAACTTTGAAACTGTACTGACTAGGGCGACATCTAAATTGTTAATATATATAAGAAAAAGCAAGGGGACCAATACAGAATCCTGAGGAACGCCGCTTGCTACATTAGTCCAAGACGACTCTACTCCATCAACGACCACCCTCTGTTTCCTACCTCGCAACCACTCTTCTATCCAATTTATCAATACACCCCTGATTCCATGACCCTTATTTTTTCAATATCCCCAACTCTAGAAGTAAACCACAAGGGCTTGTTATTTTTTCCCAATTGACGTGTGACAATTCATTTCTAAATTTACAAAAGTCTGCTTGCTGGAGGTTAGGAATTTTAGCCGAGTTGGCTAGTTTCGACTGACTTACTGAGAGGACAAACTCTACCGTACTGTATTTTGATCGCTATTGCTTAAAGTTTCTATTACTTGAAGATCACTGATTAGCCTATCGTCTGTAGTTATTACTAAATCTAAAATACTGTCCAAACTCGTAGGTTTCCCAACCTTTTGAATAAGATAGCTATCCTCGAGAAAATTAACTAAACGATTACCTTCCGCGTCTCCCTGCATTGTATCGTAATCCATGTTGGCGCAATTAAAGTCACCCATAACTAAGACCTGCTCACTACCTATTATTCTCTCAAATTCACGATATAACGCTTCGTCCGTATCAGCTGTTTGGATAGGGGGCCTATATATAACGGCAACAAAAAGTTTGAAATCGTTCAAGTTAAGTTCTGCTATAGTCGAATCTATCTGTTCTGGAATTCTGTGCTTTATTTCTATAACGTTCACAATATTATCTTTGATATACAACATAACACCGCCTCTCGCCTACCTATTCTGTTGTTAACAAAAAGTCTATAACTTCTAATTTGATACTCCCCTACAAAATCACGCGTTTCAGTGCTAAGCCACGATTCATTTATTGCAATTAAATCATAGTCTTTACAAGCAATTAAAGAAAAAAAATCGTTTATTTTATTTCGTAGGTACGAACATTTATGGATAGGACCTTCAAATTGCTTGTAACCGCAATACCTTCGCGCGCGCAAGGGAATTTTGAAGAAATTACGCCAGAACTTTTCGAGTTACGGCATCCTGAAAAGAAGAAACAGTATTATGAAACAGTCTTCCTGAACGCGCAGCTCCAACGTCATGAAGATGAAGTCCATCTCCGAGGAACAAGTCCCTCCTGCCGTAGAGACTGCTCCAAAAATTCGCAAAATGCACTCCTTCCTCTTGACGAAGTGACTTTAGGTTATTGTTAATATAGGTCGCCTTGCTGTAGAACTCGTTACGTTGGATAATTCGAGGAAGTACAGGATACCTGTGATAACAATCTTATTAGTTTTTTCCTTTAGTCGCTCTAGTAAGTCCCTACACCTATCCAGCAGCTCTTCTGATGTAGAATTTAGAACGTTATTATTACCGACGTGAATAACATACGTTAAGTCCTCAGAGGTTCCGTCTGTAAAAAAATCAACACTATTAGTTATATCCTCCACCCTTGCACCAGGGTAGCAGTAACGGCGCCTACGACGGAGGTTCCTCCCGTAGAATTCCTCGAGCTGCCCTCGAACAATGGAATCATCAACGATTCGTATTTCAGGTTCATCTACTCTTCGAAGCCTAAAACAGAAAACTTATTGTTCGTTAACACCGGTAGACAAGTCTTAGGTTGTCTCAATGGTGATTCCATTACGCACTTGCACGAAGGGTCGGGAACTAGGGGGAAGATAGACGGCTATTAGTATTATTTATATCACGAGTAGAAACTGAGGCAGGAGGAGGCGTGACTGAAGAATAACTCCTCTCAAAAGGCTTATTGGATTCTAACTTTGCCGTCAGAAGCACCACCCTTTCTTCAAGCCTCACTCTGGCCTCACTCTCACGCTCCAGCTCGTTCCTCAGCAATTCTATGTTTGAGCACAACCTGCAAACTAATTTATCATTATTATTAGCCAAAATAAACGCGTAAGCGGCAAACTTTCCTTTACAGTGACTGCAAGTACTTGGCGGGGGGAGCCATGCTATTAACTAATTAAAAAACGAGCGTTTGGAAATTAATATCGAGTTAATAATAGTAATCTAATAACGACGGACGTCTCCTAGAATAAGTAAGCAGCAGTTAATAAATAAAACCTAGGTCTACCGTGTGTATATATATATATATATATATATATATATATATATATACCTTGTTAACCTTGTTACTGTTTCTTGCGTTGGTCTCTCTTCACACGAAGGTCAAGCTGGTGGCCCCTCCTCTAGATCTGGCTTGGTGCAGGAGCAAGTTGCTTTCTTGCTCTCTCCACCGTACTTATCCAGGTACACTCGGCTCATCAAATACAGTCCTGAGCCAAGCATCTAGTCTTCTCTCGAAGACTTCAACTTTGTCCCCGTAACGTTTCTGAGGTCCTTTGGAAGCTGGTTAAAAAGTCTTGGCCCCATGACAACCAAGCTATTTTCTTTCAGTGTTGAGGAGGTCCCTTGTCGGACCTTTAATTTGGGAACAATAAATATTCTGCCTTTCCTATTTTCCAGCGTTGTTTGGATGGTAATTGGGTTTAGTTTTATGTTACTTTTTAGGATTCAGGTTAGGTACCAGTTTTTCGATCATTTTCCATATGTAGATTATGGTGTACCTCTCTTTTCTTCTTTCCAGGAAGTACAGATTTAGTTTACGTAGTCTTTCCCAGTAGTTGAGTTCTTTGTAGCCTTCAATCTTGGTTGTAAAATGTCTTTGTGTTTCTTCTAGGTTATTAGTTTCTCCCTTTTTATACGGGGACGTCAAAACTGAGCAGTATTCAAGTTTTGGTATAATCAGTGTTTTTAGCAGGGGAATCATTACTGTCCTGTCCCGTCTTTTGAACGTTCCTAGTACTTGTCCCGCGACTCTTTTTTCTTTATTTATCGCTATCTAATTTTGTGTTTCAAATTTCGTATCATCGGTCATTATTACCCCCAGATCGATCGCTTTCGTGCTTCTCCGAATTTCTTGTCTATCTGGAGCATAATATGCAGTCTGTTTAAGTTCCTCTTTTCTCCTATATCTCAAAAGCTGAAATTTCTCGGTGTTAAATGTTATATTTTTGTCTTCTGACCATTTGTATATTTTGTTCGTGTTCCTCTGCAAGGTCTCCACTTCATTTATATCGCTGATTTTTCTGCTGATCTTTGTGTCGTCTGCAAAGGATGTTACTATACTGTTGCTGTTTACTCCGCTCTGTATGTCTGTTAGCATGATAATCAAAAGGAGTAGGGCCAGTACTGTCCCTTATAGTACTGAGCTGCGTACTTCCGATTCTGATGATAATACCTTCAATTTTGATGACCTGTAGAGGTTCTCTGAGGAAGTTGTATCCATTTTCCCACTTTGCCTATTATTCCCATCTATTTCATTTTATATGCTATTACACCGTAATCACATTTGTCGAAAGCTTTAGCAAAATCTGTGTATATGAAATCGTAGTCGTCATTGTCTTCCAGTGCATCTAGGATATTGTTGTAGTTTTCTATTAGTTGTGATAGGCATGATCTACCTCAGAGATGTCCAACTTGCGGCCCGCGAATGGACGTTCGCCAAATTTAATTTCTGAATTTTCTTCCCTATTTTGTCATTTCTAGTAGTGAGGACAACATTCAGCGGGTTCCTAAGTCGTATTAACCAACAGTGTATGATTATAGGCAACATCTTGGCCGCGCTTTATAGACGTTGGACAGCACTGATCTACCTGATTGGAATCCGTGCTGATTTTCGTTGAATCTTTCCAGTGTCTCCAAGAAATCATAAATGTTCTTTCTAACTTTCTTTCAAATATTTTGGTGAGGTGGGACGTCAATGACACTGGTCTATAGTTCTTTGCTTGAGATCTGTCCCCTCCTTTATATATAGGGACAATGTTTGCTCTTTTTAAGATGCTCGGTATTTCCCCAGTGTCTAGGGATCTTCTCCATATCCAGTATAAAGGTGTAGCTATTTCATTTTTCAGTTTTTAATCAACAATGCGTTCTAATTGTCTGGACCTGCAGCTGAATCATACTGGACTCTCAATGTTTCAGATATTTGTTTTGGATCGTCGGTTACTTCATTATTTCTCTTCCTTAAGGGTCCAATAGCGGCGCGCGTTTTTGTTTTCCTTTTCGCATAGCTATAGAGGTATTTGGGATTTTCCTTTATTGATTCTAATGCCGTTTCCTCTTCCATCTCTGTATGGTCCTTAATGTCCTTAATCAGGGTTTGTATTTCCACATCGATACCCTCCAGTTTTTCTTGTATTACATTCCTGGCATTATGTCCACAGTTGCCTAACTTCGCTTCCGCTCTCTTTCTTTTGCGGAGTAGTCTTCTCTTTTGCTTCTCTAGCCAGCTCCTCTTTCCATTTGGCTGTGATTTCGGAGCATACTCTATATATATTTATAAATACCATATATATACACACACATACATAATATATATATATATATATATATATATATATATATATATATGTGTGTGTGTGTGTGTGTGTGTGTGTGTGTGTGTGTGTAAAAATGAACAATGAATAATTCCTCTATTCTTATATTCATTCGTATAATTCTTATATAATTCGTATATTTATGTAAATCCTTATATCTATATAATCCTTCTGTTCATTATATTCATATAATACTTATATTTGTTTACATTTATATTCATATATTCATTTTTACATAGAGACCAAAATCGCGTGACGCTGACACGAGTTTGGATAAATTTTTGATTTGCTTTCTATTTTATAATTGGTGAATTATTTCTTTTTAAACTATTTAATAATTGTTTAAAATTTAGCTTGATATTGTAATCTTGTTCGTTCCCTATACACATTCTTTCTTCGTTATAAAAGATGAAGTCATGTCCTGCTTTACGTTTAATTTTGAATCTTAAGCATTTAATTTTTGCTCATGTGCATGTTTGTTTGTAATTCGTGATGGAAAGGCTTATTTCAATTTCCATTTTTAGTTAACTCGGCAGATGATGATAACATCAGATCTGTCAATATGCGATTTAAAATAAAAATATGGCTACCACTTGCTTAGCAGTTTAGACCTTGCTACAGCTAAAATAGCAGTCTAGACTTTGCTACAGGTAAAATAGCAGTTTAGACCTTGCTGCAGCTAAAATACTTGTTTTGTCTTTAAATAATTTGCAAAGTAAATCAGCCTATTGAGAATAAAAACAAAAACAGATCAGTATTAAATAATAATGATGTCAGTATAAAAGCCCATAAAATTTCTCCAATGTTCATTCTGAATGGGCTGATCTAACTTAGAGGCTGAGCATTACTTGTAACATTTTAGCAGTAAAACTACAGTAAGAAAAAAAATCTTTGTCTTCTCTTTCGAGCTTTGCTCTCTTCAGAGAACCTAGTCTTAAATAGAGAAAATAATTTCCAGACACGTTAAAAGAAAAATCGGGGAACCTTCAGAGAATTTAGTAAGCTCCACAGAATCCTCTGATCCACTATGAGAAGAAATCGGAAAGTAGTATAGAAGAAACTGCTGCGATTCCCTATACGGTACCAGCTACTCCAGAGTAACAAATCCGTGGCTGCCACTTAACCAGAACCCCCGTCAACTTCGAGCGGAGCAAGGCCATAGACGGATAACATATATATATATATATATATATATATATATATATATATAATCGTAATTTTAACTGAATTCGACATAAATTGGAAACTTAAATGAAGCAAAATTTGATTTTTTTTATCATCGTATTGTGGAAAGTAGGAACGGCGCAAAAAGGGAGAGCACAAGTGCAATGTTGCAAATGTTGTTCAATGTTGCAAAGGGGATGGGGTAATGTTGCAGAGGGGGGTGGGTAATATTGCAGAGGGGGGTTATGGAGCGAAGAGGAGGGGTTTTGCAACAAGGTGGGGGTATGCAACAAGGGACCCACAAATTGCATGAAGGGAGAGAGTTTTGGGGGAGAAGTTGGGAAGGCTTCACCCCTCAAAGGGGTATCTTAACTTAAGAAGTTAACCTAAGAACCTAACCTAAGAGAGAAAGCAGGAGCAGAGTCTTTGGGGGAGAAGTGGGATGGCCTCACCTCCCGAAACGGGTATCCTAACCTAAGAAGGTAAGCCTTACCCTACGAAGGCGAGAGAAGAGAACACATGTGTTCGCCTGGTCCCTGCCAGAAGCATAATGCGAGTTCAGTGGTCTAACATCTTATATAGATAGTCGGGAGTTGCCAGAGAGCACTATTTATTTTAATTATATCCAGGGGTTGCCAGCGAGCACAATTTTAATTATTCATATATTAAAGGCAAAAGAGAGATCTCTCAATGCTTAGATGGGGTTGCCAGTTACTTATTTTAATTTTTACATATGGAACGGTTATCAGTTATGTAATTTATTTATTTATATATAGGGTTGCCAGAGAGCACCATTTATTTAATTATTTATTTATTAAAACTCGTCGTGTAAATCCATACCATCTGAGAAAAAAATAAATACGAGATTAATTTCAATAACAGAACATGAATGAAAAACAAATGACAAAATAAATATACTAGCAAAGTAATAATAATACATACTTCATACGATAAATATATATATATATATATATATATATATATTAGGGTGTTTCATACCTATAGGGTAAAATAAAAATGAGCTTGGAGTTTTAATCCACACGTTTCTCCGTATTCTAAAGAACAAGAAAACACGTTTGTGCAAGTTTGAACCAGATCGCGCTGCATTTAGAGGTCCCCAACTTTGACGACTTTTTGTCAGTTCATTTCTCGCCTGCCTGCAGTGAAGACGGTTTTCTTCGTCACTTGAGCGGTTCGTGTTGTATAGCCTATTGGACAACTATGGAGGTAATTATATATGCTACTAATTATCTCATTTTACTGTGGTATTGAAATTTATTATTATTTAATTTCTGTCATTTTACTGTGGTAGTGATATTTATTATTAATATTACATGAAATTAATTAGTCTGTTGCATATTGGACAACTAAGCTGGTAATTATTTATGATACTAATTAATGTAATTTTACTGCGGTATTGAAATTTATTTAATTAATGAATCGTCAAAGAGAACGTAGTGTACACGTATCAGTTTTATAAATAAAGAAAAGCAGTAACTGGGACTCGAACCAGTGTCATAGCCGTTTGGCGGCATCGCTCAAGTCGGCGTACACAGCACGCTATCCACTCCCTAGATGGTGTAGTGGATAGCGTGCTGTGTACGCCGACTTGAGCGATGCCGCCAAACGGCTATGACACTGGTTCGAGTCCCAGTTACTGCTTTTCTTTATTTAATTAATGAAATTAATTACGATGTGAAATTATTTCTGTGGAATTATTTAGTTTGTTTTCTTTTCCAGGTGGTGTCTACCAGAGCGAAAACAGAAGTGTTTCTTATTGGCCAGACGGATGCGAACATCACATCAAGTGGCCTTCCAACTCAGTTGCAAGTACTCAAAAAGTACTTTTACCACCAAAAGAGCAAAAATTTGGACGTACTAAATGCCTGAACCTGTGCCTGGATGCCTGTCTCATATTTTGGGAGAGAGCGAGAATCCCCATGATGCGTCGAGATTCGGCCTTGAGGAAGATGGAATCCCTTCTCAAGGAATACGACCGGCTTGTGAAGCACAAGTCACATAAAGCAGAGTCCTTCCGAGTGAAGGAGGCGATGTTCAAGGAGGCAATAGCGAAGGAGATCATGGACATTGCTTATTCACAGGCTAAGGAAATGATGAAGAATCAGGAGGACATCCACTTTCTCGACATGCAGCGTGAAGATCCAAATTCCTGCAGCATGGGCCCTGTTGACATGAAGCTTCACTATAAGGAGATTAGGAAAAGGAAGAGGCTGGACAAGATTAAGGAACAACAGGAGAAGGCCAGGAAGGAACAAGGAGCTGCAGAAGATACGGGGGCTTTAGTGATTTCAACTTCGTCAGAGACTGACTCAGATGTCGTTGACCCAACCGTGGAAGTTTTTCCATCCTCCTCCAAGGGAAATACCAAGAAGCGACGCAGGAATCTGATCTCACAGGATGTGACGACTACCTACGATCGGCTGAATATTTCGTACCGCGATTCAGCTATGTCGTACGCTGCAGCGGCTAAATCACTAGGTTTTGACTTGGATGAACTGTCCATTTCTGCCAGTACCATGTACCGCACACGCAAGGCTCTCAGGAAGGTGGCTGCTGAAAGTTATCAATCCGACGAAGTTTGTCCTGGTCAGCCTCTTGTCTTGCATTGGGACGGTAAGCTCCTACCTGACAATGAGCAATGGAAGGAGAGCGTTGACCGGATCGCCGTCCTCGTCTCTGGCGACGGCAAGGAGAAGTTGCTCGGCGTTCCTAAGGTGACGTCCGGAACCGACGAGAAGATAGCGCGAGTTTGCTTGGATTTGGTCAAGGAACACAGGATGGAAGAGCGCGTGCGGGGACTGTCTTTCGACACGACAGCGTCGAACACCGGGATTCATATCGGGGCCTGCGTCCTGATTGAGAAAGGTCTTGGCAGAGAACTCATGTACTTCCCCTGTCGGCATCACATCTATGAAGTCATCCTCAGCTCCGTCTTCAAGCGTGCATACTGCCCTTCAAGTGGCCCCGATATACCCGTTTTCAAGAGGTTTCAGGCACAATGGAAGTTCATCGACCGGTTGGACGTGCGGCCGTACGATTTTGCTCAAGTCAATGACTCTATGAGGGAACTGAGGGAGAAGTCAGTCCTGCTGGTGAGAGGGATGGTGAGCACGTCGCATCAGCGCGATGACTACAAGGAACTGCTACAGTTGGTTCTCATCTTCCTGGGAGAAGCAAAAGTGGTGGATTTCCCTCTCAGAGCCCCTGGCGCTTACCATCACGCTCGATGGATGGCGATAGCCATCTACTCCTTGAAAGTAATTCTACTGAAGAAGCAGTTCAAGATGTCGAGTCACGAGTTGGAAGCTCTGACAGCCGTAGGTCTCTTCGTGTCCCTCGTCTACATCCGAGGTTGGACTCGTGCTGCAACCTCAAGCAAGGCTGCCGCAGTTGATCTGGAATTTCTGCGTGACGCGGAAGCCTTTGCCATGTCGGGATATTCGTGTGTTAACGCTGCGTAAGAAGCCATGTCTCGACACCTATGGTACATCTCTGAGACTCTTATTGCCATGGCGTTCTTCGACGCAGATGTGGCAGATGAAGAAAAGGCTCAGATGGTCGTCAGTTTGGGTAAGCCCGCATCGAAAAAGGAACTCAAGCGACCCCAAGGGAAGAACGTCAGGAATCTTGCCTCGAAACACCTGGCGGAGTTCGTGACAGGAAAGACGATGGCTTTCTTCCATGCATTCGACTTGGACACAGAATTCTTGAAAAAGCCAGTTGCCGAGTGAACTGAAGTAGAGGGCTTCAAGCAAGCAGCGGCAACTGTTAACAAAATCTCTGACGTCAACGATCGGGCCGAAAGAGCCATCGCGCTCACCAAAGAGTTAACTGTTCTCTGACGA
The DNA here is from genome assembly GCA_023014485.1 of Bathynomus jamesi. Taxonomy (NCBI): domain Eukaryota; kingdom Metazoa; phylum Arthropoda; class Malacostraca; order Isopoda; family Cirolanidae; genus Bathynomus; species Bathynomus jamesi. The sequence goes on along the minus strand of JAJOZX010000023.1, from coordinate 575,082 downwards.
AGAACGAAGAGCAGAAGCAGTATTTGCTCAAAACTGTGATGCAGCATAGGGCGAAATACCCGAATAAAACCAAGAAGGATTTCATGGACAAATGATTCGCAAGAAGTGGTTATGTTTTTTGTATCTTTGTGAAAATGTGTAGTGAAATGGTACTCGTTTGTTGAATAAAAATTCATTGACAGATTTTTGTTTAATTTTTTCCGTTTATGATCTGCCAGAGCATCAAACTGGGGACCCATAAACTTTAAACTATTGAATTAATACTTCGGTTTATCAGTCTCTTCAGCAAATGGAACAAGGGGATCCATGTGGATTAAAATTTTTCCAAACTTTTAATTTATGAAACACCCTAATATATATATATATATATAGATATATATATATATATATATATATATATAAAATTGTACAGGAAAAATCTATATACACATTTATATTAAACAATAATATTAAAGCGAGTGTTCAGTTTTCCAAATTTTAGCCAAATTCCCATACTAATTTTATATAAGCAAAACACAAGCAGCTCTCTCTCTCTCACTAAATCTAGGACAATAGTTCACGTATTTTAGGCTTAGCGTCTTTCATAGAGCATACATGGTCTACTCCATCCGCCTTATATTTATATTGTAATTAAAAGTTTATTATTATTATTATTTAAAACACCTTTGATGAAATGCAAAATAAATTTGGCAACGCATGTAATTCCTTCATATCTATATATGTATATGTATATACAGGGTGTCCGAGAATTATCTGTACAATTTTTGGCTGTTAATAAAAGTCAACCATGAAGTGTAGAAATTCCAGTGGTCCCATTTTACAGAGAATCTCATTAAGTTTTTTCTGATACCAAGTTTTGACAAGTTTTTTAGAAATTCCAGTGTGTCCGAACATTATCTGTACAATTTCATCTGTTAATAAAATTCTTGATAACACGTAAAATTCTTAAACAAGATTATTTAGAATCTGTATTTTCAAAAGTTTCTTTTATTAAAGTAACTTTGTTACAAACATTCGGTATGTGCACCATTAGTGATTCGCAAAACATCCAATCGATACTCCAAATGTTGCCATGTACGCTGCAGCATATCCACATCAATTCGCTCAATGCAGCTGTGATTCTTGCTTTTAAATCATCAATGTCTGTCACCCGCGTACATTTCTAAAAAACTTGTCAAAACGTGGTATCAGAAAAAACTTAATGAGATTCTCTGTAAAATGGGACAACACTGGAATTTCTACACTTCATGGATGACTTTTAATAACAGCCAAAAATTGTACAGATAATTCTCGGACACCCGGTATATATATATATATATATATATATATATATATAGTATATATGTGTGTGTGTACATGTGTATATATATATATGTACATGTGTGTATATATATATATGTATATATGTATATATGTCTATATATGTGCATATATATATATATATACCGTAAAGAAAGAAGCTTGTATAGGAGAACATTCCGCGCAAGATGAGAAGAGAGAACGAACAAATGAAAAAATGAGGTAACCACCCGGGAATCGAACCCGGGATCTTCCGATTGCCGGTCAGATATGATAACCACTACACCATGGTCCTCAATCGATCAGAAGTCGTAATTCCTCTACATACGCGCAGAAACCAATGCCCCGAGGGGGGCACCTCCCGCATGCTGTATCTATATATACATTTCAACTGCAAAGAACACGCAGTATAAATAACGTAAAGAACGACGCTTGTATAGGAGAACATTCCGCGCAAGATGAGAAGAGAGAACGAACAAATGATAAAATGAGGTAACCACCCGGGAATCGAACCCGGGATCTTCCGATTGCCGGTCAGATATGATAACCACTACACAATGGTTCGATTCCCGGGTGATTTCCTCATTTTTTCATTTGTTCGTTCTCTCTTCTCATCTTGTGCGGAATGTTCTCCTATACAAGCGTCGTTCTTTACGTTATTTATACTGCATGTTCTTTGCAGTTGAAATGTATATATAGATACGGCATGCGGGAGGTGCCCCCCTCGGGGCATTGGTTTCTGCGCGTATGTAGAGGAATTACGACTTCTGATCAATTGAGGACCATGGTGTAGTGGTTATCATATCTGACCGGCAACCGGAAGATCCCGGGTTCGATTCCCGGGTGGTTACCTCATTTTTTCATTTGTTCGTTCTCTCTTCTCATCTTGCGCGGAATGTTCTCCTATACAAGCGTCGTTCTTTACGTTATTTATACTGCGTGTTCTTTGCAGTTGAAATGTATATATATATATATATATATATATATATGTATATATGTGTATATGTATATATATGTATATATATGTATATGTATATATATATATATATATGTGTGTATGTATATATATATATGTATATGTATATATATATATGTGTATATATATATATATATGTATATATATATATATATGTATATATATATATATTATTATATATATATTATATATATATATATATATATATTATATAATATTATATATATGTGTATATATATATATATATGTATATATATATGTATGTATATGCATACACATATATATATATATATATATATATATATATATATATATATATATATATGGGAATGAACTCAGAATGGTTCCTTGAGTTTTTTATGATACACACAGACCGTACATGGAACAAGGAACTCTTCTGGGATAATTAAATCCACTATAGTCCGAATAAGTAATGGTTCATGACAAATACCATAGTTTTTCTTTTTCATGATGCAAGCCCGACGTGGGCAATGGGTCTCTCGCAAAGAGGTCCCATAAATATAGCTTCCCTCACCAGCTATCTGCAAAGCAGACAGGATCCAGCTTTGGGACATGGATCTAGGGTTTAAAGCAGCCTAGCCCCACTACATTTAGAACCTCAATATAAGTAAAAGACTCGTTGCATTCACGTCGGATTGAATAAATCAAAGAAAAAGGGGTAACTATTATATTTTTAGCCAAAACCAAAACTTAAACCTCAACTGGCAGAATTGAGCGTCCACTTTTCAAGGCACATAACATGTCCGTTTCATAATGGGAATGAACATATATAATTTACCATTACTTATTCGGACTATAGTGGATTTAATTATCCCAGAAGAGTTCCTTGTTCCATGCACGGTCTGTGTGTATCATATATATATATATATATGTATATATATATATATGTGTATATATATATGTATATGTATATATATATGTATGTATATGTATATACACACACACAGATATATATATATATGTGTATATATTTATGTATACGTATATATATATGTATGTATATAAACAAACACATATATATATATAAGTAAGTAATTTCGTTGAAAAATTGTACATACCTAAACCTCGATTTCGGCAACCTTAGCCAGAGGTGGAAATTGTAGCCCGAAAGTGTCTATTTTCTTTTGTCAATTTTCTGTGTGTATATATATATATATATATATATATATATATATATGTATATATAAGATGCCTTCACTTATCAATTTCGTACAACTGTTTTTCGTTCTTAAAATAATTCTTTGAATTCAGTATATTAAAATTGGCAATAAACATTATAAATATTCTACGTTACTCCGATGCGGAAATTGTAGCCCAAAAGTGTCTATTTACTTTTGTCAATCCTCTGTGTGTGTGTGAGTGTATATATATATATATATATATATATATATATATATATTATATAAGATGTCTTCACTTCTCAATTTCGTAGAAATATTTTTTCGTTCCTCTTAACAGTCATTGTTTGATTTCAGTATATTAAAATTAACAATGAACATTATAAATATTCCATGAGAATATTTATTTTTTATCTTATTAATTTACCTATAATTCGGAGGAATTACCTTCAAAAAACTAAAAACAACTCTTTATTCCAAGACAAAACTGTGTAACAGGTGAAGCAGGTGAATTGCTTGAGACTCGAATGCAACGAGCGAGACATGTAGGAATGCGGATCTTCACTTTCTAATCCTGACAAAAATCTCTCTCTCTCTCTCTCTCCTATCTCTCTCTCTCTCTCTCTCTCTCTCTCTCTCTTTCTCTCCTTTCTCTCTCTCTCTCTCTGTCTCTTAGGTTATTTTGATTCCCGCCAGCTTGTAGCAGCTGGGGAGAATCCACCTTTCTTCTTTTTTTTCTTTTTTTGTTGGCACTTTGGGGTGGGCGTGAGGGTAGCAACAAAATGGGGGTCTTGCAACAAGTGGAAGGGGGTCTTGCCACAATGGGGAAGGGAGAGGGAGTCTTGCAACAAATGGGGAGGGGGTTTTGCATTGCAATTGCACTCTCCATTTTTGCGCCCATACTACTGTGGAATTATAACAGATATGTCGTTTGCGATGCAGAACTGGAATTACTTCGTAAGCATACCTTTTACGGAGGAGTCTTCCGTAAAAGAGATTGTCTCAAATATAGGCTTAAATAAAGCCATACAAAACAGTCATCCAAACTATTAAATGAAAAATATCTATTTTTTCATCACTTTAATGGGAAATATGAGTATTACACCAAAGAAAAAATTTATTAAACTGAAGCTTTAAAATTTTAGTACGGAATTCCACCATTGTTAATGTATATACATTGTATGGGGCTATACAATGGTAAACAACCAAACCTTCTAGCTCGAATTTACGAATCACAGATGTTTGACTACCTTACGAAACCGCGACATTTTCACATTTTCAGTCGTGGATGGCATTTAACCTAATCTGAATAATCTAATTAACTTACATAACGTAAATAAACCTAGTCTTACCTAACCCAATCTTCTTTACCTTTTTCGGATCACCTGAAGATTAGGGCCTCCATGTATTTTTGCTTTTTGCTTTACAGTACCAAATATAATAATTAAATTGAATGCCCGGTTAGTCAACTGTACGCTCTTGACGAATGGTGGTTAGGTTAAGTCGTGATATTTTCGTTAGTTTTAATGAAGATATCATTTGCTAATTGAGGCTGGGGGCCCTGATCTTCAGGAGATCCCCTTTTTCTTGTAATATGATATTTAATGATTTTCAATAAGATATCTGGGACCTGAAGATCAGGGCCCCCAGCCTTCTTTAGTTAGCTTTATAAGGCTAACTAACGAAAATATCACAACCTAACCTAACCAATCGTCAAGGGCGCACAGTTGACCTAACAATTGGTTAGGTTAGGTCGTGATATTTTTCGTTAGTTATCCTTATAAGGCTAACTAAAGAAGGCTGGGGGCCTTGATCTTCAGGTGATTCGATATCTGCAACTATGGCAACACTGTTGATGTCGCTACCGCACGTTCATGTCGCGATGAGCTAGACGTGATTCCTAAAGATTATCACGAAGACGTAAGGTAGCCAAGAACACACACACACACAATTCTCCAGTCGGATTTAGCTATAGTTTCAATGTGAAAATTATGTAATTTCTATAAATATTTAAGAGATATATATATCAAAAATAAAAATCGAACGACTCGACTATAAATTAAACTTGTTTTTAAACTTGAGCGAAAAAATATTAAAGAAATCTTTTTATTGTTTGAAGTTTTAGTTTTACGCAGTCAAACTTTGAAATTTAATTTATTTTATTTTGCTGTAAAAATTTTAATGATTTCAATGTATTGTACTTAATTTATATTTCATGTGACGTCACTTTGTAAATTTATTTCAACATTAATCATTTTAATCAGATGTTATAAATATAAAGTAATCCACGTTATAATTAGAAAATATAAAATTTGTCTTCGTTTACTAAAGATATACTTCGACATTTCTTCCCATATAAAGGCATCAGTAATGAGGGGCGGGGGAATGCAACGGCCGGGAAATGTTTCCCCAAGGCCTCGGATCACCCAAAATTGTAGAAGTGAATTTTAAGTATATATATATATATTATATTATATATATATATATATATACCGGGTGAACGAAAAAAACCTGGACACATTTGTTTTTCCTGCAAATTTCAAACTAGTCAAGCTAATACCCCCAAATTAGTACAAGATGTAGCCACTAGTATAATTATCATGTGCTAAAGATTTCAATGGAACTCGTATAAAACTTACCCTATTGAAATCGATGTTGTATTGGCCCCCCCTTTTTTCTTGAATTACGGCCAGTACTCTCCTTTTCCACTCATCTATGGATGACTTGATTTTGTCTTGCGACACCATAGACCAACCTCATTTCTTTGTCTCAGTGCTTCCAGGTTTGAAAATGGTTCCCTGCGACCATGGTACACCAATAACTTCAGCTCATTCCACACGAAGTAATGCAGAGGATTTAAGTCAGGAGAATTTGGTGGCCATTCTTCACTTTTTATGAATTCAGGAATGTTAGCCATCAAAAGTTCTTGAGTTGCCTTGGCTGAATGAGATGGTGCATTGTCTTGAACAAAAATAAAATCTTCGTTCGGGTACAAGTCTTGGCATTCCATTAAAAGTTCTCTGAGGTGTTCAATGTAATTTTGCGAGTTCATTTTTGTTTTCTGTGGATCAGTAAAGAATAATTTGTTTTTTTCATTGTAAGAAACACCACAAGATACCATTAATTTCTTGGAAAATCGTGAAATTGGATGATAAAGACGGTCTGGCGGGATTTCCGATTTTGAAGTTAATGCACTAACTCGGTTGTTTTGTGGATTTGTTGATACAGTTAATGTAAAGGCGGACTCAACTTGAAAAAAAACATGCGTTTAATGTCTGCTAAATTAAGGGAGTAGTCAGCTTCACAAAATCTCGCTGTTTATTTCGTCAAGTTAAATATTTTATAATTAAGAAACAGCCAAAGATAACACTGGTCAACAACAATTTTGTCACAAGGGTTTTGATGGGTGTTCTAAGTGTACTTTTTCATGCTGAATCTAAATATGAAATCAGATTTTTTCTATCAGGCTTAGTTTACTTGTGACGCTATGTTCATTTTTTCCTCATTTAGCATGATCACCGGATAAAAAAATAATAACATATTATATATAATTAAGTATATAACAATATTATAATATAAAACATTATAAAAATAATAAATATAATAATATATTATATTAATTAATATAACTATAATAAAATATATTAATATTAATATATATGTTGTATTAATTTTTCTGTAAAATTAGTACAATTTATTCCTTTGGGGAGATAGTTCTGATAATGCTGGCAGGATAAATTTGGTCGGAGCAGCAGACTGTGCAGGTTGAAACATGTTTGTACCTGTTCAGACATGAGCCTAGTTTCTGTGTGTAGAGCAGCTCCAAGTCAGTCTGCTTGTAAATGTCACAGTGTTAACAGCTAGTGTCTGTTGCTTCTTGTTAATTTTACACCAGTGTTGTATTCATATAGATGTTTTGTAATGCCGCGGAACTGTCTGAATCATCCTAATTCCTTTTGTTATGTATGTGGTGATCTAACTTTAAAATCCCAGAAACGTAACTTTACACCATTAGTAAAAAAATGCTATGAACTTTATTTCGGATGTAAAGTAGGCGATCAGGACAAGAGTTGGGTCCCTCACATTTGTTGTGTGACATGTGTAAGACTACTTACAGGATGGCTAAACGGTTCACGTCACATGCCATTTGCTATTCCAATGATTTGGAGGGAACCCAAAGATCACACAACAGACTGCTATTTCTGCCTGGTAAATACAAAGGGGATCACTTCAAAAACAAAGAGCCTTATGAAATACCCTAATCTACCGTCTGCAATGAGACCAGTTCCCCACAGTGCTCAACTTCCAGTACCAAATCCTCCTGAACATGTAAGTTTAAGTGATGAGGAATCAAACGTAGCTGTAGCATATCACGAGGAAAAAGATGAAGACATTTCTGATCCAACATTCCAGGCTACCTGTTCCTCCAATGAACCACATTTACTGTCACAAGGAGATCTAAATGACCTAGTTCGTGATTTGAAATTATCTAAGAAGCAGGCTGAACTTTTAGGTTCAAGATTAAAGGGTTGGAATCTACTGCAACGTGACACTAAAGTTTGTTTTTTCCGCAGCCGCCATGATGAATTCAAAGAATGGTTCTCCCATGAAGATGGACTTGTGTTTTGTAAAGATGTTAATTCAGTCATGGAGGCTCTTGGTCATGAACATAACGTGGATGAGTGGCGATTGTTCATTGACTCCTCAAAAGTCAGCTTGAAAGCAGTCCTTCTTCACAACGGAAATAAATTTCCTTCTGTACCTATTGCACATGCTGCAAACATGAAAGAGTCATACGACAACATGAAGTTGCTTTTAGAAAAGTTTCAGTATCAGAAATATAAGTGGAATATCTGTTGAGATCTGAAGGTCATTGCACTTTTGCTAGGGTTGCAGCTAGGTTACACCAAGTACTGTTGTTTTTTATGTGAGTGGGACAGTAGGGACAAGCAAAACCACTACGTTAAAGAAGGATTGGCGAAAACGCACCTCATTTGTTCCAGGCAAGAAAAATGTTGTGAATAGTTCACTTGTTGACCCTGAGAAAGTGTACCTTCCTCCTTTGCATATCAAGCTTGGACTTATGAAAAACTTTGTTAAAGCGATGGATAAAGCGCAAACAGGATTCACATTAGGGGTTAAAACCGGTATTGAAATACCGGTATTAATACCGGTATTGAAGAAGTACAAATAGTACCGATACCGATATTATAGGTTTTCGGTATTGACAAAAATTGCTATTGTAAAATTTAGGCAATATAGTCCTCCGATGGGCAAATAAACTGTTTTTGGAGGATTCGGAGAAAAAAAAAGTTTCGGGGTATTTTGCAGTTAACCTCTTTTTTTCGTTTTCTATTCCTTTCTATCAAAGAAAACTATTTATTGCACTAGCTTTAAGAGTGATTCATTCAACTGTAGCCATTTCTTCAACAGAGTGGGAAATTATTGAAAACCTTTATGACACCTTACGTCCTGTTGAAATAATTCTTAAAGGGTTATGCTCGAAAGATGCATCACTCCTGACAGCTGAATCATCAATGAAATTTATTTCAAAGAAACTAGGAGAGAAAAATAATCCAATAGCAAAAGAGTTAAAAGATTGTCTTAGAAATCGTTACATTTCAAGAAGACAGCAAGACATTGTACGTAGGTTTAATCAAATATCTTCATAATCCCGAAGTTTTAAAAGTTCAAGAAGAGGAAAGTTTTTCTGTTCCATCAAAATTAGTTCTCAAAAGAACTGCAGAAAGGCTCCATAAAGACTTTTCCCTAAGAATGTGGTTGATTTGGAGATAGAAATGGAAGAACAGGAATTTCCATGTAACCCTGAAAATGTAGCTGCAAATAAGACTGAAGTGGAAGCAGATTCATTACTGAGTGAATACATGCAAGAAATGGACAAACTAGGAAAAGTGCCATCTAAAAAAAATTCCATTGATTTTGATGTTACTAATGAATTTAAAAGCTTGGAAGTTACTTTACAGAGAAGTGAGAATTTAGAGAAGCTGTACAAGGCACTGCTTTCAATTAAACCTACAAGTGCAGAATCAGAAAGAGCCTTTTCTGCTGCAGGCCTATTTCTGACGAAACTGAGATCAAGTCTATCTGAACAATCCCTAGATGCTCTTTGTTTCCTCAAAGCATACTTTCAAAATCAAACTAAGAAATAAATATTTAGATACTCATAATTTCTATCTACCCAGTAGTTGTATAATAATATGCTAAAAAAAATTCAAATAATATTTTTATTACAATTTAGTAATTTACTGTATAAACTTTTTCGAATAGAATGCCATCTATTTGGAGTTGGGTCATTAATTTATAGTAAATGGTGAGTACTGCAAGTCCCTCAGACTTGTGGGAGGGTTGGTAGGGTGGCACCATAATAAATCAAAATAAATTATTTTTCATAATACCGGTATCAATACCGGGATTAGCATAATTGCCTCCAAATACCGGTATTGAAAATTTTCGGTATTATGCAAGCACTAATTCACATACTTGAGAAATAAGTTTCCCCGGATCAGTGATGCCAAGATTAAAGAAGGCATTTTTGTAGGCCCTCAGATCAGAGAATTGTTAAGAGATGAGAGATTTGAAGGAGAGTTGAATGAAGTCGAGAAAGCTGCGTGGCAGAGTTTCAAAAGTGTCTGCACAAATTTTTTGGGAAATCACAAGGCCGAAAACTATCCTGAAATAGTAGGAGATCTTCTTAAGTCTTACCAAGCAATGGGGTGCAATATGTCATTAAAGGTTCATTTCTTGGACTCTCACTTGGACTTTTTTCCGGAAAACCTGGGTGCGGTAAGCAACGAACATGGTGAGCGTTTTCATCAGGATATTTCTGCCATGGAAAACCGTTACCAAGGCAAATGGAGCCCCAGTATGCTGGCTGACTATTGCTGGACTCTTAAGAGAGACATGCCTGAGGCAAAGCACAGCAGAAAATCAAAACAAGCTACTTTTTAAACTACAGGTATGTCTTTTCGATCATATTTTAATAAGTATGTAACTATATGGGTTTTTAAAAATTAAATTGCATGTCACACAAAAACCAGACCTGATAGAGAAATTTTACAAACTTATTTGGATTCAGCACAGAAAATACTATAAGAATAAGGTATTTTCATTCTTGGGACACGAAAAAAAATTTTTTTTGTTGCCCAGTGTAATTAACTGAGGTTTTCAGCACATGATAACCATACTATTGGCTACATCTTGTACTAATTTCGGTGTATTAGTTTGAATAGTTTGAAATTTGTAGGAAAAACAAAAGTGTCCAGGTGTTTTTCGTCCACCCGGTGTATATATATATATATATATATATACAGGGCGTCCCAAAAAAATGTACACACACTTTAACAGCTGATAGCTCAATTGATGTTTCTTTCTTTCCAAGTTAAACCCATTAGAATTAATAATGGCAGTCAGACTAAGCTTTGAACAAAGGAAATTCATTCTAAAATGCTACTGGAAGTGTGAAAACGCAGTTGAAGTGCAAAGACAGTTTAGGAGGGAGTTTCAAACAGATCCACCAACGCGACTTACCATCACTCGAATTAGAGATAAGTTTGAAGCCGATGGAACTGTTCAGAATGTCCACAAGAAGCGATCCGGAAGACCACGGACATCGACAAGCCCCACAAAGCAAGAAAGAGTACTGGAAACGTATCACCAAAGTCCAAGAAAATCTGTGCGGCAAGCGAGTCGTGAGGTAGGAATTTCAGAATCGTCTGTCCAACGCATTTTGAAGCGCTGTCAATGGAAAAGTTACATTCCAAGATTAGTCCATGCTATTAATGAAGATGATCCGGACCGAAGAGTGGAGTATTGCGAGTGGTACTTGGCACGATGTGGATGTGGATTGGACGAAGGGGTTTCGTAGAATACCCTCCGCGTTCACCAGACCTCACACCACTAGACTTTTTTTATGGGGATACTTAAAAGACAAAGTCTACGCTATAAAACCTGCAACAGTCGCTGAATTGAGAGCAGCCATTGAACGAGAATGCACACAAATACCAAACGAAATGTTTCGTGATGTTTGCGATTCCATTGCTTCGCGTTATCAGCAGTGCCTGGACCAGAACGGACGTCAGTTTGAAAACAGGCGTTGACAAAACAATAAAATAATGTCTGTAGATTCTATTACATTTTGAAAATGAAATGTATTTTAATAAACACTGCCTTTATAATTATTTAAAGTGTGTATACATTTTTTTGGGACGCCCTGTATATATGTAAAGAACGACGTTGTGTAGAAGAGCGTTCCGCACAAGATGAGGAGGGAGAACGAACAAATGAAAAATGAGGTACCTCCCAGGAATCGAACCCGGGATCATCCGATTGTCCGTCAGATATGCTATCCACTACACCAAGGACCCGATCAATCAGAAGTCGTAATTCTCCTACATACGAGCGGAATCAAATGCCATGAGGGGGCACCTTCGCATGCCGTACATATATACATATATACGTATATATGTACGGCATGCGAAGGTGCCCCCTCAGAGCATTTGATTCCACTCGTATGTAGGAGAATTACGACTTCTGATTGATCGAGGCCCTTGGTGTAGTGGATAGCATATCTGACCTGCAATCGGATGATCCTGGGTTCGATTCCTGGGAGGTACCTCATTTTTCATTTGTTCGTTCTCCCTCCTCATCTTGTGCGGAACGCTCTTCTACACAAGCGTCGTTCTTTACATTAATTATACTGTGTGTTGTTTGCTGTTAAAATGTGTGTATATAATATATATATATATATATATGTATATATATACTTTCAGAAGAGAAGACTGGAGAAAACTGCAATGAAACATAGTGACTTGACCAATGATTCCCAATGTTTTGTGATTGAAGGCATCCCTTATTATCTATTCTTGTTTCGCTGCACTCCATTGGATTTTCGTCTCTCGTTGTTCAACATCTACCCTCTCTCTCTCTCTCTCTCTCTCTCTCTCCGTTCCCAATGTCACGTAACTTCAAAATGAACGTGTTCAGTTTCCTGATGAACGTATTAAATCGCGAATGTTTTGTTTCACTTCAAATTTCCATTTCTTTAGTGACTTTTGAGTTTTCAATTACTGATTTTTGTTATTTTCATGAAATTTCGCTACATCCCAGTTGGAAAATATTACCGCAGACAGTTTGGACTGTTGGATCGTGGGTGCGGACACAGTTACAAGGTTTATACTTTCATGTTTATCGAATGTTATATCGAAATACACATTTAAAATGAAAACGATAAAACTCCTATAAAAATTATTATTAGACTGTCTACTCTTTTGTACATTATCAAATGCAGATAGGCAAACTTAATGTCATAAATTGTTGACGAGCCGACATATTCATCCATCAACACTTTATAATTTACACCTTTATCTAAACGTCTTATAATGTCCACTTTCTGATTTAGAGTCAACACAACTCTCTCTCTCTTATGTTTAGAACTTGTTGATGGTTTTCTTGACGCCATTATTCTCGGATGGGTTAAATTTCAGGAGATAAATTAAGATAACTTTTCAATGGTGAGAAGCCACCTTGAATGACCAAATTAATATGGCGAATTATTTTTATACACAGGCGCCACCAAGTGGCAGCTCCCAGAAACGTCTGGATCTTATGCGCCATCTAGTGAGATGCTTTGGAAGCTTCCCAGGATGTTCTACATTTTACCGGATGGCGTTGGAAAGCTTCCTTGTTTCTAGATTGGTGAATTGTATTGGCGTAATATGAAATTTGCAGGTTTCTAAGGTTTTCCGGATAGCTGATTGCTTGATAGTGCAGGTTTTACTGTACCAAGGATGAAAGTGGATGTACAATCATCCTATATGCTGATTTCCTTGATCACTCTAGTGCATTATTTAAAGAGCTAAACCTACTAAAGCTCAATGATGTAATCAAACTGGCACATTTTATTTTTATTTACTAGTGTAAGAACAAACTCATTAATTTACAATGGGTAAATAAATATTTTGTAACTCATCAAGAAATTCACTTGTATCAGACCAGAAATAGATCAAAGCTTGTTATTCCTCAATAACACATTTCTTGGGATTGTTCAGTTCTTATCTTTCATGTATAATATTGGTTTCTTTGTATGGTATTGGTATAATGCCTTCAATGGTGACCTTGCATTTGTCATGTCAGTAGTGATAATTTAAGATTAATACAAACTTTAATTATTAATAATACTTATTTGCTTATTTATTGTTAATTAATAACAACTAGCTGTTTATTTTTAATAAGAGCCCAGTAAAGCCTAAAGCTTAAGGGCCAAATTAAATGAAATAAATAGTCGAGCTTCACAATTATTCATGCCACTGTAAAACGAATGTATGTACTTTTTATTAATAAAGGTTATAAAATTTAAAAAAAAAATATATGCAAATGATTTTTAGTTTCTTCACTGAGGCAAACTGAATGAAGTGAATGAAAGAATAACAGATTCAGATTTGCCTAACCTAAAATAACAGTATGACAACAAAGGCTTGAAAATAAATCCAGTAAAATACAGTGCATATTCATAGGATCAAAACTACTGTATATCTACATTGCTTTCTTCCTCGGCCCAAAAAGTTCTCATTTTTGTACAAAACACATTTCAAAAGTTTCCATAAAAACTTTATAAAACAGGATGAAAATTCCTAACTGTTCTTCTGCATTATATATATATATATATATATATATATATATATATATAATATATATATATATATATACTGTATATATATATATGGGGTGTCCCAAAAGTCCCGCCCCATAATGTACACCATATTAGCCTTCGGGGCAGGACTTCTAGACACCCTATATATATATATTCCCCCTACGCCCTGCGTATCAAAATAAAAAAAATCCGAAACAACCTCCGGGGAGACTAGGAAGGTTGAGTGTGTTACGAAAGCCTTCCTTGGTTCTCCCTTAATGTGTATACTAAATTTGGTGCAGATTACCCTCGACATTTACTGTAGACGTGTATAAACAAACATACATCGTCGTATGTAATTATGTGTAGTTATGTGAATGTGTAATCTCAGCTGAATATCCATACTGTATGAATTTATAAAGACATGTTTGTAGCTTACAACAGATAATCTGTTGGTAGTTTTTTCTATCTCTGTCTCTATATCTTTAAAGTTAGTGTACATAACTTCACTACTCTGCATTATCTAATAATGCAGAGTAAATCATAAAATAAATCATAAAATAAATCATAAAATTTGCCTGTTAATGACAATTCTGTGTTATATAAGTGCAGAGCAGGAGAAAAGTCTTTAAGAATTTTATACATACAAATAATTTGTTAATAATAAATAAATTAATAATAAATAAATTTCAATGATATCACTGCAGTGTATGCGATACTTTTCAAAGCAACTATACAAGGCAACAAATGAACCCAGGCTAGAACAGAAAGGCCCTACACCCTAGCCCCAGTAGGCACCATGTCAGTAAGGATGGAATAGAGCAATGAAGAAAAAATGCATCTTATATCGTTGGTTATTTCTTATAATAATTGTGGAGAAAGTTTGCGTTTATTTCAAGAAAAATCTGACAAACCACCACTAAATGCATTACTCTTCGATACTGGAAGATCAAACTTTTGGAAACAGGGAACCTGGTAAAAGATCGTCCAAGAAGCGGAAGATCAGTAACGGCGACAGGAGACACCAACAAAGAAAGAAAATGTCTTCGCCACTTTTCAAGTCGATCCAACAACTTTAACGAGAAAAGTCGCAGAGGAATTGGGTAGTTCCAAAGTTTCAGTAGCAAAAATATTGAAATCACAGGGGTACCACGATTACAAAACCATTTACTCTCAGCTCATACGACGATGATTTTGATAGACGGTTGCGTTTGGTGAGACAATAAGACAAAAGTTCAACAGGGATCCACATTTCCTTCGAAAGATCAAATTTTCAGATAAAGGTGACTTCGACTTAACGAGTAAAGGAAACGTTCACTACTGGGCGAAAAAATCCCCAAAATACGATTGGGCAAACCCGTCAAAACAGCTACACTAACAGTCTCAGCGTGCATTGGTTATTCAGGAGTCGTTTCCTTTGACATATCGAGAGATATGATGGATGGAAAACGCTTGCCAGATATTGAGAAACAAAGTTTTACCACAGTTTAGTAATGGCGTTGGCAGGAATTGGTTTTATCAGCATGATGATGGAGCGCCGCCACATTACTCGGCAGTTGCCCGTGAGATTCTGAATATGAACCTTGAAAGAAGATAGCAAAACAATAGGTAATTAATAGATTATATTATCACTGGACAGTTGGGCGGCTCGTTTTTACACTTTTTTCGATATTTGATTGGGGGTAGTGCGGAAAAGTTGCGATTTGGAGAGAAAATAAAGTGTGTAAAATTTTTTTGATCTACGTCAATACCTTCCGGTGGCAGCGAGTCCTTAAAAATCGAAAAATAGGTCTAAAAACACATAAAAATACGATATTTGAAAAAAATATTCATAATTATATTTGTGAGTATTTTTGAACGGGGTAGATTGGAAAATGGTTTTAAAGACTTACAAAATAAACAATAAAAATTTCAGCACAATCTGTTAATAACTTCCGGTGGCGTCTTAGCCGTTAAAATATCCAAAATATTGATTTAAAGCAAGTTTTAACAAGATGTTATACAAATGTTAATTCCGGTATATTTCTGTGCAAACAACCCTGAGAACACTATTATAGGCTTGAATAAATTAATAGCAGTCATTGAACAATGAACATAATATAAAATGCACACTGTGCATTGCACACTGCACACTGCTACATCCCCCGTTCCCTACCCTAGATAAGCTGGGAAAGGAAGCGACGTTGTCAGTTGTTGTGTGTCACGTGTGGCGAGAGGTTGTGTTATAACTTGTTCATCAACCGTGGTATATCACCATTTACCCGCAGTTAGTTGGTAAATATCGTAAATAGATTTATAATGTCTGAAAAGAAACCTTCAAAAGTAACCAGAACGTTAGCAAAATGCCATAGCATCGGTCAACCAGCAGATTTTGTTAATAATGTTCTACCTACTTATGGAGATGTGCTAAGAGCTTATCTCTGGCACCGGAACAACAGAAAAACGACAGGCCAAGATCCTCCATTCCAGATTATTGCCAATGACATCATTTCCAAACTTCAAGAGATATGGCTCACAGCTTCAATCCCAACTTTATCAAGGAAAAGAATACATGATATGCTCAAAAACTATCATAATAAGTACAAGACCTTACTTAAAACAGGTAAACTAAAAAGGAATTCTGAAAGTTACAAAAGTAAATTGAAGTCATTTCAGGAACATTCGGAACAACTATTTGATATTGCTTCTTGTAAATGTGGCAATTGGAATTCTTGTTTTTGCTGTAAAGAAAAAAAAGTGCCCCCAAATGAAAGAACATTTTTAGAAGATCAGGGTACAATGTACTAACCATTTACCCGCAGTTAGTTGGTAAATATCGTAAATAGATTTATAATGTCTGAAAAGAAACCTTCAAAAGTAACCAGAACGTTAGCAAAATGCCATAGCATCGGTCAACCAGCAGATTTTGTTAATAATGTTCTACCTACTTATGGAGATGTGCTAAGAGCTTATCTCTGGCACCGGAACAACAGAAAAACGACAGGCCAAGATCCTCCATTCCAGATTATTGCCAATGACATCATTTCCAAACTTCAAGAGATATGGCTCACAGCTTCAATCCCAACTTTATCAAGGAAAAGAATACATGATATGCTCAAAAACTATCATAATAAGTACAAGACCTTACTTAAAACAGGTAAACTAAAAAGGAATTCTGAAAGTTACAAAAGTAAATTGAAGTCATTTCAGGAACATTCGGAACAACTATTTGATATTGCTTCTTGTAAATGTGGTAATTGGAATCTTGTTTTTGCTGTAAAGAAAAAAAAGTGCCCCCAAATGAAAGAACATTTTTAGAAGATCAGGGTACAATGTACGCTGATCTTCTAAAAATGTTCTTTCATTTGGGGGCACTTTTTTTTCTTTACAGCAAAAACAAGAATTCCAATTACCACATTTACAAGAAGCAATATCAAATAGTTGTTCCGAATGTTCCTGAAATGACTTCAATTTACTCTTGTAACTTTCAGAATTCCTTTTTAGTTTACCTGTTTTAAGTACAGTAAGGTCTTGTACTTATTATGATAGTTTTTGAGCATATCATGTATTCTTTTCCTTGATAAAGTTGGGATTGAAGCTGTGAGCCATATCTATTGAAGTTTGGAAATGATGTCATTGGCAATAATCTGGAATGGAGGATCTTGGCCTGTCGTTTTTCTGTTGTTCCGGTGCCAGAGATAAGCTCTTAGCACATCTCCATAAGTAGGTAGAACATTATTAACAAAATCTGCTGGTTGACCGATGCTATGGCATTTTGCTAACGTTCTGGTTACTTTTGAAGGTTTCTTTTCAGACATTATAAATCTATTTACGATATTTACCAACTAACTGCGGGTAAATGGTGATATACCACAGTTGATGAACAAGTTATAACACAACCTCTCGCCACACGTGACACACAACAACTGACAACGTCGCTTCCTTTCCCAGCTTATATAGGGTAGGGAACGGGGGATGTAGCAGTGTGCAGTGTGCAATGCACAGTAGGGTGGAGTGAAAATGGCCAAAATTTTTTTTTGGTGAATTTTAACTTACTTGAGGTTTTAAAAGTTGCCAATGGACTAATAGAACAATATGCAAAAAAGTTTATTAAAATCAGACAATCTTTTGATCGACCACCAGACGTTATAAGTTTACAATAATATACGATTTTGCACAAAAACACCTAAAATACGAGTAAACATCAGACTATATATTTTTAGTTATTTTGGCACACTATCATGCTAACGATAGAGTCTGAGTTATGCATGCATGGTTAATTCAGAATTGATAGTCACGTTTAGACTCAAGTTTCGGCATAAGCTGCCGAGAAGCGACGCGAGCCCGAATAAATCCATGGCGGGACGTCTCGCCACACACAGCGGCTGAAGCTTCGGTAACTAGGTTCACGCATCTTTCCACCGCCTGTGTGTGACAAGGGAAGCGAGGGAAGAGGACACTTGGTGAAATTTGAGCAGAGATCATGTCGTTCAATTCGTTGTCCGTCATATCCATCGTAACAGGAGGCTCCGTCACGGTCAAAGTCTGCCAATCGACCATGTCCTGGTATTCGGTCGCGTCGAGGTTGAGCGGTGGCACTCGAAACCTGCGGATTTTGTTTGCAGACACATGTGATCTTGCCTTCATGATTCTTCTGAGTCCGAGTTCCCTTATATGTGGTCGCTCATCTGTGATCATGGCTAATAGCACGTTCTCGGGGTGTCCGCAGAAGCCGTTTCGCCGAATCACCGGGTCGACGACTTTCTTTAGAGAGGAGCTGAGGTACCGTGTTCTCACCATCATCCCGTGCAGATGTTTGGCTCCATCTTTGCATGATGGCTGCGTCTTGATGGCGAACCATGTTGGGGCGTAGACCCGGATGATGAATGTGACAAGAGTTTTGATGTTGTTGGATGGTGCATCGAGGCCAACATAGAGGCGGAGGATTCTGTTGGCAGTTGTCAACCATCGCGAGTGGTTCAATGGTCCCGGTTTTCGCAATGCTAGATCACAGGGACAGTGTCCTTCACTGACAGCTTGACACATCTGCCACAGGTACTGCTGGTCAGTGCTCAGGTCCTTCACGTCAACATGCGGCAGTGGCTGTAATGGAGATATAGGTTCATACGATGTTATATGGAGTTCCGTGCATGCTGTGAGAGATTTCCCTATCGGTCCTGAGAAGCACTTAGGTCCTGTAGTTGCTCCATCTAAATGCTGAAACAGGTGTCGCAGGGGGAGCTCGTTAGCATGTAATAAGCACACGAGCCATTGCAGCGGTTTTTGTAGTAATTCCTCAAGCTGCCGAATAACTCCGCCATTATGTCCAGTGTTGACAGCGGTTCCGTCGCATCCGACGACTTTCACACTGTCGAGATCCACACTTCGCGCAGCCAAGCATTCAAAGATTACTTTGGAAATCGCCTTGCTTGATCCACTTGACGGCGTCACGTGGCCAAAGTACGATGAACCTGGTTCACAAATAATGCTGACGTGCTCTTCTGTATCTCTGTCCCGGTGGCCATGTCCTGCGGCGTCTCGTACATTTTTCATCGTTCTATCCTTTCGACCGTCGAAGTACAATCCAGGCAAGTCTGTCATACTGCTGTCTAGTTTTGTCAGTTCTTGACGAGTTCTACTTCTTTCTCGGCGAATTTTACTACGATCAATGACTTTGGAGGTGTCATTTGTAGACACAATTCCAATGTCTTGTAGCACGGATGAGGCAATAACGGCTGCTGCTCGATCTGAGACGCCCGTTCTATCGCACGCTTTAGCCAAACATGGTAATCGTACAGTCATCGTCATTCTTTGACGTTTACTCTCCAGTGTCGATAGATCAGGTTTACAGTGTGACTTAGATAGGGTGTATTCTTCGTCGCTGTTGTCGGTGTCGTCGTCCTTGTCTTCCTTTGTAGCTTCCAGAATTGCATTGCTGCTTCGATTGTTCTTGGTGAATGCTGTGTCTTCTCGATTCACAGACTTTCCTGGATATTTTCTTCTGTAGCTTTGTTGTTTCCACCAAATCGATGCCTCCTATAATCATCTTTCTGGCTCCTCTCTGGTCCTCTAGAAACTTTCTTTCTTTGAGTGGTACTTTGTCCGCTCTTTCGCACTTACAGCTCATGACGAAATCTACACATTTGCATTTGCTAATGTCGAAGAGTTTATCTGCGTCTTCTCTGAACTGTTCAAGTTGTTGCTTGTAGTTGTCGTTGTCCTTCCGAGCCTTGTATGGTTTCAAGATTTTCTTGTATTTCTCGTTGTACGGTCTGAGCGTTTCAATCACTCGTCCGTGCGTCACGGTCGGAAGAGACGCTTTCTCCCAAATAAGTTCAACATCAACGCAAACTTTTTTGGATACTTCGGCGAACGGTGGATATTTGTTATTCTTCGTTGTCAGCTGTTGTCTTGTATGGATGTAAGCCTTCATAATATCAGCGTAGGTGGGAAGAACATTTGTGGGTATCTCGCGTGGCGCGCCAAAAATCACACATGCCGCCTTCTCCCTCGTAATAATTTCCATTCTGAAAAAAAAAACAATTATTATAAATTGTAAGCAATGTAAGACTATTAAAGAATTTCTGCAAGAAAAAGAAATATCAAATTAATACTGTCACACTCACTTGTCAAACACCTATAAACAGATATCAATATGTAATTAACTTACTTTTAATATCAAGTTTCACGAAAAAATGATGATAACAGCACAAATAACCTTCAATTCTCACTGCCACATGTGCACTGAGCTTGGCGGAGCAGCCGCGCTTTGCATATTACTCACTCTCCCCCCACTCCCAATCTCCCATCCCCTCTGACTCACGGACTGCATATGTTATCGCACCAAATCACTACTATCACTGAAACTAGCATTAAATCAATGTATGGTTAACTAAACTCTTTTTATCTCACTTACTCACATCAGCTCTAATAATTTGGCCACCCTCTGTAATTGCCATTAATTTACATTCCACACATGTTGTAATCTTAAATGTCAACCTCAAGTATGCAATAACACAGTCTACAGCAAACTAAGCTGTTAATTATTTGCATAAACATGGATGAAAGACCAGCATCTTGGATGACTCCTGATGGGCAAAGCGATCGTTAAAACATGAAATATGCCATATATTAAAATCGCTGGTGGTCAATCAAGCAATGCTTCAATTGTATTATAATTTCACATGCTTGTTT
The DNA here is from genome assembly GCA_023014485.1 of Bathynomus jamesi. Classification (NCBI taxonomy): domain Eukaryota; kingdom Metazoa; phylum Arthropoda; class Malacostraca; order Isopoda; family Cirolanidae; genus Bathynomus; species Bathynomus jamesi. The sequence continues at coordinate 553,847 of JAJOZX010000023.1, read as the reverse complement.
CTAAAGCCCATTGGCAACTTTTCCATACTCAAGTAAATTAAAAATCCAAAAATGATATTTTCACTCCACCTTAATGCACAATGTGCATTTTATATAATGTTCATTGTTCAATGACTGCTATTAATTTATTCAAGCCTATAATAGTGTTCTCAGGGTTGTTTGCACAGAAATATACCGGAGTTAACATTTGTATAACATCTTGTTAAAACTTGCTTTAAATCAATATTTTGGATATTTTAACGGCTAAGACGCCACCGAAAGTTATTAACAGATTGTGCTGAAATTTTTATTGTTTATTTTGTAAGTCTTTAAAACCATTTTCCAATCTACCCCGTTCAAAAATACTCACAAATATAATTATGAATATTTTTTTCAAATATCGTATTTTTATGTGTTTTTAGACCTATTTTTCGATTTTTAAGGACTCGCTGCCACCGGAAGGTATTGACGTAGATCAAAAAAATTTTACACGCTTTATTTTCTCTCCAAATCGCAACTTTTCCGCACTACCCCCAATCAAATATCGAAAAAAGTGTAAAAACGAGCCGCCCTACTGGACAGTATACAGTAGATATCAATATCCTGAGATCAGTAGTTGAATTAGTAAAATCGGTTAAAATGTAACCTTACCATATGGTGCAGGTTTGGTGTCAGTCATCTGTAACGTGAATAACAAAAACATAATAGCTTTCTTCTTATTTTTTATTGCTCCATGGTAACACTTTCAAAATGCTATTCTATCATCTGCTTGTCATGTCCAGTAACTTAAGGAAAGAAGATACTGAAATAATCAAATATCTATAAAATACAAGGGTGCCAAACTTGGTAACGTGAGTAACGATGTAACGTGAGTAACAATTTATCAAAGGTGTATAACGTGAGTAAAAAAATCTTTGTGTGTAGAGATCATCAGTGATCTACATTGTCACCAGAGGCTGGAGCTGCACCCAGCACCTGGGAACGAAGTTGACACAGATGGCAGCACTTTCAAGGCTATTTTACCCATAATGCTTCACAAACATCCACTTCTCGAAGAGAACAGAAAGTAGACTGCAGACAACTAATAGTTAACAGAATTTCTCTATCGATTACCATCATTGGACCTGAAAGGTAATTTTTCCAACCCTGGCTGAAATTTTTCTGTGTCGTCCAGCCCATCAAAATGGGCAAGGTTTCATCTCTAGGTATGGACACATCTTAGATGTAAAGGGAACAGCTACATGGCACGTCTTGAAAAAATCATGAGGAAGGAAAACTCTCGAAAGTTGTTGTTGGTTAGCCGATCAGCCCACCCTGATCGAGCAAGCCGGCGGCACGCAGGTAACCGATCGCCTTCTCCGGAGTGGACCAGAGTTTCAGCGCACTGGTGATGTTGTGTTGTGTTCGTTGTTGTGCTAGAGCGGTACAGTCTGTCATAATGTGTTCAGTGTTTGTGGTGTGTCCTGGCACAGGTGGCAGGTGTCGTCTGTGGAGTTGTCTAGTCTGTGTTTATATGTCTGTAAGTTAGGATGATGTCCACATCGGAATCGTGCTAAGTTAACTCGATCCGATCTGCTCAGGCTGGTCTCTGACCTGTCAATGGGTGGCGGCTTCGCACCTAGGACCGCATTCGGACCGAGTCGTGTCAATGTTTTGTGGGTTAGGTATGTGTGTATGTGTTTTCTGTTTTGTGTGATGTCCATGGGGCGTAGTATGGAATGGAGTATTTGGTTATAATGTCTCTCTGGTGTTACCTTAATGGTGTTGGATGACTCTCGAAAGTTGTTGAAGAAGGCTCATTGGAGTTATTGCAATACTATATTGCCGAACTCCTGCCCCAATTCCTTGAGCACTGCCTTACCAAGAGAGAACAGGCTGCTTCGTATCAGAAAGAACAGGAAGTTGCAGCAACTGACTGAAAAACCAAGGGAATACTTCAGGTCAACTTCTCTGAAAATTATACTTGTCAAGCACAAGATGAAATTCAGAGTGCCCACTGGAAGCAGGCCGAGGTTAGTTTGTTCACAGCTGCTTTTGGCACTCTGAAACGTTGCATTCCAAGGTTATCGCCTCCGATAATTTGACCCATGCCAAAGAAACCGTTGTCAATTACCTCGACAGACAAATGAAGGATAAACCTGAAAGTATGAAAGAACTATCAATCTGGTCTGATGGCGCCCGCTCACAGTTCAAGAATAAATACACTTTGGCAGCCATTGCAGCCCTAGAAGAGAAGTATGGAATTAAGAACACTTGGAACTTTTTTGCGATTTCCCATGGTAAGAGTCCCGTTGATGGGATCAGAGGCTCACTAAAGCGTCATGTCTGGAATATGGTAAAGACCCGCAAGCATCATGTCAAGTGTGCAACAAGCTTCACTTCAGCATCCCAGACAAGGGCAGATCTAAGCTCCTCAGTAAAGGGGGGGTCCAAAGAAAAAAGGGCACCCCCTAAAATAAGAAAGGCACAGTACTAAAAATTGTTTCTTAAAACAGACCATCAACAAGCGAGTGTAAAATCAATTAAAGCAAAAATGTCACCAGTTACTTTAGCAAATCTAGTTGCATCATTTAAAATATCTTTGTCTGGCCATTACCTTTGTCTGGTCTTTTAACCAACAATGACTTGTCCGAAGACAGACATCTTAGACTTTGAAACTCTTCCGCCTCCATATTAGGTCTATTGCCATAAGGGTTGAAATCATAAAATGAAGTAAAAGCTAACTTTCATTTACAAAAAAGTGAAACCTACAGGAACTGTCCAAAACAATCACTAGATGCAGAAATTAAATTTAAGAAAAGGCTCAGTAATGAATGTAATAGGGATCTTAATCAGTCTACTTGTGATTTTAAGTCTTTGGTGTCTGGTATAGCTTCAACACAGCTTTTGAACGCCATTCAGACGGGCAATTTGAAATGTATTGCAAGGTTGAATTTTGTTCAGAACAGGAAACTCCAAAAATTAGGATATAATACGATTAATAATCTAGCAGCTAATGATCTCATCTTTAATTATTCTTCTAAAGTTCTCAGTGATATTAAAAAATCTGCCCTTTGTAAAGGCCTGAAATTCTCCCTTACTCCAAAAAAGCTTAATTTTTACGATCATTTCCTCAACTTTGAGTTATTTTTTAAGGACCTTTTTAAACATTCATTCTTTGACGCACATAGTAAAGATTTTAACTTTTTATCTAATAATTTATGTAATTTAGCTTTTACTCCATTTTATGCTTTTAACCCTTATGGCAATATACCTAATATGGAGGCGGAAGAGTTTCAAAGTCTAAGAAATCTGTCTTCGGACAAGTCATTGGTGGTTATAAGACCAGACAAAGGTAATGGCGTTATTCTTTTGGAGAGGAATGTTTATGTCGATAAAATTTTAGATATTTTAAATGATGCAACTAGATTTCCGAAAGTAACTGGTGATATTTTTGCTTTAATTTTAAAGCAGGAAGATAAAATCAATATGTATCTTAGAAAACTTAAATATAATCTCAGACACAGCTTTTTTCTAAATTATTGGTTTCTGGATCCAGCCCACGTATTATGTATGGATTCCCTAAAATACAAAAACCTAATTGTCCACTTAGGCCAATTTTATCGGCACTAGGGACTTTTAGTTATAACCTTTCAAAATTCTTGGTTCCCATACTATCACCTATAACTTATAATTTGTATACAGCACGGGATTCTTTTTCTTTCGTTAGAGAAATTACCTCATTAAATAATAATTCTTACACAATGGCTAGCTTTGATGTAAAATCTTTATTTGCCAATGTGCTTGTTGCAGAAACTATTGATACTGTATATGTATTGACAATCTTTTTAATAATACTGATACTGTGCAGGGTTTTAATAGAGGTCAAATGAAAGAACTACTAAAATTTTCCGTGGAAGACCTTATATTTATATTCAACGGTGAATATTGCAAAGATAAGTCACTTAAACAGAGACAACAACCAGAAACACGCAGACAGACAAACGGCCAGACACAAGAAAACCTACAGACTCGACACGACCATTACACCCTTCAGTACAGACCAGACCACCAACATCATCAAAAACATTAAGAATTCGAAAGCTACTGGACCAGACAAAATATCTAACATACACCTTAAACACTTGGGCCCAGGGAGAAGGAGAATACTAGCTCTCACAAATATCAGCACATATTCATACCAATACTGTATTATTCCTGACACATGTAAACAAGGTAAAATTATTACACTACTCAAACCGAACAAAAATCCAACAGAACTAGCTTCCTATAGACCCACTACTTTACTATGCACACCTTCCAAAGTAACAGAAAGACTAATCTTACAAATCACCAACCCACACATACCACTATCGCCTACTCAACATGGATTCAGACCTCACCACTCAACTACGACATTACTCACTATCCTCACGCAGCACATCATGGATGGCATCAACTCCAGTCGACCAGCTCAACGTACACTATTAGCAACAATAGACATTAGTAAAGCATTTGATGCTATCCCACGCTTCCCTCTCATAAACAAAATACTCAACACAAACATACACAATAAAAACAAAAGGTGGCTGAGCAACTATCTTTCAGGAAGATACTTACATGTCACATTTAATGGCAAGTCATCCAAAAACAAGCTTTTTCCGAACGGGGTCCCTCAAGGCTCTGTTCTCTCACCAACACTGTTCAACTTATACATGCATGACATTCCAACACCGCTACAAATAACCTACAAACATGCATAAACAGTATACAAGACTGGCTCACACACAATACACTCAAAGTAGCGCCCAAAAAATCAATCATCACCTTGCTTACAAGCAACACAAAAGAACACCAGGTAACTCCACAATTTACACTAAACAACACCAACATTTTACACACTCACAAGATCAAAATACATGGGGTCACATACAACACATCATTATCTTTTGCAAACCACATTTTAAACATTAAAAACAAATGTACGTCAAGCCTTAACACGCTTAGGGTACTAACAGGCACAAACTTTGAACACCAGCAGGAAACAACATCACTCATATACAAACAATATATTCGCTCAGTTATGGACTATGCTAGCCAATGCTGGGCACCCATTATCTCAAACACACATATAAACACCTTACAGACAATACAAAACAACGCACTTCGCATCATTACAGGATGTACTCAAACAACACCAATAGAACACCTGCACACAGAAACAAAAATACTGAAAATTAGGGAACATTTAGACATGAGGGGAACACAATTCATGGCAGCAGCGACAACTAACCCACAACACCCTTGCCACTACATGTACAATCATGCACCAACACCTCGCACCATTCAGGTAACACCAGAGAAACATTATACCCAAATACTCCATTCCATACCACACCCCACAGGCATCACACAGTACAGAAAACACATACACACACACACACACCTAACCCACAAAGCACTGACACGACTCGGTCCGAATGCTGTCCTAGGTGCGAAGCCGCCACCCATTAACAGGTCAGAGATCAGCCTGAGCAGATCGGATCGAGTTAACTTAGCACGATTCCGAAGTGGACATCACCCCAACTTACAGACATATAAACACAGACTAGACAACTCCACAGACGACACCTGCCACCTGTGCCAGGACACACCACAAACAATTGAACACATTATGACAGACTGTACCGCTCTAGCACAACATAGAACACAACACAACATCACTAGTGCGCTGAAACTCTGGTCCACTCCGGAGAGGGCGATCGGTTACCTGCGTGCCGCCGGCTTGCTCGATCAGGGTGGGTTGATCGGCTAAACAACAACGGTGAATATTTTAAACAGACTGAAGGTGTTCAAATGGGTCTGCCTCTTGGGCACACCTTAGCTAACGCGTTTCTTTGTCATCATGAAGTCAAATGGCTGAATGAGTGTCCTTCCAACTTCAAACCGGTTTTTTATAGAAGATATATTGATGACACTTTTCTCCTGTTCAAATCACCAGACCATATTCCTTTGTTTCGTAATTACCTTAATTCTAAGCACCCTAATATTGAATTTACTTCAGCAGCTGAATCTAATAGCTCTCTGTCCTTTTTGGACATTAAGATAATAAAAACTAATTCCTCTTTTGAAACTTCTGTTTACCGAAAGCCGACATTCACCAATCTTACTACGAACTTTTCTTCCTTTATCCCTTTAGGTTTCAAACGAAATTTAATTTCGACTCTGACTAACAGAGCTTTCAATATCTGTTCAGATTACTTTAAACTACACGATGATCTAGATTTCATCCGAAAACTCTTACCAAGAATAATTTCCCTTCTAGACTGGTGGAGACTACAATAGGCAGAACCTTAAATAGACTAATAAACCCACAACTAGAGACGTAATTACAGTCCCCAAAGATTTCCTGTATTTCACTTTGCCTTATATGGGAACCTCATGTTTTAACATTAGAAACAAACTTTTAAAATTACTCAAGGAATTCTACCCACAACTATGTATAAAAATTATATTCACCCCGTCTAAATCGATTTATCATTTATTTAAATGCAAGGATGTTATTCCTACACTTCTTAAGTCATCCATAGTTTACCAATATAAGTGTGACCACTGTATGGGTCATATACAGGGTGTCTCAGAATTAACTATCTATTTCAATGAAATCGGACAAATTTTTTAAAAACACACTTTTATTTATGTTTATCATGTTTAATATGTGTTAAAAATGTATAAATTTCTAAATTTTTTTCATAATTTTATTTTCATAATTTTTTCATTATCTGGTCCAATAAAGACCGTCTGAAGTCATAGAATGGCAAAGAGACTCTCCAAAAGTTAACGTGTGGCTTGGAATGACCAAATCCAAAATTCATGGCCCATTCTTCTTTGCGGCAGCAACTGTAACAGGTACCGTCTACCTTAATATGCTTCAGCAGTTTCTCGAACCACAGCTTCTTGATGATGGCATTCTTGATAATGTTGTGTTTCAACAAGATGGAGCACCATGTCATTATGCTCTAATTGTTCGAGAATACCTCAACAGACGCCTTCCGAATCGGTGGATTGGACGTGGAGGACCTCGACCTTGGCCTCCGCGTTCTCCGGATTTGACACCCCTGGATTTCTTTGCATGGGGTTTCATAAAAACAAAGGTTTATCGCCAAAAGATCAATATTTTATCTGAACTTAAAGAACGCATCCAGTTGGCAGTGCGGGAGATAACACCTGAAATGCTTCAAAATGTGTTTCGCAGCGCTGAGGATGGATTTGAAATTTGCAGAGATACAGACGGTGCACATGTTGAAACTTCTCAATAAATTTTTGACTTATGATTTATAAATCTATTTGTTTTTGTATCATAATTTAGTAATAAACACAAAATTATGTCAGTTTTTATTAAATTTGTCCGATTTCATTGAAATAGATAGTTAATTCTGGGACACCATGTATAGGTAAACCTAAAAGACGTTTAAAATCCCATATTTACGAACATCTCGATAAATCGGTCCGTACAAATTTACCTCTTGGCAAACCACCTAATTCTTTCATACGTAACCACTCACAACAATAACCACCCAATTTCACAGTCTAATTTTGCCGTATTTGCTGCAGGAAGTTCTGACCTTAAGCTCAAAATTATGGCATCTTTGTTTATTTATAAATTAAAACCAGACCTAAATTCTGATGAATCATCGGTAGATCTGCTATGTTTAGGTTAAGGTACTAGTTTATTTTATTTATTTACCTTTCAGTTTTAATGGTTTTATATTGTTCCTAGCCATGTTTTATAATTGTAACTTTTTAACTTCACATGTATTTAACTTTTAGTTTTAATGTTTTACATTTTCTTAGCTACTTTTTATAATTTTTAACTTTATTTTAAATTGTTATCAAGCAATTTGTATTTTGTATGTGATTTGGCATTTTATTGTTTTAGCCCTGAAGATGGGATTAGTATATTCCGAAACGTTGGTACTATTAAACCTTGAAGAATGTTTATTTTTTCTATGGTGTTCCTGTTTATTATTAAACTGCGTTTTCCACGCTATCAATCAACAGCCGATATATATATATATATATATATATATATATGATATATATATATATATGATATATATATATATATATATATATATATATATATATATACATATATATATATATCTTATGCGCCTCGATGGTGTAGTGATTAGCGTCGCTGACTACGAATCCATCGGCCTCGGGTTCGAGACCCGACGGCAGCGGCGCGCAGCAAAACCCAGCTGTTCATCCTTCCACACAATAAAGAAAGTGGTTGGTAGATAAATGGGTACCCTAGGTGGCCTAGTGGTTAAGACGCTGGGCTGTTGATGGGGCGTGGTTCGGATTCCACGTTAAACTGTAGGTCTAAGATGGAGTGAAAAGCTTGACCTTCGTCAGAATGAACAATTCGGGCGTAAGCTAACCAAAGGTTATATATATATATATATTAGGGTGTGTCGAAAAAATAAATTTTTTAATTTCAAATCGGCAGGGGTCTCAAAAGTTGCGTATTAGTACAGGGAGCATTATGCCAAAATTGGACTACTTTAGTGAAATAATTATCGCTGCCCCAAGAAGTGCATTTATGCAGTAAAATAGGCATTTTATTATTTATATTTACTCATAGAGACAGTCTTATTAATGATATGAGACACTAATGTCGAATAATTTTGGTTTTTCTCGAGGTTATCGCCGTATTATTTAGCTCTTACGCATGAAAATTATGATATCAGAGGTAGATCAGCTCCGTCCGTAATTATGATTGGCTGAGGGCCGCGTGAGTCAATCTGCTCTTTGAGGACTGGCCAGTGGCCACTGGCTGCATCAGTTGCTTTGTGAACGTTCGCGTGGTTGGGTACGATTGTATTTTTTGTTTTATTTTTTTCAAAGTTATTGCCGCAAACAATTTTTTTGCCAGTGATAGTGATTCGAGTGATTTTCAAAATTAATAAATCACGAAACCCCACATCAGCCTCAAGAGGTTAATTTACCGGAAAATGTTTACTTATATCCTCTGGTAATAGGCATTGAAATTAGACTTGTAAATTTTTTCGTTTCCCTTAAAATCTTTATTCACTCATTTTTCTTATTTGTCATTGTCAGTCTTAATTTTCTTTGTCTTTTCAGGAATCTATGATTATTTGTATGATATATATTTTCAGCAAATACCGTATAGAGAACTTGATTAGTATCATAGTTGTTATGGCTCTCATTAGGAGTCAAGTTCAGTGCCCAGTTTTTGGGTCAACTTGTGAATTATCCACAAATTATTTACCCACTTATGAAGAGCTTATGAAGTTTTGTATCCTTAAGCGGATCAAATCAGAGGCACCTATGCTGTCAGCTGAAAATGCGGAAGATGTTGCTGGTGAAGTCGAACGTGTTTGGCATAAGGCCAGTATTCCAGTAATTTCTCATAAGCGCGTCGTCGAAAAAATACGAACCTACTATTACTCAAAATATCGTAATGTTTTGAAACCTTACAAGCAGCGTAAAGATACCGAATCTTACAAACAAAGGCTGTCAAATTTCAGAGAAGAGAGCAAGAGACTCTGACATTACAGCATGCAAATGTAATATAGATTCAAACACGTGTAAATGGCCGAAAGAAGACAAAGTGCCTAAAGAAGAGACATTTTTTATGTGATCAGCGTTCAAGTAGAAAAATGATGATAAGTAATGTTGATAAAATGAAAACGCAACAGTTGGTACAAAGAATGAAACGCAAATTAGAAAATGAAGAACGATGCTGTAAAGTTAAAAGAATCAGCATAAATGAAGCCAACGCTCAGTGCAGTATATCAGATATTAGCCGCAATGAAGAAGAACATATTTCTGCTAGTGAAAGAGAAGAGGAACAGCTAAAACAAGTAAGAGATCAGCCATCAACGTTTAACCAGAGAATACCGAAAGTGTATCTCCCAACTTTAGCCAGAGAAGCCGATAGACACAACATTTCAGATCACAGCGCTGAAGCTTTGGCCTCGGCTGTTCTAGAAGACAAGGGGTAATTACTGAAAAAGATACAAGAATGGTTATCGATAAAAACAAAATCAGACGAGAACGAGAAAAATGCAGGCAGCTGTTGGCACCTTGTTTTACGCCAGATACTCCTCTAGGCCTCTATTTTGATGGACGAAAAGACCGAACAAGAGTCAATGAAAAAGCAGGAGAACGATATTATCCAAAAATCACTAAGGAAGAGCATATATCTATATTGGCAGAACCCAATTCTAAATACCTTGGGCACATAACTTTACAAAAAGGAACAGCAAATGCAATCAAATGTAGAATTGTTGACTTTCTGGAAGAGAAAAGTATGCCATTAGATTCATTCGATGCTGTAGGGTGCGATGACACTGTAGTAAATACAGGTATGAAAGAAGGAGTGATAAGACTTCTTGAAGTTCACTGTCGACTTCCGATTCAGTGGTTCATATGTCTGATGCATACCAATGAATTACCATTACGCCATCTTATAGGTCACCTTGATGGTGCAACACAGGGACCTAACGCATTTTCTGGTCCAATAGGCAAAGCCTTAATGACATGCGAGCAGAACTCTGTTGTAAGACTTCAACCAATCTGTACTGAAGATACCTTACCTATCATTGGCAATCTAAAAGACTTGAGGAAGGACCAAAGATATTTACATGAAATATGCAAAGCAGTGTCATTAGGACATTGCCCAAACGAGTTAGCACAGAGGAATCCTGGTCCTATGTCGCATTCTAGATGGCTAACAACTGGAAACAGAATCCTTCGCTTGTAAATAAGTACAGAAAATCCATCTGAGAATTTTATCAAATTAACAACTTACTGTAAGAACAGTATATGCTCCAGTGTGGTTCAACATTAAAGCTTTTCCTTACTGCAATTATGGAGCAAAGCATTTCCATCTCTTGGTTAAATGCTCACGGTACTTGCAAAACAAAGAGGAATATATTATTAACGATGTAATTGGAAGAAACGCCTATTTTGTACATCCTGAAAACATTTTTCTTACAATGATGATTGCTGAACGGCCTGCAATCCGGGAATTGGCTTTACGCAGGATTGTAGCAGCTCGCAATCAAGAAAAAGAACTTCGTTCTCGGAACGTGCGTCAATTTAAAGTTCCAAAAATTAATTATGATTCTGAAGATTATGTTGATCTCATCAACTTGGTAACCCATCAAAGAACAGAGCCCCCACTTACAAAACACATCGATAACAATGAGCTTGTCTCGCTCATCGAAAGTGGTTTCAGTTCTTCCCACTTTCTGCAAAAAATGCAATGTCACACTGAAGCTGTAGAACGATGTGTGAGATTAGTAACTGAAGCCTCAATGTCTGTTTGTGGCGCTAAGCGCAGAGAGGGAATCATCACGACAACGATTGAATCTGAAGCCCTTATGGGTGTTCTTGACTCAAAAAACGATTACAAAGTGAAAACTGCTTAGACTCAAAGATAACGGCGTGTCCAATGGTTGGGCGGTTGGGTCGGCACGGGTGGAACTCGAAATGCAGCCACCTCCTCGCGGTGAGTTCTGGGTGATAAAAGCTATACCAGATAATTTTTATCAGCTCAGAGTGGCATACTTACACGAAAGTTTATAATATGATTTCATTTCTGGTGACTGGATCAAACATTCCAATATGGTGGACGGGAAATTGGCTTCCCGAGCATATTGTACCGTAGCCCATTCACAAAATTCCATCCGCCGGTAGGGATCATCTTCGCTTAATTTCTGTAGGATCTGAAGTTTATATGGATGCCATTTGTGAGCCTGAAGAATGCGATGGATGCTACTTTTCGACACTCCTGTCGCGGCGGGCAATCGCCGAAGAGAGTTAGTGGGACTCCTGTTAAAATGAGCCAGGATAGCAGTCGCTGTATCATCGTCAGTGGACCTCCTTGAAGGTCCACTGCGTGGTTTATCTTCTATGGATCCTGTTTCCTTAAACTTTGCAACAAGTCTGCTAACAGAACTCTGTGTTATTGGCTCGCGGTCTGGATGCAGTCTGTTAAATTCAGCAGCGGCCTCTCTTTGACTCCGATTTCCTATGAGTAGAATTATCTGGATTCGTTCTTCCTTGCTCAGAGACATTATGGCCTGTAGGAAGAGAAAAATATGAATTATGGTCTGTAGAAATAGAAAAATATGAATTTCTCTTATGATGCCGGACTTATGGGACACCCTGTATATATATATATATATATATATATATATATATATATATATATTATATATATATATATATTTATATATATTAATATAGACCAGTGTCATTGACATCCCATCCCACGAAAATATTTGAAAGAATAGTCCGAGCGAAAATTTATGACTTCTTCGAGACACTGGAAAGATTCAGCGAAAATCAGCACGGATTCCGATCGGGAAGATCATGCTTATCACAACTTATAGAGCATTATAACAATATCCTAGATACACTTGAAGGCAATGAAAACTATGATGTCATATACACGGATTTTGCTAAAGCTTTCGACAAGTGGGATCATGGTATAATAGCATATAAAATGATACATATGGGAATAACAAGTAAAGTGAGAAAATTGATCTATAACTTCCTCAGAGAACGACTACAGGTCGTCAGAATTCAAGGTGTATCATCATCAGAATCAGAAGTACGCAGCTTACTGCCACTGCCACAAGATACAGTGCTGGCCCCACTCCTGTTCATTATCCTGCTAACAGACAAACAGTGGAGTTAACATCAACAGTATAGTAACATCATTTGCGGACGATACAAAGATCAGCAGGAATATCAGCGAGGCAATGAAGTGGAGGCTTTGCAGAGGGACACAAACAAAATATAGGAATGATCAGAAGACAACAATATGACATGTAACACCGAGAAATTTCAGCTTTTGTGATATGGTAGAAATGAGGAAATTAAACAGACTGCATATTATGCTCCAGATAGACAGGAAATTCAGAGAAGCACGAAAGCGGTCGACTTGGGAGTAATAATGACCGATGATGCCAAATTCAAGACACAAAATCAGATAGCAATAAACAAAGCAAAAAAGAGTCACGGGACAGGTACTACGAACGTTCAAAAGGAGGGACAAGATAGTAATGATTCCGTTGTTGAGAACACTGATCATAACAAAACTTGAATACTGCTCAGTTTTCACGGTCCCATATAAAAAGGAAGAAACTAATAAACTAGAAGAAACGCAGATACATTTCACAGCCAAGACTGATGGCTGCAAAGAACTCAACTACTGGGAAAGATTACGTAAACTAAATCTGTACTCCCTGGAAAGAAGAGAGAGGTATAACATAATCTATATATGGAAAATGATCGAAAAACTAGTACCAAACCTAAAATTAAACCCAATTACCATCCAAACAACGCTGGACAATAGGAAAAGCAGAATATGTAGTGTTCCCAAACTAAAGGCCCACAAGGGGCCAAGACTTTTTAACCAGCTTCCTGAGGACCTCAGAAACGTTACAGGCGTCAAAGTTGAAGTCTTCAAGAGAAGACTAGATGCCTGGCTCAAGACGGTACCAGATGAGCCGGGTGTACCTTGTTATGTGCGGTGGAGAGCGCAAGAGAGCAACTCGCTCCTCCACCAAGCCAGGCCTAGAAGCGGGGCCACCAGCTTGACCGTGTGAAGAGAGACCGACGTACGAAACCGCAAAGAGGTTAACGAGGAGGTGTATATATATATATATTAGGGTGGATCGATTTTACATTTGTTTCGATTTCCATATTCTAATAGAGACAAAAACTTGCGCATGCATGAGGAAATAGCCTCTGCAAAATCTTAGCTTAATAGGTAATCATCTTCTGCCCCCGGCAGAGCGATGAAAATCATATTTTAGTAGTCAAAAACGTATTTTTAAACCCTAGCCTAGAGTCATAAAATTTTGCGTGTGTGTTATTTCATGCCTAAGCAACGATATAAATGCTATGGGAAATATATAAATGCATTATTTAAGACAAAGAGCCGATCTGAAAATATGTATATTATACATATTTTCAGATCGGCTCTTTGTCTTAAATAATGCATTTATATATTTCCCATAGCATTTATATCGTTGCTTAGGCATGAAATAACACACACGCAAAATTTTATGACTCTAGGCTATGGTTTAAAAATACGTTTTTGACTACTAAAATATGATTTTCATCGCTCTGCCGGGGGCAGAAGATGATTACCTATTAAGCTAAGATTTTGCAGAGGCTATTTTCTCATGCATGCGCAAGTTTTTGTCTCTATTAGAATATGGAAATCGAAAAAAATGTAAAATCGATCCACCCTAATATACAGTATATATATATATATATATATATATATATATATATATATATATATATTATATATATATATATATATATATATATATATACACATATATATACACAGTATATATATGTTAGTATACCTTATTCTCTGTGTACGTATTGTATGCCTTATACCAGATGTCTCCCAAAACTGGCCCTATTTCTAAATAAATGTTCTAAGCTGAAAAATAGAAATCTAGACACGAAGACAAAAGCAATAGGTACTTAAACTTACAAGTTTATTAACACTAGTTAAAAACATGTTCATTGTAATTGCATAGAATGGATCCTGTCTTTTACGTAACCCCCACAAAACAAAGTCAGTGTGGGTGAGGTCAGGTGAGTATGGGGGCGCCTTTTTACTGGCTCATGAAGGGAGATTAGTCGACCGAAAAATAGTTCCTCAAAAAGGTGAGTTTCACGAGCTGTGTGTGGAGATGCTCCATCCTACTGAAACCACTGTGAGTCTGGGGTAATTCAGTTATTTCTTTTACGGGACAAACTAATTAGTTGTGGTAAGTAGAAATTTTGCAGGATCTGACGAAATGAATTTTGCGTTAATGTTACTGTTTTTCCAGTTCCATCTTAAAGAAGTAGGGACGTCCTACACCATACCATCCAACAGCGACCCCAATACTGAGTTTAGCAATACTACTTGGAAGCTCTATTGGACTGCTAACATGACTTCCCCAGCAACGAAAGTTTTGCTTATTAATCTCCCGAGACAGGTACATAAAACTCGTCATTGAAGATGATGTGTTTCAAAAACTTTGGCTCTTCTTCTAGCTTTGTTAACATCCATGTTGCGAATTCCATTCGATTTTGTTTTTAAAGATTAGTTAGTGGAGCGTGTGAATGAACTTTATAGAGAAAAAGGTTTAATTCGGTACGAAGTATACGATGCACAGATGTTCGTGAAATACCTATCAGTAACCAAGGAAAAGAAAAAATGTGTGGCTTTTTTCTTTTATTTGACAAACTAATTATTGCAATGATTAATAATGTACGGTGCTTACAACACAAAAACTCAATTGGTTATACATGAAACTTA
Organism: Bathynomus jamesi; assembly: GCA_023014485.1. NCBI lineage: Eukaryota > Metazoa > Arthropoda > Malacostraca > Isopoda > Cirolanidae > Bathynomus > Bathynomus jamesi. The sequence goes on along the minus strand of JAJOZX010000023.1, from coordinate 538,513 downwards.
CAAAAGGCTTGATACATACAGTATGAATCAATTGTCAGTGTAAATACACACTGTCAAATACAAAAACAAATTATAAATTATATTAAGCTGGACAATGATATTGAATTGTTTCGTTAAATTCCTAGATCCAAAAGTGACACAGAATGCAGGCAACAGAAAGTGGAATGTTTACAAGTGAGCAAAGAATTTCATAACTGTACTATTAGGCTGCAGCCAGTTTAGACTTATGCGCGAACGTGCGCTTCAGAGAACGATTGGAGGAAGACCGACTTTGAAAATAGGCAAAGTAACACTCGAAGTTTTAGTGTTTTTATCTCTTAACTTTTGGGCATTTTAACTGTGATATATATATAATTCACAACTTTCACGTGAAGAGTATTAGATAAAATAAAACTCGCAAGTAAACTATAAAAAAGTCAAACCCCTTTCCTCTATTCAATACTTACTCAGAAACTGAAAAACAAACCTGACCTCTTCAACCTACAAGGGAAAATGTGTTCACCATTGTCAGAAACACTGTAACTACAGTTGTTCTTGGAAATTAATTTATATATATATATATATATATACATAATAATGATGCAGAAAAGTTGTCTCCCCCTTTTTATTTCTAAATAATTGCTAAACCAAAATAAGTCTGGTTTTACCGAATACTTACTGTAAGTTTTCTTTTTTATTTCTTTCTTATGAATGACCTGCGTTCTTCGAAGCTGCAGAGAATTCATTAAATTTTCTGAAAAATGATCGAATTCAAAATTCATTCCAGTTCTTACCTCGAGTGTCATGGTGTTTTTAAAAGCCTTTTGGTCTTTGGAGATGTGTTCTGACCCAAAAGAAAAAACCTACGTAAATTTTCTTTATGACTTAGATTCGATCTGCATTTGCAAATTTTTTATTTAACACTGATTCCAATTTTTAAATCTTTGTTCACAGAAACCACTTTGCGGTCGGAACTTTCTAAAATTTTCAACAAGTATTGATTGCCACGCCTGTGTTTTGCCTTATATATATTTGGCAGCTAAATTTTGGACATCGGATCGACATGGACACAACTTATCAAACCAGATTTTACTTAGTTTTATGTATCTATTTCGCAACTTAATTTTTCGATTTGTTTGTGTTTTGGCAACTTCACTGTTACACAATCCATTTTTATTTCGTGCACACAAAACCAAATTGGTTCGAACCGATACTTTTTTTATGCAGCTCGATGCCGCTGTTGAAACACTTAAAAAAAAAGAATATATATTAGGGTGGATCGATTTTACATTTTTTTCGAATTCCATATTCTAATAGAGACAAAACCTTGCGCATGCATGAGAAAATAGCCTCTGCAAAATCTTAGCTTAATAGGTAATCATCTTCTGCCCCCGGCAGAGCGATGAAAATCATATTTTAGTAATCAAAAACGTATTTTTCTTATAATTTTTAAAATATTTCAATATGCATCAAAATTATTCCTAATAACTATAAAGTCGATAAAAAAGACCTCATATGATCGTTTTTCCATGCGCGTTGTCCTACGTTAATATCTTTTGCCCCAGGGAACAACGTCAAATGTTGAAAAAATAGGTAATTTATATACATATTTTCAGATCGGCTCTTTGTCTTAAATAATGCATTTATATATTTCCCATAGCATTTATATCGTTGCTTAGGCATGAAATAACACACGCAAAATTTTATGACTCAAGGCTAGGGTTTAAAGGTCATCTCTGGTGAGAGCTGCCAGCAGCAGCAGCAGACTAACAATATTAGCACGGACGACATTGTGGCTATCGGCTGTGATGGTACCGCAGTGAACACGGGTCGAAAGGGTGGAGCCATTCGTATGATTGAAATGAAAATACAAAGGCCGGTTCAGTGGATCATATGCCTATTACACTGCAATGAATTATCACTGCGACACCTCATTCAAGACTTGGATGGCAAAACAACTGGGCCAATGGGCTTTACTGGACCAGTTGGAAAACAACTGAACGACTGCGAAAAACTTCCAATTACAGAATTCGATGCCATTCCATCTCCCGACATTGACATAGATGATGCCGAGTTGAGCACTGACCAAAAATATTTGTTAGGCATCTACAGAGCAGTGTCGAGCGGTAGCTGCTCTTCAGCTCTCGCGGCTCGAAATCCAGGTAAGATGGCGCATTCCAGGTGGCTGACAACAGCAAATAGATTTCTGCGCCTCTATGTTTCAACCAGTGAACCCTCCAGCACCTTCAACGAAATTGTGCGATTCATTATGACAGTTTACGCACCAATTTGGCTTAAGATAAAGAAAAACTCCAGTTTCACTGAGGGCGCAAAACATTTTTTCGAAATGATGCGTCTCTCTCAGACCATGCCTCAAAGATCTAAGACAATCGCCAACAAAGTCCTCCGTAGAAATTCTTTCTTTGCTCACCCAGAAAATATTTTGATCTCCATGCTACATGCCGATGAGCAACACATAAGAGAATTGGGATGGAGAAGAATATTAAAAGCACGATCAAAACAATCACCAGCGGGGGAAATTCGAGCCTTCGCCATGCCTGAGCTGCTCTACGATAGTCAAAACTATTACGAAATGATCAACTGGCAAACGGCTGAGGTGACCGAACCCCCCGTTACAAAAACAAGACCTGATACCCGAATAAAAGAGTTTGTTGAGACGGGAGACCAGCCTGATGGACTGATCCCACTATTCCCTTGTCATACTCAAGCGGTCGAGAGACTCATCAAATTAGTAACCGAAGCCTCTGCCAGTGTAAGTGGAATAGAAGAGAGGGACGGATTCATCCGCTCCCGTCTTCACTCCCGAACAAAAATTCCACGATTTGATTCTAAGAAAGATTACCGTATGTAAATCGACATGCAGCCAAAGGAAGGGTGATTGGGGCTGGATAGGGTGGAACTCGACGTACAGCCACCTCCTCGTGGTGAGTTCTGGGTTGCTAATTTTATAAAATTAGCAAGCGAGGAGCTGTACTTAGTACTTATCGTACTTATAACATCGCATTAACGTAATTATAATCGACATTTAGACTTTTCTCGGGGACAGAAGATATTACTCTAGAGTCATAAAATTTTGCGTGTGTGTTATTTCATGCCTAAGCAACGATATAAATGCTATGGGAAATATATAAATGCATTATTTAAGACAAAGAGCCGATCTGAAACTATGTATATAAATTACCTATTTTTTCAACATTTGACGTTGTTGCCGGGGGCAAAAGATATTAACGTAGGACAACACGCTTGGAAAAACGATCATATGAGGTCTTTTTCATCGACTTTATAGTTATTAGGAATAATTTTGATGCATATTCAAATATTTTAAAAATTATAAGAAAAATACGTTTTTGACTACTAAAATATGATTTTCATCGCTCTGCCGGGGGCAGAAGATGATTACTTATTAAGCTAAGATTTTGCAGAGGCTATTTTCTCATGCATGCGCAAGTGTTTGTCTCTATTAGAATATGGAAATCGAAAGAAATGTAAAATCGATCCACCCTAATATATATGGCAATTCAAAGAATCATGAGGAGTCATGACTTATTTTGAGGAGTTATGAAATGCCTAAATATCTCAAACTAATAAAATAAAGTATGATTAACTTGTAATGCCTCAATATGGGCTACGTATGATAGCACACGCATCATTTTCATTTTGAGTGTGCTGAATATTTTCCAAGTATGTGGTCGGCCTACTGAAAGCGTTATTATTCAGTGGTGATAGTATATTAAACGGGCTTTTGCACAGTGGAATTAAGTTAGTAGCTGTATCAAAAGCGTGTTATTTTTGTAGAAATTAGACATACATAATAAGTTAGAAAATCAGATCGCCAACACTTTTGAATGTTTTAACAAACTTTGATTTTACATACAGTTTTGGAAGAAGTTCATGTAGGAAAAAATTCTAAAGAAACGAAAACTACACTGTACATAAAAATCGTTTCAGTATTCTCCTCATACGGATACACGACTGAGTGCCAATCCGTAAGCTATTCGCATCTCTTGAGTAAATGCAAATTTACTCAAATACAAACCTTTTCATCCAGTCCCTTATTTCTAAGCGAAGAACCTATCCCCTTCGTAGCCTCATACTATTGAACCCACCGATTTGACCATGTACTCATAATAGGTGCTAGGTAGACAAAGGTAATATGGTTTAAGAATTCTATCAAGAGGGGTTGATTCCAGGATCGGTGGAGCGCAAGTTCGATGTCCTTCCATTGAGCGAAGATGATCACGATTATCGAATTTAAAAAGGAAAGCATTCACTTTGCACTAATTCTAAACTTCAAAAAAAATATTTTAAGGTAATTTCTTTTACATAAAGGTCAAAGGTTGAGTAGTATGACCGCAAAATAGGAGCGTGCAATTGCAATGCAATGTTGATCAATGTTGCCATGGAGAAGGGGTTGGCGCCCGTGGTGGGAGGAGGGTTGGCACCCGTGGGGGAGGGGGTTGGTCCCCTGCATGAAAGGGGTTAAGACCTCGCCCCAAAAGGGGTTAACCTAACCTGACCTAAGAAGGTAATCCATAAGAATAGTTGCCAGATTGCGCTATTTATTTAATTTGTAATATCGGTATGTAGGTGTGTGTAAACAGCAGAAGGAGCGAGAGAAGTTCCATCCGTTCGTAGCCATGGAGCAACGCATAATGATGTTTTCAACATTGCAGCCAACAGGCTTAGGAGGCAGCTATGCTACAACCAGTCGGCTTGTTTAGAAGACAATATATATATATATATATAATACAACAATGAGGAAAGAGAAGCAGGTTCGAGAGAAAAAAAGAGGGCATTGTTTCGAAAGAGAAAAAGAGTAACTGCAAAATTAAGTAACTGTAAAGATAACAACATCAGAAAAATATTAAATGATAAACGGCAAAGTATCGATGGCGTCATACAGGAACTAATTGAGAACCATACAGAAAAAGAAGACGACGCTATAGAAGCGATAAATGCTAACTCAAGGTACTTCCATAATTTCGCAATAAGAAAGTCGAAAAAACATGCGACTATCGGACCTTTAAAAAACGAGAACAGTGCTTTATCGGATGATGTAACAAAAGTAGCTGAAATATTAAGAGCTCAGTACGAATCATACTAGGGTGATCCAGATAAATGGGACCCATAAAAAAAGCCAAATATTCTTAATATTTAATTCCTTTCATAAAAACTATATATCATTCGAAAGAGTAGAGTTACAAGTTTATTATGAAATATTTATTTTTAAAAAATGACTCCTTTCAAATGTGCTCCATTAGTTGCCAAGCATTCCAGTGTTCTCGCTTGTAAGTTCTGCATCACTTTTGCAAGAGTGTGCGGTGGTATGGCCTGTATCTCATTTGTGATGGCGGCCTTCAATTCTTGCAAGGTCGTTGGGTTATTTCTGTAGACCCTACTCTTTAAATATCCCCAGAGATAATAATCTAAGGGAGAAAATCCGGAGACCTTGCGGGCCATTCAACATCTCCAAATCTTGAGATTAACTCGCCTGGAAACGTTTGACGCAAAACTGCCATGCATTTCCTCGTGGTATGGCAGGTAGCTCCGTCTTGTTGGAACCAGTGGTTTTCTAGACAAAGATCTCTTAATTTAGGAATAAGGAAATTGGTCAACATTTTTTCGTAGCGATCACCATTTACAGTGACCGTGTTTCCGGTGGAATCCTCGAAAAAGTACGGCCCTATGATCTGAGATGCAGTAAGACCACACCAAACAGTTACACGCTGACTATGCAACGGGACTTCGGTAATATTCAATGGATTTTCTGTTGCCCAGAAACGACAATTTTGTTTGTTTACATTTCCATTCAAGTGAAAATGGGCTTCGTCTGACATAATCAAAGTTGCTAGAAAATTGGTGGTGTCATTTACCTTCTGTTGGATCCATTGACAGAATTGTCGTCTTCGTGCGAAATCTCCATCGTTTAGTTGTTGCACTATTTGAATTTTATATGGAAAGAGCATTAAATTTTGCTCGAATATACGGTGTGTTGTTCCATATCCAACTCCTAACAGCTGAGAAGCACGTCTGATGCTTATGTTAGGATTATCCTGTACAATTTCATGAGTTCTGTTAATGATCTCGTCTATCCTTGCTGTGCGCACTCTTCCAGTTGGTTTTCTTTTTCCAATGCTGCCAGTTAGGGAAAAATTTCTGACACACCAACGGATTACTTTCTTAGAAGGTGATTTTGACATCAGAAAATTTGTCTTGAAAGATCTTTGAGCTGAAACTACACTTCTTCCGTGCTCATAATATTGCTCAGTTATGAAACGCAGCTGTTCCACAGTCCATGCAGTCATCTTGAAGGGTTAGTTTTTAACTAACACTTTTATTTTGTTTTGTATCTTATCTTGTCTGTATTGTCAAAACCTATACAATCCTGTACAAACTTGTAACTATCCTCTTTCGAATGATGCGTATGATTTTATAAAAGGACTTATACTTTAAGAGTTACAGGGGTTTCTTTTGGGTCCCATTTCTCTGGATCACCCTTTATTTCAATATCCCAAAAACTGACAAATTGATATGCGATAGAAACACGTTCTTTGAAGAAGAACTACAAGGGGAAAGCATAACGGATTTCGACTTACGACGGATGATATTACACAAGCCATAGGGAAACTAAAAACACATCAGCGGCAGGACTGGATAAATGGAATGCTACACTGATCAAAACTGCAAGAATGCAATCGCTGAGCCCCTATACTGGATATGGAGGCGATCACTAGACACGGGAGAAATACTGGCATCCTGAAGAGCGCGAACATAGTCCCAATATATAAAGGCCAAAAACTGTTGGCCAGTGTCGTACATCTCATCTCAGTAAAATATTTGAAAGAATAGTTAGACAGAAAATCTAGGACATTTTGAAAACTAAGAATAAATTCAGTGATAACCAACACGGGTTTCGGTCAGGCAGATGATGCCTATCACAACTAATGGAACATTACAACAACATTATTGATGCACTTGAAAGTAATGAAAACTATGATGTACTATACACAGACTTTGCCAAAGCGTTCGACGAGTGTGACCATGGAATCATAATACAATAAATTGAAATACTGTATATGGGAAACAGGAACGTAGGGAAATGGATATAATTCCCTTAATGAGCGGCGGCAAGTCGTTACAGTACAAGGAGTATCTTCATCGGAATCAGAGGTCCTCAGCTCAGTACCACAAGGAACAGTATTAGCTCCACTACTCTTCATAATCATGCTAACTGACATAGATGAGGAAGTTATCAGAGACAGCACAGTAACATCCTTTGCGGATGACACAAAGATCAGTAGAAAAATAAGAAACTAGAAGATATAGGATTTCTACAAACCGATATAAACAGAATCTACAAGCGGACGGAAGGCAACAATATGAAGTTTAACACCGAGAAATTTCAGCTGTTACGGTACGGAAAACGAGAGGACCAAAAATCCATTGAATGGACAGGAAATTCAGAGAAATTCTAAAGCAAAAGATTTAGGGGTTGTAATGACAGAGGATGCGAAATTTTAAACACAAAATAAGATAGCAGTAACAGAGCAAAGAGAATAACGGGACAGATAACAGATACTGAGACCCTTTAAACGAAGGGATAGGAATGTAATGATTCCTCTACTGAAAACCCTGATCATACCCAAATTGGAATACTGCTTGGTCCTAACATCCCCATATAAAAAGAAGACATTAGACAGCTGGAAGGGATCCAGAGAAGCTCACAGCCAAGACCAACGGGTGCAAAGAACTAAATTACTGGGAAAGCTTACGCGAACTAGATCTGTATTCACTGGAAAGGAGAAGAGAGAGATACACCATTATTTACACTTGGAAAATAATAGAGAAACTAGTCCCTAATCTTACTCTGAACCCTATAACTCCTCAAACAACGGTGGAAGGTAGAAACGATAGACTGTGTCGTGTTCCCAAATTGAAGGCGAGACAGGGAACATCCTTAACCCTGAAAGAAAATAGTTTTGTGGTGAGAGGATCAAAACTGTTTAATCAGCTGCCCAAAGACCTAAAAACACAAAGGGAGTTGCAGTGGACATCTTCAAAAGAAGACAAGACGCCTGGCTCAGAACAATCCCGATGAGCAGGGCGTACCTGTCTATGTGAGGTGGAGAGCACAAGGAACCAACTCACTACTTCACTAGGCCAACTCGAGAGGAGGGGCGACAAGCTGACCTTCGCGAATTGAGGAATAATCGCGTGGACCCTTTGTAAGGTTGTAAGGTAAGGTATAATATGTTTGTTTATTTATCCGAGTAAATGCAATCCATAAGAATAGTTGCCAGATATATATGTATATATGCAGAGTGTCCCATAAGTCCGGCATCACAGGAAAATAATAAAAAAAGGCAAAACAAAAGCTTTCATTTACAGAACGTGCTCAATATGTCCACCATTGTTTTCAATACACAAATTCAGACGTGATACCCAGTCAGCAAGCACACGGTGAATGATGTCAGGAGTAATGGTGTTACATGCCCCAATAATGCGCTGCCGCAAATGTTCAACACTCCTAATTTTCTCTGCGTATACCAGGGCTTTCAAGTGGCCCCAGAGATAAAAATCTAGTGGCGTGAGATCCGGGCTTCTAGCTGGCCATTCCACACTGTAGGGTGGATCGATTTTACATTTCTTTCGATTTCCATATTCTAATAGAGACAAACACTTGCGCATGCATGAGAAAATAGCCTCTGCAAAATCTTAGCTTAATAGGTAATCATCTTCTTCCCCCGGCAGAGCGATGAAAATCATATTTTAGTAGTCAAAAACGTATTTTTCTTATAATTTTTAAAATATTTCAATATGCATCAAAATTATTCCTAATAACTATAAAGTCGATGAAAAAGACCTCATATGATCGTTTTTCCAAGCGCGTTGTCCTACGTTAATATTTTGCCCCCGGCAACAACGTCAAATGTTGAAAAAATAGGTAATTTATATACATATTTTCAGATCGGCTCTTTGTCTTAAATAATGTATTTATATATTTCCCATAGCATTTATATCGTTGCTTAGCATGAAATAACACACACGCAAAATTTTATGACTCTAGGCTAGGGTTTAAAGGTCATCTCTGGTGAGTGCTACCAGCAGCAGCTGCCACTGACGCGCCAGTACGCACTGCGCAGTTCCCTCAGTTGCCTTTTGACAGCGTCGAAGGCAGGGTGTGTTTTGCAGCTGGCTCCTCGAGTCCTCAGTGTGTGTGTGTGTGTGTGTGTGGCTCCTCACTCAGAGTCCTCAGTGTGCTCAATCTCTCTGCTCATATCCTTTTGTTTTTCTCATAACTCTGTTTTTTCGATTTTATTGCGTAACAGAACAATACATTATTCTTTAATCTTTACAGGATGGCTACCGCTACAACTAGAAGATCGGTTACGTGTCCAATATTTGGTGCTGGGAAAGATTTGAATTTACGATGTTTTCCCACATGTGAAGATGTAATGCAATACTACCATCATGTGAGAACTGAGTTGAGATCATCAAAGAAGGAACCTCCATTCAAAGACATCGCCGCTGTGGTCACGGAGAGACTGGAATACTTGTAGAAATTAGCTTCCATTCCAACAGTTTCGACAGCACGGATAAATCAAATGTTGAAAAGTTATCGTGATAAAATGGCTAACATCATCAAATCACTGAACGCGAAAAAGAAGAACGAATCGTTACATAAAAATCTTGAGGCCTTCAAGAAATCAACTAAGACCACCTTATTTGACATATCGGCTTGTAACTGCCCTGATTTGACAAAATGCAGCTGCCCTCGTGAACGACGAGTACCACTGAAAGAACAACAGTTTTACTCGACCAAAGAAGTGATCGCAAAATGGCAAAAGGAACTTTGGATGTTGAAACAACAAATAAAAACGAGATGACTCTTGCAAGAAGATTGGCGATATTGAAACAAGAAGGAATAGCAGAACATCAAGAGCCGTCGACTAGTAAACGACAAGAAACTTCTCAAGAACAACCTTCTTCGTCAGCCTCTAGTGAAACCGAGGATACATCTATAGAATCATCGTCATCGTATGAACTAACACCGAGAGATAAACATGACATGAAGGAAAAAACACGAATGAAACTCCAGGTACTTGCTGAAGCTTGTGATCGTACGGGCGTCTCAGACAGAGCTGCTTCATTTATTGCTTCTTCGTTGTTAGAGGATGTTGGCTGGATACGAGAAGATGATGTCAGTTCAGTGATTGATCGAAATAAGATAAGAAGAGCCAGAAAAAGAGTTCGTTCTGAGCATCAGCAAGATGACAAGATCACGCTACCATTACATGGCATTTTCTTTGACGGACGTAAAGATAAACAATGACACAAGAAGAAATAGACAATGTGAAGCATAGAAGGACTGTGGTAGAAGAGCATATAGTTTTAGTTCAAGAACCAGAATCCCAGTACATGGGGCATTTCACTCCTGCATCAGGTTCTGCCACTGCAATAACATCAGGTATCATCCACTTTCTAGAGACTAACAATATAGCACGGACGACATTGTGGCTATCGGCTGTGATGGTACCGCAGTGAACACGGGTCGAAAGGGTGGAGCCATTCGTATGATTGAAATGAAACTACAAAGGCCAGTTCAGTGGATCATATGCCTATTACACTGCAATGAATTATCACTGCGACACCTCATTCAAGACTTGGACGGCAAAACAACTGGGCCAATGGGCTTTACTGGACCAGTTGGAAAACAACTGAACGACTGCGAAAAACTTCCAATTACAGAATTCGATGCCATTCCATCTCCCGACATTGACATAGATGACGCCGAGTTGAGCACTGACCAAAAATATTTGTTAGGCATCTACAGAGCAGTGTCGAGCGGTAGCTGCTCTTCAGCTCTCGCGGCTCGAAATCCAGGTAAGATGGCGCATTCCAGGTGGCTGACAACAGCAAATAGATTTCTGCGTCTCTATGTTTCAACCAGTGAACCCTCCAGCACCTTCAACGAAATTGTGCGATTCATTATGACAGTTTACGCACCAATTTGGTTTAAGATAAAGAAAAACTCCAGTTTCACTGAGGGCGCAAAACATTTTTTCGAAATGATGCGTCTCTCTCAGACCATGCCTCAAAGATCTAAGACAATCGCCAACAAAGTCCTCCGTAGAAATTCTTTCTTTGCTCACCCAGAAAATATTTTGATCTCCATGCTACATGCCGATGAGCAACACATAAGAGAATTGGGATGGAGAAGAATATTAAAAGCACGATCAAAACAATCACCAGCGGGGGAAATTCGAGCCTTCGCCATGCCTGAGCTGCTCTACGATAGTCAAAACTATTACGAAATGATCAACTGGCAAACGGCTGAGGTGACCGAACCCCCCGTTACAAAAACAATACCTGATACCCGAATAAAAGAGTTTGAGACGGGAGACCAGCCTGATGGACTGATCCCACTATTCCCGTCATACTAAGCGGTCGAGAGACTCATCAAATTAGTAACCGAAGCCTCTGCCAGTGTAAGTGGAATAGAAGAGAGGGACGGATTCATCCGCTCCCGTCTTCACTCCCGAACAAAAATTCCACGATTTGATTCTAAGAAAGATTACCGTATGTAAATCGATGCAGCCAAAGGAAGGGTGTTGGGGCTGGATAGGGTGGAACTCGACGTACAGCCACCTCCTCGTGGTGAGTTCTGGGTTGCTAATTTTATAAAATTAGCAAGCGAGGAGCTGTACTTAGTACTTATCGTACTTATAACATCGCATTAACGTAATTATAATCACATTTAGACTTTCTCGGGGACAGAAGATATTACTCTAGAGTCATAAAATTTTGCGTGTGTGTTATTTCATGCCTAAGCAACGATATAAATGCTATGGGAAATATATAAATGCATTATTTAAGACAAAGAGCCGATCTGAAACTATGTATATAAATTACCTATTTTTTCAACATTTGACGTTGTTGCCGGGGGCAAAAGATATTAACGTAGGACAACACGCTTGGAAAAACGATCATATGAGGTCTTTTTCATCGACTTTATAGTTATTAGGAATAATTTTGATGCATATTCAAATATTTTAAAAATTATAAGAAAAATACGTTTTTGACTACTAAAATATGATTTTCATCGCTCTGCCGGGGGCAGAAGATGATTACTTATTAAGCTAAGATTTTGCAGAGGCTATTTTCTCATGCATGCGCAAGTGTTTGTCTCTATTAGAATATGGAAATCGAAAGAAATGTAAAATCGATCCACCCTAATATATGGCAATTCAAAGAATCATGAGGAGTCATGACTTATTTTGAGGAGTTATGAAATGCCTAAATATCTCAAACTAATAAAATAAAGTATGAGTAACTTGTAATGCCTCAATATGGGCTACGTATGATAGCACACGCATCATTTTCATTTTGAGTGTGCTGAATATTTTCCAAGTATGTGGTCGGCCTACTGAAAGCGTTATTATTCAGTGGTGATAGTATATTAAACGGGCTTTTGCACAGTGGAATTAAGTTAGTAGCTGTATCAAAAGCGTGTTATTTTTGTAGAAATTAGACATACATAATAAGTTAGAAAATCAGATCGCCAACACTTTTGAATGTTTTAACAAACTTTGATTTTACATACAGTTTTGGAAGAAGTTCATGTAGGAAAAAATTCTAAAAGAAACGAAAACTACACTGTACATAAAAATCGTTTCAGTATTCTCCTCATACGGATACACGACTGAGTGCCAATCCGTAAGCTATTCGCATCTCTTGAGTAAATGCAAATTTACTCAAATACAAACCTTTTCATCCAGTCCCTTATTTCTAAGCGAAGAACCTATCCCCTTCGTAGCCTCATACTATTGAACCCACCGATTTGACCATGTACTCATAATAGGTGCTAGGTAGACAAAGGTAATATGGTTTAAGAATTCTATCAAGAGGGGTTGATTCCAGGATCGGTGGAGCGCAAGTTCGATGTCCTTCCATTGAGCGAAGATGATCACGATTATCGAATTTAAAAAGGAAAGCATTCACTTTGCACTAATTCTAAACTTCAAAAAAAATATTTTAAGGTAATTTCTTTTACATAAAGGTCAAAGGTTGAGTAGTATGACCGCAAAATAGGAGCGTTCAATTGCAATGCAATGTTGATCAATGTTGCCATGGAGAAGGGGTTGGCGCCCGTGGTGGGAGGAGGGTTGGCACCCGTGGGGGAGGGGGTTGGTCCCCTGCATGAAAGGGGTTAAGACCTCGCCCCAAAAGGGGTTAACCTAACCTGACCTAAGAAGGCAATCCATAAGAATAGTTGCCAGATTGCGCTATTTATTTAATTTGTAATATCGGTATGTAGGTGTGTGTAAACAGCAGAAGGAGCGAGAGGAGTTCCATCCGTTCGTAGCCATGGAGCAACGCATAATGATGTTTTCAACATTGCAGCCAACAGGCTTAGGAGGCAGCTATGCTACAGCCAGTCGGCTTGTTTAGAAGACATATATAATACATATATATATATATATATATATAATACAACAATGAGGAAAGAGAAGCAGGTTCGAGAGAAAAAAAGAGGGCATTGTTTCGAAAGAGAAAAAGAGTAACTGCAAAATTAAGTAACTGTAAAGATAACAACATCAGAAAAATATTAAATGATAAACGGCAAAGTATCGATGGCGTCATACAGGAACTAATTGAGAACCATACAGAAAAAGAAGACGACGCTATAGAAGCGATAAATGCTAACTCAAGGTACTTCCATAATTTCGCAAAAAGAAAGTCGAAAAAACATGCGACTATCGGACCTTTAAAAAACGAGAACAGTGCTTTATCGGATGATGTAACAAAAGTAGCTGAAATATTAAGAGCTCAGTACGAATCATACTGGGTGATCCAGATAAATGGGACCCATAAAAAAAAGCCAAATATTCTTAATATTTAATTCCTTTCATAAAAACTATATATCATTCGAAAGAGTAGAGTTACAAGTTTATTATGAAATATTTATTTTTAAAAAATGACTCCTTTCAAATGTGCTCCATTAGTTGCCAAGCATTCCAGTGTTCTCGCTTGTAAGTTCTGCATCACTTTTGCAAGAGTGTGCGGTGGTATGGCCTGTATCTCATTTGTGATGGCGGCCTTCAATTCTTGCAAGGTCGTTGGGTTATTTCTGTAGACCCTACTCTTTAAATATCCCCAGAGATAATAATCTAAGGGAGAAAAATCCGGAGACCTTGCGGGCCATTCAACGTCTCCAAATCTTGAGATTAACTCGCCTGGAAACGTTTGACGCAAAACTGCCATGCAGTTCCTCGTGGTATGGCAGGTAGCTCCGTCTTGTTGGAACCAGTGGTTTTCTAGACAAAGATCTCTTAATTTAGGAATAAGGAAATCGGTCAACATTTTTTCGTAGCGATCACCATTTACAGTGACCGTGTTTCCGGTGGAATCCTCGAAAAAGTACGGCCCTATGATCTGAGATGCAGTAAGACCACACCAAACAGTTACACGCTGACTATGCAACGGGACTTCGGTAATATTCAATGGATTTTCTGTTGCCCAGAAACGACAATTTTGTTTGTTTACATTTCCATTCAAGTGAAAATGGGCTTCGTCTGACATAATCAAAGTTGCTAGAAAATTGGTGGTGTCATTTACCTTCTGTTGGATCCATTGACAGAATTGTCGTCTTCGTGCGAAATCTCCATCGTTTAGTTGTTGCACTATTTGAATTTTATATGGAAAGAGCATTAAATTTTGCTCGAATATACGGTGTGTTGTTCCATATCCAACTCCTAACAGCTGAGAAGCACGTCTGATGCTTATGTTAGGATTATCCTGTACAATTTCATGAGTTCTGTTAATGATCTCGTCTATCCTTGCTGTGCGCACTCTTCCAGTTGGTTTTCTTTTTCCAATGCTGCCAGTTAGGGAAAAATTTCTGACACACCAACGGATTACTTTCTTAGAAGGTGATTTTGACATCAGAAAATTTGTCTTGAAAGATCTTTGAGCTGAAACTACACTTCTTCCGTGCTCATAATATTGCTCAGTTATGAAACGCAGCTGTTCCACAGTCCATGCAGTCATCTTGAAGGGTTAGTTTTAACTAACACTTTTATTTTGTTTTGTATCTTATCTTGTCTTGTATTGTCAAAACCTATACAATCCTGTACAAACTTGTAACTATCCTCTTTCGAATGATGCGTATGATTTTATAAAAGGACTTATACTTTAAGAGTTACAGGGGTTTCTTTTGGGTCCCATTTCTCTGGATCACCCTTTATTTCAATATCCCAAAAACTGACAAATTGATATGCGATAGAAACACGTTCTTTGAAGAAGAACTACAAGGGGAAAGCATAACGGATTTCGACTTTACGACGGATGATATTACACAAGCCATAGGGAAACTAAAAACACACTCAGCGGCAGGACTGGATAAATGGAATGCTACACTGATCAAAACTGCAAGAATGCAATCGCTGAGCCCCTATACTGGATATGGAGGCGATCACTAGACACGGGAGAAATACTGGGCATCCTGAAGAGCGCGAACATAGTCCCAATATATAAAGGCCAAAAACTGTTGGCCAGTGTCGCTTACATCTCATCTCAGTAAAATATTTGAAAGAATAGTTAGACAGAAAATCTAGGACATTTTGAAAACTAAGAATAAATTCAGTGATAACCAACACGGGTTTCGGTCAGGCAGATGATGCCTATCACAACTAATGGAACATTACAACAACATTATTGATGCACTTGAAAGTAATGAAAACTATGATGTACTATACACAGACTTTGCCAAAGCGTTCGACGAGTGTGACCATGGAATCATAATACAAAATTGAAATACTGTATATGGGAAACAGGAAACGTAGGGAAATGGATATATAATTCCCTTAATGAGCGGCGGCAAGTCGTTACAGTACAAGGAGTATCTTCATCGGAATCAGAGGTCCTCAGCTCAGTACCACAAGGAACAGTATTAGCTCCACTACTCTTCATAATCATGCTAACTGACATAGATGAGGAAGTTATCAGAGACAGCACAGTAACATCCTTTGCGGATGACACAAAGATCAGTAGAAAAATAAGAAACCTAGAAGATATAGGATTTCTACAAACCGATATAAACAGAATCTACAAGCGGACGGAAGGCAACAATATGAAGTTTAACACCGAGAAATTTCAGCTGTTACGGTACGGAAAACGAGAGGACCAAAAATCCATTGAATGGACAGGAAATTCAGAGAAATTCTAAAGCAAAAGATTTAGGGGTTGTAATGACAGAGGATGCGAAATTTTAAACACAAAATAAGATAGCAGTAAACAGAGCAAAGAGAATAACGGGACAGATAACAGATACTGAGACCCTTTAAACGAAGGGATAGGAATGTAATGATTCCTCTACTGAAAACCCTGATCATACCCAAATTGGAATACTGCTTGGTCCTAACATCCCCATATAAAAAAGAAGACATTAGACAGCTGGAAGGGATCCAGAGAAGCTTCACAGCCAAGACCAACGGGTGCAAAGAACTAAATTACTGGGAAAGCTTACGCGAACTAGATCTGTATTCACTGGAAAGGAGAAGAGAGAGATACACCATTATTTACACTTGGAAAATAATAGAGAAACTAGTCCCTAATCTTACTCTGAACCCTATAACTCCTCAAACAACGGTGGAAGGTAGAAACGATAGACTGTGTCGTGTTCCCAAATTGAAGGCGAGACAGGGAACATCCTTAACCCTGAAAGAAAATAGTTTTGTGGTGAGAGGATCAAAACTGTTTAATCAGCTGCCCAAAGACCTAAGAAACACAAAGGGAGTTGCAGTGGACATCTTCAAAAGAAGACAAGACGCCTGGCTCAGAACAATCCCCGATGAGCAGGGCGTACCTGTCTATGTGAGGTGGAGAGCACAAGGAACCAACTCACTACTTCACTAGGCCAACTCGAGAGGAGGGGCGACAAGCTTGACCTTCGCGAATTGAGGAATAATCGCGTGGACCCTTTGTAAGGTTGTAAGGTAAGGTATATATATGTTTGTTTATTTATCCGAGTTAAATGCAATCCATAAGAATAGTTGCCAGATATATATGTATATATGCAGAGTGTCCCATAAGTCCGGCATCACAGGAAAATAATAAAAAAAGGCAAAACAAAAGCTTTCATTTACAGAACGTGCTCAATATGTCCACCATTGTTTTCAATACACAAATTCAGACGTGATACCCAGTCAGCAAGCACACGGTGAATGATGTCAGGAGTAATGGTGTTACATGCCCCAATAATGCGCTGCCGCAAATGTTCAACACTCCTAATTTTCTCTGCGTATACCAGGGCTTTCAAGTGGCCCCAGAGATAAAAATCTAGTGGCGTGAGATCCGGGCTTCTAGCTGGCCATTCCACACTGTAGGGTGGATCGATTTTACATTTTTTTCGATTTCCATATTCTAATAGAGACAAAAACTTGCGCATGCATGAGAAAATAGCCTCTGCAAAATCTTAGCTTAATAGGTAATCATCTTCTTCCCCCGGCAGAGCGATGAAAATCATATTTTAGTAGTCAAAAACGTATTTTTCTTATAATTTTTAAAATATTTCAATATGCATCAAAATTATTCCTAATAACTATAAAGTCGATGAAAAAGACCTCATATGATCGTTTTTCCAAGCGCGTTGTCCTACGTTAATATCTTTTGCCCCCGGCAACAACGTCAAATGTTGAAAAAAGGTAATTTATACATATTTTCAGATCGGCTCTTTGTCTTAAATAATGTATTTATATATTTCCCATAGCATTTATATCGTTGCTTAGGCATGAAATAACACACACGCAAAATTTTATGACTCTAGGCTAGGGTTTAAAGGTCATCTCTGGTGAGTGCTACCAGCAGCAGCTGCCACTGACGCGCCAGTACGCACTGCGCAGTTCCCTCAGTTGCCTTTTGACAGCGTCGAAGGCAGGTGTGTATTTTGCAGCTGGCTCCTCGAGTCCTCAGTGTGTGTGTGTGTGTGTGTGGCTCCTCACTCAGAGTCCTCAGTGTGCTCAATCTCTCTGCTCATATCCTTGTTGTTTTTCTCATAACTCTGTTTTTTTCGATTTTATTGCGTAACAGAACAATACATTATTCTTTAATCTTTACAGGATGGCTACCGCTACAACTAGAAGATCGGTTACGTGTCCAATATTTGGTGCTGGGAAAGATTTGAATTTACGATGTTTTCCCACATGTGAAGATGTAATGCAATACTACCATCATGTGAGAACTGAGTTGAGATCATCAAAGAAGGAACCTCCATTCAAAGACATCGCCGCTGTGGTCACGGAGAGACTGGAATACTTGTAGAAATTAGCTTCCATTCCAACAGTTTCGACAGCACGGATAAATCAAATGTTGAAAAGTTATCGTGATAAAATGGCTAACATCATCAAATCACTGAACGCGAAAAAGAAGAACGAATCGTTACATAAAAATCTTGAGGCCTTCAAGAAATCAACTAAGACCACCTTATTTGACATATCGGCTTGTAAATGCCCTGATTTGACAAAATGCAGCTGCCCTCGTGAACGACGAGTACCACTGAAAGAACAACAGTTTTTACTCGACCAAAGAAGTGATCGCAAAATGGCAAAAGGAACTTTGGATGTTGAAACAACAAATAAAAACGAGATGACTCTTGCAAGAAGATTGGCGATATTGAAACAAGAAGGAATAGCAGAACATCAAGAGCCGTCGACTAGTAAACGACAAGAAACTTCTCAAGAACAACCTTCTTCGTCAGCCTCTAGTGAAACCGAGGATACATCTATAGAATCATCGTCATCGTATGAACTAACACCGAGAGATAAACATGACATGAAGGAAAAAACACGAATGAAACTCCAGGTACTTGCTGAAGCTTGTGATCGTACGGGCGTCTCAGACAGAGCTGCTTCATTTATTGCTTCTTCGTTGTTAGAGGATGTTGGCTGGATACGAGAAGATGATGTCAGTTCAGTGATTGATCGAAATAAGATAAGAAGAGCCAGAAAAAGAGTTCGTTCTGAGCATCAGCAAGATGACAAGATCACGCTACCATTACATGGCATTTTCTTTGACGGACGTAAAGATAAAACAATGACACAAGAAGAAATAGACAATGTGAAGCATAGAAGGACTGTGGTAGAAGAGCATATAGTTTTAGTTCAAGAACCAGAATCCCAGTACATGGGGCATTTCACTCCTGCATCAGGTTCTGCCACTGCAATAACATCAGGTATCATCCACTTTCTAGAGACTAACAATATTAGCACGGACGACATTGTGGCTATCGGCTGTGATGGTACCGCAGTGAACACGGGTCGAAAGGGTGGAGCCATTCGTATGATTGAAATGAAACTACAAAGGCCAGTTCAGTGGATCATATGCCTATTACACTGCAATGAATTATCACTGCGACACCTCATTCAAGACTTGGACGGCAAAACAACTGGGCCAATAATGGGCTTTACTGGACCAGTTGGAAAACAACTGAACGACTGCGAAAAACTTCCAATTACAGAATTCGATGCCATTCCATCTCCCGACATTGACATAGATGACGCCGAGTTGAGCACTGACCAAAAATATTTGTTAGGCATCTACAGAGCAGTGTCGAGCGGTAGCTGCTCTTCAGCTCTCGCGGCTCGAAATCCAGGTAAGATGGCGCATTCCAGGTGGCTGACAACAGCAAATAGATTTCTGCGCCTCTATTTTTCAACCAGTGAACCCTCCAGCACCTTCAACGAAATTGTGCGATTCATTATGACAGTTTACGCACCAATTTGGTTTAAGATAAAGAAAAACTCCAGTTTCACTGAGGGCGCAAAACATTTTTTCGAAATGATGCGTCTCTCTCAGACCATGCCTCAAAGATCTAAGACAATCGCCAACAAAGTCCTCCGTAGAAATTCTTTCTTTGCTCACCCAGAAAATATTTTGATCTCCATGCTACATGCCGATGAGCAACACATAAGAGAATTGGGATGGAGAAGAATATTAAAAGCACGATCAAAACAATCACCAGCGGGGGAAATTCGAGCCTTCGCCATGCCTGAGCTGCTCTACGATAGTCAAAACTATTACGAAATGATCAACTGGCAAACGGCTGAGGTGACCGAACCCCCCGTTACAAAAACAATACCTGATACCCGAATAAAAGAGTTTGAGACGGGAGACCAGCCTGATGGACTGATCCCACTATTCCCTCGTCATACTCAAGCGGTCGAGAGACTCATCAAATTAGTAACCGAAGCCTCTGCCAGTGTAAGTGGAATAGAAGAGAGGGACGGATTCATCCGCTCCCGTCTTCACTCCCGAACAAAAATTCCACGATTTGATTCTAAGAAAGATTACCGTATGTAAATCGACATGCAGCCAAAGGAAGGGTGGTTGGGGCTGGATAGGGTGGAACTCGACGTACAGCCACCTCCTCGTGGTGAGTTCTGGGTTGCTAATTTTATAAAATTAGCAAGCGAGGAGCTGTACTTAGTACTTATCGTACTTATAACATCGCATTAACGTAATTATAATCCACATTTAGACTTTTCTCGGGGACAGAAGATATTACTCTAGAGTCATAAAATTTTGCGTGTGTGTTATTTCATGCCTAAGCAACGATATAAATGCTATGGGAAATATATAAATGCATTATTTAAGACAAAGAGCCGATCTGAAAATATGTATATAAATTACCTATTTTTTCAACATTTGACGTTGTTGCCGGGGGCAAAAGATATTAACGTAGGACAACGCGCTTGGAAAAACGATCACATGAAGTCTTTTTCATCGACTTTATAGTTATTAGGAATAATTTTGATGCATATTGAAATATTTTAAAAATTATAAGAAAAATACGTTTTTGACTACTAAAATATGATTTTCATCGCTCTGCCGGGGGCAGAAGATGATTACCTATTAAGCTAAGATTTTCCAGAGGCTATTTTCTCATGCATGCGCAAGTTTTTGTCTCTATTAGAATATGGAAATCGAAAAAAATGTAAAATCGATCCACCCTATTCCACAGGTCCTCGACGTCCTATCGAAAGACCAAGGAATTGTTGGTACAGGTATTCCTTTACTTGGGGGCTGTAATGTGCAGGAGCGCCGTCTTGCTGGAACCATGTTGGGAAATTTCCTTCTTCGTTCAAGACACTGGGAAATGCTTCTTCCTTGAGCATACGTAGGTAGGTGCCTTCAGTGACATGTTCATCGAAAAAGAGGGGGCCTATGATGCGATCTTTCCAAATGCCACCCCATACCATCACCCGAGATCACCTTGTTCCTTTGAAGAGGTACTGTATACCGGTGAGGGTTGTTTTGAGACCAGTCGCCGGTGTTCTGTCGATTTACCTCACCATTTCCATAAAAAACAGCCTCGTCACTGAACAGAATGGTGGACGGGAAATTGGCATCCCGAGCATAAATTATGGTTTCTAGAAATAGAAAAATATGAATTTTTCCTATGATGTCGGACTTATGGGACACCCTGTATATATTTATATTAATAACTTTTGTTTGCCGTTAATTTTGATGTAGAATAATTAAATCAAATAATATCGTTTATATATACTTTGATAATAAAACACAACTCCATCATTCTCTTTATTTAGTCGCAAAACGAGTTATTTAACATGGAATCAATTATTTAACATACACTTATTCAGCTCGGGGAATATATAGGAGATAAATATAAAATAAAAAATAATAATAGTCGAAGAAATCTATATACACCAAGAAATACACACTTTAAGCGAAGAAAATATATACATTCATAAATAATAATAGTACAGGAGAAATCTATATTCACGTTTAATATATGTTCGCGCATCTACACACTTATTTATAAGCATAAAAAATAATAACAGTACAGGAGAAATCTATATACATGTTTAATACATGTACGCGGAACCAAAAGTACACACACATATGTAAACTTCAAAAATAATAGTGCAGAAGAATTCCAATACATAGATAATATAAAATTATAATATATATATATATATATATTATATATATATACAGGGTGGGCCGTAAGTTTCCATACATAGGAAAATTTGGATCAGCAGTTTCCGGATGCTTGGATTGGTCGGCGTGGTCCTGTGGAGTGGCCTCCCAGATCCCCAGATCTCACCCCACTTGATTTCTATCTTTGGGGGCACTTGAAGGCCATGGTGTATCAGGAAAAGATACGAGACATAAATCATCTAAAGGAACGTATCACCAACACCATTACAAGCATAACGTCAACTGTGCTAATGCGTGTTCATCAACAGTGGGGAACACGTATTGAAATGTGTTTTCAAAACAATGGCAACCATGTAGAGCATATTATATAAATAAAAATGGTTGTCCATAAAAAAATGTTTATTTTTCCTATGTATGGAAACTTACGGCCCACCCTGTATATATATATATATATATATATAATATATATATATATATATATATAATATATACACATCAAAATATATGCGCGTTATGTTCTACTGCGCTTAAATAAAATACTAAACTCGCATATGATTGAGTCTACAGTTACATCCTCGTCGTTTTACTACACAATAAATACGATTTAGCATTATTTCACTCAAAGTACGTGGACATCTATATTCAATATAAAGGGCTTTCAGATCGTTTAACACTATTTTTGCACGCACTTTACAATTGGTTGGCAAGTTATCACTCTCTTTATTCACGGATAGAATAAATTCAAAAGCACGCACAAAGAGAGCATCATTTGCCACAAGATCATTATTAAATTCAAGTTTATAAACACTCCTTTCCAAACGAGGGTTTATTCCAATCGGTGCTTTTCAACCGTGAACTCTTCTTCACATCGCATATCGACAGCTGAAGTAATTTTATAAATCGTGACGACAACTGTCCATTATATAAAAAAATAGATCTTCAGGGTGAACAGTGTATGGGGTGTCAGGAAATGATTGCCCCCCCCTGTAGAGCAAAAACTAGAAGAGATAGATACAAACCGGCGAGACCACTTGAAAGAGCGTTAAAATTTGAATAAAAACCATTATATTCTATTCCTGTGATTTTAATTCTTACCATTTTTTCCCCACAGAAACCATGGCATCATCTATTTTGAACGATTCAGAGAAAAAAGCGAGTTCTTGACCGCATTCGAGCTGTCACATTTCGTGAAGCAAAGGAAGCTGGTGCAACTTTCATAACTCGACACTGGGTGGCTGAGAGATTAAAAAGATCAGAAGACTTTGTCAAAAGGAATTGGAATAAGAATCCTGAAGATTGTGAAACAGAATTTCGAGGAAGAAGACCGAGAAATTATCTCAGAATCGAAAGACATTGTGCTTGCTGCATCACGGTGCCGAAAGAAGAGGCTGCTCTGAGGTAGCGAAAGAGATACTTATCCGTCGTGATAAGATAGTCAATCGGCAACCTGTGCATCAATTTCGAGTTCACCAAGGCTTGAGTGCTTGGCATGAAATAGCTAAGCCACGGAAGAGTGATCTTAATATTGAAGATCGGCTATGGTTTTGTGATTATCTTGAGGAATGGACGGAAGACGATTTCCTTCACTTGGTTGTCAGCGATGAATTCTTCGTTTATGTCTCCAGAAAACCAAATTTTCAGAATGATCGGGTTTGGGCAACAACTCCTGATGAAGTCCCAGACGACCAGAAGTATCGAGAAATAGTAAAAAATCCAGCATGTGTGGGTGTTTTCATTATGTTCTCTATTCGGAAGCTCATCTGGGTTATCAAACCAAGAGGAACCAGTTGGGATGGGCCTATTTTCGAAATGTAATTTTAGCCCAACATGTAATTCCGTTTTTGAAAGACCCCGAGTGTGTTTTGGATGTTGAACAGGCAACCTTTCTTCACGACAAAGCCCCCTGTATGAAAGCACTTGCGACTCAACAACTGCTTAAGGACAATAACATTGATTTTTTCGGAAATAATGAATGGCCTGGCAATTCTCCCGATCTTAATGTCTGTGAACATGTCGGATCCATCATGAAGGATCGGGTGGAGTCCTTAATGCTGGAACAACCCATTCAGAATCGGTATTCAACAGAAATTATGACTGCAAAGATCAACGAAGTCCTTGAAGAAATGAGTCATGATACCGATCTCTTTGAGACACTTCTGGGATCATACCCCCGTCGATTAATGTCCGTCAGAGCTGCAAATGGGGGCAACACCCGATATTAAAACAAGTGTTTTTTATTCAAAATTAAACGCTCTTTCGCGTGGTATTGTCTGTTTTTTTCTATTCCTTTCAGTTTCTTCTGTACAGGGGGGGGGCAATCACTTCCTGACACCCTTAGGTGAGCTCAGCCCTGTACTGCTCAAGTCCTTTGTACCAAAGTTCAAGATATTTCGAAGAGTCTATACCTTTTAAATACGTTGTTAACGAGGACGATAGAAATAGGCTCCAAGACGATGTAAATAGGATTATGGAGTGGACGGATAAGTGGCAGATGCAATTTAACGTAGACAAATGTAAAGTTTCCATGTAGGTTCTCGTAACAATAATTACACGTCCACGATGGATGATAGGGAGATGGCGAGCGTTGACGATGAAGTAGATTTAGGCGTACGCGTATCTAAGGATTTAAAGGTTAGGAACCAGTGCCTGGAGTCTTGCGCAAAAGCTAATAGGATGTTAGGCTTCATAGCGCGTAATTTCGAATTTAAATCGAAGGATATTATATTGCCCCTTTACAAGTCCCTAGTCAGGCCTCATTTAGAATATGCCGTTCAGTTTTGGTGCCCGTACTTGCGTGAGGATATTGATAGGTTAGAAAGAGTTCAGCGTCGTGCCACGAAACTAATTCCGTCATTGCGCAACAAGCCTTATGAAGGTATGATTAAAGAGTTAGACCTGTATTCACTCGAAACTAGGAGATTAAGGGGGGAGCTTATTGAAGTTTTCAAAATCGTTAATAACATCGATAACGTAAATTTTGACAAATTGTTCACTTTCGATAATAGTAATACTCGTTATAACGGATTTAAGTTGCGTGGCAGACGTTTCATTACTAATATCGCTAAAAACTTCTTTACGTTTAAAGTAATTGATAAATGGAATAATCTTCCCGCGCCCGTCGTGAACTCTACCAGCGTTAATGTGTTTAAGAACCGTCTTGACAGACATTTTAAAAATATTAACGTTGTTTAAAATAAAAAAAACAATTAGCAACAGGAGCTCTGGGGGTGGTGGTCGAGGATGAGTCTGTTGACGATTAATGCGTCTGATGCCAGCAATAAAATTATTTAAAAAAAAAAAATTAGACTAACACGAACGTAGATGTAGCTTGTAGCGTAAACTAACCTTTACCTACTTTTTTTTTTCTTATCCTCTCCTTACTTTGCATGTCTGTAACTCTCTTTTCTTGCATGTTTGTAGTTTGCATGGTATGACAGTAAGTTAAGACTGTGTTTGCATGGTTTGTAAGCGTTCTTATTTTACTTCTTTTCATCTTTCACCCCTCTCCAATTCTCTCCGACTATTTTTCTGACTTGTCGGCAGTGGCCGGCGGATGATGATGGTGAGTCTTTTTCTCTCTTTTTCTGAATGAATGTTAACCCACGAGTGATAGGTGTTGCTACTTACTAAACCCCTTATTCTCTTCTCTTCTCTTAACCCCCTACTCTTTCCTTTCTGTTGGGCTAACCTTAGAGTGGATCTTAGGGTCTTTGTTAGCCTTAGCTTCTGTAGATCTGTAGATCTATTCTCGCCTTGTTCGGTCCTATACTCGGTAAAGCCGTGGAGCAGAGCGGTGTACGCGTATTCAAGAACCGTGTCAAAATAAAGTATATCGGCAACACGAGCGTCTAATATAGGTTTTAGCTTGCGGAAACCGACGACTTCAAACATTCTGTCGAGAATAAAACTGTTTCGCGTGGGGATAAGGACGTTATTTTCAGCTGCATTCTTCCACATCAACCGTATATCAATGCATAGCTGGTCTCGATTTATACGCATCGTACAAATAACAGCGTATGAGGGTGCAATACTAATCTGTTCTCTTTTTGTGCCTATGCGTGTAGGTATTTTATAACGGGTTCGCCCAACTTCTCAACCGCCACGAAGATTCTGTTCATCTCCTCAACAATTAAATAAATAACGTTCCGTTCACCAGAGTTCGATTGTCTACAACTCGTTTCAAGTACATAATTAATAGCGCCGGTTTTTCACCTGAACACACGCACTTACTTCGTCACGGACACATCGTATACGTCCTTGAGGATACTGTTCAACGGAAGCTCCATCATATATTGGTTTTATATTGTGAGGAGCGCACGTCCAGTCGGGTGAATCTCTGAGGTGACTGTGAGCAGCCGGTGCGGCGTTTGGCTCAGCGAGAGGTGTTGGAGATGAGTTACATGGGCGCGTCCTACCAAGCGTTAGTGATTCGTGCACGGGGTTGTTCCATTGTTCCAACATGAAAGAATCATATGAATATTTGTAGCCCATTATACCTGACATTCGTTTAGAGTATTTTTCCGATACATGAAGTTATAACGGCTATAATGTTTTATCGGAGTGCGCACAATACATCTCCATTCATTTTCTCCACATATTAAGAATCCGGCGCACTATTTGAGAGAAACATGTGTCCATATCTGTCCTTTGTGCTTAACAAGCGGTACTCATCCCTAAACTCTATTAAAAACTCGCACAAAACTTTAGCCACAACCTCACTGCCAACCTCATCATGATATATATGAACGTAATGTTAAAAATATTTTAGGTTGGCCACAATTACAAGATTTATATTCTCAGCCGCAGGGTATGCGTACTCTTGGTGTGATGTAACATGACATAATACCGCTTGTCACACCATTTGCAACAAGGTTCACAACCCACACTCGTTGTTTCTCTTCTGCACGAGATACTTCTCCCACTTCGCGGTGTATGTGCGCCTTTACGCAGTTTAGTCCTATGACGTAGTGCATTACATCGTTTGAGCCACGAAAGCCTGCAATACTCTCGCCAGAATATCCGTAGAGTATTTGGATCTCCTGTTCCTCACACTTTGCGCGGTTCAATGTGGCCTTAAAAGCCTCAAAGGAGGGAGGACTAAGGATTCTTTGAGTGTTCACCACATCTGTAGAATTTATCGAATACCACTTCAAGAATGTCGAGCATGCAATATCAATGGTCGACATTACTATTTTCCGTCTACGTGAGAATTCTTCAGCAAATAAAATACACGTCTGAGATCCAGGGCTTGTTGAGGTCAACTGAGCCCGCAGGACAGATATATGACCAGCTAGTAGCAGGAGTCACGTAACCCCTCTGATTGGGTTGCGCCATACAGTGGGCGGTGCTTAGCTTTTTTCCTGTACACACACACACACACACACACACACACACGAAGGAGAAATGAAACGCTAATTGAAATATGATTTATTTTAAATAAATAAACATATCGTCAAGAAGTAAATAGTCTCTAATTCATGGCATATATTGAAATACACGTAATAAATAAATAAACATATCGCCAACAAGTAAATATACGCCAACAAGACAGCAATATTCACAGTATCGTAGGTGCCAGGCACTTGGTAGCGTTTCCTATATGAGTTACGACACACTTTCGTCCCCTTATGTTCCTTCACGCCCCCCAGTTTCTGTGCTCGAAAATTGTGAGTCCCTGGAGTCAGTTGGGGTAGTTGGTCACCTTCATCTTCTAAGCTCACTAGCTCCTTCAGCGAATCAAAGTTAACGATCCGCCGGTTCGCCTGGTTAAGCGTGATGCCTTTCGCCTTCACGATGTATTTCAATTCCTCCCCCACCCTCACCCGTACCTCGTAAGTTTTTGGACCTGTTGATACAAAAGAATCAGCGTAGGCACTATCTCCATACTCATTCTTCATCTCATCAGTAAATTATCCTAGGAATTCCCCAATAGGTGGCATGTATTCGCCTTCCCTCTCAGTGAATATCACACTATCTGTGTCTGCGTACAAAACCCTCCGCCCAAGAAAATGCAGTAGACTCGAAAGTTTGATGCGAGCGTATGCTGTTGTGAAACTGGCTACAGGTATGTTTGTAACACGTGATGTATCTGTAGCCAATTCGGTTTTGTTGTACTTTATTATCTGCGTATTACCCACATTCACGATCTCCATGACCTCTTTATCGGGAGCGTTGGTATAATCCCACACCTCGTTATAACTTTGGGCTAGATGGACGTTCCCCTTGTCTGTATTCTGAGCAAATTTCTCCCAAAGAATATTTAGGCACAACTTTGCACTAAAGCTCTTGCCTGGGTTCCTTACAATTTGGACCCGTTCAAGTTGTATCCTTTCACGATCACGGTATCTGATCCTTCTACCTCATCTTTCAAAAAAAGATTTTATATATGGTGTGTAAAGATTGGGGAGTTTCTGAAACCTCCACACCTCATATATCTCCAATATACTGTAACCGTGGCGAATGGCTAGGGACAGCTCAAAACTTGTATATACGCCTCTGATCTTCCACTGGATAGATGTGTGATTACAGGACCCATTGTTCCCCTCTCCGTACTTCACGCACAAGGGAAACATGAGTTTGTGGTCTATAACGACGGGTAAGATCGGCATCCATAAGTCGCGAGGGGGTAGCACATCTACGAAAGAACCGAAATAGTTCTCGTTCAATTTAGCTGAGAACTCTTCTATGGTAGGCAGGGAGGGTCCGACCAGCTTTTCAGGGTACAGATTGTTCTTCATCACGTAGGGGTATAAAGAACAGAAGTCATAGTAATGGAGTTTCACGCTCTCCGCAGGTGGAAACTATAGTTTGAAGGAGTTTGTACGTCCACCGAACAAGCTATTGCCACATTTGAGAGGATCCAACACCATTAAACGTTTGATGGTGTTTACTTCTTAGCGGTACTGCCCATCTGTCTCCATCCGTGCATCATATTCGTGCTCCCACAAGGCCTTGTGAGTGAACTGGGAGGTTATAAGTTGATCGCAGGTCTGGGTCCATGCAAGACTAACGGCAGGAGATTTACCATGGATTTCTCCTACGATTCCACACTCAGGACGTGGGCATCCATGCCACCAGCAACCGTTAAAAGAGTACGCAGTCTTCTCAACAGTGACACGGTCTTCGCTTAGACCATCCACCCAAACACCACGACCAGTGACCGTATTGGGTACTTCCGCCGTGTTGCGAGCATGTTTTATGTATACACCGGTCTGTTGAGGTATGTGTATGAACCAGTAAATATCCTTATGCTCATAACTGCGTGGGTTGCTTCCATGAATGACGGCTAGTGTGTCTTTGGGCATGAAGTTGTCCTTGAATACCGTAAAGCACAATGAGGCGATCGTGGTTGCGGCTTGTAGTGGTTCGCAGTTGAACCGGTCTATGTAAATCCTTATAAAGGCCTGGAAACATACTTTAAGAACGTGCACATCATATACGCAATAACGCTCACATTCATCCAATATATCGTAAGGAATATCTTCATTAAAATTGTCGTAGTAGCGGTCAAAATCTTCACGCTCAGTATCACTCATGTTGGCATAGTTAAAGTAATGTTTTGGGGGTGGTAGGCCTACGTAATATAAAATGTCGCTAGTGAGGAAGCTGTAAGGGAAATACCTTTAGAAACTTCGGCGGCTACGCACATCACCTTGGGTAGCTTGGCTAACTTACAAGGTGTGAATAATAAAGTGTCTTTAAACTGAACATTACCTCTTATTTGCATCTGTATTTGTTTGTTTCCTCTTTTCAAGGGATCGTTTGTAAATACCTCCGATGATTCGTGTTCAAGCAGTTCCTTAGGAATTGTGTGTCAAATTTTGCGCCGTTATGGGCAAGAATATAAACAATCTTTTTTTTTAACTTGTCCGCTAACTTGACAATATAGGACACAAAGAGTTTCACAAGGTTGTCATGTTCGATCGTTTTAAAAACGTTTGTTCGTTTGCCACATTTGCGGCACTCATTACACTCGACTTCCATGCACTCGTCGCAGATAGTCCGGCTTACAAGTAGATATGGAGTAACCTCTTTAGTTTCAGCATCCGTATGTTTCTATATCGTAGTATGCAGTTATACAATGTTTATTTTTAGGCTTAACATCTTTCATATAACATACATGCTTTATACCATCTGCCTTATATTTCTCGTGGCATGTAGAACAGTGAATTTCATCACATTTATGCGTGAATTTCCCCCCAATTACCCATCATATGAAACACACCACATTCACAGATTCTCATTTTTCTGTAAGTGCCAATTGACCTATGGAGCTCAAAGCAGTTCTTATTGAAAAATGTGCGTCTACACACATTACACTCCCTCTTCTCAGCTTCAATTACACGACTTTAACATTTGGAGCTTTTACACTGCTCACATACCATGTGCCATCGTTACAATGTTTCATTATATCTTCACTATATTTTCAACTTTTATCATAACTCGCGGAAAGGTCCCTTATATTACGGATACATACAAAGTCCTACGACAATCATCCATTCCAAATACAACTATACAAGCATTCATTTCCTGTTCCACCCTTCTCCTCTCTTCAAGACCTATATTACAGTCAAACTCGATCTTGCAGTCTGCGGACAGTTTACGCCGCACAACCGTCGGCAACCAAATTTTTCTGGCCCATGCATTTATCACAGTAAACGTATGAGCTAAGACAACTAATATAAAGCCGCAACCACGCTTAAAGTTTATATGCTGTCTGTAAATACTGTAACATGAGAATTGAAGTTAAGAGTATAAGGTGTGACCGAATGTCCCGCAACACGGAACACGATGCTACTTTGAGAGGCCTGCATTATATGGGCCATAATATATTCCATATCTACAGCAGCGAAGCACCTGTAGGGTATTACTACCGAAAAATCACTTACATCCCGTCATCTGACCCGAACCCGAGGGACAGCCGCGTCCTGACTTCACGTCTGTCGCTGTTCTGAAGGGCATACTTCACAATACGTTGAACTACGCGCCGCAGTCCGTGTTCAACACCGTTGCTATATATGGTTCGTGGGTCTACCCTGATTACGTACCGGTTTCTAGTCAGGGCTGGGGTGGGGCGGTGCGCACCGCTCGAATGTTATGCTACGCAGCTACTCTATACAGAATTAGATGCTGCTGCTGTGGAGGGTACGACCGGAATTGAACAGGAATAAGGGGGCACAGTTTTATTTGTAGAAGGAACTAATGTGGGGGGCTGTGTCGTAAGTCGTAGAGGGCTGGGGCTTTATTACTAGGAGTCTAACAACCGGTGCACTCCTGGCACGCTTTATACCTGACGTAGAAGGCGAATCATCAACGTCATCATGCCCCCGCTTTCTTCTCGAATTGTCGCGTGGGGTGCTACAGGTGACGCTGGTGGGGGTTCGTCTGATTTAGTATACGAAGTCGTAAACAAAGATACCACGGCACATACTTTGACTCTAAAATCAAAGGCTAACAAAAATATTAAAGACAAAGGGCTGTTCAAAATTATAACCGAGGGCCGATATGGGGCAGCCATCCAAAGAGATACTTTTCACGAATCACAACATGACTTGTGCAGCTTAATGTATCATCTGAAATTGGAGAAATTGAACGATGGCTACCCTCCCCCTGACATGTGCTATATTTATAGCAATATCGTGGAACATCAGTTTGTTGGAGATACCCAGGCGCGCCTGCTGCGCGTCGCCCACATTCCCAATCATAGAGGAAGCAGCTTAAGCATCACATACGACAAGCCTCATTATGCCAATGTCGCAACGAACCTAGTAACCAGTATCTCAATATACAGTATATAAGAACGATTGAGGGAAAAAGATTTCCATTCGATGACGGGAGCTTAACAGTGAAGCTTCTCTTTCGTCGCACTGTGATAGAATGACCCGAAGGCTTTTCACAGTCTATCGATGGGTGAGATACCAGCGCGGGTGGGATTGGATACATTTTCTCATCCATACTACGTACGGCTGTCCCCTTGCTGAATAGTGGTGCCAGATATCTCGGTAGGAAAGCGATAAAATCATGTCTTAACACGGTAGAAGACATAATGGCTGGTGCTAAGCCGAAAGAAGCTCTAGAAAAACACTTAAAGCATACACGGGACGAAATCATCAAAGTTGCAAAGAGAAAAATGCGTCGTGGTGGGTAGAAGAAGAAGAGGCCTGTACGGAAGAAGAAGAAGGGGTTACCAGCACGTGGCGTTAAACGTAAAAGGACATCGAAGAAGAAGTGTTCTAAGCGCATAAAGCCGATGGTTGGCCACTTTTTTAACTGATATAAGCTAAGAACGTTTCTCTCATGAATCATAGACTGCTTACTACTTGTCGAGAGAGGTGTCACTCTTTCTGGCTCGCCATGGCACGTTTCATCCATCCGTATAGTTCATAATATTGTAAATCGGAGCTGGACCTTTTTGCATGCCTCCAACACAAATATCTATAGAGCACAGTGACTTTATTACAGTTAATCCGTTAAACACCATTAGCTCACCGAGTGGTCCTATAGAGTTCGTGATCCCCAGCTCAGGCCCTTACTTTTTTGACCGAAGCTGTGTGCACATGTACACTAAACTACGAATAGCACATTCAGATGGAACGGCCTGCGATGACAATTACGTTGTATTCACAGAAACAAACTTCTACACTCCATATTCAGTCAGTGTGACGTGTATTTAAATCAGGTCAACATCTCGGCAGGATCTGGCTACTACCACCTATAGGCCTATCTGGAAAATGTCCAATTTTTTAAAAGAAGCGAAGGATATCTTTTTAACTGCCGAAAGCTATTATCAAGCTAAAGATGGAAGTAGTATAAAGGCCAAATTTAAAAATTCTAAAAAGAAGATATATGATTGCCTACACACAGATTTCATATTCCAGGAGAAGCTGCCTGTGAATGGGGTCGATATGAAAATAAAGCTCACTCGTACGAGCACTGAGATTTGTTTAAATCTGGGTGCTGACCAAGAAGAGAACTCGAAGCCTGTGTTTATTCATATTATGGAGACATATGTCTGCTTGCGTCGAGTGAAATTAAGCTCTGCTAAACAAAGAGAAATTGAAAAAAATTTAATACACGCAACCTAAAAGGTTATTAATTGGAATGTAGGAACACTCTTCGGTGAATGGAAAATATAAAAAGACTGCATTTAATTTCGAAAATTTTGGGCTTAAAAATATAACCCTGTGCATCACTGGAGTTGCCTTAGGTGGGACATTGTAAACGAATTATTCTACAGATGACGTGTTCCCGCTTTGCTCGAGAGCTTATAGTAATCTTGCACATATTGCCGGTACCTTTAACGAATTAGGAATCGGCGTAACATAGGAGGAATTCTTTGAGAGGGTGGAACTTTACCCCATTGACATCTCCCACGACTTATCTGGGAGTATAATACGCACTTAAGTCCACAGCAGAGTGGAAACATCTCAGTCAGATTGGAATTCAACAAGCAGCTAGACGCGCCTCTTAGTGTACTAGTTTACCTCGAATCGCAAGCCCTAACAGAAATTGATAGGTTTAGAGGTGTTGTCACAGATTTTTAAAAATGGATATGAATACACTCCAGAGAGTAATGAATAGTGACCGATTCACACGCTCCAAATTTATCGGCGTATTTGCGAAGAATGAAACGCTGAAGCTTCCAACTACGAGGAACTGCGGCGCACTTATTTTAAATATGGATGTTAGTGGCGGAGAAGGGATTTATTGGATAGCCGTTTATTTTAAAAATAGGGAATGACTGTACTATTTTAATTCACTGGGTGGACATCCTTGGAATGATGCTATTATTGTAAAATTTCTCGATCAATTGCAAATTCCCCAAATAGTCTGGTATCCATACCGATTCCAGAGCTACTACAGCAACGTATGTAGCATGTACAGCCTATCCTCTCTCAAGCATATGGCCCGCGGGAATGAGTTTACAATTTTTTTAAAAATATTCGATTTGTGTGACACCGAGCGGAATGACGAACTGGTATGCACCCAGATAAAGAAACCGGTTGCCGTTTGTATGTACTCAGTGTATTGTATGAATTTTTATGCGTATATATATATATATATATATATATATATATAATTATAACTTCAACAATTAATATTGTAATAATATGCATAGTATAGCTTAAAGGACTATATTTTATAAAATTTTAAAATGTACCCCCCAGTAATATTAGTTATATATAATGTATAAAAAATTAGATCAGTGTCACTCCTATATGTGTGAGAAACAGTGAAAGCCAAATAACGTAAAAATGTGTTGTATACAGTAAACGCTAATATGTGTTAGCTTATAAAACAATCCTCATAGTTTTATCATGTAATAAAATGTTGAAAATACATGGCTTATTCTTACCCAAGACGCACACAAGAAAAAAGAAAAAGCTTACATCACTTCACCGACGAGCCAGCAATCGTAGGACCGAGTGTCCAATAAAACTTCTACCCCCGTATTCAAATCAACGTTGACGATTTGAGTTTCTTCAAAGCTATTAGGAAGCGTATCTACAACACGATCCAGCTCCCCCTTGGTCCTTTAAGAAGAAAAAGATACGGATGTAGACAAAAATGTTTAATTTATTTTATGGTCACAATTAAGTTCATATATTTTTCTGAAGAAAGTTTCAGGCCTCTGAATTATGATATAATTTAATAAGTAAAAGTAGAAATTTTGAATGCCCCTTTAAAAGAAAAAAAGATGAACAATATTGCACTTAAAAATGAGTTTTCGTATAAGCATTCCACTTCTCTATTCAAATAACAAATTGGGCAGTGCCTCAAACAATTGTACAAATTACACTTCAGAGGAAGATAAACTACAGTACTGGGTTTCTGGTAGCCTACAGTTTTAACGTGGTACCAATACTGATGAAGTTTTATGAATGACATAATGTAAGATCATATTGAGTTGAAGTACACATGCTCGCTCTCTCTCTCTCTCTCTCGCTCTCTCTCTCTCTCTCTCTATATATATATATATATATTATATATATATATATATATAAACAGAGAGAGAGGTAGTCAGTTTAAATCACATTTCATAATTTTAGTAAAGATTAGCCATTAAATTTATAATGTGATTACGTTAAAAGTGTAATTTATATGTCAAATATAAGCAATGTTCATTCTTATCATATATATATATATATATATATATATATATATATATATATATATAGAGAGAGAGAGAGAGAGAGAGAGAGAGAGAGAGAGAGAGAGAGAGAGAAGAGAGAGAGTAAAAAATAAAATAAACTTTGGTTGAAATACGGGGACATAATTTTCTACTTTCATTTCGTGCGTGTGGCAATCCACTGTTTGAGTCTGTACAGCTTCACAAATGTTGGCCACTTCTTGCGATAAAAATCATTTACCCCGGTCAGAAGCTGTGAAAAGCAGCATAGAGGCTTCAGCCCTGTAGGACATCAGGATAATATGACTCTACCGTCTATATATATATATATGTGTGTGGTGTGTGTGTGTGTGCGTACTAGGGTGGCCCTTAGTTGTATGTGATTTTCTGAAATGAAATATGTTTCATCTCCCAACCTCCAAAGTTGTTCTAATCCATGTAAAAATGCTCTGTGTAACATTTCAGCTGAATCAGACAATAATAAGATGGCCCCCAAAGGCCCTAAAGTTTCAGATTTTAACAATATTCATATTTTTTCATATAAAACCGTTTTTATCTTCTTTACAGTGTTTTATTCGAAAGAAATATAGAATATGATCGAAAGAGAATTCAATTTACAATAAATTTAGTTATAACCATTATTTACTTAAAACCAAAATTGGACGAGATATTCGCGGAAATTGAAAAGTATCATAAGTGCGTAAAAAAACCGCTTCTGGAAGGTTCTAGAAAGTTCTGCGCCTGCGGCCTATATAAGCGGCGTAATTATTTGTTGTAAATAAAATTCACTTTCGATTATGCTTTGTGATTATTTTCCCAAACAAAGTTAGCAAATGAATTATAAAGGTTTTATATTAGAAATACCAATTATCGGTGAATTTTGAAAATTTAGGGCCTTTGGGGGCCACCTTAATATAGCCCAATTGAGCTGAAAGTTTGCACAGAGCACCGTTTTATATATTGGAAGAAGATTAGGGGTTGGGAGCAAGTAATTTCAAAAGTTGAAAAATAAGGGCCACCCTAGTGCGTACTCTATGGAAAAACTATATATGTTTACAATATGGTATCGTATGTGATACCTTTATTTCATAATTAAATACAAATTATTAATTCATTGAATTAAACATCTACAAAATTGCCTCGGGATTGGCGAAATAGCCAATTTGGAATGAAACTAATTACCATACATAGAACCCAATATGGAGGCATTGGGTCCACGCAACAACAAGAAAATTTTTTTATTTCGCATTCAAAATTTTCCATTGCTGACTCATGAAAATTAATTCGAGAGAAGAGTCAACGAACTTTGTAAAATCAGCAAATTCCTGAGAAGATTTATATTTTGCGGCACTCGAAGTTGCTTATATTAAGCAATGCTTTTAAGCAAGGAAGGTGTACTTAATCTTCCTATAAGTTCTGAGTAAATAACAAATAATATAAACCTAACTCAAAAGGATAGGCCTATACCTTCAGGAATTATAGAGTGATTGCCTATATTAATTAAATCAAATCAACTCGTTGTGTAACTTCATCGTATAGCGGGCCTTCATCGAAAAAGATCTTCGGGCCCGACAACTAGAAACGAGGCCCAACGAAATAATAAGGTAAGGTAATTTCTTTCTTTACTATTAGGCATCGCCAAAATACCGAAGACAAATAAATTTAACATTAACCAGTAAAAACAATGCTTACCGAGGTCCTTCGAAGACCTCCACATACATAACTCTTCAACGAAAAAACGTAGGGCTTTTGTCATAGTCCTATATATTTTTTTCAAATGTGGTCCGTGTGGGGGGAGGGAACCGGCCCCTCTAAAATTTACACTAACACTAACTTCACCTTTAAACTAACCGTAACTCTACCGTACTTAACGTAACAGTCGGCGAAGGCTAAGGCCGATGATAAACTAAGGCCGATGATAACCGCAAACAAGGCCTTGTTTATTTAACAGGCTTTACTCATTTTATGTCCTATAAAACATAAGCCAATTTCAACTTCAGCCTATATAGTAGGGCCACTGCACCTTAAGCTTATTTAATAGGTTCAACAAGGCCTCATTTAACAGGCTTAACTGACTTTAGGTCCTTTTCGAAATAGATCCACTTTACCCTAAGCCTACTTAGTAGACCCACTTTACTTTACCTTAACTAATAAGCCCAATATACTCATACACTAAAGGCCTACTTCAAACACTACAATTTACAATTCAGATATACAAGAAGCCTACCTCTCAAAGTAGGCCCTACTCTTTACTCTCAAGGCCTATCCTGACTAAAAACACTTTGTAATTTTTTAATTGAACCTGTGGTGTAGGTTATAAAATATACTTCAGCAATTTAACTTATTCATAAGACTCATTAACGTCACAAAATTAAACTCAGAACTTTAACATCACACAGACCTAAACAGTTGCATGTACTCAAACCTACTTCTACCTAACACCTATTCTATGTCCTATTTGACATATAGGCGCAACCTATTCTATGTCCTATTTGACATATATGCGCAACCTATTCTAAGTCCAATTTGACATATAGGCATAAAACAGACAAGGCTTGATATAAGTGTCTTAAATGCAACATTTGAGGATCTTTGATCAGCCAAATTGATTAAACTAACACAAAACTCAAAAATAAAACCTTATAACAAAATATACATTTGCACACATAAATAGAGTATATAAATATATACATACGACTCCAAGCATTCAATTCTTCTTTTAAGGAAGAATCACTCAAGAGATTTATCAATAGGCACATGAATTCCTTGCAAACAGATTGGATTTCTTCAAAACCCCAAACCTTCCAGCCCTACCTGTAGGACACATAACATTTACTCAATCATAACTAAGGGTATTGACTTCGCTGGAGTGGTGAATCCAAGTTTTGAAG
The DNA here is from genome assembly GCA_023014485.1 of Bathynomus jamesi. NCBI lineage: Eukaryota > Metazoa > Arthropoda > Malacostraca > Isopoda > Cirolanidae > Bathynomus > Bathynomus jamesi. Next base: position 500,533 of record JAJOZX010000023.1, on the reverse strand, counting down.
ACGAACTGGATTCAGAAGACTGCAATTATATATATATATATATATATATATATATATATATATATATATGTATATATACACCCATATATATATATATATATACACATATATATATATATATATATATATACACACACACACACACTGTACTCTTTACATGTGCCACAAACACATACAACCTGTCTGAACATCACCAAGGATCGGAGAGTAAAGGCTTTTATTGCAGCGCGCTGGTTCTGTGCACATAATTTTGTGCCAAAAATTATATGGTTAGACCAGGGGTCCCCAACCTTTTTGTGCCGAAGAGCACATTCAAGACTACCGGTAGTGCGGCGGGCACCATTTACTTTTTCAAGGCAAATTTATAGTTGGACTTAATAATGAATATAATACACAAAAAACATTTAATTCCTATGTAAAATAATGAACATAATACACAAAAAAAACATTTAATTCCTATGTAAAATAATGAACATAATACACAAAAAAAAACAAGGATGGGCTAACTAAGAATCTTAGAAAAATTATCAAAACGATAACATAATTTATTTATAAAGAAATAATTATTTTCAAATAAATGAGCATCCGTTTCTGTAATTAACTACTAAAATTTAATAAAATGTTAAGTATGTTACATATTTTAAATATTTAGTACTAAATATTTAAAATATTTAACATACTTAACATTTTATTAAAAATTTAAATAAAAACTAATCAATCGTAGTCAGTCAGTGGCGGGCACACGCAAAAGGGTCGGCGGGCACCATGGTGCTCGCGGGCACAGGGTTGGGGATCCCTGGGTTAGACAGTGGCACATACAAACAAATAAAGGGTCTTATGGCCTACTTTGACCACAGCCCAAACTATTCAACAAGGGTCTTATGGCCTACTTTGGCCATAGCCCAAACTATTCAATAAGGGGCGTATGGCCAACCTTCGCCATAGCCCAAATATTCAACAAGGGTCTTATGGCCTACTTTGACCATAGCCCAAACTATTCAACAAGGGTCTTATGGCCTACTTTGGCCACAGCCCAAACTATTCAACAAGGGTCTTATAGCCTACTTTGGCCATAGCCCAAACTATTTAACAAGGGTCTTATGGCCTACCTTGGCCATAGCCCAAACTATTCCACAAGGGTTTTATGGGCTACGTTGGCCATGGGCCAAACAACAAGGGTCTTATGGCCTACCTTAGTCATGGGCCAAACAACAAGGGTCTTATGGCCTACCTTGGCCAGAGACCAAACAACACAAACCAGTACAGGATTCAAAGCCCCAAGCCCTCCAGATCTACCTGTGGAGGAGTAACATTTACTCTATTAAAACTATGGGTATTGACTTGTCGGAAATGGTAGGAGGTTTGAATACAGTACAAACTCATTTAATCAAACAACACAACTTGGAAGTACAGTACATTTCAATTAACTCATCAACGTAGAAGTCCCTTTAAAACATAAATAGTTAACAAAACATGACAAAATTCCAAAGCAGCGTTAGTAAACCAGCATTTAAAAAATAGCGACTTATAAAACTTACACAAATAATGAGCAAAGTTAAAATGCTTAATAACTTTACTTTAATTCCATTAATTTCCTATACCAAAGGGAGTCAAACTGATTGACATAACTTTAACTAAACTGGAGAAGTTGGACTCTTGACTTTTATATTTAAATAACTCATTTCACATGGTTTGAAAAGCACACTGTTTATCAAAAAATTTAACATATAACATACAAATTTTTCTCTGGCCCCCCTCAGTATATAGAAAAACTATATATGTTTAAAATATGGTATCCTATGTGATACATTTATTTCTTAATTAAATACAAATTATTAATTCATTAAATTAAATATCTACAAAATTGCCTCGGGTATGGCAACATAGCCTATTTGGAATGAAACTAATTACCATACATAGAACCCAATATGGAGGCATTGGGTCCACACAACAACAAGAAAAATTTATTAATTCGTATTCAAAATTTTCCATTGCTGACTCATGAAAATTAATTCGAGAGAAGAGTCAACGAACTTTGTAAAATCAGCAAATTCCTGAGAAGATTTATATTTTGTGGCACTCGAAGTTGCTTATATTAAGTAATGCTTTTAAGCAAGGAAGGTGTACTTAATCTTCCTAAAGTTCTGAGTAAATAACAAATAATATAAACCTAATAACTCAAAAAGATAGGCCTATACCTTCAGGAATTATAGAGTGATTGCCTATATTAATTAAATCAAATCAACTCGTTGTGTAACTCCATCGTATAGCGGCCCTACATCGAAAAAGATCTTCGTGCCCGACAACTAAAAGTGAGGCCCAACGAAATAATAAGGTAAGGTAATTTCTTTCTTTACTATTAGGCAGCGCTAAAATACCGAAGGCAAATAAATTTAACATTAACCAGTAAAAACAATGCTTACCGAGGTCCTTCGAAGACCTCCACATACATAACTCTTGAACGAAAAAACGTAGTGCTTTTGTCGATAACTCTCCACTGAAATCTGCTGGAAATTTCCAACGGATGAGAGGTATCAGGCAATCAACCCATAGCCCTATATACAGTAGTTTTTTCACATACTCAATTCACTTCGTGAATGTGACTTAAATAGCATCTCCAACTTCGTATACGGATGGTGATGAAAAGAGATCTGATGCACTGTCTGTATTCATTACGGCTAGCAACGCGTGGTTGTTCACTGGAAAATATTAGCTAATATGGACTCGAGATGAAAGTGGACCCTTTTTTATATGCGGGGCATTGACCCATTCCAAGTGACGTAGACCTGAACTCGAAATCCCATTCACCAGATCGCGGGCTTTCTGATTGGACGGTGATACTTTTTTGGGCGTCTTTATCAAAATCGGTTTAAGCACTCAGCAGATTTTTTTTAAATTTAATAAGTGGACGCTCAACATAATTATTTTAAATTTGGTTTTATTATTATTATTATTATTTTCTCCAGACAAGGTTATATCACTTACCTAAAGCTAGGGCTCATTTATTAAGCAGTGGAAAACTGAGTACTTGATGAGTCTAAGGGAGAGACATAAACAACTAAGAAGGATTGGTCTGACACAATTAAGGTTGGGGACCTTGTTCTAATACACGACAGTACTTCAAGACAGTACAGGGCTCTGGCTCGAGTTTTAGCACTCAGACCAGGGGCAGCCGGGTTAACAAGGGTGGTCAAATTAAGGACTTCACTGGGTAACACAACAAGAGACATTTATCTTTTGTAACCGCTAGATGATACATGAAAATGATATGGGTATATGATAGATGCAATTGGGTATCACACATACAAAACAATGTTATACATTTCAGTCACAGGTAATGCATGTGAAGTAAAAATATGTATATATTTTGGCCAATTATTTATATTTGTATCATTATTTTTTTGGCCATGTTGTATCTCCAACAGTAAGATTAAATACGATCCTAAAAGCTGGTATTAAATTATATTAAAAATAATGCAGTAATGTCGAAGTGGAGCTACAAGCAGATGTTTTTATATTGGTAGAACACCATATATTTGGATTTATTAAGCCAGAAACTAAATAATTGTTCTTAAATGCGAGTAAAAGACGAAAAATGGATAAGTTTGCACTAAAACTAAAATTGGGTTTTATTATAGAGGTATATTGATATTTTTTTGTAATAAGGTTTAAAAAAAGACGGAATTTGTTTTAAATGACTCGCTGTTTCTAATAATTTCCTTTATTGAATTGCAAAAGGAGAAAAAACTTGGATAAGCACTACAAAAACGAGTTCTATGAACACTATATCATAACATTACTGTGGAAAATAAAATATTTTAACGGTATGCGTTAACTGGTTTAAATTACTATTTTTATAATATGATTAAAAGAAAATTTGTATATCAAGACGGAATTTGTTTTAAATAGCTCGTTGGTTTGAATAACTCCCTTTATTGAATTGTAAAAGGCAAAAAATGATTAAGTTACCCTAAATAAAAATCTAGTTTTATAATAAAGTTATATTAATATTTTTTATAATAAGAATTAAAGATATATTTTTATCTTAAGACAAAAAATTGTTTTTGCATTAAATTTGGTTTATCATATTCTAGTTTTTGTATAAAAGAGCGCCTAGCCATTAAAATAATGGCCTCATGGTGGTTTTCTGCTACAAGAAGCACAGTATATTAACTCTAAGCGTTGCCATTTTTGAGACCTTGTTGGTCTACCCTTGTCTCATAAATGTACTAGGGGCACTCAATATATTTTGCCCCACCATTTTTTTTAGCTAAATAATAGGCCATGGGGCTGAAGTGTCTTTTGGGCTGTAAGTTTGAACTTTTATGCGATTCACATAACCGGATTTTTCCAGTTTCAACCTTCCTTTCCTTGTATAAAACTACTTTTAAACGCCCTTGCATAAAATCGATGGTTAACGCAGTTTCGAAAATGGCGTTTGGCAGTGATGTGCGTCGCAAACAGAGAGCTGTTATCGAGTTCTTAACCGCAGAGAAGGAAACAGTTGGAAATATTTACAAACGTCTACAAAATGTTTACGGAGATTCTGTTGTTGATCGAAGCACAGTTGGACGCTGTTCTAAGCGTTTGAGATCATTGGAGAGACGGAGAGCCAGCCTCGATGATGAGCCACGCAGCGGTCGCCCGGCATGGCTGTGACATCTCACACTGTGCAACGTGCTAACAGCATCATTCGATCAAATCGGCGCGTCACATACAAGGAGCTATCACTGGAGCTAGGAATTAGTGAAGGAAGTGTGAATACGATAATTCAGCAACTGGGATAGCAAAAATGTGTTCACCGTTTGTTCCTCGCGAACTGACTTAAGATCACAAAGCCCAAAGAAAAGAAATTGCTTCTGAGTCGTTGGTTCGATACGAGACAGAAGGGGATGACTTCCTTTCACGAATTGTGACTGGGAATGAGACTTGGGTACACCACTTTGAACCTGAAACAAAACGCCAATCCATAGAGTGGCATCACGCAGACTCCTCACACAAGAAAAAGTTCAAAATGGCTCCCTCTGCAGGAAAGGTTACGGCCACCATCTTCTGGGACATAAAAGGAGTGATTCTGGTGGACATTGTGAAGAAAGGACAAACAGTCAACTCAGAGGCATATATTGCTACCCTACAGAGACTCCAGAGAAGTATAAAGCGAGTTCGACCGGAGAGAAAACTGGAAGACGTCCTTCTTTCGCACGATAACGCAAGACCACACAACAGCTTGAAAACAAGAGAGGCCATCACAAAAATGCGCTTGACTGTGTTATCCAACCCTCCATACAGCCCGGATATGGCACCTTCAGACTTCCATTTGTTTGGGTCAATGAAGGCTGCTATTCGTGGAAGAGTTTCAGAGTGACGATGAGGTTGTTGAAGAGGTTAAGAGGTGGCTGCAGCGGAATCCAGCGGACTTTTACCAGCGAGGAATAAAGGCACTTGTTTCGAGATGGAGGAAAACCATAGAAAAGGATGAAGACTACGTGGAAAAATAAAAACTTAGAAAAAAAGGCATGTAACTACTTGTGTACAAAATTCCTGGAACTTACAAGGAAACTTGGAAAGAAAAAAAAAGGTGGGGCAAAATATATAGAGTGGCCCTCGTATTTTAATACGTTTATGCCTAATAGCTCTGTCTGTTATTTGAGTCGTTTTTTGAGACCTTACCGGTCTAATGGTGGTGGTGCTGTAATACTGCTGATGGTTGTGGGGTTACGCTATTGTGAGGTAGCCTAAGGATGGCATATATATTTTATTGAGATGGGGCTCTGCAGTAGTGTAAGGAAGGCATGCTCGTATATATTTTGCTATTGGGATACAACTCTGTTAATTCTTTTTTACATGCATCTGATTAAGTTATGTACGAAGTGTGTGTGTGTTTGTGTGTGTGTGTGTGTGTGTGTATGTGTGATTTTAATTTGAATAAAGAAGTAAATATATGTGTATATATATGTGTATATATACTGCCTTCTAAACAAGCCAACTGGCTGATTAATCCAACTGAGGAGGTCAAGAACTTCAGTATGTGACGAGACATGCCAGCGAAAAGATCTCCTCTCTCCTTCTCCTCCTCCTCTCTCCTCTCTCTTAGGTTACCTTCCTAGGTCAGTTTAGGGTACCCCTTCTTGGGGAGGTTTTAAACCATTCATACAGGGGACAAACTCCCTCCCCAGGGTACCAACCCCTCTCCCCCACGGGTGCCAACCGTCATCCTCCCTACGGGTAGCAACCCCCTCCCCCTTGCAATATTGATCAACCTTGCATTGCAATTGCACTCTCCCATTTTGCGGTCATACTACTGGTTGAACTTCAAAGGTTTTGTTTTATGAAAACTGAATCTTCAAACATACCGCCAATATTTATTTACATGTGTCTCATTAACAGACATTCAATAAATGTTTATTCCTTGCTCATAAACTTTTAAGATGAGAGAAATTCTATGATCAAAAGGTAAATTTGATCAGTGGCCTTGAAAGTAGCCATTTTTATTTCAATTTAGTTTCCCTTTTCGGGTAAACATATACTTGTAAACAACGCATCAAGGACGCAAAAAGCAGCATGTACAATATGTGTTTATTCGTGTGTTAGAGAGGAAGGCCCGATTGACTGAATTAAAAACAGACCTAGGAAATCCCAGACTGATTTAACGCCAATAGATCAGGCAGATAGAAACACCGTGAAGACGCTGATGCCGGGGGTTCGGCTCCCGATGGCGCTAGTAATAATAATCTGGGAGTTAGCGCAATGGTCCACATTTTTCTGGCCTGAAAGCTGTGACAGCTTGTGGCCCTCTTTACTAATTATTATATCTTGCATATATATATATATATATATATATATATATATATATATAATCAATAGGAATATGAAAACAAGAGATACGACTCTCAACATTTATTGGCCAAACGTTTCGGTCCACTCACGGGCCATCTTCAGTGACTAAATGGAAGCATCTAAAAAAAACAAACATAAAACTAAAGTAAATACAAATGTCAAACTGTACAATAGGGTGGAGCGAAAAATACGTTTTTTCTAGGATGAAGTTCTAATAGAGATTAAAAGTTGCATTTAGTGGACGATATATATCTGCCAAAATATGAGTTCATTTGTTTAATATTTTCAGCTGCCACCAGGGGGCTAAAGTTAACACAATTTTGGGTAAAAAGGAAAAAAATGCTTCTATTTTAGGTTTATCAAACTATTATAAAATTTTATCTTAGAATTATCTAATAGTTTGATTAAGATTCTTAAATGATAAGAATTCGTTTTGTAAAAATGCCTTTTCATATGCTTAATATCTTCAGCTGCCACAAGAGGGCTGAAGTTAACTTAAAAATGACAATTAAGTATGATTCTGTATTTACTTGAAAAAGGGAACAGTAATAAATTAGGATGTCTCTCCTCCTTTATACTGGCTTGAGACAGTTAAGAAACGTTATTTCGTGCCTTAGCTGAGTTACCACCCTTTCCCCAACCAACCTCCCTCTAGAAAGGGTTCTTGCTGAAGACTATTTAGTAATTTGCTTTTGTGTCAAATTTTGGCTGTTTTTTCCTTGATTCTAATGTAGCACGAATCCAACCGCTTGACGCATCTCTCTACGGCTTGTGTATGACATGGAAACTGAAATAATTCTGAATGAAGAGTAGTACCATGTTTGATGCATGATTCAATATCATCAAGAGAAACTCCTTTGGTTATCGGTGGTTCTGCTATCTGAAAATCTTGCCACATAATGAGATCTCTATAGTCTTTGACATAAAAATTTATTTCTGGCACCTTAAAATACCTGATAACATCTGTTTCTTGAATGCATGCCCTTGCTTTTATGATACGCCTAAATCCCAACTGACGCACATGCTCCCTTTCATCAGCTATCATTGCAATGAGAATGTTTTCTTGATTTGCGTAATATGCATTTCGCTGAATGACTGAGTCATGTACTCTCCTAAGCTCTTCACGGAGATACTGGCTTCTTGCAATCATATGCCACATATGTTTAGCACCATATTGGCATAATGGTTTACGCTTTATCTGAAACCACATTGGTGCGTATACCCTAACAATGAAAGTAGCTAATTCTTGTAAATTGCCTGAATGATTCTCTGTGCTTGCATATAACCGCAGAGTCCTGTTTGCTGTGGTGAGCCACCTTGAATGTGATATATTGCCTGGACTCTTATGACTAAGACTCTTTGAGAATGTTCCACTTGATATAGCCTTGTGAATTTCAAGAAGGTATTTCTGGTCGGTACTATGTCATCTACATCAATTTCACACATGTCCTCTTGAATTTCAATGGGTTTGAAGTTAACTATGGGAAGCTTTTCACAGTCTGAAAGTGCTCGGCCAATTTCCCCTTAAAATGCTCTTGGTCCAGTAGTGGTACCATCCAAGTGATGAAATAGATGGCGCAATGGAAGTTCATTAAGGTGTAAAAGGCATATCAGCCACTGCAATGGCTTATTAAAGGCTTCTTCCAGTAATCTTATTGTGCCTCCAATACTACCAGTGTTAACCACTGTCGAATCACAGCCAACTGCAACGATGTTCCCTATATCAACATTCCTTTCTTTCAAGCAATTCACTAGCGCTGTGCAAATGTATTTAGCTTTGCCACTGGAAGGTGTCACATGTACAAAGTACAGAGAGTGTGGTTCAGATATTATGCTGATATGCTCTTCGCGTTTGGTTCTTTGGTGGTTAGAGCCATCACTCTCCTGGACTTGAATCATTGTTTTATCCTTTCTGCCATCAAAGTATAATCCCCGCATGGTTTTTGGCTCTCCTATCTGTTGTAGTTCCTTTCTCTGTTTTTGTCTTTCACGTCTTAGCTTACTTCTGTCTATAATATTCCCTTTGTCTTCGGGAGTAACAATTTTAAGATCTGCCAATACTGCAGAAGCAATAGCAGCCCCAGCTCTGTCCGACATTTTAAATCTATCACAAGTAATTGCTAATGAAGGCAGTGGCTCACGCATCTGTTGTTCTGATATTACATATTGAGTCGAGGTTGTATCTTCCTCATTATCTTCAGATATCTCTTCTAGTTGTTGAAGTTCACTTGTCTCTGTTTCGATTTGTAAGTTGGACGTATTGGTTATAGCAGCACTAGTTGTTTGTGAGGATTCCAGACGTGCTTTTTCCATTTCCTTTCGATGTTCTCTTGCTTGTAATCATCTTGTGTGTGCTATGTCAATGCTTCCTATCACCATTATTCTGCGTGTTCGTTGGTCATTTAAAAAATCCTGCTCTTTTGGAGGGACTTTCTTACTCTTTTCACATGAGCATCTCCTAAACTCCTTACATTTGCAGGTGCAGATGTCAAACAAAGTGCATTTTGAAGAGTTTTCAAATTCTTCAAGCTGATTTTTGTACTTAGGCTGATCCTTGCGTGACTTGTATGGCTTTAATAAGGACCTGTATTTATCATGGTACACTCGCATCATCTGTAAAACGCGTGTATGTGAAACTATTGGCAAAGAGGCCTTCTTCCAAATATTTTCTACCTTTTTGGAAACTGCCTCTGCTATTTCAGAAAATGAAGGCTCCTTGTTATTCATCTGCTCCTTCACTAAATGTTTTGTGAACAGGTAATCTTTCATAATGCAGTTATAAGTTGGTAGTTGCATATCACTCATCTCACAAGGTACTTCAAATATGGCACACTTCATATGTTCTCTAGTGAAATGTTTATATTTAGTATTTGATGCCATAATATTTTTAAGAAAAATTCACAATCACAAAATAAAAACCTTGTAACATCAAAACATTATATAATATATATAATAATATTTTATAAGTATATAATATATTACATAAATATATAATATTTAATAAATAAACTAAATTATATAATACATTATAACAAGCATTTTATAATAAAATCAATATTATCTCTATATAATCACTTTAAAATAAAGTTTTATAATATTCCGATCATATTAAAAAACTCTCCGATCAACTGAGCGACTAGGCCTACTACCTAAGAAGACAAGTGTTAACACACTGTTCTAATGACTCACAGAAAGAAATTCCTTCACACCAAAACCCTCCCCCACAACCCTCCCCAACAACATTCAGTTTAGTCTCAACATGACTCAGTTACTCTAAATTGTTTTAACTTCAGCTCTCTTGTGGCAGCTGAAGATATTAAGCATATGAAAAGGCATTTTTACAAAACGAATTCCTATCATTTAAGAATCTTAATCAATCTATTAGATAATTCTAAGATAAAATTTTATAATAGTTTGACAAACCTAAAATAGAAGCATTTTATTCCTTTTTACACAAAATTGTGTTAACTTTAGCCCCCTGGTGGCAGCTGAAACTTTTAAACAAATGAACTCATATTTTGGCATGCATATTTGGTCCACTAAATGCAACTTTTAATAACTATTAGAACTTCATACTAGAAAAAAAGTATTTTTCGCTCCACCCTACGTGTACAATAATAAACTCTAATACAAAAAAAGTTAAAAAATTGTTAAAAAAAAATAAAATATCTGGATTATAAAACAAAAAAGTAAAAATTAAACAAAAACTAAAATTTCAAAAATAAAAAGTTTAAAAATTTCAAAAATGTTAAATTCAAAATTTCAAAAATTTCAAAAATCTAAAAAAATTTCAAAAAATTCTTTTGAAAAGGACTGACCTGGATGGTAAAAGTTACAAATGACAAGTGGAGAGAAAGGAAAGAAAAACTTAAGTTAATGCGTTAGTTGCGTTAAAAAGGTGTTGGTTGGTTGGGAAGTATGTAATTTTATCGAGGAAAGGCTATCGTTTAGTTCTGGATTTAATTTCTTGATAAAAAGGGATTCTAAAATTTTAAGATCAAGTGAATTAGAAGCAGACGATAAAATCGCAAAGGAGTCCTGGGGGCACGGGTGGTCATGGGTCTCTGAATGATGCCGAATAGCAGAGGATTCAGGAGTGGAAAGAGGGCGAGAAGATCGATGAGAAAAACCCAAATGCTTCGAAATCCTAAGTTTTAACTGTAGGGCAGTCTGCCCCACATAACGACTTTGGCAGGTCGCACATGTATATAAATAAATAACAAAGGATCTCAGAAGCACGGGGAGGTGATCTTTATGGCGAAAAAAGGATTGCAGAGAATTAGAATCAGAATTAATGATTATAAAGTCACATTGAGGGAAGTGTCTCTCCAAAATAGAGTGGACATCTTTATTAAGTTGAAAAGTTAGTTGGTCTAAAAATGGAAGCTTAAGATAAACCTTCTGTTTCGGAACCGTGGACTGAATTATTTTAGATGAATATAGGTTATTTAAAAATTTAGAAATTAAAGTCTCAAAAGTCTAAGTACAATAAAAATTATAGTTGAAAAATCTCTTAAGATACTGAATTTCTAAGTCGAATAAAGACCAACTTGAACAAAGGTGATAACCTCTAAAAATACGACTTTTAATACTAGCCAGCTTAAAACTAAGTGGAATATTGCTGAAAAAATGAGTACCGAGTTGGGTAGTAGTTGGTTTTCTGTATACTTGTGTTGAGAAGCCTGTACTATGTTTATTTATGGTAACATCAAGAAACGAAATTTTATTGTATTGTTCTACTTCCATAGAGAATTTAATATTAGGATGCTTAGTATTAATATAATTTAAAAATAAAGGAGCATGATCTTTATGCTTAAAAATGACAAAACAATCATCTACATAACGTTTAAATAAAATAGGTTTAAAATCAAGCGGGCAATCCCTCAGCCACTTTTCCTCGTGAAAACAAAGAAAACTGTTAGCAAAGGACGGACCAAGGGGCGAACCCATTGCCATTCCCTCGTGCTGGTGGGAAAGTTCCTTATTAAAACAGACTATGGTATCCTGGACTGATAACTTTAAAAGTTTTGAAAACAATTGTCTGCTTAATCCCAAAATGTCATTCGTAGAACCAAACAAAGAATTTATAATAATATCACAAGTTTCTAAAACAGGTAGGCCTACATTGGTAAACAAAGATTGAACATCAAAGGAAGCCATAAAACAATCCTTAAACTTCAACTTGGTGACACAATCAACAAATTCAAATGAATCTTGCAAAGTGAAATGACTACGTGTGAGAGGGTCTATGATTGGGACCAAAAAATTTTGCAAGGTTATAAGTTGGTGTGTTTATGGCTGCTAGAATGGGACGAAGCGGAACTCCAGGTTTATTGGTCTTAGGCAGGCCATAAACAACCCCTGGGCTAGTACCTGAAGCAAAAAGCTTATCGTAATAGTTGATCAAAAGCCCACGACTTTTAAGAGAACGTAAAAAGTTGTTGATTCTGTCCCCCAGTTTCACAATATATTTAAATGGATCAGTCTGCAGTTTCAAGAATTTAGTAGAATCAGAAAGTAAATTATACATTTTATTTAAATAGTCTTGTCTGTCTAAGACAACAACACCTTTACCCTTATCAGGCTTACAAATTACTACATTCTTATCCCTCCGCAAGTTCGTGAGAACTTTAAAATCACTAAAACTAAAAACAGGACAAAAAACCTTAAACCCGTCAAACTTATAGTAGAACTTGTTTGCCAAAAGTTTAATATCCTCCACTGGGAAGTTTAAAATCCAATCCCAAGGATAAAATTCTTTTTTCTTCAGTTGATAAAACCTTATTGGAAAAGTTAGAAATAATTTCATCTCTATTAAGATTAAGATCAAAATTTAAACCCAACTGTTGAAGCTTAGAATTTTGACGAGTTAATGAGGAGACATAAAATTTTGATACATACCTCGAAATATAACTATTTAAAATAATAAAATCAAGGTACTAGCCCAGGGATTGTTTATGGCCTGCCTAAGACCCATAAACCTGGAGTTCCGCTTCGTCCCATTCTAGCAGCCATAAACACACCAAGTTATAACCTTGCAAAATTTTTTGGTCCCAATCATAGACCCTCTCACACGTAATCATTTCACTTTGCAAGATTCATTTGAATTTGTTGATTGTGTCACCAAGTTGAAGTTTAAGGATTGTTTTACGGCTTCCTTTGATGTTCAGTCTTTGTTTACCAATGTACCTGTTTTAGAAACTTGTGATATTATTATAAATTCTTTGTTTGGTTCTACGAATGACATTTTGGGATTAAGCAGACAATTGTTTTCAAAACTTTTAAAGTTATCAGTCCAGGATACCATAGTCTGTTTTAATAAGGAACTTTCCCACCAGCACGAGGGAATGGCAATGGGTTCGCCCCTTGGTCCGTCCTTTGCTAACAGTTTTCTTTGTTTTCACGAGGAAAAGTGGCTGAGGGATTGCCCGCTTGATTTTAAACCTATTTTATTTAAACATTATGTAGATGATTGTTTTGTCATTTTTAAGCATAAAGATCATGCTCCTTTATTTTTAAATTATATTAATACTAAGCATCCTAATATTAAATTCTTTATGGAAGTAGAACAATACAATAAAATTTCGTGTCTTGATGTTACCATAAATAAACATAGTACAGGCTTCTCAACACAAGTATACAGAAAACCAACTACTACCCAACTCGGTACTCATTTTTTCAGCAATATTCCACTTAGTTTTAAGCTGGCTAGTATTAAAAGTGATATTTTTAGAGGTTATCACCTTTGTTCAAGTTGGTCTTTATTTGACTTAGGAATTCAGTATCTTAAGAGATTTTTCAACTATAATTTTTATTGTACTTTTGACTTTTGAGACTTTAATTTCTAAATTTTTAAATAACCTATATTCACCTAAAATAATTCAGTCCACGGTTCCGAAACAGAAGGTTTATCTTACGCTTCTATTTTTAGACCAACTAACTTTTCAACTTAATAAAGATGTCCACTCTACTTTGGAGAGACACTTCCCTGAATGCGACTTTATAATCATTAATTCTGATTCTAAATCTCTGCAATCCTTTTTTCGCCATAAAGATCACCTCCCCGTGCTTCTGAGATCCTTTGTTATTTATTTATATACATATGCGACCTGCCAAAGTCGTTATGTGAGGCAGACTGCCCTACAGTTAAAACTTAGGATTTCGAAGCATTTGGGTTTTTCTCATCGAACTTCTCGCCCTCTTTCCACTCCTGAATCCTCTGCTATTCGGCATCATTCAGAGACCCATGACCACCCGTGCCCCCAGGACTCCTTTGCGATTTTGTCGTCTGCTTCTAATTCACTTGATCTTAAAATTTTAGAATCCCTTTTTATCAAGAAATTAAATCCAGAACTAAACGATAGCCTTTCCTCGATAAAATTACATACTTCCTAACCAACCAACACCTTTTTAACGCAACTAACGCACTAAAAAAAGTTTTTCTTTCCTTTCTCTCCACTTGTCATTTGTAACTTTTATCATCCAGGTCAGTCCTTTTCAAAAGAATTTTTTGAAATTTCTTTAGATTTTTTAAATTTTTTAAATTTTGAATTTAACATTTTTAAAATTTTTAAACTTTTTATTTTTGAAATTTTAGTTTTTGTTTAATTTTTACTTTTTTGTTTTATAATCCAGATATTTTTTTTTTTTTTAACAATTTTTTAACTTTTTTTGTATTAGAGTTTATTATTGTACAGTTTGACATTTGTATTTACTTTAGTTTTATGTTTGTTTTTTTTAGATGCTTCCATTTAGTCACTGAAGATGGCCCCTGAGTGGACCGAAACGTTTGGCCAATAAATGTTGAGAGTCGTATCTCTTGTTTTCATATTCCTATTGAGGGTAAAGTTCCCGAAGAACACTTCTATCGTAACTATATATATATATATATATAATGCCCACTGCATCTTGCACACCAAATGCCCCTGAAACACAAAGGAGGGGGAAATGAGAGGTGTGAGTGTGATAATAAAATCTTCCACGGTTCTCCCTTAATGTATGCACGAAATTTAATGTAGATTACCCTTTCCGTTTAGGGGGTTCCCTCTCAGTCCACCCCTGAGGGAAGGGGCTGGGAGGGGTGGGTGTGTTACTAAAACCTTCTCTGGTTCTCCCTTAATGTATATACACCGTTTTAGTATACCTTTGCAGTTTATGGGGCCCCCTTCCCAGTCCCCCTGTCGTTGTCGGGAATTTTATAAATTTAGGGAAATTTAATTCGTTTTAAAATAACTATGTATCCCGAAATATTTGATTTAAATTAACATCGTTATAGAAGATATGACGATACAATAATAACCCCGCCCTATAACCGTTTTGGTTGAATAAGGCCACCAATTGTTTATGAATAATACAAATACTGTATAACGAGAATGATATATGAATATAATGTAAATGCAATGAAATATACATATATAAAGAACGTATGATATGAATGATAAATAATATATAAATGAATAATATTAATAACTTATACTACAAATTAACTACGAATGCAAACTGCAAACAAAATAGACCAAATAATAGAACAAAAAAAAAAGGGAAAGGGGGGAATAACAACTTCCCACAATCCTAAAGAAACGAATACCAAATTTGAAGAAATAAATATTGAGTGGAAGTCGAAAAACTTGAGTAAGTAAATATCGATTATAAAACGATGTATAAAATTAACAGTCACGAGAAATAGAACGAACGAGCTCGTTGGGTGGATAATTACGTATATATCTTCCCTTAAAGTTCATGAATCAAGTGAAAAGTTTCGATGATATGGATGATTCCTCCGTTGAATAGCCAATCAGAAATACCCATGTTGTTGACTGGCGTTCATATTACATCGGCTGTGGAATTTCAGGATGAAATCCTACAGGTGTGTTACTTAAACCTTCTCTGTTTGTCCCCCTCACAAGAGGATGGACTGGGAGGGATGGGTGGGTGTGTTAGCAACACTTTCCCAGGTTCTCCCTTAATATGTATAATAAATTTTATGCAGAATACTTTAACCATTTAGGGACCCCTCATCAGTTCTCCTCTGTAGTTAGGGGTTACTGGGAAAGGCGAGTATATTACTGAAAACTTCCCTGGTTCTCTCTTAATTTATATACTAAATTTAGTGCAGATTGTCCTAGCCGTTTAAGTTTTTATAAAAAGGAAGAAACACCATCCCATATATACAGTATATATCGGGTGGTCCGAAAAAAATGACGCATTTTTTAAAAATTAATATCTTAGTAACCCCCTTCCTTATCATGACAATTTTTATATGCAAGATACTTTCAAACTTCTTTTTTTGAATGCAAGAAACGGAATTCTGATATCTTTTATAGTTTTCTCGCAATTAACAAAAGTAACAACATGGGTCAAAAAAACGAATATCATGAGAAAGGAAAATTTAATCAGAAATTTAACTAATTAATTTACAGTAAATGATCGATTGGACCACCACTCTGTTGACACACTAATCTAAGTCTTTTCTTCCACACAAAAATAATACTTCTTACTTCATTAATGCCAATTTCTTGCCAAGATTCAAGTATTTTACTTTTTAATTCTGATTCGGTGAATTTTTCTCGTCGACCTCGGTAAACCTTCTCTTTTAGTAACTCCCAAATTGAGTAGTCCATAGGATTACAATCTGGGCTTTGTGGTGGCCACTCATTTTTCGTTATTAATTTTGGTGTATTGCTAATCAGAAACGACTGTGTGGCGTAGCTTGTATGCGACGGTGCTCCATCTTGTTGAAATATGAAATAATTTTCTTGATACAGGCGACGACAATCCGGCAACAATTTTGTTCTTAAAAGTTCAATGTAATTTGCAGAATTCACCTTTGTCTTTTCAGTTTCAATAAAATGAACATCTGTCTTGCCATTCCAAGAGACCCCTGCAGATATCATAACCTTTTTGGAGAATCTTGACGTTTCATGATACAATCTCTTTATTGAAATGTCACACTTTTTACCACGCCCGTAGACAACATCATTTTGACGGTTTCGCGGAATTTCTAGAGTGAAATCTTTTTCATCCGTGAAGACTATCTTTTTAATATCAACGACAGAGAAATTATCAAGTAACTTTCTGCACCTTGTTTTTCTTTTATCCTTAACAGTATCACTTTTTCTAGAAGATACTATTCTTTTGAAGGCTTTTAGTTTTTGTGCTTTAATATTCGGTGTACAGAAGTCTTTCCAATATTCAAATGTTTAGCAATTGTTCTTTGTGACAAATGACTTCCTGGTTTATCTTCTTGAGAGCAGATTTTATCGTTGATGTAATCCACATTTTCTGGAACCGAAGCTGTTTTAGGTCTACCGCTTCCTGGTTTTCTGGCAGTACTTCCCGATTCGCGAATCTTCTTTAAGAGTCTTTCCACTGCACGCCTTTTCCACTTTTTGCCGGGAAACTCTTGCAATAACCTTCCAGTCTTCCATCCTTTTTCACAGTAACAATTTTTAATGAGAATACGATCTTCCTCTGACAACATCATTAAGGGTCCTGACGAATTGTTAAAAATAAAAATATCCACAATTTGACTTGTTCATTCCTGTAGAGTTTTGTAATAACTTGCAAAAATATCGCATGATATCGTATAAAAATGATATCATATAAAAAACGGATATTATATTGCGATTTTTGTTTTTTTGACCCATGTTGTTACTTTTGTTAATTGCGAGAAAACTATAAAAGATATCAGAATTCCGTTTCTTGCATTCAAAAAAAGAAGTTTCAAAGTATCTTGCATATAAAAATTGTCATGATAAGGAAGGGGGTTACTGAGATATTAATTTTTAAAAAATGCGTCATTTTTTTCGGACCACCCGATATATACAGGGTGTCCCAGAATTAACTATCTATTTCAATGAAATCGGACAAATTTTTTAAAAACACTTTTATTTATGTTTATCATGTTTAATGTGTTAAAAATGCATAAATTTCTAAATTTTTTTCATAATTTTATTTTCATAATTTTTTCATTATCTGGTCCAATGAAAGACCGTCTGAAGTCATAGAATGGCAAAGAGACTCTCCAAAAGTTAACGTGTGGCTTCGAATGACCAAATCCAAAATTTATGGCCCATTCTTCTTTGCGGCAGCAACTGTAACAGGTACCGTCTACCTTGATATGCTTCAGCAGTTTCTCGAACCACAGCTTCTTGATGATGGCATTCTTGATAATGTTGTGTTTCAACAAGATGGAACACCATGTCATTATGCTCTAATTGTTCGAGAATACCTCAACAGACGCCTTCCGAATCGGTGGATTGGACGTGGAGGACCTCGACCTTGGCCTCCGCGTTCTCCGGATTTGACACCCCTGGATTTCTTTGCATGGGGTTTCATAAAAACAAAGGTTTATCGCCAAAAGATCAATGCTTCTTGTTGAAACACAACATTATCAAGAATGCGATCATCAAGAAGCTGTGGTTCGAGAAACTGCTGAAGCATATCAAGGTAGACGGTACCTGTTACAGTTGCCTCCGCAAAGAAGAATGGGCCATAAATTTTGGATTTGGTCATTCCAAGCCACACGTTAACTTTTGGAGAGTCTCTTTGCCATTCTATGACTTCAGAGGTCTTTCATTGGACCAGATAATGAAAAAATTATGAAAATAAAATTATGAAAAAAATTTAGAAATTTATACATTTTTAACACATATTAAACATGATAAACATAAATAAAAGTGTGTTTTTAAAAAATTTGTCCGATTTCATTGAAATAGATAGTTAATTCTGGGACACCCTCTATATATACATTGTAAATTGCGGCGTACAAGTCGACCTGGCGTATAAGTCGACCTCAAAATTTTCAGCTCAAAATTCTGGTTACTCTGGTATACTCGCCGTATAAGTCGACCCCCAAACAAAAGCTAGGCTACAATTGGAATGTGGATACAGCCTATAGCGAAAGCGACAATGTTTAAGGACAATGTTCTTTTGGAGTGGAATAAATGGATGGTTAAGAGAGAAAAGTCATTCACAAAGGGTGGTAATATGCGTGCTCCACCACTGGATGTGTTGTGCGATTTTGTGATAAAGTCTTGGGAAGCTGTTCGTGTAGAAACTGTTGTAAAATCGTTCAAAAATTGTGGGATTTCAAATGCAATGGATGGGGAAGAAGATGATTTGTTGTGGAAAGACGGTGACGAGGAGGATGAGAGCGAAAGCAACGAAGACGAAGTTGGATCTTCCAATGAATCGGACCCGTATGCAGACCTCGGAGGACATTAAAATGTGTTCATACATGCTTTCATTGTCAATAAAATATAATTTTGAAGCCAAATTACCGTAATCTTGGAGTAATCTTACAGTAATAATGTCATTGTGTGTATAATCAATAAACTGTCATTATGTATCGTTAACTTTCATTACCCCTGTAGTGTCTTGTTTAGATAGGCTTGTTTACCACTCTGTGGTAGAGGTTCACTTTTTATACCCGGCGTATAGATCGACCCTAAGTTTTGGAGAGACTTTTTCATGCTTAAAAAGTCGACTTATACGCCGCAATTTACGGTATGTATATATATACAGGGAGGCGCAAAAGTCGCGCATCATAGGAATTTTCGGTGTTAACTTTAATACTAGGGCCACTCAATATATTTTGCCCCACCCTTTTTTCTTAGCTAAATAATACGCTATGGGTCTGAAATGTCTTTTGGCCGTAAGTTTGAACTTTCTTCGTTTCACATAACCGGATTTTTCCAGTTTCAACCTCCCCTCCTTGTATAAAACTGCCTTTAAACGCCATTGTATAAAACAGATGGTTAACGCAGTTTCGAAAATGGCGTCTGACAGTGATGTGCGTCGTAAACAGAGAGCTGTTATCGAGTTCTTAATCGCAGAGAAGGAAACAGTTGGGAATATTCACAAACGTCTCCAAAACGTTTACGGAGATGCTGTTGTTGATCGAAGCACAGTTGGACGCTGGACTAAACGTGTGAGATCATTGGACAGAGGGAGACTCAGCCTCGATGATGAGCCACGCAGCGGTCGCCCGGCATTGGCTGTGACATCTCACACTGTGCAACGTGCTAACAGCATCATTCGATCAAATCGGTGCATCACATACAAGGAGCTATCACTGGAGCTAGGAATTAGTGAAGGAAGTGTGAATACAATAATTCAGCAACTGGGATACTCAAAAGTGTGTTCACCGTTTGTTCCTCACGAACTGACTCAAGATCACAAAGCCCAAAGAAAAGAAATTGCTTCTGAGTCGTTGGTTCGATACGAGACAGAAGGGGATGACTTCCTTTCACGAATTGTGACTGGGGATAAGACTTGGGTACACCACTTTGAACCTGAAACAAAACGCCAATCCATGGAGTGGCATCAGGCAGACTCCCCACGCAAGAAAAAGTTCAAAATGGCTCCCTCTGCAGGAAAGGTTATGGCCACCATCTTCTGAGACACAAAAGGAGTGATTCTGGTGGACATTATGAAGAAACGACAAACAACGAACTCAGAGGCATATATTGCTACCCTACAGAGACTCCATAGACGTATAAAGAGAGTTCGACCGGAGAGAAAACTGGAAGACGTCCTTCTTTCGCACGATAACGCAAGACCACACAACAGCTTGAAAACAAGAGAGGCCATCACAAAAATGCGCTTGACTGTGTTATCCAACCCTCTATACAGCCCGGATATGGCACCTTCAGATTTCCAGTTGTTTGAGCCAATGAAGTATGCTATTCGTGGAAGAGTTTCAGAGTGACGATGAGGTTGTTGAGGAGGTTAAGAGGTGGCTGCAGCGGAACCCAGCGGACTTTTACCAGCAAGGAAAAAAGGTCCTTGTTTCGAGGTGGAGGAAAGCCGTAGAAAAAGATGGAGAGTATGTGGAAAAATATAAACTTGTAAAAAAGGTATATAACTACTTGTGTGCAAAATTTATGGAACTTACAAGGAAACTTGGAAAGAAAAAGAAAAGGTGGGGCCAAATATATTGAGTGGCCGTCGTATATTATTTTTTCTTTTAGGTAGGGGATAACTGCAAAATTAACAATAGACGAGAGGCTGAACTTGGTTTTAAAGTATGAAATACTTTACTAAGTACAAGAAAGCGATGAATCGTTACAAAATTTTGTAACGATTCATCGCTTTCTTGTACCGATTCATCGATTTGTAGTACCTGATATTCCACGCACTAAAACTAAGGTCACCCTCTCGTTTATTGTTAATTTCGCAGCCATTTACCTAAAAGAAAAAAAATAATATATTATAAATCAATACTGAAAATTCCTATGATGCGCGACTTTTGCGCCACTCTGTGTGTGTGTGTGTGTGTGTGTGTGTGTGTGTGTGTGTGTGTGTATATTTTTATATATGGGAATAATGTAATAAGGGTAATTAATTAGTGGTTATAAATTAACCCATAAAAAAAAATGGATAATGCAAAGAGAATCATGAAACGGCGGCTCCGTTTTCTTCGTTTCTAAAACGACGTTTTATAAATTCTTGAGTACATGAAATTAAAAACATATGCATGTTAAACACTCAAGTAATTTGGGAAAAAAGACATGATTTTAATTGTGTATTTAATTCTGAATAAGTTCGGGTAAAAGTACCATATATATAGGTTACCCCAAAACTAGGAAACTAACTAATGTAAAAATTAGATGAAACTCCGAATCGAAATCATATTTTTGTATAAAACGGAAAAACTTCTTTAGAATTAGATTGTTAAATTATTACAAAGTTTAATGGCATGTTAAAATTATACCTTCTGAAAGGTTAATAATTCTTAAAAATAAGATGAATGAAAAAGCGAATCTTATATGGGTTATGTAAGTAAATTTTACGTATTACGTATTAGAATACGGCTGTATTCAGTTAAATAACCACCAATTGTAAATTAAACTTACAGTATATAACAATCAAATTTAAATTGCTTTTGCATTTTAAGTGTTTTATTATCAAGTGTCATTCTTCGACAAATTTTCATTACTGTCAAAAATTTCATTTTTGCATTGTAATTGGAATAGAAATTATGTGATGAATATATTATTCTTCTAAAAGGTTTTTCAATTATTCCCCTACACGGATTGCCAGAGAAATAAGAATATACAGGGTGTTTGAAAACTTTCTGTAAAATTGTAATGGGGTATAGGCAACACCAAGACAAACCCTTTTCGTCTATAAGTGTATGTCCGCTGACGTCACCATTCGGCGCGAGAGGGCGCCGCTGCAATTGGCTAAAAGGTGAAGTGGGCTAGACTCGCGCTTGCCGCGGGCATTCTTAAATCGGACGTAGTACGCGTAACATGGAGCGCTTCACGACTGCTGAGATGGCTGACATGCATATGGTGTATGGGGCTGCCAATGGAAACGGAAGAGCTGCTGTGAGGTTGTACCGACAGCGCTTCCCAAACAGACGTGTGCCAAACCACCAAACGTTTGCGCATTTGCATCGGCGACTGCGAGAAACTGGAACATTCCATGCAAACATGCATGACACTGGTCGGGAGAGAAACGTGCGCACTCCTGACATGGAAGAAGAAATCCTACGGCGATTTGAGGACAATCCAAGCGCAAGCACGCGAGGTGTTGCACGTATCCTCGGTGTGAACCACGACCTGGTCTGGAGAGTGTTGCACGAGCAGCAGTTACATCCGTTTCATCGTCAGAGAGTCCAGGCATTACAACCTCGGGATTACCCTCTTCGTGTGGAATTCGCACGCTGGTTTCTGCAGTAGACAGCGGTGCAGCCTAATTTTTCGGCTTATGTGCTGTTCTCAGATGAGGCCGTAGGATTTCTTCTTCCATGTCAGGAGTGCGCACGTTTCTCTCCCGACCAGTGTCATGCATGTTTGCATGGAATGTTCCAGTTTCTCGCAGTCGCCGATGCAAATGCGCAAACGTTTGGTGGTTTGGCACACGTCTGTTTGGGAAGCGCTGTTGGTACAACCTCACAGCAGCTCTTCCGTTTCCATTGGCAGCCCCATTCACCATATGCAATAATTTTATGCATGTCAGCCATCTCTGCAGTCGTGAAGCGCTCCATGTTACGCGTACTACGTCCAATTTAAGAATGCCCGCGGCAAGCGCGAGTCTAGCCCACTTCACCTTTTAGCCAATTGCAGCGGCGCCCTCTCGCGCCGAATGGTGACGTCAGCGGACATACACTTATAGACGAAAAGGGTTTGTCTTGGTGTTGCCTATCCCCCATTACAATTTGTACAGAAAGTTTTCAAACACCCTGTATAACCAGGGATATATATATAACCTTGGGTTAGATTTATATAGTGTGGTTTAAAGGAAAACAGGCTAAAATAAAAATATAAATCATAGAGTAAATGTAAAAAATAAAACCAATTATTATAACATGGGGCCTGAGGTGGAATTTATATTCTGAGAAATTGAGGAAACCCAAACCTCATATAACAGAAACCGTAGTAAATGAACTAATTAGTCATTTAACATATAAAAATAAGTCATTTAACTTTAAAAATAAAAAGTCAATTTCACAAATAAGAAGCCAGGGTTTTTCTATTAATTCTGTTAGGGGTTTAAAAACTTTAAAGGTTAAGGACGGTAAAATTTTGTGAAAAGTTTTTAAAGTTTTAAAGACCGAAAGGAGTTTTAAAACGTTGTAAGGTTTAAAGATATAAAATGTAAACAGATAAAATTTATTCTAACTTCACAATGTCTTCCAACATTGAAACGTTCGTGCAGAACCCAAATATGGAAGCCCTGAAAGGGAATCTTAAAAAGAGAGATTGGGAAAAATTAGCTGAGGTTTTTAAAGTACAGTAGAAATACCTCCTACTGCATTGAAAGCAGACATAGAAAACACCGTCATAAAATCACGTATTATAACTATATATATATATATATGTTTCAAAACTCAGATGAATTCTAAAGAAAGGAAAAGAACAAAATAAATGATTGTCAGATGGTCTTAAAAGTGACATTGAGAAATTAATACTTCAATAAGAATGAAATATACTGTTAATTAAAACAACAACAACAACAACAACAACAACAACAACAATTAGTATGAAAACCTTATGCTTTGAGTAAGACACTTTGTTTTGATCCTCTTTCGTAAGTAAGTGCGAGTCATTATTAAATGACTCACTTTAAAGTAAACTCGTTATTAACCATGCATGAACTAAGTACGTGATACCGGCTTCATTATCATTAACTAGTGAAGCGACCCGGCGTTACCGGGTGGAAGTTGAACGCTATACACAAACACACATATACATATATATATATATATATATATATATATATTATATATATATATATATATACACAGTATATATGCCCGGTTAGATCAACTGAAAGCCTCATTAGATTAATTGAATGCCCGGGTAAGTTGTTGTTGTTGTTGGTTGTTGTTGCGGCACGCAGGTAACCGATCTTCCTCTCCGGAGTGGACCAGAGGTTCAGCACTAGTGATGTTGTGTTGTGTTCTATGTTGTGCTAGAGCGGTACACTCTGTGATAATGTGTTCAATTGTTTGTGGTGTGTCCTGGCACAGGTGGCAGGTGTCGTCTGTGCAGTTGTCTAGTCTGTGTTTATATGTCTGTAAGTTAGTGTGATGTCCACATCGGAATCGTGCTAAGTTAACTCGATCCGATCTGCTCAGGTTATCGATGTTTAATGAAGCTGAAAACATGAATTGATAAGAGGTTATGTTTTACTGTAGCTTTAAGTTAGATCATATCTACCGTTTATCATGATGTTTACAGGATGAAAAATAAAATAATAATCTCATAGAACAATTATAGTGTTTATTGTGATTTCAAATCAAAGAACGAATGTAAGGAGTAGTAGAGTGAGGCACCCTTGGTAATCCCTCGCTGCTATCTCGGGGAAACATACCGATGTATCTGCGCCCTTTCCTTCTCGTCTCACGTAAATAACGTGGATGCGAAGACAATTTAATGTAAAAAAAATGTATTTACTCTGTTTTCTATAAAAATTAACAGTCGCTCTCCGCCACACATGAACGCTTGGTGTAGGAGGGAATTGCTCTCTTGCATCGCGTTTGACACTGAATTTTGAACCTTAAACAATTGAGACTAAACAGGTGAAAATGAATGTGTTCTTTTAACTACCGGTTGAAAAAGGACTTAGTAGATCTTATATATATGAGGTGTGATCAAAAAGTTCGGTAAATAGTCCTGCAACTAATGAGCGCGCGTAACTAGGTTTTGTTAGTGTGTATGGTTATTGGTTTAGTATGAGGTTTGGTACCACTCGCCTATTTTTCTCTTTGCGTCTTTGAAAATTTAGTTCGTAATATTGCCTTTGGGCGCGCTGAGAGCACTGACTGACTGAGTCGCATTGTGTCGGTACAGTTGGGACCTGCGAATGTAAACACCTCCAGGTCGCGGTTAGCTCCATGCCACGATCACGGATAAGTGCATGATGGTGACAATTAGTAGGTCACTAGCAAAAGATCGGCGCTACGCGCCGATTTTGCTAGATCTGCGTTGCTTGGACCTTCGATCCAAACCGAATTGTGGACCTACGGCGTATTTTATTTTGAACATCAATAGCCCTTTATCTGGATATCGTTCCCATTCCTCTCACCTTGGGCCTCAGTAATTGGGGTGCCTGTGGCCCTCCAATTACTGGCGAACCAATTATTCGGTCAATAAAACTACAGAAAAGAACGCAGCCATGAAAATTTAAAACTTCACAAATCTTGATACGATGAACTCGGATGTGAAGCTCAAGATTTTCATGACTGCGTTCTTTTCTATAGTTTTATTGACCAAATAATTGAACCGACAGTAATCGGGGGGGTCGCAGGCCCCTAATTACTGGGGGTTCAATTATTTGGTCAATAAAACTATAGTCATGAAAATCTTAAGCTTCACAAATATTGACACAATGTGAAGCTCAAGATTTTCATTGCTGCGTTCTTTTCTATAGTTTTATTGCGGTGCTGAGGGCCCTCGGGCCCAGTAATTGGTGGGGGGGGGGGGTCACACATATATTTTCGTTCATTACTCATTACCCCCATCCACCATACGAAGTTTGGTCGAAATCGGTTCAGAAACGTAAAAGTTTTTTCTGCGGACAGACAGGCAGACACATTTTTGCTAAATTATAATAGTAATGATGCCCGATTTGGTTAATTAAATGGCCGGTTAGGTCAACTGAATGCCCGATTAGATTAATTGAATGCCCGGGTACGTTAATTGAATGCCCGGTTAGGTTAATTGTACACCCTTGACGATTGGTTAGGTTAAGTCAGGATATTTTCGTTAAAGCCAACGAAAATATCACGACTTAACCTAACCAATCGTAAAGGGCGTACAGATGACCTAACCTGGTATTCAATGAACCTAACCGGGTATTCAATAATTTTACCATAGGTTTCGTAATGATCTTGTTGACGTCATTTAATGTTTTAAAATGAATTATTGAAGTGCTATTTTCTTACTTACAGCGACAGGCATAATGATATTAGGATACCTAACAGAAATTTTGTAATATTTTAAAGTGGGGAAAATAAATAATTTTCTAAAAATGATCTTCAACTATAAAAGCGCATCTAATCAGATAACTTAATTAACGTATTTCTATGACAACTAAAAAATAGAATGATAAATCAATATCCTATCAAATTGTTTGTGTATACGTAAAATTATTTGTACAAAAGCCACAGTAATAAAACGCACAAACGTCACGGTAAAGAATTTCGAGTGTGGCTCGTTTAACTTTAAACTCGTGTTTATTTAAATTGCCCGTTTTAATTATGTAATTCTTTGTATTGAATCGATAAAGAAATCTTTTGTGAATCGAAAAATGTTAAAATTATAACAAATATAAAAATATTTTGTATAAAAATCATTGAATTTTAAAAATATCAAAATATTTTGTATAAAAATCATTGAATTTTAAAAATGCATGTTTGTTTTTAGTTTTTTGCAAAAAGTTCTTTATGAATTTTAAAAATATATACTTTTTTAAATTGAATCGATAAATAAATCTTTTGTGAATCGAATGATATTAAATGTTTAGTAAATATTGAGTTAGTTTGTGCAAAAATTATGATTAAAAATGAAAAATTAAAAAAATGCGTGTACAGGCATGGGAAGAACTGTACCCCTAAAAGGGGGGAAGGAATTATGTTAGGGAATTTTTTTTTTAGCATGGGCACTGCACAATAAAAAGACGCATTGAATGGTGAAAACCGCATTTTTCTACACCAAATGTAGCGACCTGTAGGTGTGCGCAAAAAACTGTTACATGTATATATATATAAGGCTTCATTTCTGAAATAGTATATTAGATGTTAACTCAATTGACGACAGTGAATCACGGCTAACTGCATCAATAAAATGTGTGTGTGTGCCACAACGCGCTTCCGCGTGTCGGTCTCTCTTCACACGAAGATCGAAGCTGGTGTTCCCTGCCTCTAGGATTGGCTTGGTGAAGGAGTGAGCCGTTCTCTTGCGCTCTCCGCCACAAATGACCGCTTGGTGGAGGAGCGAGTTGCTTTCTCGCGCTCTCCACCGCACATAGTCATTTCTACCATACCTCAAGAGTTGAAGTTTCTCGGTGTTAAATACCCTATTGACCCATGTAAAGCTTTAGGTCCCCTCCGTCATACTTAGATGTTGCGGAGGTGAAACAGCCCCCATCGTTATATATATATATATATATATATATATATATACAGGGCGTCCCAAAAAAATGTATACACACTTTAAATAATTATAAAGGCAGTGTTTATTACAATACATTTCATTTTCAAAATGTAATAGAATCTACAGACATTATTTAATTGTTTTGTCAACGCCTGTTTTCAAACTGACGTCCGTTCTGGTCCAGGCACTGCTGATAACGCGAAGCAATGGAATCGCAAACATCACGAAACATTTCGTTTGGTATTTGTGTGCATTCTCGTTCAATGGCTGCTCTCAATTCAGCGACTGTTGCAGGTTTTATAGCGTAGACTTTGTCTTTTAAGTATCCCCATAAAAAAAGTCTAGTGGTGTGAGGTCTGGTGAACGCGGAGGGTATTCTACGAAACCCCTTCGTCCAATCCACATCCACATCGTGCCAAGTACCACTCGCAATACTCCATTCTTCGGTCCGGATCATCTTCATTAATAGCATGGACTAATCTTGGAATGTAACTTTTCCATTGACAGCGCTTCAAAATGCGTTGGACAGACGATTCTGAAATTCCTACCTCACGACTAGCTTGCCGCACAGATTTTCTTGGACTTTGGTGATACGTTTCCAGTACTCTTTCTTGCTTTGTGGGGCTTGTCGATGTCCGTGGTCTTCCGGAACGCTTCTTGTGGACATTCTGAACAGTTCCATCGGCTTCAAACTTATCTCTAATTCGAGTGATGGTAAGTCGCGTTGGTGGATCTGTTTGAAACTCCCTCCTAAACTGTATTTGCACTTCAACTGCGTTTTCACACTTCCAGTAGCATTTTAGAATGAATTTCCTTTGTTCAAAGCTTAGTCTGACTGCAATTATTAATTCTAATGGGTTTAACTTGGAAAGAAAGAAACATCAATTGAGCTATCAGCTGTTAAAGTGTGTATACATTTTTTTGGGACGCCCTGTATATATGGGCACAAAAGTAGAGAAATTGCGAGGAAATTCATTTTTTCTCGGAACTGAAAAATATCAAAACTTAATCTAACCTAGCTTAAAAGGTCCGACTAGTACGTTTATGGTAGAAGTGATTAGTCTAAATTTACTCGTATGACGTTATATTTAACTGATTTAAGTTAGGCGTAACTGGGCTAAGTTAAACTATGCTAAGTAATTAGGTTTCGACGGTTTTACTAAAAATGTTTAATTAAACAAATATTTAAAATTAAACTTTTTATTATTTGCAAAGCAATTCCAGGCTGGAAATTTGATATGCACTGTAAAGGAGAAAAACTGTTAAGT
This sequence comes from Bathynomus jamesi, assembly GCA_023014485.1. NCBI lineage: Eukaryota > Metazoa > Arthropoda > Malacostraca > Isopoda > Cirolanidae > Bathynomus > Bathynomus jamesi. Next base: position 471,819 of record JAJOZX010000023.1, on the reverse strand, counting down.
TAAGCCTTAAATTCGATTTTTTCTGTAAATCAAACGTTATTTACTTTGGGTAAACTATACTAAGATGAAACAAGTATTTAATAATGTTACGAGAAAGGAGTTTATTACGAAAGATATTGTATTAATATGTATAATATTACGAGAAAGGAGTTTATTACGAAAGATATTTTATTAATATGTATAATATTACGAGAAAGGAAAGGTTTTGGGGACATCTGACTCTATTAAAACTATGAAAGATAGGAAAATATCATGTTTGATTCAAGTTGTTTAATAAGTGAAAGTTTATGTCTGTCTAAAGTTGCTTTCGCTCAAATAGACGACATCTGATTCTCTTAAAACTGTATATATGAAAGGTAGGAAAATATCATGTTTTAGTATTTCCTTCAACATAAGCAAAGGTCTTTTTCAACTCGATCCTGTTGTTTTGAATTCCTTCAGAACAGATTTAGATAAGAAAGGTAGAACGCTAAATCTTTGGTAAAATTTGTATGCCACCCTAATAACTTTTATTTTTCAACTTTTATATACAAAAAATAGGGCAGAGTGCTAAAACCCGGGCAGATTTCCTGTATAAATTTGTATATATATATTTTTTTTTTTATCTATAACATTGTTTGGAAACAAATCTTTTAATCTTGTGCTAAAAATCGATAATTGTTCAATTTTTATATACAAAAAGAGCAGAGTGCTAAAACTTGGGCAGATTTCCAGTATAAATTTGTATATATATATATATATATTTTTTTTATCTATAACATTGTTTGGAAACAAATCTTAATCTTGTGCTAAAAATCGATAGTTTTCCTTATAAATTTGTGTGCTCCCTTCCACAATCCTTTAATTTCGTTTCTCCGTTTATTGTATATATATATTTTTTTTTTCTCTCTCTTTCTGTAACCTCTATATAGGCTGTAATTCTTTATGTACTTCAGTGTTCCTGAGGATGTCATTAGACGAAAGCGCTTGAGCACCATCTGTGTTTCCTTTCCTTCGTGGTTTTATTCATCATAAATATTTTTCACGTGTTACTTTCGTGAAATAATTTTCATATATATATATATATATATATATATATATATATATATATATATATATATATATATATATATCAACGTAAAGAACGACGCTTTGTATAGGAGAATTAACCGCGCAAGATGAGAACGAAAGAACGAAACAAATGAAAAAAATGAGGTACCCACCCGGGAATCGAACCCGGGATCTTCCTATTGCCGGTCAGATATGATAACCACTACACCACAGGTTATCATATCTGACCGGCAATCGGAAGATCCCGGGTTCGATTCCCGGGTGGGTACCTCATTTTTTCATTTGTTTCGTTCTTTCGCTCTCATCTTGCGCGGTTAATTCTCCTATACAAAGCGTCGTTCTTTACGTTAATTATACTGGTTGTTTGCAGTTATAATGTATATATATATATATATATATATATATATATATATATATATATATATTTCTCTCCTTCTGTAACCTATATATAGGCTGTAATTCTTTATGTACTTCAGTGTTCCTGAGGATGTCATTAGACGAAAGCGCTTGAGCACCATCTGTGTTTCCTTTCCTTCGTGGTTTTATTCATCATAAATATTTTTCACGTGTTACTTTCGTGAAATAATTTTCATATAATGAACACCACGCGTTCCTTCGGCTTGCTGTTCCCTCTCTTGTCTCCGTTTGTGTCCGTGTTTTCTTCTACATTAATGAAGGGGCATGCAATTCGTATCCGACGAAAGTTTCTTACTAATTGTCTAGAGGAGCAAGTTCTTCCCAAATCCCTGCTTCCGATTCGCCTCAGACAAATTGACGACCATCCGTTCAACAACTTCAGCAGATTAATTTTAAAGAAACATATTGAAGTCACCAGACAAAATGAGTGGTCCGCCTTCAAAAATTTAAAATCGCAAACATAATTTTGTGACCGTTATTCCCCAACCGTGGATCCAACTTTGTTTGATGAAATTTACAACGAGTTGCGTCGGAGAACTTCTTCACTTCGTAACATTTTGGATCGAAAAATTAAAAGTCTTATTCGAAATAGTCAGTGGAGTAAAAAAGCAAGCTCAAAGTGTGTTTTGAACCTTTCTTCGAAAAACATTAGTGACGATGCAAAAAGTGCCCTTGGATATGGTATGTCCTTTTTTATTGTTAAAAAACCTTCGGCTTTACAAATTGTTACAGTCTCGCTTGTTTTGAAAAACAGTGTAATCTCCCTCAGTATTTGTTTAACATAGTTAAAGGCCTCGTTTATAGTGCGGCGAATAGTAATTACGAAGATAACTTTCCTAAACGTTTTCGCAATAGCCTCTCACAATTGAAAAAAGATGGGGAGCTCCATATTACTAAAGCAGACAAGGCTAACACCATAGTTATTATGGACAAAGTGGACTACATCAGAAAGATGAACGAGCTTCTCCAGGACCCCGCCACATACAGCAAACTTAGGAGAACCCGCAGGATGACGTCATCAAATCATTTAATAGCGGCTTGAAACGCATTCTCAAAGATCATAAGGACTTAATTCCGCTTTTCATGTCCACTTCACCTTCTCTGCCCTACCTTTACGGTCTCATTAAAACCCACAAACCTGGCAACCCTATGCGCCCTATTATTAGCTCGGTGGGCTCTATTACTTATAAACTCTCCAAATGGCTTGTCAAAGTCTTGTCCCCCATTCTTGGAACTATCTCTGATTCACATGTAAAAAATTCCATGGATCTTACTGAAAAATTGAATAATGCACGTACTGAAACTAACGATAGATTGATCAGTTTTGACGTTTGTTCATTGTTTACAAAAGTGCCGATTGACGATATGCTTGACTTTCTCTCCCAAGAATTACATAAGTATGACCTGCCACTACCTTCACACATTGTTTTGGAACTTATTAAGCTTTGCATCAAAGACTGTAAATTCACTTTCAATAACGAGTATTATCAACAAGTTTTTGGGATGGCCATGGGCAACCCCTTGTCGCCCCTCCTCTCCAATATTTATATGGAGTTTTTCGAAATTACTTACATTCCGAGAATCCTGGGGGTTGGCATCCCTTGGTTGCGGTACGTCGACGATATTTTGTGTATCTGGCCCATGAATCGTGACCTGGATAACTTCCTCCTTCAGTTAAATGATCAAGTCCCCTCTATTAATTTACTTTAGAAGTGGAACAAGACAATTCAATCCCATTTTTGGATGTGCGTGTACATAGGGAAACCCAGGTTTTAAGTTTAGTATCTATCGGAAAAAAACAAACAATTTGTCCTACGTACACTTTTACTCGGGACATGACACCCCCACTAAGAAGGCCATTTTTTCTTCAATTTTCTCCGCGCCCTTAGGATCGCCAGTCCGGAATACATCGATGCCGAATTAGAAAAAATCAACGGTATTGGAAGTGATCTGTGTTATCCATCTGCGTTTATGGAATCTTGTCTCAACAAGGCAAAACGAACTTTCTATCGCGTCAATAATAACACTCGTACTTTGTCAAAAAATATTTTAGTACTTCCATTTTTCCCGGGCTTTTTAGGCATTGCTAATGTATTTAAACTTTTGGATATTAATGTAGTATTTTCATATAACAATATTGTGAAAAATATCATAGTAAAAAATAGCCTACCAATAATTCAGGCATTATCTATAAAATTGGTTGTAAACAATGTGATTCCTTTTACATAGGTCGACGGGAAAGGATTTGCACACACGTATAAAACAGCATCAATATTCCGTTAGAACAGGACAATTGTCCAGTGCCCTTTTTGTCCATTTGTCAGAGTTATCCCACTGTATTGATTGGAATAATGCTTCAGTTTTATTCCACTCTAGCAACATTGTTAATAGAAATATTCTTGAGTCTGCCATTATCCAACTAACAAATAACTTCAACATAAGCAAAGGTCTTTTTCAACTCGATCCTGTTGTTTTGAATTCCTTCAGAACAGATTTAGATAAGAAAGGTAGAACGCTAAATCTTTGGTAAAATTTGTATGCACCCTAATAACTTTTATTTTTCAATTTTTATATACAAAAAATAGGGCAGAGTGCTAAAACCCGGGCAGATTTCCAGTATAAATTTGTATATATATATTTTTTTTTATCTATAACATTGTTTGGAAACAAATCTTTTAATCTTGTGCTAAAAATCGATAATTGTTCAATTTTTATATACAAAAAGAGCAGAGTGCTAAAACTTGGGCAGATTTCCAGTATAAATTTGTATATATATATTTTATTTTATTTTTTTTTTTATCTATAACATTGTTTGGAAACAAATCTTAATCTTGTGCTAAAAATCGATAGTTTTTCCTTGTAAATTTGTGTGCCCCCTTCCACAATCCTTTAATTTCGTTTCTCCGTTTATTGTATATATATATATATATTTTTTTTTTCTCTTTCTGTAACCTATATATAGGCTGTAATTCTTTATGTACTTCAGTGTTCCTGAGGATGTCATTAGACGAAAGCGCTTGAGCACCATCTGTGTTTCCTTTCCTTCGTGGTTTTATTCATCATAAATATTTTTCACGTGTTACTTTCGTGAAATAATTTTCATATAATGAACACCACGCGTTCCTTCGGCTTGCTGTTCCCTCTCTTGTCTCCGTTTGTGTCCGTGTTTTCTTCTACATTAATGAAGGGGCATGCAATTCGTATCCGACGAAAGTTTCTTACTAATTGTCTAGAGGAGCAAGTTCTTCCCAAATCCCTGCTTCCGATTCGCCTCAGACAAATTGACGACCATCCGTTCAACAACTTCAGCAGATTAATTTTAAAGAAACATATTGAAGTCACCAGACAAAATGAGTGGTCCGCCTTCAAAAATTTAAAATCGCAAACATAATTTTGTGACCGTTATTCCCCAACCGTGGATCCAACTTTGTTTGATGAAATTTACAACGAGTTGCGTCGGAGAACTTCTTCACTTCGTAACATTTTGGATCGAAAAATTAAAAGTCTTATTCGAAATAGTCAGTGGAGTAAAAAAGCAAGCTCAAAGTGTGTTTTGAACCTTTCTTCGAAAAACATTAGTGACGATGCAAAAAGTGCCCTTGGATATGGTATGTCCTTTTTTATTGTTAAAAAACCTTCGGCTTTACAAATGTGTTACAGTCTCGCTTGTTTTGAAAAACAGTGTAATCTCCCTCAGTATTTGTTTAACATAGTTAAAGGCCTCGTTTATAGTGCGGCGAATAGTAATTACGAAGATAACTTTCCTAAACGTTTTCGCAATAGCCTCTCACAATTGAAAAAAGATGGGGAGCTCCATATTACTAAAGCAGACAAGGCTAACACCATAGTTATTATGGACAAAGTGGACTACATCAGAAAGATGAACGAGCTTCTCCAGGACCCCGCCACATACAGCAAACTTAGGAAGAACCCGCAGGATGACGTCATCAAATCATTTAATAGCGGCTTGAAACGCATTCTCAAAGATCATAAGGACTTAATTCCGCTTTTCATGTCCACTTCACCTTCTCTGCCCTACCTTTACGGTCTCATTAAAACCCACAAACCTGGCAACCCTATGCGCCCTATTATTAGCTCGGTGGGCTCTATTACTTATAAACTCTCCAAATGGCTTGTCAAAGTCTTGTCCCCCATTCTTGGAACTATCTCTGATTCACATGTAAAAAATTCCATGGATCTTACTGAAAAATTGAATAATGCACGTACTGAAACTAACGATAGATTGATCAGTTTTGACGTTTGTTCATTGTTCACAAAAGTGCCGATTGACGATATGCTTGACTTTCTCTCCCAAGAATTACATAAGTATGACCTGCCACTACCCTCACACATTGTTTTGGAACTTATTAAGCTTTGCATCAAAGACTGTAAATTCACTTTCAATAACGAGTATTATCAACAAGTTTTTGGGATGGCCATGGGCAACCCCTTGTCGCCCCTCCTCTCCAATATTTATTTGGAGTTTTTCGAAATTACTTACATTCCGAGAATCCTGGGGGTTGGCATCCCTTGGTTGCGGTACGTCGACGATATTTTGTCTATCTGGCCCATGAATCGTGACCTGGATAACTTCCTCCTTCAGTTAAATGACCAAGTCCCCTCTATTAAGTTTACTTTAGAAGTGGAACAAGACAATTCAATCCCATTTTTGGATGGGCGTGTAAATAGGGAAAGCCCAGGTTTTAAGTTTAGTATCTAGCGGAAAAAAACAAACAATTTGTCCTACGTACACTTTTACTCGGGACATGACACCCCCGCTAAGAAGGCCATTTTTTCTTCAATGTTTCTCCGCGCCCTTAGGATCGCCAGTCCGGAATACATCGAGGGCGAATTAGAAAAAATCAACGGTATTGGAAGTGATCTGTGTTATCCATCTGCGTTTATGGAATCTTGTCTCAACAAGGCAAAACGAACTTTCTATCGCGTCAATAATAACACTCGTACTTTGTCAAAAAATATTTTAGTACTTCCATTTTTCCCTGGCTTTTTAGGCATTGCTAATGTATTTAAACTTTTGGATATTAATGTAGTATTTTCATATAAAAATATTGTGAAAAATATCATAGTAAAAAATAGCCCTACCAATAATTCAGGCATTATCTATAAAATTGGTTGTAAACAATGTGATTCCTTTTACATAGGTCAGACGGAAAAGGATTTGCACACACGTATAAAACAGCATCAATATTCCGTTAGAACAGGACAATTGTCCAGTGCCCTTTTTGTCCATTTGTCAGAGTTATCCCACTGTATTGATTGGAATAATGCTTCAGTTTTATTCCACTCTAGCAACATTGTTAATAGAAATATTCTTGAGTCTGCCATTATCCAACTAACAAATAACTTCAACATAAGCAAAGGTCTTTTTCAACTCGATCCTGTTGTTTTGAATTCCTTCAGAACAGATTTAGATAAGAAAGGTAGAACGCTAAATCTTTGGTAAAATTTGTATGCCACCCTAATAACTTTTATTTTTCAACTTTTATATACGAAAAATAGGGCAGAGTGCTAAAATCCGGGCAGATTTCCAGTATAAATTTGTATATATATATAATTTTTTTATCTATAACATTGTTTGGAAATAAATCTTTTAATCTTGTCCTAAAAATCGATAATTTTTCAATTTTTATATACAAAAAGAGCAGAGTGCTAAAACTTGGGCAGATTTCCAGTATAAATTTGTATATATATATTTTATTATTATTTTTTTTTTATGTATAACATTGTTTGGAAACAAATCTTAATCTTGTGCTAAAAATCGATAGTTTTTCCTTATAAATTTGTGTGCCCCTTTCCACAATCCTTTAATTTCGTTTCTCCGTTTATTGTATATATATATATATATTTTTTTTTTCTCTCTCTTTCTGTAACCTACATATAGGCTGTAATTCTTTATGTACTTCAGTGTTCCTGAGGATGTCATTAGACGAAAGCGCTTGAGCACCATCTGTGTTTCCTTTCCTTCGTGGTTTTATTCATCATATATATATATATCTATATATATATATATATATATATATATATATATATATATATATATATATGCCTTCTAAACACTATATCGTAAAATCGCGATGAAATATCCACAGTACTTGGACCTCTACTTTTTATTATTTATATTAATGACTTGGAAAGGTGTCTAAATAGTAAAACCTCAATATTCGCAGATGATACAAAATTGGGACAAAATGTAAGAACTTTAACTAGTGCCATGAAAATGCAAAAGGACATTGATAAAGTAGTGGCTTAGGCAGATAGATGGGAGATGAAAATTTAATTTAATATGCCCCAAAAGCTGGTTTATAATTACAATAAATATAATGCAGTAAATCATGTTAATCCAATTATTGAATTGTAGAAGGTGCAATTATATGAGTTGTGCCATAAAATTCCATTTTTTATAAATACGTTTAGGAAACGATATTTATTGGGGTAAGTCAGCTAAAGCTTAAAATCAGGTTATATTAATTTTTTTTTTGCATCAAAGTTTATGATCCTTCGAGGAGTCTATACCTTTTAAAATAATTTTGCAGCATTATTTCAGGATATCTTCAACAGTAAGATTTAATATGATCGGGAATGCTGGTTTTAATTATATTAAAAAAAATGCAGCAGTGTTGCCGCAGGGCTGCAAGTAAATGAGGAAAAATGAATAAGTTACTCCGAGACAGAATCTATTTTGTTTTTAAAATCATAGTAATATTTTTTATAATAAGGCTTAAAGATATATTGGTGTCCTAAAGATAAATTTATATTGAAACAGTATAATTGGCCAAAAGAGGAAAAATTTATAAGTTACCCCTAATTTAATTTTTATTTTGTTTTAAAATCATATTAATGCTTTTTATGTTATAGTTTAAGGATAAAATTGTCTTAAAGATAAATTTATATTGAAACAAAATAATTTGCCAAAGAGGAAAAATGAATAAGTTACCTAGAAATAGAACCTACTAGCAAAAGGTCGGCGCTACGCGCCGATTTTGCTAGATCTGCCGTGCTTCGGCTGAATTGTGGGCCTACGGCGTATTTTATTTTGAACATCAGTAGCCCTTTATCTGGATATCATTCCTATTCCTCTCACCTTGGGCCTCAGTAATTGGGGTGCCTGCGGCCTTCCAGTTACTGGCAAACCAATTATTCATTCAATAAAACTACAGAAAAGAACGCAGCCATGAAAATCTAAAGATTCACAAATCTTAATACAATGAGCTCGGATTTGAAGCCTAAGATTTTCATGACTGCGTTCATTTCTATAATTTTATTGACCAAATAACTGAATCGACAGTAATTGGGGGCCCTGCGGCCCGCCAAATTATAGTTTTCATTGTTTCGAGTGCATCAATAATATTGTTACAGTGTTCCATTAGTTGTAATAAGCATGATCTTCCTGACCGGAATCGATGTTGGTTATCATTTTTTTTCTGAGTTTCCCCATTAACCCCACCCCCTCTCCCATTACCCCACCCCTCTCCCCCAATACCCCCTCCCCCACCCCTCTCCCCCATTTACCCCACCAATTTTTTCTGAGTTTCTCCATTAACCCCACCCCCTCCCCCATTACCCCACCATCTCCCCAATAACCCCTCCCCCACCCCTCTCCCCATTTACCCCACCCTTCCCCCATTACCCCCAAGGGGGGTAGGGGCTGGCACCTTGCAAAGGATTTACTTTAATTTTTTTTAATGGGGCTGGCACCTTGCAAAGGATTTACTTTAATTTTTTTGGGTTACATATATATATCGCATCTATTTTTCTGAGTTTCCCCATTAACCCCACCCCCTCCCCCATTACCCCACCCCTCTCCCATTTTGTGCCAAAATTATGATTAAATATGAAGAAATGGGAAGAACTGTACCCCTAAAAGAGGGTGGCAGGATTTATGTTAGGGATTTTTTTTTAGCGTGGGCACTGCACAATAAAAAGACGCATCGAATGGTGAAAACCGCATTGTTCTACACCAATTGTAGCGACCTGTAGGTGTGCGCAAAAGAACTGTTACATATATATATATATACTATATATATATATATATATATATATATATATATATATATAAGGCTTCATTTCTGAAATGGTATATTAGACAAAAGGTCGGCGCTACGCGCCGATTTTGCTAGATCTGCGGTGCTTCGGCTGAATTGTGGCCTACGGCGTGTTTTATTTTGAACATCAGTAGCCCTTTATCTGGATATCATTCCTATTCCTCTCACCTTGGGCCTCAGTAATTGGGGTGCCTGCGGCCTTCGAGTTACTGGCAAACCAATTATTCATTCAATAAAACTACAGAAAAGAACGCAGCCATGAAAATCTAAAGCTTCACAAATCTTAATACAATGAGCTCGGATTTGAAGCCTAAGATTTTCATGACTGCGTTCATTTCTATAGTTTTATTGACCAAATAACTGAACCGACAGTAATTGGGGGCCCTGCGGCCCGCCAAATCATAGTTTTCATTGTTTCGAGTGCATCAATAATATTGTTATAGTGTTCCATTAGTTATGATAAGCATGATCTTCCTGACCGGAATCGATGTTGGTTATCATTTTTTTTTCTGAGTTTCCCCATTAACCCCACCCCTTCCCCCATTACCCCACCCCTCTCCCCCAATACCCCCTCCCCCACCCCTCTCCCCCATTTACCCCCACCCTTCCCCCATTACCCCCAAGGGGGAAGGTGGCTGGCACCTTGCAAAGGATTTACTTTAATTTTTTTTTGGTTACATATATATCGCATCTATTTTTCTGAGTTTCCCCATTAACCCCACCCCCTCCCCCATTACCCCACCCCCCCCCATTTTGTGCCAAAATTATGATTAAAAATGAAGAAATGGGAAGAACTGTACCCCTAAAAGGGGGGGCAGGATTTGTTAGGGAATTTTTTTTTAGCATGGGCACTGCACAATAAAAAGATGCATCGAATGGTGAAAACCGCATTGTTCTACACCAAGTGTAGCGACCTGTAGGTGTGCGCAAAAAAACTGTTACATATATATATAGATATATATATATATATATATATATATAAGGCTTCATTTCTGAAATAGTATATTAGATTTTGTTTTAAAAATCATATTAATATTTTTTGTAATAAGGCTTAAAGATATATTGGTGTCTTAAAGATAAATTTATGTTGAAACAAAATAATTGGCCAAAAGAGGAAAAATTAATAAGTTACCCCTAATTTAATTTCTATTTTGTTTTAGAATCATATTAATGCTTTTTATGTTATAGTTTAAGGATAAAATTGTGTCTTAAAGATAAATTTTTATTGAAACACAATAATTGGCTAAAAGAGGAAAAATTAATAAGTTACCCCTAATTTAATATCTATTTTGTTTTAAAAATCATATTAATGCTTTTCATGTTATAGTTTAAGGATAAAATTGCGTATTATGATGAAAATTTGTATTTGTATTAAACTTAGTTTATCTTATTCGATTTTTTGTTTAAAAGATCGCCCCACCAAATGTTAAATAGAAGAACAATTGGCGTTGTCTCTTTTGACTTAGCCTCATAAACGTATTTGTTTATGTTTAATAGCTCTGTCTATTGCGAAGTATTTAGAGACTTTGTCGGTCTTCCAGGAGTTGCTAAGGAAAGCGGTGGTTGTGGTGTTTAACCACCAATTGTCTAAGTTTCGACTCTTGGTTGTAGCCCTCATATCGGTTACGTGATGTTGATGGGATGAGCTCCTAAAAGCCGTAGCTCTCATCTGACCATGTGCTGTTGATGGGATGAGCTTCTAAAAGTCTATGCTTAGACAATTGTTAGTGATGTGATGCTTTTTTTTAGTGTGGTGGTTGTGCTCGTATATATTTTGCTATTGGGGCTTTGCATGTATCAATAAGTTTATATATATATATATATTTATATATATATATGTGGGTGTATGTGTGTGTGTGTGTGTGTGTGTGATAATAGGGGCTTTATGGGCGTACAGTCGGTGAGTGTATGTGCGTTTGTGTGCGCTTTTAATTTGTTCGAAGGTTATTAATATATACAGGCCATTTATGCCTTCTAAGAAGCCTTCTAAGAAGCCTTCTAAGCCACTTGGCGGATTAAGCCAGAATATATGCTTTAATTAAATAAATAAACGCAATCTGGCAACTCAGCCTTCTAAGCCATCAGGCTGATTAAGCCGGGATATATACTTTATTTAAATAAATAGCGCAAACTGGCAACTCAGCATGATCGAATGTTGCAATAACGGGATCCTGCCCCTACGAACCGTGGAAGGATGTTTTCACTCCACCTTAGACCTACGGTTTAACACAGATCATTAGGTCACACTGGCTATCAACCGCGGAAAGGCTGCGCCGGGTCTTGAGCCCGCCTCCACCTTAGAGTTTAACGCGTGACGCACATAAACAGTATAGATGGGTGTGTACACTGTGCCAACTGGCTGATGATGCCCGGAGGCACTGGCTGATTAAGCCAACTGGCTGATTAGGGGTCCTATAAGACAACGGCAGCTCGGCTGAAGTCTTAATATGCACTTGGCAGCTGCCAGGCGAGCACCTCTCCTCCTCTCTCCTCTCTCTTAGGTTAGGTATAACCCTTTGGGGGGTTCATTGCACCTTGGGGGATAACTCCGCCTCCAAGTTGCATGACCCTTGTTGCTCTTGCAACCCCATTTTGCTAGGAAAGTAGTACAAGAAAAACTGGAGAGTATCGATTAGGAAATGCAAACCCTAATTATGGGCCATACAACGAGGGAAGATGAAAAGGCGGTAGAAACAATAAAAGAAAATCCAAAATACTTCTATAGCTATGCGAAAAAGGAAACAAACACGCACGCCACACTCGGGCTCTTAAGGAAAGGAAATAATGAACTAACCAACGATGTAAAAGAAATATCTGAAACATTGAGAGCCCAGTATGAATCAGTCTTCAGTTCCCCAAAAAGTGACAAAGCGATACCTGACATAGATGCATTCTTTAAATAGAAATTGCAAGAAGACTGTATAACAGATTTTGATTTTACCCCAGAAGATGTAGCGAGAAGATTACCCCAGAAGATTTAACTGTATGTCCGGACAAACTGAACGCATTTTTTTATTAAAAACTCTAAAACTGAAATCGCTACACCCTTATAGTGGATATGGAGAAGATCCCTACACACTGGGGAAATACGAGCATCCTGAAAAGAGCAAACATTGTCCCTATATATAAAGGAGTGGATAGATCTCAAGCAAAGCACTATAGACCACTCTTATTGATGTCCCACCTCACCAAAGTATTTGAAAGAATAGTTAGAGAAAATCTATGACTTCTTTTTGACACTGGAACGATTCAACGAAAATCAGCACGGATTCCGATCAGGAAGATCATGCCTATCACAACTTATAGAGCACTATAACAATATCTTAGATGCATTGGAAGGCAATGAAAACTAAGATGTCATATACGCGGATTTTGCTAAAGCTTTCGACAAATGTGATCATGGTATAATAGCATATATTATACCATGATGATGGTATAATACCAGGAGGATGGTGGGAAAATGGATGTACAACTTCCTCACAGAACAGAACGTCTACAGGTCGTCAAAATTCAAGGTATATCATCATCAGAATAGGAAATACGCACTCAGTACCACAAGGTACAGTATTGGCTCCACTCCTATTCATTATCATGCTAACAGACCTAGACAGTGAAGTAAAGAGCAACAGTATAGTAACATCGCTTGCAGACGATACAAAGATCAGCAGAAAAATCAGCGATGCGAAACAGGTGGAGCCGCAGGCCCGTTCCTAGGAGATCTCCTGCCCTCAGGCAAAAAATAAAATGCCGCCCCTTGTATAAAAGTAAATTAAAAAAACATCATAATTTTATTTTTTACTAATGCAATATAAAATATCTATAAAAACAGTTAAAAATCTACTTTTCTTGCTTTTTTTGCTGCAAAATCTTTAACAATATCTTCCAGATTGAGATTATAAGCCATTTCGGCTTCAGTAGATAAAATAGAGAGTCCTACTAGTCTTTCTTCAAAAAATAATAGAATATAAATAAAATAGAGATGAAATGGCTAAATTCTTATTTTGCGAATGAAAAGTATACTTAAAGAAGTTTACTTAAAGAAATATCAGTAAATTGCAAGACACTGACCAAATTGAAATCTCACGGGCTTTGTAGCACACTTGGAAAATGAATTATTTGTTTCTCTTTCTGAACATCGATTTTGAAGTGAGATGAAGCGCATTTTCAAGTGGTGAGAAATTTTCACGTGGAAAAAGCCGGTATGACAAAAATGCTAAACAAAACAGCTAAACTACATGTTGAATGATTCCCATTATACAAAAGTCGCCCAATATGTTCAATACAACAGTAACATCGAATATAACTTCAACACAACACAGTATAAAAGTTTTTTTGACCAATGTTTTTCTCAAAGAGACTTTTATTTTTAACTTAAACAGATTCTTCCTTGGCTTCTTGATATACAGGAATCTTTTTAAGTATGTTTACACTATATACAATATAAGTACACTGCACCTTCCAAGAATTCCACTCGCAATCACCCGAATAGCTAACCATCTATTTAAAAAACAAGACATTATATACCAAGAAGAAAATTAATCGTATATGAGAGCCCAGAAAAGGTCCACAATTCAGAAACTTTCCCAAATCCATATATCTTAGGAATTAGCTTATTTTCGGAAATTGCAGATAAACGCATTTCAAGGATTAATGACTTTCTGAAAATATAACATAAACAATAGAAAAAATGTTCAAACACAAAAAACATCTAATATAAAAAACTATACTGTAATTTGAACAAAAGAAATTTTTTTTGCCAATTTTGTGCCGCCCCTAGATTGTGCCACCCTCAGGCGTTGCCTGACTTGCCTAACGCCTCGGGGCGGTCCTGGGTGGAGGACTTGCAGAGGGACACGAATAAAATATACAAATGGTCAGAACACAACAACATGACATTTAACATTGAGAAATTTCAGCTCTTGACATATGGTAGAAATGAAGAACTTAAACAGACTACATATCATGCTCCAGATAGACAGGAAATTCAGAGAAGCACGACAGCGATCAATTAGGGGGTTATAATGACCGATGATGCGAAATTCGAAACACAAAATCAGATAACGATAAAAACAGCAAAAAGAGTCGCGGGACAGGTACTAAAAACGTTTAAAAGAAGTGACAAGACAGTAACGATTCACCTGCTGAAAACACTGATCACACCAAAACATGAATACTGCTCAGTCGTGACGTCCCCATATAGAAAGGAAGAAACTAATAAACTAGAAGAAAGTCAGAGACATTTCACAGCTAAAATTGATGGCTGCAAAGAACTCAACTACTGGGAAAGACTACGTAAACTAAATCTGTACTCCCTGAAATGAAGAAAAGAGACGTACACCATAATCTACATATGGAAATGATCGAAAAACTGGTACCAAATCTCAGACTGAACCCAATTGCCACCCAAACAACGCTAGAAAATAGGAAAGGCAGAATGTGTAGTGTTCCCAAGTTAAAGGCCCGAAAAGTGCTCTCTTCAATACTGAAGGAAAATAGTTTGGTTGTCAGGGGGCCAAGACTTTTTAACCAGCTTCCAAAGGACCTCAGGAACGTTACAGGGGTCAAAGTTGAAGTCTTCAAAAGAAGACTAGATGCCTGGCTCAGGACGGTACCAGATTAATCGGATGTACCTAACTATGTCCGGTGGAGAGAGCAAGAGAGCAACTCGCTCCTCTACGAAGCCAGGCCTGGAGGCGGTGCCACCAGCTTGACCCTCGTGTGAACAGAGACCAACGCACGAAACTGCAATGATGTTAATGAGGTTACACCTAGGTTACCTAGGTTTCCTTGGTTTTGCTTCCGCCCGAATTGTTCATTTTGACGAAGGTGAATCTTCTCACTCCATCTTAGACCTACAGTTTAACGTGGAATCCGAACCATGACCCACCACAGACGGTCAGAAATTATAACGTTCTTGCCCGGACTCGATCTCACTACCTGCCGATCAGCAGCCCAGCGTCTTAACCACTAGGCTACCAAGGGTACCCACTTCTCTACCAACCAATTTTTATTGTGTGAGAGGATGAACAACTGGGTTTTGCTGCGCGCTGCCTGCCGTCATCAGGCTCGATCCCGCCGCCGAGAGATTCGTAGACAGCGATGCTTACCACTGCACCACCGAGGGGCTTATATATATATATATATATATATATATATATATATATATATAATATATATATATATTCCCCTCGGTGGTGTAGTAGTTAGCATCGCTGTGTATGAATCGATCGGCCCCGCAATATATTATATACAGTATATTACACTGTGTAAAACTGATTCTGTTTATATAGAATGTTTTTGTTTTTATATGCATTTGTGGGCGCTGAGTCCAAATCTGGCCTTGGTTTGTGTGTATCATCAATGGTTTCAGAGATAATCCATTTTTCATGTTTTACCAGTATAATGTTATTATGGGCGCAGCAATATCAGAATAATCAGGAATTGTTGAGAACAATCCGGATGTTCGTTGACAGTTTCTTGCTCTAGAAATTGCCCGAAACTTCCACTGTGCTATATAAAGAAGAGCGCAGAGTCTGAGAAGTCAGTGAGTGTGAGCACACAAAGAAAGCAGGTTGTTTGTCTGATGGTTACCAGCACTGAGGTACTGTGTTTCTGTGCTTCTCTGTGCTGACGATTTGAGTGTTATCGATCCTTTTTTATTGCGAACATTATTTCACTGTTGTGAATACATCTTTTTTCTGGAATCTGTAATCTGTTGCAGATTTAATAACTCTTCTCTCTATATCTGCAGGTTATGATTAATGTAGTACAGTTGGTAAAGAGAATGGCAACTAGAGCTTGTAAACACTCGCCGGATATATTCTGCTACGTTTGTGGGTATTACATAGGCCCCAAGCAAGTATCGCACAAGATTGTGAAAGGCACCAAGTTCTGGATCGCGTATCGGCTCTATTTTGGTATGCCTATGGGTGACCAAGATAAGCTCTGGGCACCCCATGTGATCTGTGGAAGCTGCTGCTCCACACTTGAAGGGTGGCTGCGGGGAATACGCAAGGCAATGCCCTTTGCGGTAGCCAGAATATGGAGAGAACCAAAGTGCCACCACGACGATTGCTACTACTGCATGGTAGATGTTTCTAAGTACAGGGAAGTTAAAGGAAGGCAGACTCTTCAGTATCCAAGCATTGCGTCGTCCATAGCTCCTGTACCACATGGCGGAGGTCTTCCAATACCACGTCCACCAGAACAGGTATCTATCCATTACTTTACCTTCTATATTTACAGACTGTGGTCATTATGTGTCGATTTTTCTTAGTGCTGATGCTCTTCTACATATATATCTATGCCTATATTTTGTTTCTTTGCTTTGCAGGTTGGAAATGAGGATGCAGCTAGCTCATCTGAGATGTCGGCTGGTGAGGACAGTCATGATGAAGAATATAGAGTAACTTTCAGTACAAACCCTCACTTTCCAAATCAGAGGGAATTGGACGACTTAATTAGAGATTTGGGTCTGACGAAATCAGGGTCTGAGCTTCTGACTTCCAAACTCAAAGAGTGGAATTTGCTTGGAAAAGACTGCAAGAGCACTGTATACCGAAAGCGGAATGAAGAGGTTGCAAGGTTCTACGATGTCAATGGCTCTCTCTGTTATTGCAGCGAGGTTAATGGTCTATTCACAGCTATTGGGTTAACACATATACACTCAGAGTGGCGCCTGTTTATTGACAGTTCAACTCGGAGTTTAAAAGCTGTTCTACTCCACAATGGGAACAAATATCCATCTATACCAGTTCCACATTCTGTTCAAATGAAAGAGGACTATGAAAATGTCAAACAACTGCTCACTCAAATCAGGTATGAACAATATAACTGGGACGTGTGTGGTGATTTCAAAATGATTGGTTTCCTGTTAGGTTTACAAGGAGGGTTTACTAAATATTCATGTTTTCTTTGCCTGTGGGATAGCAGGGCTTCAACTGAGCACTATAAAACAGTTCAGTGGCCTCCACGTGAAGGACTGCAACCAGGAAAGTACAATGTACTCAGGGAACCTCTTGTGAAGCCTGACATAGTTCTGCTACCACCCCTCCATATTAAGTTGGGTCTAATTAAGCAGTTTGTAACTGCGTTAGATTTCGGAGGGGAAGTTTTCCAACAGATTCGGGTCATGTTCCCTAAACTCTCTGAGGCCAAAGTCAAGGCTGGCATCTTTGTAGGACCACAAGTGAAGGCGCTGTTGAATTCAAAGAACCTTGAAGCCAAGATGACTCCGATCGAAAAAGAGGCTTGGTGTGCTTTCCGTGATGTGGTTCGTGGGTTTTTAGGCAACCATAAAGCACCAAACTATAAGGAGTTAGTGTCAAACTTGATTAAGTGCTATGGCAAAGTGGGGTGCCGTATGTCTTTAAAATTACACTATCTGCATTCACATCTAGACTTTTTTCGTGATAACCTGGGCGATGTGAGTGAAGAACATGGTGAAAGATTCCATCAAGATATTCAAACGATGGAGAAAAGGCACCAGGGACATTGGGATGCTTCCATGATGGGAGACTACGTACGGTCGCTGATCAGAAAGGATAAGAATGTTCATACGCGGAAGTCGCGTTCTTCAGTGCATTTTAAAGGAACGCACACTGCATAACGAGGCTTGTTATTCTCTTATCGGTTCTCCTCATGATATATATTATATCCTTTGAACCATTTTGCGTTTGCCAAACAATTTTGGCTCAATAAACATTAATTTCCAATAGTGTTTTTTATTTTCAGAAAATATTTATGTTAGCCTTCTTTATATACTGTACTTTGCCATATGAAAAGTGTGATAACCTATATTTTTGAAACGGTTGATGATAGAGCAAAACTAATGTCATTTTTGGAATCAACGCCCCGAAATCATTAAGAAACGACAGAAAAATCACAATAAACAGAAAACTTTTCAAATTTTGTTACCCAGTGTTATATAAGCAGTAAAAGAAAGACAGCTTGCTTGAAAAAGTCAATTTAGTGCATTCATGGTGCAGCAATATTTTTGAATGGCACTAAAAAATTGCTCTCATTGAGGTACCCTTGAAGGGTGCGGGTTTTCTTGTGTGGTCCACGGTGACACGGTTGTAGTTGGTGGTAAAGAATGTTGGCGCGTGGCCGAATAAATGGGGACGTGATTTGTAAGCATAAATGAGTGTCATACACAGAGAGTTTCAGAGTTTCACAAATGAGTTTCCGATCGGATGTTACACAAAAAGGATGGTAGATAGTTTCACACAGGATGTTACACAGTGGTAGCGTGGTTATAACTTTTATATTTAACATATAATAAACGGCTCAAAACTAAGAAAATGGATGTACCCTATATAAAACTTGTCACTTTATTAACGTCGTGTAGGGCGACAATTCTCAATCAATTTTTATTACTCTCTGTCACTCTCACTAGGTACATTATATAAATAAAAAATAACTGCTGAAATTAAAACGATTATGTTTTTACTTTTAATCTTATGTTCACAAAACTAAATTAAACTTTATGTTTACGTTATATAATTTAACCGAAAAGGCCTCGGGCAGGACAAGGAAAGGCCTCGGACCGGAAGGAAATCTCTTAGGATGTCATAGTGAAATTAGGTCCTATCTTCTCACGGCCTTGATTAAGATTAAATGATTTTAACAAATAAAAAGTTGCCCTGAAACAGATCTTTCGTCTCATCTCTCTCGTCTAGTCTTTCCTTTTTAATATTATCAATAAGTGCACCTTTTTTGCACTCCCAAAACCTTCTTGGACTAAAAGATAAAAAACGGTGGGAAGTTGAAAAGACACAGGGAGAGGAGTACGAGCGCATCTGAGCCGAGTGGTTGCCATGGAAACGAGGGGGTTAAGCAGGAGAGAGGGGGGGGCAGTCCCAAGAGAGGAAAAGAGGGTGAAACTGCTGAAAATGAGAAATGGAGGGTAAGAGGAAAAAGAGAGGAAAAGAGGAGACTAAAAAGGAAAAGTGGTGAAAAAGTAAAGAAAAGCAAATTTTTAATCACAGCTGTGTAAACAAGAGTTGATAAATGTAAGCAAAAGGATTAATAAGGAGGATGGTCATAAGGAAAAAATAAATATAAAAATAAATTATTTTTTTTATATACAGCGGCGGTCATAAGTATTGGAACAGAGAAATATTTCAGTTATATTCGTTTTTATCTTTGGTACCATGCATAGGAGAGTTAAGAAAAGTCTACCGTTCGTTTGGCCAAATTTAGCAAATTAAAAAATTAGTTGAACTCCAGCATATAAATGTAAAACATCAAAGAATTTGAAAAATTAAAAAAGTTAAAATGTAAGTGTTTTCGTACATTTACTTACAAAATTATTTATTACTCTGTGTGTTCACCTTTTGCTTCAATGTCTTCAATTATTCGTTTTGGGTATTTTTCTATAAGGTTTCGACATCTCAGTAGAAATTTTAGGCCATTCTTCTAATGAAAATTGCTACAGTTCATGCAGATTCGAATGATTTCTCTTGCGAACAGCTT
This sequence comes from Bathynomus jamesi, assembly GCA_023014485.1. Lineage (NCBI taxonomy): Eukaryota > Metazoa > Arthropoda > Malacostraca > Isopoda > Cirolanidae > Bathynomus > Bathynomus jamesi. The sequence goes on along the minus strand of JAJOZX010000023.1, from coordinate 451,813 downwards.
TCTTCAAATCAGACCATAAATTCTCGATTAAATTGAGATCTGGGCTTTGACTGGGACATTCAAGAAGCTTGAAATTCTGTTTTGAAGTCATTTCATGGTGCTCTTACTTTTATGTTTTGGATCATTATCTTCTTGCATATCCAGTTGCGATCCATTTGCAACTCCCAAACTCAAGGCAACACATTTTCTTCTAAATTTTCTGATATTTCTTCGAATTCAAGATTCTATTGATGACAACAAGCTTTCCTGGACCAAAAGCAGTAAAACATCTCCCAAAGAAGCAAAAGCTCGTTATTCCCGAAAATTTCAATTTTGGTTCCGTCTGTCCAGAGAACTTTCTTCCAGAATGCAAATCCATCATTTTGATGGCGTACTTTAAAAGAGCTTCTTTGTGCGCTTTTCGTAGCAGAGGTTTTCTTCGTGGAACTCTTCCATCCAGGCCATTCTTTCTCAATGTACAGTGTACAGTAGAGGGATGGAAATCGATCTTAGATAGTCTTAATGTTTGGCAATATGTCCTGGAGTCACTCGTGGATTCACAGCAGCCATTCTTTCAATCCGTTTAGCTGTACGTTCTGGAATCTTCCAAGGTTATCCTCACGTTGGTAGAGTTTTGATTGTTCCAAAGCCTTTCCATTTCCTTATAATTGCAACAACCGTCGTAAATGGAATTCGAAGTTCTTCTCTTATCTGCCTATAACTATTTCCAGACTTGAGTGCAGCAATAATAGATCTCTTAAGAGCTGTAGACAGCTCTTTACCACGACGAATCGTTGCTTACTAATGTCTTGTACAGTCATCATTCTTTCATGAAGATTCACAGAAAAAATTCTATGATTCGGAATTGCCAACCGTCTCTAATCAGTAAACACACGACTACTAATGAAATTTTTATATTCTTCAAGCCTAAAGTGGACATACAAAGTTGGCATACATTTTAACAAATGCACGGCAGACTTTTCATAACTATCCTATACATGGTACAAAAGATAACGAAGAATATAACCGAAATATTTCTCTTTACGAATACTACTATATACATATCGTGCTACTCCTTTTTCGGTTGCACTTATTGCACGCGCGCGTTCGTTTGTTTCCGGATGACTGCCTATCCACTCGGATGGCCTTTCAATTTTATACCCGTAGTTTTCTCGGCTTACTTGAAGCCCACTTTGAATTTCGAACTTTCAATATTAATTTAGCCTCAGTTTACAAAAGAAGCCTATTGCAAGTTAGCATAAAACAACACCCTCTCTCGTATAAAGATTTTTGTTTCACTCAAAACAGGACATAAATTGAAAAGAAATATACACATGTACGATTGCAAATTTTGTTCCAAAGACCACATTTTCAATTTAAAGAAAATGCAATTATTCAAGTTTCAAAGAGCATTTATACAGAGGTTTTTTTTAATTTGTGTGTAACTCTAGAAATATACTAAATTCTAATTCAGAAATCTAAAAATAAGCGTATAGAAGAAGTTTACCTGCAAAAAATTTGGGAAATTTATTCTCAAAAGTTCTGAGCGAATTCCGCAGATTTTCTAGGAAAAACGTCCGTCAATTAAATCAAGTAAATTTTTTAAAGTTTCCAAATGGTCATACACTAACTTTACCGGTTTCCTCGGGAAACAAGATCACCACAAGATATTTACTTTTTCCTGAGGAAACATAATATTCCGCAAACTAGTTTCGTATTTAATGTGAACAATAATTATATTCAAAGAAATTACCCAATTTTTTTTTTCTGTCGGCTAACATTAAGCTCTTCCAACTAAGTTTGCATAAAACAAAGGAAAAAAGGAAATTCAGATTTTCGTACAGTGTGAAACAGTTTTAACTCAACTTAGAAATTAGAGTTTAAAGATTTAGTTTTAAAAGCCACTTTATCTTTTGAGGACGGAACTACAACTAACTTAGAAATCTAAGTTACACCTTAAAATTACAAGGACTCCGCCTCACAATACTCTGAATGACCTAACAAAAACATTTTCATTACATGAGGTCATTCCTACGAAAGCTTTCATCCATACATAAGGGAAGAAGGAGTTTCCCTTTTACTTCACTGGGTGTTACAAGAATCATTGTTCTTTGATTGGACCTTGACAATCCCTTCAAAGGAAAGCTCCTCCTTTTCCTTAAAAATCAACTTAAAATAGTCCTTTCTTCGAAACAACGTGTTTCCTCAAATTTATGACCAACCTTATGGTACAATTTAACAAGTGGGTTCGAAGTCAGTTTCCAAAAGTTTAACCACGAAACTAAGAGAAAATAAACCATCTTACATTTGAACCAGGTCAGTTTGTTTTCCCTTCCATTCAAACCGAGAGACGATTCTCCAGACCCTACCATAAATCTCTACCACAAGGCTGACCCGGATACTACAGTACAAATACCTTGAGAACACAAAATTAAAATCCAAAGAATTTTAAACAATTTGAGACATTTTTCATTTTTAACACTGTAGGAAGAAACCTAATGATATTCTTCAATAACAATAATCTAAACTACTTTAAACAACAAAAATCATAAAACTAAAATTCTTGTGCCGATTTTAGTAAGAGATTTAGGCACACGAATATATATATACATATATACTGTGTGTGTGTGTCTGTATGTGATGAACTTTAGTGGCCATCAAGCTATTAAAAGAATAAACTTTTTGTATATATATATATATATATATATATATATATATATATATATATATATATAATAACAACCAGGAACACCAGAGAAAAAATAAACATCCTTCAGGGTTTAATCAGTACTAACGTTTCGGACTGCATTAATTCCATCTTCAGGGCTAAAACAATATAATGCCAAATCACATACAAAATACAAATTGCAAATTGTAAGTTGCTTAATAACATTTTAAAATAAAGTTAAAATTATAAAAAGTAGCTAAGAAAATGTAAAACATTAAAATTAAAAGGTAAATAGATGAAATTAAAAAGTTACAATTCTAAAAAGTAGCCAGGAAAAATATAAAACCATTAAAACTAAAAGGTAAATAAATAAAACAAAGAAGTACCTTTACCAAAACATAGCAGATCTACCTATGATTCATCAGAATTTAGGTCTGGTTTTAATTTATAAATAAACAAAGACTCCATAATTTTGAGTTTAAGGTCAGAGTTTCCAGCAGCAAATACGGCAAAATTAGACTGTGAAATTGGGTGGTTATTGTTGTGTGAATGGTTACGTCTGAGAGAATTAGGTGGTTTGCCAAGAGGTAAATTTGTACGGACCGATTTACCGAGATGTTCGTCAATACGGGATTTTAAATGTCTTTTAGTTTTGCCTATATATGACCCCATACAGTGGTCACACTTGTATTGGTAAACTGTGGATGACTTAAGAAGTGTAGGAATAACATCCTTGTATTCAAATAAGTGATAAATCGATTTAGACGGGTTGAATATAATTTTTATACATAGTTGTGGGTAGAATTCCTTGAGCAATTTTAAAATTTTGTTTCTAATGTTAAAACTTGAGGTTCCCATATAGGGCAAAGTGAAATACAGGATATCTTTGGGGACTGTAATTACGTCTCTAGTTGTGGGTTTATTAGTCTATTTAAGGTTTTGCCTAGTGTAGTCTCCACCAATCTCGAAGGGAAATTATTCTTGGTAAGGAGTTTTCGGATGAAATCTAGTTCATAGTTTAGTTTAAAGTAATCTGAACAGATATTGAAACCTCTGTTAGTCTGAGTCGAAATTAAATTTCGTTTGAAACCTAAAGGGATAAAGGAAGAAAAGTTCGTAGTAAGATTGGTGAATGTCGGCTTTCGGTAAACGGAAGTCTCAAAAGAGGAATTAGTTTTTATTATCTTAATGTCCAGAAAGGACAGAGAGCTATTAGATTCAGCTTCTGAATTAAATTCAATATCAGGGTCCTTAGAGTTAAGGTAATTATGTAAGATAAAAAGGGATATGGTCTGGTGATTTGAATATAGTGATGACACTTTTCTCCCGTTCAAATCACCAGACCATATCCCTTTGTTTCGTAATTACCTTAATTCTAAGCATCCTAATATTGAAGTTACTTGAGAAGCTGAATCTAATAGCTCTCTGTCCTGGGAGCTGATCACGGGTGCGGGTCCATGCAGGACTGTCGGCAGGAAATCTACCATGGATATCTCCTACGATTCCCCACTCAGGACGTGGGCATCCATGCCACCAGCAACCGTTAAAGGAGTACACAGTCTTCTCACCAATGTCACGGTCTTCGCTTAGACCATCCACCCAAAAACCACGACCACTGACCTTAATGGGCACTTCCCTCGTGCTGAGGGCATGTTTTATATATACACTGGTCTGTTGCTATAGGTGTATGGACCAGTAAATAGCCTTGTACCCATAACTGCGTGTGGTGTTTCAGTGAATGACGGCTAGTGTGTCTCTAGGTATGAAATTGTTCTTGAACACTTGTAGCCGATCGCAGTTGAGCCGGTGTATGTACATCCTTCTAAAGGCCTGGAAACACACTCTAAGCACGTGCACATCATTCACGTAATAACTCTCACATTCATCCGCTATACTATAAGGATTATTTTCATTGAAACTGTTGTAGAAGTGGTCACATTCTTCACGCTCACTATCACTCATGTTGGCATAATTAAAGTAATGTTTGGGGGTATGCATAGGGTGACCAGATTTTTGCGATCCCAATGCGAAACGGATCCATTGATACACTAATATACTCGTATGAGATATCGATAACACTCCACAGGTCAACCAATACCTTTTAAAAGCATTTTGCAGCACTCTATAGGCATTTTACTTTATCTTTCAAAGATATATAACGAACAAATAATTGTACTACCAAAAAGTAATTTTATATAGTTTACTTACCTAATTTATTGAAAAACATTTTATTTAATTGTACTTGGCAGTGGAATGTATTTTCTTAAGGAAAGGTATTTCTTTGTTCAGATATTCACAAAATTCAAGGCAACTCATCTCGTAATTACATATCGTTAATAACGCTGCTTTTAGAGTATTTATATTTAACCGACTTTTTTCTTGTCCAAAAGTTATTCATTATGGAAAATACTCTCTCTGTTGGAGCATTTGATCCAGGTAAACTCAAACAGAATTCTATTACCTTGGAAATGTTTTCAAAGGGAATTTTCTGACTCTTGAAATGTGTAAATATTTCTACCCACCTACTGTCAACTTCCAGTTCCATGTCATTCCATTCTTTAATTCTTTCTGATGTTACAAAATTTTTTACACAAGTTACTTCATCAAATAGTTCACTGTCATTTAAAGGGAAATCGGACTTCCTTTCAAGAATGAATTCGATGCTTTCTTTAACTTCACTCCAGGAGATTAAGTTGCGAAGAAGAATCCAATTAAAAATTTTTACTTCTTCAAAATGCTGACGCCACTCATTCAAATATTCTACACACATAGCATGAAATGAAGAAGCTGTATGTTTGAAACTTTCTATATCCTTTCCTTGTCTCTCTAAATCCTTTAACATTTTATCCACACTTAAGGGTAAAAATGACTCTTGTTTTCTTTCAGTTAATTTTAGCTTTAAGTCCTTAAGAATACAGGCTATTTCTGGCAAGGAAGCTTTTTGAGATTCAACTTTTAAAATGCAATCGTGGAATAATGAACTCTGATTGTGTACAAAATACAGAAATGCCTCAGCATAAGGGTTCTCAAAAAACTGTCTGAGAATAGTAGGACATTTTTCATGAGACTGAAAATACACTTTCAAAGGTTTGAATAGCCGAAGAACCCTTTCGATGGCTGGCCTCAAAGCCAGCTACCTGGTTTTACTGTATCCTAATATATTTTGAAACTCCACGCCAACAAAATCACATATATCTTTCAGTTCTTCCACTCTGACTGTATAAATGTAAAAGAATGAGTAGATTTTCACAACTATCACTTCCACATCAATAGGCAGACAGTCACATGAACTTTTCATGCAGTTATTCAAAATATGGGCTGGACAATTGACACCAATTAATTTTCTACCCAAACTTTGCTGTAGCCTGAAGAAAACATTATTTTTGCCACCTCTTGATGACCCCCCAAAGTTAGTGTTTGTATTGTCAGCACAGAATGCAAGTATTTTATTTGTCAGCTGATGAGAATCTAAAGTTCTGTGTATGAAATTGAATATTATTTCAGATGTCTCTCCAGCTAAACTTGTCACCTCTAGGATTTTTACCTTAACTCCCTTTGTCGGTAAAAAATACCTAACCAATAAAAGGCATACTTTGACATTTCCATGGTTCGTACAATCACTGTAAATTGTTATGCAGTTGGAAAGTGAAAGGTCGTCTTTTAATGATTGCAGAACATCAGGTTGAAAGATATTAGTTAAAATTGCCTCTGTTTTAGTATGAGCGCAAGAAAATGTCTTATTGAAGCATCTTCTGATTAGTTTTGAAGTGCAGTCTGTAGATCGAAAAGATAGGTTGTGTTTGATTGAATGGTAAGTCCAAGTTCCTTCAGCTACTGCTATACTTTTTTTCTCTTCATCAAAATCTTTACTCTGTAAAAACGTTGTCAAAGGCCTACTTGATGAAGGCAGGCATCAGCTTGTTTATGCTTAGTAGAGTTTAAATGACGTTTAATGTCACATTTCCCACCACTTGCAATTGAAAAAGTAGAAAAACATTTCATACATTTCACCATGCTCTCACTCTTTGCTTTTTTTAATAAAAGGATATTCTTTTTCTAAATCTTCATTGAAAGTGCACTTTCTTTTTAGTCATTTTTAAAATGTATGGGTACTCTGACAATTAAATAACACGTCAACACCATTATAATTCAAAATTTTAACTGACGAGCGTCGGCCGTCGATGTCTGTCGTACTGGAGGTTTCAAAAACGTTTTAAAACGTTTATGAGGGGATGCGCGGATGCCAGATCTACGATAATGAATACAAGTTACATTTCATTTGTACGAAAATTGCATAAATACAAGAATGCGGGACATTGCATTGTCCCGCATTGGTCAATGTTTTTTGCGGGACAGAAACTCTGAATGCGGGACAGTCCTGCAAAATGCAGGACGTCTGGTCACCCTAGGTATGCAGGTGAGGAACGTGAAAGGGAAATACCTTTTTGAAACTTCGGCGGCTACGCCCATCAGCTTGGGCAGCTTGGCTATTTTACAAGGTGTGAATAATAAAGTGTCTTCAAAATGAACATTACCTCTTATTTGCATCTGTATAAGTTTGTTTCAATATTATAGTATACAGTTATAGAAGGTTTATTTTTAGGCTTAGCATCTTTCATATAACATACATGCTTTATACCATCTGCCTTATATTTCTCGTGGAATGTAGGACAGTGAATTTCATCACATTTATGCATGAATTTCCCCCAATTATTCATCATATGAAACATACCACATTCACAGATTCTCCTTTTCCTGCAAGTGACGGGGATATAGATTATTTTTGGGTAGCAATACCATACAGACCCTTGGCTGCTGTAGACATAGAATATATTATTGGCTGTATAATGCAAGTCTCTCAAAGTAGTATAACCTTCAACATAGACAACTTCACGATAGATATTGACTTGTGTAGTTTAAAGCAGTTATTTTCAAGTACACGACTTTCACATTTGGAGCTTTTACACTGTTCACATACCATGTGGCAATCCTTACAATGTTTCACTATATAATCCGCAACCTCGAGACATCCCTTACACAAATCATTATGCCTTCCATATTTTTGACTTATCATAACTCGTGTAAAGGTCCTTTACATTGCGCATGGGGAGACACGTTTTTCCTGACACCCCTAAAATAAGTAGGGGTCTTGTATGGCCTCTCACACTGCTTGTAAAAACATACACAGTCCCCCGACGATCATCCATTCCAAATACAACTATACGAACATTCATTTCCCGCTCTACCCTTCTCAGCTCTTCAGGACCCATATTACAGTCAAACTCGATATTGCATTCTGCTGCCAGTTTACAGGCAAGCTGCACAACCGTTGGCAACCAAATTTTTTGGGTCCGTGCATTTAGTACAGTGAACATACGAGGTAAGACTACTGCTACAAAGCCACAACCACGCTCGGAGTTTATATGCCGTCTGTAAATAGCCTGAGAATTGAAGTTAAGAGCATAAGATGTGGCCGTATGTCCTGCAACACGGAATACCCGGTCAATATCTATCGTGAAGTTGTCCATGTTGAAGGTTGTACTACTTTGAGAGGCTTGCGTTATACGGCCCATAATATATTCTATATCTACAGCAGCCAAGGGTCTGTATGGTATTACTACCCCAAAATCATGTATATCCCCGTCATCTGACCCGAACCCGAAGGGACAGTCTCGTCCTGACTTCACGTCCGTCGCTGTTCTGAAGGGCAAACTCCACAATACGCTCAACTACGCGCAGTAGTCCGTGTTCAACACCGTTGCTATACATGGTTCCCTGGTCAACCCTGACTACGTACCGGTTTCAAGTCAGGGAAGGGGTAGGGGTAGCGGTGCGCACCAGCTCGAATGTTATACTACTCTCCACAGAACGAGAAGCTGTTGCTGTGGATGGGACGAATGGAATTGAGCAGGAATAAGGCAGCACATTTTTATTTGTGGAAGGAACTAATGTGACGGCTGTCCCGTAAGAAGTAGAGGGTTGTGGCTCTATTACTGACGGTCTAACAATCGCTACACTCCTGGTACACTTTAGACGTGACGTAGAAGGTGAATCATCATCAACTTCATCATGCCCCCGCTTTCTCATCGAATTGTCGCGTTGGGGCTCTACAGCTGGCTTTGGTGGGGGTTCGCTAGCGGGGGTGAAGACTGTAGCCACAACTACACTGTCATGGAAATGATCTGTAATATCGATGACGGGGACATGTTGCTGGCACACTACCTCATCCTCATTCACGGTTCTGAGGAAGAAGAAGAAAGCAAGACTGTAGAATATAAAGAACAGCACTTAAAATTTTATTATATTTTGTAAATGTTCCACTTAGGAGTGTGACGTGTTACAGATGGATTCTGTAGAAAAATTCAGGTTCACGAGCCCGTCCACATGCATTATATATGGCCCTACAGGATGTGGTAAAACTGTGTTTATGCTTAAAATTATTAAAGATAAGGGGGAGAATATTAGGGTGATTCAAATATGGGGGTAAAAATTTTTTTTTATATTTTAATGTGTTCAACCCTTTAAATGGTTCATTTCAGCATAAAAACAACTATCTTAAAATATTTTAGCAAATTTTTAATTTTTAGGGGTTGCTACCAGCAATTAAAAATTGACAGAATGACTCAAATTGTCAAATTTTTCCACACCACCCAGGAGGTACAGTACAAGGCGCATTGCTTTTTTTTAATGTGTAAAGCTCCCCCGTAGGTCCTACCATAACCACAAGCATGCATAATTAAACTAGCATGATATTTGAGACATTAGCTGTCCTTACTTCATCAATGTTTCTTTTTTCTATCAGGGTAAACAGCCCTGTAGTTTTTCACTACTTGTAGCAAGAATTGTTTTTGATCTTCGTCATGTGTTATTATTTTATTATATTCATCCATTAATTTTACTCCTCTTTCCGCTGTATCATTCACGACTTTCCACTGTTTGATAGATTTCTTAGCGGAGTTATACTCTTCATCATTATGCCATTCTTTAGCATCTTTGAGTAAAAATTTTGAACTAAATTCTGTTATTGTAAAGAATCTTTGAGTATTTGATGTGACAAAATCTTCTAATTTCTTCGTTGGAATAAGTGCAGGATCTAGAAAAGCCCGTTTTGCAGGAAGAGTTTCTGTTGTATTTTGCAAGGCCTTTACCATTTTGTTTTTTGTTTCAGTAGGCACTTCATCATCATAAAAGGCCAAGGCTACCAGTTCTTCTGATAGGTACCAGAGGTGACCTAATAGTTTTTTAATAGCAACAAATGCAATTGTGTCATTTATTTGTTTGTAGACTACAAGATTCTGTAATAATTCCAGATCAAGACGAGGAGCGCAAGATGGCACAGGAGCTGTAAACCATGCCTTTACATATAACCAAGTAGCAGATAGACAGATGTCTTTTAGTCCTTTCTTGTCTTTTACTGAAATTTTGAACTGAGATTTGAACAGAAAATTTTTTAATGAATATGTAATTTTGGCCATCCACCTAGCCCGATGAAGTCCCGCTGGATGTTTAAATTTGATTCCACCTTTTGGTTCACGTCCCAAAAAAATAATTGTTAACTGCAATAGTTCTAGGTAGTCGTCTCTTGGTTGGAATGTATCTAGTTGATTTGCTGTAAATATAATTATGTCATCTTTGATGTCATGAATATTTTCATAGATATCTGGATCTGATAATGCTGTTTCGTAGTCCTCCTTATTAATGCTTGACCATTTTTCTCTGAACTTCTTAAAAAGGACTATATCTGGGCCAGAAGATGGTGATAAAGACATTGAAACAACAGCTTCCAGCATAATTTCAAATATGACAATAAATCGTTGTCGAATTTTTGTTCTAGAAGAATAGCTGCACCATTTCTCGGACCAGTATTGGCTGCCGTTGTATCGAAACCACATGCATTTTATTTGTTCGCAGATGCCCCATTCAAGCGATGTCTGATTGTTGGCATTAAAACTAGAGACGCATTTCTATCACTCAATTTTGCAACATCAAGACTTCCTAATAATTTATCATCAAACAATTTTCTACGTTTGCCTACCTTACTTTTCCATGTTGAAGGTTGTGCAATGTGCAGCACAGAAACCAGATTCATCACTTTTACTCTCCTCTGATTCTAATTCTGTTGATGTACTGGTGAGTATGACAGCCTCTTCATTCTTCTTTCTTTTGATCTCTTCTTCTGCTTTCCTCTTTTCATAATGTTGTTGCTTTTCTGCTGCTCTTTGCTCTTTTTTAGCAACAGCCTTATCAATGGTACCCATTTTTCCATGACGTCCTTTCTCACGTTGCATTTTCAAGAATTTCTTATCTTCTATTTTTATAAGCTCCATATAATTCTCATGAGCAATGTCAAATAAGTTTTCCAGTTTATCTTTCCAGTTTTCTTCTTTATTATTTAAATTTTGTGATCTTTTCAACTTGTTTGCTTTGTTTTTCTTAAGCGGCTGCCATTCCTTCAGTATTCCTTGAATTTTATCTACTACATGTACTCTTTGTTTTGCTGGTATTCCTGCTTTTTTCCAAACTGCTAGCACATCATCCGCAGTAGAGCAGCATGATTCTCTAATGCCTCGCTTTTTAATATTTCTGTAGTGCATGAAGAGGGCCATCATTTCCTTCTCTGATGGTAATACGGATGTTTTTAGTACTGCAGAGGGCTGCCCAATTAGCCATACTTCAGTTTCTTTTCTCGTAGAACTTCTCCCAACTGAGCAACTAGGTGATGGTGAGTTAGGCCTAGCTTCCATAATCGATTAATTGGTATCAAAATTACGAGTTCCAAACAACAATTAAAAGCAAGCTAGTATATAAACCATTAATTAAAAATTCTGAAATATAAACAATTAAACATAAAATCATAAATTGTAAAAACAAACAAATTGAAAAAAAGGGAAACTTTGACGCCTGGTAGCACATAGTAAATTTTATTTAAAATTCACCAAATTTGGCATACACTACTTTTTTGTCATAGGAACAAAAATACAGGTTGAACAATTAAAAAAAAAAACTTTGATTTTTTTGAATCACCCTAGCCCGGCCCGGGAGATGTTCTCAAAATTTGTGCATAAAGTCATATGGTGCTATTCCACATACCAGTCAGTATTCAACGAGTACCAAGATGATATTTTGTTCCACAAAGGTGTATATGATGTTAATTCTTTAAAGGGAAATGAGCATACAGTCATTGTCATTGACGATCTCATGTTAGGAATGGCTAAATCATATGCCGAGACATTTACAGGGTTCTCCCACCATCTTAACATAAGCGTATTCTTCATTAATCAGAATCTTTTTTTCAAAAATAGCTACATGCGCGATGTGTCGTTAATTACACAATATTTATCTTATTCACGCAACGTAGAGATGTGTTACAAATCGGGGAATTAGCCAATCAAATGTTCCCGAATCACCGTCATTATTATTACGACATTTCTAGCCCAAACTCCTACGGCGGCATTGATAGAGTGTACAGAGACGTTTATAATGAGGGAGTAGGGAAAAATATGTTGAGAAGTTTTTGCGAGAGCAGGATGCTTATACACTTCATAAGCAAGTGAGAAAAAGGTTTAAAACAGCCAAGAAAACAGCAGCCTCGATTGATTCTATTTGTCAAGCTGACTTAACAGACATGCAGAGATATTCAATGTATAATGATGGCTACCGCTACATCCTATTCATAATAGATGTATGCTCTAGATATTTGTGGTTAATTCTTCTGAAAAATAAATCGCCTGAAACAGTTGCTAAAGCCACCAAAATGCTGATATTGAAAGAAAACAGGATTTCTGGCTATTGTAAGGACATGGGGAAAGAATTTATAGGCCGAGCTTTACAGAGCATGTTGACAGAGTTTAATATCAGTTACTGAACTAGCATTTCTATACATAAGGCATTTTTAGCTGAAAGAGATCAACGTACTGTAAAGGAACGCATGCATTGCTATTTCGCACATAAAAACACACAGATATATAGACATTCTGGATTCGCTGGCCTCATCCTACAAACGTTCACACCACCGTGCGATTGGAACAACACCTAACGAAATTTTAGAAAGAAGTACGCACACAGGGCGTGAGGTGAGAAAAGACAATCGTAGATTGCCACCACAGTCTGCGTGTTTCAAAATTAAAGATTATGAGACTGTCGCGTTAGGGTAATAAATTCGCGAAGGTATTTGAGGGGTCCCGCGTCTTAAGGTACCTAAGCACCAAAATTAAAATTCGTCAGAAATCGCCTCCAAAGTTCAGCAATATTCTGGCAATAGTATCTGTTATTAATTTAGCTAGAACGTTAATTTTTGGCTAAGTTAGAGTTCTAAGTATGCTAATGATGATGTTGATGAGCTTTTGGAATAGATTTTCATATTTTATATTTTATATATATATTTTTGAATTTTTTGATTTTCTTATCATGCCGAACTTTGGGTGAACTTTTGGCTGGCGCTAGAAGTGAAAAAAGTAGTTCGCTTCATAAGGTTTTCAACCATACTTCTAGTGTCGTAAGGTCATTCATTATAACCCAAACCACGCGATAGAGGAATGGTGAAAATAGTGATATCCATCAAAAACACGTTTTCGCCTATAGTGGCGCTTAGGTACCTTAAGACGCGCGACCCCTCATTTGAGCAAGGTGGAGCGTTTTTGGGGGGGTTTTCACAAGCTTTTGAAACATGGTTCGTAATAGTGTAGAAAATGTGTTATGGCCTGAAAAAAAGTGTGTATTACATTTCTAGCCTCCTACATTAATAGCTTCAGGTGCCAATCTCACTCCATATTTAAGAATATATTGCGAAATTATAGTGATATTTAGAAAAAATAGACAACTGGAAATTTATTTGTAACTTTTGAATTATGGATTGTAATAGTGTGGAGAATGGACCAAAACCTTATAGTAAGTGCGTTCTAAAGTTACAGCACCTTAACTTAATGTCTTCAGGTGCCAATCTTACTCCAAATATGTAGATTTATGGCAAAAAAATAGCAATATTCTGTAAAAGGCATAAATGGAAAGTTCTATGTAAGTTTTGAATTAAGATTCCTAATAGTGCGCAAAATATGCTGTGACCTGATAGTAAGCACGTATAAAAGTTGTAGCCTCCTAAGGATACATCTCCAGGTACCAATGTTATTACCTAAATTTATTAATTTATTCTGAAAAAAATGGTATTTTACAGACAAGTGATATAAGGAAATTTAACTGATTTAAATATTGAGTTTGTCAATGAACGGAAATAGCTTTTATATTATTTGCATTGATTTTTTTTATTTCCAGATAATAATTGGTCCCATAAATACAGCTCTTCCTTCATTCTGACTGTCATGTAAATTCGTATACAGCCCGAATGATCCAGAACTCACTACGAGGAGGTGGCTGTGTGTTGAGTTCCACCCATGCCCAACCCTACCACCCAACCATATGGACATGATTTATGTAATGAAAACTTTAGTCAATATCTAATTATATTCGAAATTCAGATTTGGTTTCAAATGAGGGCATCATTTTCCGTGCTACCATTCTCGATCGAATATATCCGTCTCTAGATCCTGTTCCACACACAGCAGACGATGCTTCTGTAACTAACTTGATGACTCGTTCAACAGCTTGAGTATGGCATGGCATCTGGTTGAAATCCTTCGCTTCTCTATTAGCAATCATTGTATTAATTTCATGGTCGAAAACACAATCACGCGTCATTGGAGGTTCAGTTACTGTGATGTCATGCCAATTAATCATGTTTGTGTAGTCTGTGGCTTCGAAATTTAACTTTGGGATTTTAGAGTCTAAGACTTTTTCCACGATATTGTTCTCTAGCTTTCTTTATTCTTCTCCATCCAAGTACTCTTACATGGCTACGCTCATCTTGTATCATGCTCAAAAGTATGTTTTCTGGATGAGCGAAAAATGCATTTCTTTGGATCACTGGTTCAATAACTGCTCGAACAGAATCGTTCAACATTCGGGAATACTGAATGGTTTTGAAAACATTAGGAGCTCCATATGCAATTGATTTGCTTTGTTTGATTGTAAACCACATTGGGATATATACGTGCAAACCAAATTTTTCAAATCATCAGAAGGTTCAGGTGTAGCTACGTATAATCTCAGAATACGATTTGCAGTGGTTAACCACCTAGAGTGCACCATTTTGCCGGGATTTCGTCTTGATAGGTCAGTACTACACTCGCCAACTGAAACGGCTTGATAAATATCAAACAAATATTTTTGACCCGTGCTCAAGTCGTCTTTGTCAATAGATGGAATTTCAACTTCGATTTTTTCGAAATGAACAACCGGAAGTGTTTCACATTTCTGCAATTGCTGGCCAATGATGCCAACAAATTCACGAGGTCCAGTGGTTTTTCCATCCAATTTCTCCATGAGGTGGCGTAAAGGAAGCTCATTTGCATGTAACTGACACACAATCCATTGCAAAGGTCTATTGAGATGCATTTCCATAAGCCGAATGACTCCACCTTTCGCTCCTGTGTTCACAGCAGTTCCATCACATCCCACAGCAACTAAATTTGAAGAATCAACGTTATGTATATTCAAAAAATCGCATATTCCTTAACATATACTTTTAGATGTCCCAGATTCAGAAGTAAAGTGCCCTAGATACACTTGGTCTGGTTCTGCTACCAAGGTTACATGCTCTTCCACAACAACTTTACGATAAATTAGAACCTTTCTGTTCTTGCACAATAGTTTTATCCTTGCGACCGTCAAAATAAATACTCATAATTGTTTTTCCTAGGCTAGCATCCTGTTGAAGCTCATTACGTTGATGCTTCCTAGCTCTGCGCACTTTACTGCGATCTATTACCAGGGATGGATCAGGCTCAGATGTTTGTTTAATGTCGTGCAAAACAGAACTTGTTATTATGGCAGCTGCTCTATCTGAAATACCTGTACGATCACAAGCTTTTGCAAGTGAAGGGAAGCGTGATCGCTTCAGAGATTTTATGGTTCGACTTTTTCCGCGTTCGCTTCTGATGCGTTTCCGTTTTACGGAGATTGGCTCATCAAATGTTTCGTCAGATTCCATTTCTGTATCTGTTGAAGAAGATATATCTTCAAACTGAAAACTTTCTGAATATGAAGTCGATGACATTACTGGCAGTTGTTTTGAAAGATACAAATCTCTACTGCTTTTTCTAACTTGTGCTAATTGTATTTTTTAAGAAGCAGAAACATCAACTGATCCTATGGCCATTTTTCTTCTTGTTCTTTGGTCTTTTAGGAATTCTTGTTCATGTTTCGGTACTCGATTTGATTTTGGGCATTTGCAGGATTGAAAGTCTTTACATTTACAAGCGGCAATATCAAAAAGATTTTAAGCATCATCTTTAAATTTTTTGCACTTATCTAAGTAAGACTCCGTTTGTTTCATACCTTAAGGCTGTTTTAATATAGATCTATATTTTGTATGATAATCTTTTATTTTCTTTACAACGCTGTTGAAGGATACCGTTGGAATTGATGCTTTATTGCAGGGGTCCCCAACCTTTTTGTGCCGAAGAGCACATTCAAGACTACCGGTAGTGCGGCGGGCACCATTTACTTTTTTAAGGCAAATTTATAGTTTGACTTAATAATGAATATAATACACAAAAAACATTTAATTCCTATGTAAAATAATGAACATAATACACAAAAAAAACATTTAATTCCTATGTAAAATAATGAACATAATACACAAAAAAAACATTTAATTCCTATGTAAAATAATGAACATAATACACAAAAAAAAACAAGGATGGGCTAACTAAGAATCTTAGAAAAATTATCAAAACGATAACTTAATTTATTTATAAAGAAATAATTATTTTCAAATAAATGAGTATCCGTTTCTGTAATTAACTACTAAAATTTAATAAAATGTTAAGTATGTTACATATTTTAAATATTTAGAACTAAATATTTAAAATATTTAACATCCTTAACATTTTATTAAAAATTTAAATAAAAACTAATCAATCGTAGTCAGTCAGTGGCGGGCACACGCAAAAGGATCGGCGGGCACCATGATGCTCGCGGGCACAGGGTTGGGGACCCCTGCTTTATTGTATAATGAAATTAAGTTTTCTGCAACCGCCGATGATATTTCATGAACAGAAGGATCTTTATTGTTTAACTCTTCTTTCAGTCGTCTTCTTTCATATATATAGCATTTCATAACACCCTCAAATGTTGGTAGAACACGATGACTCAGTTCTCCATTGCCAAATATGTGACAGTCCGTTGTTCTTGACTGCCGAGGCATTCTTTTAGTTGCCATGTCTGACCTGATTATAAATCTTTCACTATACAAGATTTATAATATATAATCCAAATTTATAAAAACAAGATCACAAAAATGTAAGAGAATGTGCTGAAATGCAACATCAAATATTAAATAGTGAAAGATCTGAATTGATTGCTCAAGCGGACAGAGCGTAACACCTTACCGCGGCAACAGCTGGTCTAACACTAACACACTGTGTTATGCTGGCCACACACGTAGGTGATTCGCGTGATGATTTTATGGCGATTGGCGTCAATATGCCAATCGTCACCATGTGTGGGGTACTATTACATATAAATTTGTTTATTTACTGAGTCGCTGTATATAATTTTTTGTCAAAATGAAGAGGTTTTAAGTTTTTATTGGAAATTCATTGGCATATTGGCACCTGAAGATATTGTCTTAGAGAAAAACGGTTTTGTCACTTTGCATTCAACATACAATAGCACATTTTCCGCACTACAGTATTACTAATGTCATTTCAAAAATCAGGGAAATCGCTCCACCCTATTGGACACGTAAGATTTTTAAAGTTAGGGCTATGAGGCCTAAAGACGGGGTAATGTTGTATTACGTTGAAGATTTGAATGTGGAAGAAATTGCAGAAGGCTTTTACGGCGGGAAGCTGCAGAAAGTGACATTTAATTTAGGAAAAATTGTGTTTAAAATTGAAAAAATTTTAGGCAGCAAAGGTTCAGGAAAGAGAAAAATGTACATGGTGTAATGGTTAGGGTACTCAGAAAGCTTCAACACCTATATAAAAGCTGATGCAATAATGAAGCTTAATAATATGAAACATGGCGCCTAACCACTTCTATGTCACACTCCCATCCTCTTCTTCTCTGTCTGTACATCCTGGAAACACCCTGGCCAACTTTGTAAAGGAACTCCACGGGCCCATCGAATTGGGTCGTGAATCATACGAGGTAGGAATATACGAAATTCAATTGGCTACCAAGTTTTTAAGTATTGATAATAAAGAATCCATTTTTACGGGTCTTAGAAACCGTGATGTGTGTGAAAAGGCCGGTGTAACTCGGGGGGAAACCATGTTTGCACCCTGGAGTGGAGAGGCACATTCCTACACTACAGTAGTGAAACTAGGTCCGGGTCATTATGTTGCAGCCGAGGATGTTGTGAGACACTTAAATAGTAGTTTGAAAATATCAAATCTTACGGATGATTTAGTATATGAAATCGTAAACAAAGATACCCCGGGACATACTCTGACCCTAAAAGAGATACCTTTCACGAAACACAACATGACTTGTGCAGCTTAATGTATCAACTGAAATTGGAGAAATTAAACGATGGTTATTCTCCCCCAGACATGTGCTATATTTACAGTAATATCGTGGAGCATCAGTTTGTTGGGGATATCCAAGCGCGCCTGCTGCGTATCGCTCACATTGCGAATCATAGAGGAAGGAGCTTAAGCATTACGTACGGCAAGCCTCATTATGTCAATGCTGCAACTAACCTACTAACCAATATCTCAATATATATAAGAAATAGTGAGTGGAAGAGTTTTCCATTCGGTGACGGGAGCTTAACAGTGAAGCTGCACTTTCGTCGCATTCAGTTATAATGACCCGAAGGCCTTTCACAGTCTATCGATGGGTGAGATACCAGCGCTGGAGTGGGACTGGATCCATTTTTTTCATCCATACTGCGTACGGCTGTCCACTTGCTGAAGAGTGGTGCCAGATATCTCGGCAGGAAAGCGTTACAATCAGTTCTTATCACGGTAGGAGACATAATGGCAGGACTGACTAAGCTTAAAGAAGCTCTAAAAAAGCACTTAAAGCGTACACGGGACAAAATCATCAAAGATGCAAGGAGAAAAATGCGTGGTGGTGGGAAGAAGAAGAAGAAGAGGCCTGTCCGGAAGAAGAAGAAGGGGTTACCAGCACGTGACGTTAAACGTAAAAGGACATGAAGAAGAAGTGTTCTAAGCTACTGAAACCTATGATTGATCAATTTTTTTAACTGATATAAGCTAAGGACATTGCTCTCATGAATCATAGGCTCTTTACTACTTGTTGAGAAAGGTGCCACTATTTCTGGCTCACCATGGCGCGTTTCATCCATCTATGCAGCTCACAATGTTGTAAATCGGAGCTGTCCCTCTTTGACATGCCCCCAACTCAAGTTTCTATTGAGCACAGCGACTTTGTTACAATTAACCAGTTAAACACTATTAGCTCCCTGAGTTCTCCTATAGAGTTCGTGATCCTTAGCTCAGGCCCTTACTTTTTTAATCCAAGCTGTGTGCATATGTACGCTAAACTACGAATAGCACATTCAGATGGAATGGATTGCGAAGACAAATACGTTGTATTCCCAGAAACAAACTTTCTACACTCTATATTCAGTCAGTGTGACGTGTATTTAATTCAGGTCACCATCTCTGCAGGAACTGGTTACTATCACCTACGAGCCTATCTGGAAAATGTACTCAACTTTTCAAAAGAAGCGAAGGACACCTTTTTAACTGCCGAGAGCTATTATCAAGCTAAAGATGAAAGCAGTATAAAGGACAAATTTGAAAATTCTAAAAATAAGATATATGAATGCTTCGGACGCCTGCATACAGATTTCACATTCCAAGAGAAGCTGCTTGTGAATAGGTCGATATGAAAATAAACTCACTCGTACGAATCCCGAGATCTGTTTAAATCTGGGGGCTGACCAAAAAGACAGCGCAAAGCCGTGGTGGTTCATGTTATGGAAATATATTTTCGCGTGCGCCGAGTGAAATTAAGCTCTGCTAAACAACTAAAAATTGAAAAAAATTTACTACACGCAACAGTAAAATACCCAATTAACAGAGTACAAATCAAATTATACACGGTACCATCAGGGCTGGCATCGAAGCAGATAGAAAACATCGCCCTTGGATCTCTACCGAAAAGGTTATTAATTGGGATGCAGGAACACATTTCTGTGAATGGTAAATATAAAAAAAAGCCTTTAATTTCGAAAATTTAGGCCTTAAAAATATAATCCTATACGTCAATGGAGTTAGGGGGGACATTAGAAACGGATTATCCAACAGAAGCCGTGTTCCCGCTTTGCTTGAGAGCTTATAGTAATCTCGCACATATTGCCAGTACTTGCAACGAATTAGGAATCGGCGTAACACGGAAGGAATTCATCGAACAGGTTCCTTTACCTGATTGACATCACCCCTGACTTATCTGCTAGTATAAACACGCACTTAAGTCCACAGCAGAGTGGAAACATCTCAGTCAGATTGGAATTCGCCAAGCCGCTAGACGAGCTTATTAGTGTACTAGTATACCTCGAATCACAAGCCCTAATAGATGTCGTTAGGTTTAGAGGCATATTCACAGACTTTTAAAAGTGTACGCGAATACACTCCAGAGAGTAGTGAATAGTGACCGAATCACACGCTCCAAATTTATCGGTGTTTACGAAGAATGAAACGCTGAAGCTTCCAGCCACGAGACACTGCGGCACACTTATTCTAAATACGAATTTTTGCGGAGGTGAAGGGATTCATTGGCTGGCCGTTTATTTTAAAAATAGGGAGAGAATGTACTATTTTAACTCACTGGGGGTCCATCCTTGGAATGAAGCTAATGTAAAATTTCTGGAGCAATTGCACATTCCTCAAATTGTCTGGAACCATTACCAATTAGAGGGGTAATATACCAATACTTGCGGGATGTACTGCTTTTCATTTCTCTTGCATATGGCCCGTGGGAAGGAATTTACAAATTTTTTAAAAGTATTCGATTTGTGCGACACTGAGCGAAATGATGTTCTGGTATGCAGCCAGATAAAAAATCGGTTCCAGTTTGTACAGCACTCGGTGTATTGTGTGAAGTTTTACACGTATACTATATATATATATATATATATATATATATATATATAACTTAAGTAATTGCAACAATATTGTGTAAAATATAAAATGTCTCCAATAATATTAGTTTGTGTAGCGTTTATGGACGAGTCTTATGCTCTGTATCTTATTTAAAATGTAATGAAAGCTAACACTGTAATTAATTTAAGTTGGATATAAATATATAATGTATAAAAAATTGATACCAATGTCACTCCTATATGTGTGAGAAACACTGAAGAACATATTACGTAAAATTGTGTTGCATACAGTAAAGGCTATTATGTACTATTTTATAAAACATTCATCATGGCTCTATCATATAATAAAATGTTGAAGGTACATGGCTTGTTCTTCCCCGACACACACACACACACAAAAAAAACTCACATCACTTCGTCTACGGTTGTAGACAGAAATTTTAAAACTATTTTTGGCAGTTCATACATTTTTCTAAAGAAAGTCTGCAGGCCTATGCTCCAATAATATTAGTTTGTGTAGCGTTTTAGGACGAGTCTTATGCTCTGTAGTTTATTTAAAATGAAATGGAAGCTAATACTGTAATAATTTAAGTTGGATATAAATATATAATGTATAAAAAATTATACCAATGTCACTCCTATATGTGTGAGAAACATTGAAGGACATATTAAGTAAAATTCTGTTGTTGAGTAGATAATAAACAATTAGCCTAGCCGGATTATTCACATATACTTTGATAAACTCATTGTATGGTAAAAGTTGCTTAAAAGAGATCTATGGGAAAAAATGTCCATCAAGTAAAATAGCTGCCATATTAAATATATATATATATATATATATATATATATATATATATATATATAATAACTTGCAAAGAGAGGTGCAATCAGTAATTCTAAAAGCAGATACTTTAAAACGTTATTATGACATATATACACAGGGTACCCATTTATCTTATAGCCATATTGTATGGAAGGATGATATCAACCCCTTTTTTATTGTGTGGAAGGACGACTAGCTGGGCACACTCCGCATTCCCCGCCGTCACCGGGTATCAAACCCATGGATAGATAATAAACAATTAACCTAGCCGGGTCATTCACATATATTTGATAAATTCATTGTATGGTAAAGTTGCTTAAAAGAGATCTGTGGGTAAATAGAGAAATGGTATAACTTACGAGCTTATTAATTTTTCTACTTACATCTCATTTGTGTCCCCTTCCGCTGTATCATTCTGTTCGGCTTCACAAGTGTTTGCCAATTGTTGCGATGAAAATAATTCTTCTATGTCAACAGCGGCAAAAAGTTGTAGTTGCACCGTCACTGTAGAAAGACATGATAAAATCACTCTTTCGTATATATATATGGCTTACCCAAGATATCCAACTTCAAATACCTGTGGTGAAGAAATGAATTTTGTTTAACTGTTTGTACTCATGACGACTAGCAACTCGTGGTAACTCAATGGAAAATATCGGCTAATATGGTTCCGAACTGAAAATGCCTCATTTTTATATGTGGCTTCGCTGCCCCATTTCCAGTGACGAATAGCTGTACACCAATCACAAGGGCGCGGACTTCCTGATTGAACAGTGATACCTTTGTGGGCGTTTAGAAATTTCTACGATACTCGAATCTGCGCATGCGCAGGTTGGATAGATAGATGAGAGAGAGAGAGAGAGAGAGAGAGAGAGAATGAATGAAAATGAAAATGAGAAGGTTTATTGGCAGACTATAGTCCATATGACAAATATTATTAATACAATGACAGTTTACACACTAAGGATAGAAATATATACAATTGATTAGAAATAATACAGTAATGCCGTAGTTAAGTGGAGCTACAGACAGACTTTTTCGTACCAAGAATTCCTTAACATACATAGAGAACAAATGGCAGGAATCATGGATAGCTTGGATAATCGGGTTGGTTGATTATTTTAATTTTTTGCATTAGACCAGGGGCCACCAAACTTTTTTTTGTTCACCGCCCACTTTTACGATTTTTTGAAAAATAAAAAAGCTTATCGCCCACCTTAAATCAAAAAGAATAAATCAACATAATCGATAATATAAATAATAAAATAAATGTTTAATTACCTTTAATGTGAGCCCACTAGTGGGCGCTACCGCCCAGGTTGGTGACCCCTGCATTAAACTGTATTGTCTTGTTACCTCCGAGAAGCTCGGGACATTGCGGGCAGCAAACATTTGCGAAGCTGAGCATCTCGGGGGAGCTTTATGTAAGAGCCTAAAAGACCTGCTGTACAGCAAATTTAAGGTTCTGCCAGAACCTTTTTTATAATTCGCCCGATGCAATTTTTGTGCCAACTGATGGATATAGTTACCAAGAGAATGACGGGCATCTTGTAAATGAATTGTTGAAGTTTCAGTTATAAATAGGCGTAGAAAACCTCATTACATAGGTAAACCCTTTATATTAAAATCTAGTTTTAATATTTCGAACCGTCATGTTAGTATACTCATGTTTTCGTCTTGGTAGAGTACTATATATATATATATATATATATATATATATATATATATATATATACACACATATATATATATATATATATATACATACACACATATATATATATATATATATATATATATATATATATATATATATATAACGAGGCATTTCATAATTCTTTTGTTGGATAGTAAGCCCCAATCTTCTACGTTTTTAAATGTGTTTGTGACAATACACTGTATTATAGGAATCAAATCCAAATCCTCAAGGCAGTGTTTAATTCGAGAATTGCACTGAAGAAAATTTACTTTATTCCACGAATAGTAAGATTTAACATGATAAAAAAAAATCACATTAAAATAGAAAATAGAAAGAGAGAAATTAATTAGAGTAAATCATATTAATTTCATTTATTGAATTATGAAATGAGCAGAATATCTAAGGTATTTAATAAATTTAATTTTTATAAATATGCATAGAAAATGTCATTTGGTGGGTGTGCCCTACTAAAACATAAAGTCTACTTTTAATATAGAGCTATATTATTTTTTATATTATAGTTTAAAGATAAATTTGTACATTAAGGTGAAAATTTGTTATAACTAACTTGCTGAAATTATAACGATATGCGCTGTTTTAAATTTTTATTTTATGATATGGTTAAAAGATAAATTTGTATATTAATGCGAAAATTTGTTTTAAATAACACGCAGTTTGGATAATTCACTAATTGACGAGAAATGAAATAGTTAGGCCTAATTTAAATTCTACAGTATTTTGTTTAAAAATTATATTAATGTTTTTTATGTTATAGTTTAAAGATAAATTTGGTAAAGTATTACATTCGCGGCTCCATCTGTAAAAGTAGCACGGTAAAGTATTACATTCGCGGCTCCATCTTTAAAAGTAGCAGATCTGTAAAAGTAGCAGAAAAAATCAAGAATTATCACCAAATAATGCAGAAAAAAACAATAATTATCACCAATTAAATAACTAAGGTTAATTGAATGGCCGGTTATGTGAACTATACGCCCTTGATGATTGGTTAGATTAAGTCGTGATATTTTCGTTAACTAACGAAAATATCACGACTTAACCTAACCAATCGTCAAGGGCATACAGGTGGCCTAACCGGCCATTCAATTGATCAGGGGCAACTGACAAGTAGATAGATCACAGCACTGCATTATTACATGTTCATACTAGAATAATTATAAAAAATATCGAGGAACATCGATATAATTAAGATTTCAAGTTTCGTACACCATGTTGGAATCTAGACTGAGAAATTGCTCGGAAGAATAACTAACCTAACAATCTTAATTTAACTTTCTGTTCTACACATCCATCATCAACAACGTTACACTCCAAACTGACGCATTTCCACCTCATTACCACATTTATAGGCAATTATGCGGCGGAATGGCACAAAGTACTTTTTATTAAAAATATTAATTAAAATTTTTTGGAGAAATTTAAAAAAAAATTGGATATGAGGGTTTTTACTTATTTTATATCTATATAAATACATGACTTTTATAACTAAAAAGTTGATTTTCGTGGACCCTTGAAAGTAATACTTTACCATAAATTTGTATATTAATGGGAAAATTTGTTTTTAAATAACTCGCTGTTTGGACAATTCATTAATTGACGAGAAATAAAATAGTTAACCGTAATTTAAATTCTATTTTGTCTAAAAATGATATTAATGTTTTTTATGTTATAGTTTAAAGATAAATTTGTATATGACGGTGAAAATTTGTTTTTGTATTAAATTTGATTTATCATATTCGATTTTTTTTAAAAGATTGCTCACCAAACATCACGTTCGACTCGTGGTGGTTTCCTGCCCCAAGAAGCTTAATGGGATAAACTATTGGCGTTGCCTTTTTTTGAGGCTTTGTCGGTCTACCCCTGACCCTATAAATGTGTTTGTTTATGCTTAGTAGCTTTGTCTATTAATTGGGTCGTTTTAAGAGACCTTGTCGGTCTATTGGTGGTGGTGGTGCTGTGTTGTTTGTTGTGGGGAGGTATTCTAAGGATGGCTTTTGGGGTTTGTGTAGTAGTTATTCTAAGGCATGCTCGTATATATTTTGCTATTGGGATAGAACAATTCTTCTTTACATGCATGTGCTTATATCCTGGCTGATTAAGGCTTCTAGCTAACTGCGGCTGTCAAGAGCATTCATTATTAGCGTGTAGCGTCATGAGCGATCTGGAGGCACATTTCAGGTTTTGTACAATCAACCTTCCTGATTTCAGAAAAGAAATAACAAAATTTCTGCAACAAGCAGAACACCTCCTTTTTCGCATGTAAAAAATACAAAATTATTGTTAATTACAGTTGGCAACACTGACTGACATGGTACTTCTGGCAGCTTTCTAATTATTCTCAGTGAGTCATCCCCTGGAATTTCTTAGTTCTATGCTAGCTCGCTTGAGAGAAACAAGTGTTTTTCTGTGGATGGGGTGTTCAAAAACCCCAAGGTACTAACGAAAGGTCCGTTTTGTGATATATACATTATACACATTTCTTTGTTTTGGTGTGTTTTACATTGTTTATAAGTTTGTTATATGTCTTAGGGTATATATACACCTATGGATATTTATATACATAATACATATGTGTGTGTGCAGTATATTTATATTATATTGGTAAACTTATTGTTTACCAATAAACCAAGCTTTTTATATATATATATATATTTATATATATATATTATATATATATATATACTCATAATCATATATATTTTTTATTTATACGTTTGTGTTTTTGTTTCAGTGTTCCTGTGTGATACTTGTTGAGTTTTGCTGGTAAAATGAGCACGCAAAGAACACGGGGTCTGCCAGCCACATTGTCTTTGGTTCTCCACTATCAGAGCTTCCTCTGTCTGAACTTCCAACCCGTATACAAGTTACAAGGCATTTCCTCTTCTTGAAGGAGAACAAGTACACTAGCAACAGGGAGATTCTTCCGGAGGTATGCCAAACACTCATCGACCTTTGGAATCGTGCTAACATTCCATCACAGCCAATCAAGAATGTGAAGACCAAGCTGCTCCGATTGATGGAAAAAGGCTCACAAGCATCGAAGCAAGGCAAGCAGGCCACAAAAACCAAGAAGTTCGAGGAAAGCCTGAATCAATTGTTTGACATAGCTGTCTGCCAATGCGATAATCTGTCTGCATGCCACTGTGAAAAAGAAATGAAAGTTCCACGACGAGAGCATGCCTTTCTGATCGACCAGAGAACCACGCGGATCATGCAGATCAGTCGGGTGGATACGAGTGTGACTCAGATGATGGAGAGAAGGAAGTCAAGAGAGGATCGGATGCAAGAAAGACAAGAAGAAGAGAATAGAAGAAAAACGGAACGGCAAGAGGTAGCATCCTCTGCAGATGTGGTCGAATCAGCTCAAGCAGAAGCAGACTCCAGTGGTGAAAGTGTTGGTGATGAGTGGATGGGTGATAGTGCCCAGGAGGACAGGAACATCACACCGATTCCCACTGTTGCTTTGGAAGCTGACCGGTATGGTGTATCGAACAGGGCTGCTGCAGCTATCAGCACTGCAACATTGGTTGACTATGGCATCATTAGTTCTGATGATCGGATAAACGTAATTGACCACCACAAAGTATGGAGAGCACGGCAGAAGGTACGGAGGGATCTGAAGAAAGCAGTAACTTACCACGATGTTGAGGTCACTGCTTTATTTTTTGATGGGCGGAAAGACATGACACTTGTCAAAGAGAAAAAGGGGAACAAATGGTACAGCACAAAGAAAGTTGAGGACCAATATTTGCTGGTCGGAGAGCCTGGAACCTTCTATCTAAGCCATCTGACACTGGAACGAGGAACTGGCACTGTCATTGTGGATGGACTTCAAAATGCGATTGAAGAAATGGGTATTGCAGACAAGATAATTGCAGTGGGAGCCGACAGCACAGCCACAAACACAGGGCACAGAAGTGGAGCAATACACCTGCTAGAGTGCCGTCTGGGTCGCCCTTTGCACTGGTTCATCTGTAGTCTGCATTTAAATGAACTCCCACTGCGCCACTTGTGCAAGGAACTCATCGACCCAACAGAATCTGCAACTCAATGGAAAGGACCAATTGGCAAAGCTTTGGCCACATGTGAAAGTTTGCCACTTTTCTCTAGAGGAATTCAATGTATTGCTGATGGCCACACTCTCCCGGATGTTGACCTTACTGAATTGAGTCGTGACCAAACCTACCTCTACAGAATGATGAAAGCAATAAGGACTGGTGTCATTAATGAAGATCTTCTACGAGAGAAGCCTGGATCAATCTCCCATGCAAGATGGGTTACGACTGCCAGCAGAATTTGTCGGCTATATGTAGCGATGGCGCAGCCAAGTGATGAACTGTATTCACTTTGTCGTGTGCCACTATGGACCCATGTGGTTTAGCATCAAGTGCCATCCAAGGTGCACAGATGACCCAAAACATTTCCTGGAGCAAATGAAGCTGCTACGACTACTGCCACCAGCTAGCAAGACTGTCACATGGCCTGTGATCCAAAGAAATGCATATTGGGCTCACCCTGAAAATGTTCTACTGGCAATGCTTGCAGATGCAGATCAAGCAAACAGGAAATTGGCCATCGATGTAATCAAGACCATTCGACGAGCTCCCAAACCTGCTCAACAGCAAGTCAGAGAATTTCGGCCACCAAAGATCAAACAAAGTGCACAGAATTTGAAAGATTTACTTCCACCAGTGGAGGAGTGCACAATGGAACCACCACTCACGAAGCAGTTCTCTGTCGAACAACTCGATAAGATCACTGAAGAGCCCCTTGTTGTCCGGATACCATGTCACTCCCAAGGTGTAGAACGCTGTGTTAGGATGGTATCTGAAGCGTCTGGGGCAGTGTATGGAAAGGATTCAAAAGATGGTTACATTAGAGCAGTACTTAAATCCCGTGACTTTATGCCGTCATTCAAAACTAAACAAGATTTTAATGTATCATTTATTAGATAAAAGTATCTAGTCTACCTACCTACCTAAAGTGTATATGTTTATTCCAAAAATAAATTTTTCTATTTTTCCTGAAAAGCAGTACATTGTAAGGGGTCAAATGATAGCTCAAACCCTAGGAAAGCAAGTGTCCAAAAGTTATGGGTAACTAGCAATTTTCACGATTTTCACATGCGAAAAAGGAGGTGTTGCACTTGTCACAAAAAAATTTTGTTTTCATTTTTGAATTTAGGGAGGTCAATTGTACAAAACCTGAAATGTGCCTCTTGATCCGTTACACTTTGCCCAATGACGCTACACGCTATTCATTATGCGCCTGGATTTGCAGGCGAAAAGATGTTCTCCTCCTCCTCTACTCCTCTCTCCTCCTCTACTCCTCTCTCTTCCTCTCTCTTAGGTTAGGTTTGGGAGGGGGAGTAAACCACCTTTCCCCCGTGGGTGCCAAACCCCTCTCACCCCCAATGGGTGCCAATCCCACTCCCCTTTTTGCAACAATTGATCAACAATGCATTGCAATTGCACTCTCCCATTTTGCGGTCATTCTACAAAACACACACTTCTCTCTCTATTCTTCACTACATATACTGCATGCATTTTACACACTACACAATCTTTCCAAAATTTAAATTAAAAAAATGGCATCATGAGCATCAGAGACCTTGATTTTGGCTTGTTCCTTCTTATATAGAGGGGCATTTTTGCGGGCCTTTGGCCTCTCCTTCCTACGTAAAAAAAAAGACATGAGTGTTCTGGGTGACAAACAGGTTCTCTGTGAGAAAGCCCTATGTTTATATTAGTCCACTCTTTGTTTAAGCAAGCTGGAGGGATGTTTGTCGCTTTCTCGTATATATATATATATATATATACAGTATATATATATATATATATATATATATATATATATGATGACTAATGCTAATATGATTCATTCAAGAAGATTTATGACAAATACAGAATACAACAACCCCCAGAGTGAGGTAAATGATAAGGGGAAGGAGTAAAAGATAAGGAGAACCTGAATATACCGATATGAATATATGAATATATGATGACTGTTGATGAATCATACAACTACTCCCTGAATAGGGGATGATAAGGGAAACGGGTAGGGGTAACGGGGATGAGGGTGATAAGAAAAATGAAAATGAAAAAAAAAAATATATATATATATATATAGATATATATATATAGATATATATATATATAATGTTAGGAGCCATGGAGTGTGGAAATGTGGTTGTAAGGTAAAATTGCATAGGCCCTTAAAATTTGTGACCTAGCAATAGCCTAAGAGAAATATATGTATATATAGTTGTCTCAGGCTATTGCGAGGTCACAAATTTGCAGGCCCTATGCAATTTTACCTTACAACCACATTTCCACACTCCATGGCTCCTAACAGAGTTCCCAGTTTCATGAATTTTAGATCTCAGCACTTATTAAATTTTTAATGCAATATTTTACTCTATTATTAGTACAATAATTGTACAAAAATTCCAACTATTTCCAAGGTTTCACCTCGAAATATACTTTCGAGTTGGCTATCCAGGATCTATTTTCGTGCTTCGCTCCACGCTAGGATTCTAGAGTCAGTTCTATCAGTCATTAGTTCAACTATGTAAGTCTGAATAAACCTCAAATTGTTGGGAAATAAGAAATAGATGTTAGACAGTTGTAGGCTTCTTCGGCTTACTTGTATATTGTACTACTATTGTATTCTGGTATTTTTATTTGCATAATAACCCCAAATCCTTATTAAATATTTCATTTGTAACCGTTCAGCTTTTATATATATATATATATATATATATATATATATTTTATTTAATTGTATATGTGTGTATAGCAGGAAGGACTTGGGAGGTAGGTCGTTCTCTCACTCCCTCACCACCATATAATATACCGGGTGTCCCATTCGAAATGAAGCAAATTTGAAACTATAATTTTTAAAGTATTAATGTGAGAATGTTGAAACTTTGCCAGTTACTACACCATATGCATAAGTTTTTGTGATAATGTTTTTTCTTTGTTACAGATTGAATTATGTTTACCCCACAAGAAAAAGCGAAATGTGTTTTATGGATGGCTGAGTTGAAGTCCCCGACTCTGGTGCAACGGCGATTTCGTACAACCTTTCACGAGGAACCACCCACCAGAAGAGACCTAAATGCATGGACCAAGAAATTTGAGGAGACTGGCAGTGTTCTAAAGGAACACTGGAGAGCGAACAAGATCGGAAGAAGATGTTGAACGAATACGCAGCGCCTTTGGTAGTAGCCCGAGAAAGTCCATCCGTCGTGCCATTGTCGAACTGCAGATTCCTCGTTCAGTTGCGCATAGAGTCGTGCGCAAGCGGCTGCATCTCTATCCATATAAGCTTCAAATTGTTCAGCATATAACATGTGAAGATCTTAACAAAAGGAAACATTATGCTATGCACAATGTATCTAATGTGTCTAATGTATCTAAATGTTATAATTCACATATATCATATGAAACTTTATGACATTGACTGTTTACGGTGTGAATATTACATTGTTTGCATCATTCAATAAAAAATTATGTTTCAAAGTTGTTTCATTTCAAATGGGGACACCCGGTATATATTTTTTTAATTTTCGTCTTATTTTTATTTTTTTTTATTTATTCCCTTATGACCATCCTCCTGAGTGCCCCTATATTAAACTCATTATTTACACAAATGTGATCAAAATTTTGCTTTTTCCTCTTTTCCGCACTTTTACCATCTCCCCCTTCCCTCCTCCCTCCTGTCCGATTAACCCCACCTCCCTTAGCTCAAATGCATTTATCCTACTCGGCGCAATCACAGGTGGGCGACAACGATCGAGACGAAACAAGAGAGCGCGCAAGAAGACCGAAGAGGAGTTAAGGAGTGTTAGTGAGAGAGTAATGGGGAGAGAGATGTGGATATAGTTCATCGGAAGATCGTACTTGCCATTTTTGTTTTTAATATCTCGAAGTAGGCCGTGGGTAAATAGGGCCAACGCTCAATATGAACATAAGCCAGTAAATTCAAGTTTATTCTCCTCTAGGTCTTTCGGAAAGGTAATTCTCTTCAGTCCCTAGGCCTATTCCTTTTAGTTAGGCTTGTTTCCTCGTTCTGACATTATATCAGGTTGTAACATAAATTCTGCTCGATTGAAAATGGACGCTAGATAATAGAATAACCTGAAGATAATGTGAAATAGTTTTAGAAATGTTGCAAAATACACCACACGGCGACAGGTTCGCACATGTTTTATCACGATACAGAATGATACAGAGTGACTTAGGCTAATGAAGGATTAGGCTAATGAATATTTCTTCGCATGGTTTGTCACAAGCGAATCTTCAACATCGAATCGATATTTGCACATCACTGCATTCTCGGCAATTGCAGGCATCGTTTTTTAATCGGATCGCCACTGGGGATGAAAAGTGGGTCCTCTATAACAATATTAAGCGTCAACATCAGTAGCTTAGCCGTGAAACCAAAGAAAATTTTGCTGTGCGTTTGGTGGGATATGCAAGGAATTATTCATTTTGAGCTTCTGCCAGATAACCAAACAATCACAACTGAAGTCTACTGCCAACAACTACAACGACTGAAGATGGCATTACAAGAAAAACGTCCTGCATTAATTAATCGCAGAGGTGTTCTATTCCGCCAGGATAACGCGCGCCCTCACACTGCTCGAATCACCAACACCCAATTGGAGGCATTTGGTTGGGAAAAATGCCTCACCCACCTTATTCTCCGGACATGGCACCTTCAGACTACCATTTATTCAGAAGTCTGCAGCACCACCTAGATGGACAAAAGTTGCAATCCAAGGAAGCTATCGAAAACGAAGTGATCGTTTTTTTTAACTCGAAACCAAGGGATTTCTTCGAATGTGGCATAAAAAACTTTTCTACAGGTGGGAGGAGGTTATACTGTAGAAAAAGAAGGGAATTATATTGATGATTAATTTGTCATTATATCATTTAATTTTTGTTGTGAATAAACTAAAAATTTGAGCAAATTTGTACTTATAAGTCACTTAATTTTTGTTCTGAATGAACTAAAAAATCGAGCAGAATATATGTTACAACCTTATATAACGTTGTTTATTTATAAAACCTGTGAAACTTAAGATTAAATATTAAAACGTTGTTGTTTTTAATAATACCTGTGGTAGTTATACAGTATTTGCCGTTAAAAATTCGTGAAAGAGACACGCTCATCGATAAATAAGTGTAAAACAGTTGAAGGTATATTTTAAATTCTTGCAGTTAAAAAGTTTGTGGGTAACATTGCGATTGTGGAAAACATTATAACCCTAGTCTAACACCCATCGTAATCGTATTCAGGATTGTTCAGGATGATGTTCATTTTTCAAATTACGTTGCCACCCCACCCACGAACGGGACAATGAGTGACCTACAACATTCGGGTCACTGTGGAAAGGGACGTCACCCTGGGAGAAAACCCCGTACACAACATATGCTTATCCAGCTTTATGTATTTTCCATTGCAAAAATGGTATTTGTAGATTTGGATTGAACTGCTAGTTCCACCACCTCACTATCTGCAAAAATTATGGAAAATATGGAAGATGCCTTTACCACCACCCACGAAGGAACACTACAGTTAGTTGAACAGCCAAAAATGAAGGTAAAATCATCAGTAAATAGAGCAACAGATTTTGTAGACGTAGCCGATACGATACAATTATTAAAAATCATTAAAAAATACAAAGATAGTCGTCAAATGTTAGAACCCACGAACTGAATATATGAAATGCAGGAGGAAATTATGTACGATGTCGGGAATGGATATATCGA
The DNA here is from genome assembly GCA_023014485.1 of Bathynomus jamesi. Taxonomy (NCBI): domain Eukaryota; kingdom Metazoa; phylum Arthropoda; class Malacostraca; order Isopoda; family Cirolanidae; genus Bathynomus; species Bathynomus jamesi. Next base: position 418,714 of record JAJOZX010000023.1, on the reverse strand, counting down.
AACAGAGAGAAAATAAAAGAAAATTAGTGGAGCTTCATAGGGCAATGAAACATATACTACAAAAAGATAATGAATATGAACTACATTAGGATGAAAATGAAAACGGAAAATAAAAATTATCCTAGCTGATGTAGAGGGCTCAAAGCCAAACCACTCTCCAAGTAGAGTCACACACCTTATTAAAGGACCCATGTAGGAAACAAGAGCAAACTTTGCATGCTCACGAAAACTCATCTGAAGGAGTGCCAGGTGAACTGTGAAGGGTTTTGTATCAACAAAAGCAAAAACTACAAATTGACAACAATAATATACTTGGGGTGGACAGAACAGAAAGACAGAAAGGAAGATGTGCCATTTATGCACATAAAAAACATATGACAGAAATTATAGCAAGTAATTAGAATAACTACGCAGAATTCTTAGCAGCAAGAATTGAAAATTTAAACATGATACTAATTGCAATATACAGCCCTCCAAGCACTCCAGCTACACAATTCTTAGATACCACTATCGAGGTCACTAACCTGGTAAAAGCTCTGAATTCCCGAAACCCCAATGTTATTCTGTGTAGAGATTTTAATTTCTCATTTATAAAATATAGAGGGATAGGAAGAAATAGATGTATAAACCAAGACATGGGAGGCACAAGAAAAGACTAGGAGCAGGCAAAAATGATGCTAGCTCTAATCTGAAATAGGAAACACCAGAAAAAACAGCGTAAATTTAGTATTCATAAACAACAGCAACCTAATTAATAAAAGAAATGTTCCCAACTATAATATCAGGCGAAATTAGTGAAATATCAACCATATCAAATTAGTGAAATATCAAGGCTATGTATGAATTGAGAGGATACTACATCCAGCATGAAAGCAGCAGACTGGAAAAACTAGCTTTAAGGATAAGACAACGGAAAAGATGTTGATAACTGACGAAAAGAAGACACTAGAAATTGTGGAAAGGTATGTTTCGAAAAAACATACAAAGAGGAAAGAGAAACAAGTTTCAGAGACAAAACAGGTTATTGTTCTGGAGGAGAAAGAAAGTGATTGAAAAATTAAGCTTCTAAGACAGCAATATCAGAAAAATTATAAATGAAAATCTAGAAAGCGCAGCTCGCGACATGCAAGGTCTAATTGAGAACCATACAGAGAAAGAAGACCCTATAGAAGCGATAAAGAACTCAAAATATTTCTATAATTTTGCAAATGAGTTAAACGAAAAATTACGCGACTATCGGACCTTTGAAGAATGAAAACAATGCAGTGCAACCAATGATCTTAGAGCTCCATATGAATCAGCTATCGGTATTCCCAAAAGCGATTACTTATTTATATTATACGACAGAAATGTTTTCTGAAGACATACGATTTCAAACGAGCTATCAGAAAATTAAAAACACACTCAGCAGCAAGCCTGGACAGATGGAACGCTACACTGATAAAAATCCGCAAGAATGACATCGCTAAGAACCAACATTGATATGGAGTAGACTACTGGACACAGCATAAATACCGTAACATCCTGAAGCGAACGAACATAGCTCCACTTTATGAAACAAGGGAACCATCTCAGGCAAAAATCTATGATATAAGCCAAAATATTTCAAAGAATATTTAGAGAAAAAAATCTATGACCTCTTCAAGACAAAAGAAAAATTAATGTTAATTAAACAACATGCATCTCCTTCAGGAAGATCGTGCCTATCACATCTAAAAGAACATTATCATTATTAGTGATGCACTCGGAAACAAGGATAATGTTATGATACAATATACAGGGTGTACACAAAGTCCTTTCCCGATTATAAACTTTAATAATTACATGAAATCTAAAGAAGACACAGTAATGCTTTGTTTTGCATGTAGCTGCATAACACATCAAGTTTTTTTTTCTTATTTGCAGGTCCTATTGTGCTTGATTGGGAGCCATTGGTGATTGGTACATCATTGGTGTACACAGACTTTGCAAAGGCGTTCGACAAGTGTGAACATGGAATCATAGCACATGAATTGAAGCATATGGGAATAGTCGGAAAAGTAGGAAAATGGATATATGACTTTCCAAATGAGCGGAAGCCAGTCGTTGCAGTCCAAGGAATATCATCAAGGCACTGTATCAACCTCATTGCTATTAATAACACATGCCTGCGAATGAGAACTTTGGAAGAGTTGTTTTCTTACTAATAACTGATTTTATATAATTCAACTACGCTGATTTCGAATAAGGTGCCAATTTTTTTCTAGCACGTAAGGATTTTCTGCAAACTGGAAGGGAAAAACAACAACATAAATAAATATTTTTTATTTCAATTTACATTAGGTACCTATTTCGCTTTGTTATACTAATTACAAATGCAAACAACTTTAAAAAGAGAGAAGACTATTAACGTCAATTACATATTCATCTTTATTTGTCCTGAGTTTTATTGTGAGATCTATGCCTTTTAGTCTCGAATGTACATGCTGTTCCTTTACTTTTATGTAATAATTCTGGAGTATCCCGTTTCAACATCCAGCAGTAATCAGCCATCATGATGATGTCTCACCTTCTCTCTGATATTTCTTCTCCATTTCTTTGATGTCTTGGTGAAACCATTCTCCATGTTCTTCGCTGAGTGCTCCGAGATTCTCAGGGAAGTAATCCAAGTGTGAATGTAAGAAATGTAATTTTAAACTCATATTACAACTCAACTCTTTGAACTTATTTAGCATGTTGTTCACAATGTTTTGGTAATTTGGGTCCTTGTTGTTCTCCAAAAATTTGCTGATAACATCCTTAAAAGCAATCCACGCTTCTTTTTCAAGATTGTTCATTGTTCTTTCAAAGTGTTCATCCAAAGTCAGTTTTCTAATCTGAGGACCAACGAAAATTCCTTCTTTCAATTTTGCTTCCGAAAGAGTGGGGGATTTACCACACAGATACTTAAAACAATCTCCGTCTTCGTCAAAGGCCTTAACAAATTGCTTCATCAACCCCAATTTCATGTGAAGTGGAGGTAAAAGAACTTTCTTCGTGTCAACTAAACTTTTACGTTGAATGTTTTTAGAAGCAGGTGTCAGGTTGACTCTACGTGGTCATTCCTTTTTTATCCAGTGCTGAGTTCTTGCTCAGCTATCCCATTCACACAAAAAACATGGAAACTTCGTATAACCTGGTTGTTGACCTAACAACATACAAATCACTGTTAAGTCTCCACAAAGTAGCCAACCGTGTTCTTTGTATTTAACCTTAGCTAAAAGGAGCTCAAGATTTTCGTACGTTTCCTTCAAGTGAACCGAATGAGCCACAGGAACAGATGCAGACAAGTTACCGTTGTGAACGAGGACGCCTTTCAGACTTCTTTTGGAGGAATCAATGAAAAGTCTCCACTCATTTCGGTCATAGGCTGCAGCGTCTAGCTTAAGTATTAGTTCCGAAATATTGTTGCGATATAGCTATCAGTGAATTTTCTTGAGAAAAATATTAGATGAATTCTTTTGCTCGATTTCTGTACCAGTAAAATGACGTCCCGAGAGAAAGGAAGTTCTTTGCACGAAGTCTGGATCCCAAAATCTCTGAAGAATCCTTCGGGAGACAAATCTCTTGCCAAATCATTAAGTTTACTTTGTGTAAACAATTGGGGTTAGTGGTGTACTAAGGGGGGTGCGAGGGAGGCGGTCCGCCCCGGGTGACAGCCAGGAAGGGGTGCCATCGGGAGAGTTGAAATACCAGTACACGTTTTCAAACCAAATGAAAAATTCGCCAAAGTAAGAAAAAAAAATTTAAAATGTTCAAACTATTACAACAGCTTAATGTTAATTTCCACTATAAAATAAATTTTTATTTCTATTGGCAATACAAAATTTATAAACGAAAAATTAAATATTTGATAAAAACTACATCGAAAGGCGAAAGATTTTCGATGAATTCTCTGATGAAGATATCAGTGTGTAAATTGGACGACTTCGGAGGCATTTGGAAGCTGCCAAACTCAGCGTTGAAGACGCAAAGAAATGGACAGCATTGCAGTTTCTGGAGTTTATTGTGAAATGGGATTTTTGTGAATCTTTGCCAAGCTTGTCACTGTATTTGAGATTCTTTTTGACTGTCTGTGTGTCTATTGCTTCATGTGAAAGAAGTTTTTCCAAATTGAAATTGATAAAAAATTTATTTTGCTCTACCATGAGTCAGACAAGATTGACAAATCTGGCTTTACTTTCAACTGAACATGAATATGCAAAGAAGGTGAATTCTGATGAGGTCTGATCAATTTGCAGAAATTAAGGCTTGAAAGCAGAGACTGTGAATCGTCTCTATTTACCTTTGAAGAATAGGCTGAGCGTTGAGACTGGATTTCCTGTGTTTTTTGTATAAAATAAAATGCAGTATTACATGTTCACTGAATTTTTAATGTCCTGCATTTTTCTTATTTCTAATTTGCTTATGACAGTACTGTACTGTTTAAAAATCTACTTGCAAACATAATATATTTTTCTGTGTTTAAATTTTAAAATTATTTATGGGGGGTGCCAAAGGAAGGATCCGCCCCGGGTGCCAAATACTTTAGGTACGCCCCTGATTGGGGTTCACCAGATGTTTCGGTTTGAAAACAATCAATATCGTCGATTCCATCGTCATCAAACACCGAATCAGATGAAGTTATATCAAGAGTATTTGGTTTGGTAGGTAGAGGTATACCAGGTCCATGAGCAATAAGTCTTATAGCAGACTGAAAGTTTGGATAAGAAATTTCCTTTTTATTTTTAGTACTGTAGCCTTGCACGTTTTATGAACAAAAATAGCAGTCATTGTTGTGATTTCTAGGCTCACACCAGACCACTTTACCAAAAGGTAAAGAACCCTTTTTACCTTTACTCCATAGTCTAAGTTGTTCAACACAAACACTGCAAACTTTATGTGGAGCCCATCATTTGTCTTGATCCCCCACGTTTCATTCCGAAGTACACATAGTATGCTTTCTTGACGAAGTCTGTAATATCTCGCCTTCGTTTTTTTTCAGTAAATTTTCCACAAATATAACAGAAAGTGTTTGGGCTATCTACACACCCTCTGGTTGCCATAGCGACAAATAAACAAATTTCAAAAGAGAAATATAGTCACCGCGCACCTTTGAATAATAAAGAATATAACCTCACACGCACTAGACAGACTGACTCATTTCGTGGCTTCTCAATCACTTATATACTAGCGGTGCGTTTCTCAAATGTTCTAGAAGACGCTATGACGTCACTTCTGATCTGGAAGCATTTATAGTGAGTAGTTTTTAATCAAAATTTAATTGAGTCAATTTTAATGAAGATTACTTACATAAGTAATATGGAATATGACATTTTGTGAAAAATCTATAGGTGATGGCGAAAAATGAATATTATTTTCGGAATCAGCGTGCAAAAATTAGCATATAATTGATAAAATATTTCGGACAACAAAAACATCGCAGGCCTGTGTAATCATGCAACTGATATAAACGATGAAGTTACCAATAATAAAAGAGTAACATCCTTTACTGATAACACTTAAATTAGTAGAAAAATAAGAAACCCAAATAATATAGTAGCACTACAAACGGACGCGAACAGAATTTACAGTTGGCCAGACGGCAATTTAACACAGAGAAATATCAAATATTAATATACGAAAGAGGTGAGCCACTAAATTTTGTAGTGTAGTATGGACAGTATTAGTGATGTAGGTCACATCCGCATCCGCATCCGCATCCGCGGAACATCCGCACATTTTCTCGCATCCGCATCCGCACTTTGGACTGCGGATGTCGTGCGGATGTGGACCGTTGAGATAAAACGTCATTAATAAGCGGAAATTATCAAATTCTACTATACTGTAATAATAGAACTAGGTCATTGTGCGCAAAAGTGATGCAAGCTACAAGACGAGAGGCTGTTCTTGTATGAAGTTACTCTCTTGCAACCTACTTAGATCCACGTTACAAAGCTAAATTATTTTCACCTAGTACATTAGAACGAGTTAAATCATCACTTGGCAAAGCAGTTGAAGAACTTCAATCTCTTGAATCTGTCGCTTCGCCACCCACCAAAAGAATAAAAGTTTCAGTGACAGAACCAACACCTTCAACAAGCAAATCTATCACAGAATCTCTCTCTCAGTTTCTTGAGTCAAGCAGCGATGACGAGACCTACGCGATGTCAAAAGATGTAGTAAAAATGATCGAGAGCTATCACCAAGAAAAAGGCCTGGCTGCATGTGACAATCCTATTAGTTGGTGGAAAAATACGCAGAATATCTATCCATACTTGAGTAAACTTGCAAGGAAACATTTAGCACGTCCTCCAACAAGCGTACCAAACGAGAGATTATTTAGCAGTGCTGGATTAATATATGATGAAAAGAGAAACAGACTGGCAGCAGAAAAGGCAGAAAAATTAATGTTCCTTAAGCATAACCTTCCTATAATTAAGTTTGAATACACTGGCCAACAAAATGAAACTTTTTTTTCTCATCACAAACATGATCACACTTTTCTTAATGCATTTTTCGCGCTGATTCCGAATCTGGTTTTATTGTTTTTCTAGCACGTATAGTTATATAGATACACTGGTTTTGATATTTTTAAGTTTTTGATATTGCTATAAGAAAATTTATGGATGTATAGATCACACTTAGGAATGCTAAACAACAAATACATCATATACTTTATTCAATGTACTTATAAATAAAGAATATATACATTATTTTATTAAAAGCGCTGTGAGTGTGATTTCCTTTTGTAAATTTCGCCTGGATTGTCACGATACAGCATCCAACAATGGTCCGCCATCATGCTTTCATTCCAATATCCTTGGTAGCGCTTCTCCATCATCTGAATATCTTGATGGAAGCGCTCTCCTTGCTCGTCACTCACTGCACCAAGGTTTTCAGGAAAGAAATCTAAGTGGGAATGCAGGAAGTGAATATTTAACGACATTCGATACTCCATTTCTTTGAAGGCATCAAGGAGGTTCTTGACTCCATCCTTATACGCAGGTGACTTGTTGCTTCCAAGAAAGTTTTCACATATCCATTTGTGAATCCTGACTGCATACCCATAAGCATTCCTATAACTTTTAGATCTCCACAAACATTCCATTGATGACTGTCGTATTTGATTGCCTTAAGTAGTATATCCATATTGTCATATGTCTTTTTTAGATGGACGGAATGGGCAATGGGGATGGATGGCATTATATTACCATTATGCAGAAGAACTGCTTTCAGGCTTCTCTGCGACGAATCAATAAAGAGGCGCCACTCAGATGCCACATAAGTCTGAGATATGGCTGTAAATAGTCCATTGATGTCATGGCAATAACAGAGAGGACCGTCTACTGAAAAGAATGCTGTTAATTCAAAAATCCGCTTTCGGTAGTAACTAATACGAATATTGTTCTCAAGTAAATTGTTCTCCTTCAGTCTTGAGGCGAGAAGCTCTGATTTCTCTTTAGACAGCGATAAGTCTCTAACAAGATCATTCAACTGTCCTTGGGTTAACTTTTTAGGCTCTAAATGTCTACCTTCAAAAGTGTACTCTGGTTCTGTAGATGGTCCGGAAACGCCAGTTGCACCTTCATCACTTTCCATGTCATCTATGATAGAATCTAGCCTATCACTTGGGGGAATTGGAATGGGCAATGTTTCATCATGTTTTACTGGTCTACGTGCTGAATCCGAGTTTGGATATACAATCTAGTGTTTGTTCTTGGCAGAAAACCCCATTAAGTTCACACTACAAAAATAACAGTCTTCATGATGATCTCTCGGCTCCCTCCATATCATGGGTATGGAAAATGGCATTGAAGCTTTCTTTTTGTTAAGCCAATCACGTAATCCATTTGAACAGCCAGAACAGATTTGATGTGGCGCCCATGGTTTATCTTGGTCACCTAGATGGCAACCAAAGTATACTTGTATATTTTCTTGATGTCGGTTGTAATACTTCGTCGCTGTGTTTTAGTTGTCAACTGGCCGCATACGAAACAGAACTTGTCGGGGTCATTCTTACATTCTCGAGGCATGTTGACTGACCTGAGAAAACTATAAATTCAAAAAAAATGTACACCAACTTGACACAACAAGTTCTTGGACTGGACTGATCTTTTGACACACAAAGCACGGCGTTGTTGCCTGAATCACAATGCTGCTAGACGTAAAAGCTCACACCTGAAATACATAAGACGTATAATTAAGATAATTGAAATAAATAAGATGAATAAACTAAAAAAACACAATAAAATAAACACAATCAAATGTTGAAATATTAGTATTTTGCCTATTTAAAATGGTTAAATCTGTGTAGTTATATATATGCCTTCATCTTGAAAACTATACGTGCTAGGAAAAATCTGAATGCAGTTTTGGAATCAGCGTGAAAAATGCTATCCAGCCACCACAAATTTACTCTGATGAAAAATCTTTGTTGACCAGTGATATTAAACGATAAACATCTTAGTTTACTTTATTTTAATTACTCACTTATAAATATGCCTAATAAAACTTTAAACTTAATATAAATAGTTATCAAGCTAATTAAAGATGTCTTTCTATAAGGGTGGAGGTTGGGAAAGAGGTCGGGTAACACAATTATGGTTTCTAATTGTGGCTGAAACTCAACAAAATATAACGAATTTATTTGCAGACGAGTTCACTAATTGATTTCTATATTAGTTAGATGCTTGCTATTATTTTATATGTTCAGGGAAAAGTACAGCAATTATTGTACAATTAATCAATTATACTACATTATAGCTACAGCTCTCTCTATATAATAACTTATTATATACGTTAAACACAACAAATCTCGAATATATCCTAAAAAATAACGAAAATGTAGACATCTGCATCCGCATCCGCGGATGTGAAAAAAATGACATCCGCTACATCACTAGACAGTATGGACAGAAAATTCAAAGAAACTATAAGGTAAAACATTTAGGAGTATAATGAACTTTGAGACACAAAAAAAGAGCAGTAAACAAAGCAAAAATAATAACTGGACAAATAATGAGAACCTTTAAAAGAAGGGACAGGAATATAATGATTACTCTGTTGAAAGCACTGATCGTACCCAAGCTAGAGTATTGCTTAGTCTTACCATCCCCATATAAAAAAGGAGACGTAAGTCAACTAGAAAAGATTTAGAGAAAGTACACAGCGAAGATCAAATGATGCAAAGAATTAAATTACGGGGAAAACCTTAAATGAATTACATTTATAGTCGCTGGAAAGAGGAGGAAAGAAGTATATCAACCCTGAAGGAAAAGAGTTTTGCTGTCCGAAGGCCATGACTATTCAACCAGCTCCCCAAGGCACTTCAAAATTCAAATGGTGTCGCTGTGGAAGTCTTCAAAATAGTCCCAGGTAACCCGGGTATACTTGGATATGTGAAATAGAGACTTCAAGAAAACAATTCTCTCATTCGCCAGGCCATTTCATGAGGTAGGGCACGAAGCCTAACCTGCGTGAAGTGAAGAATTGCCATACGGAACACATGTAAGGTTGTAAGGATAGACAGGTAGATAAAGTATACTGATAGGTCATACTCACCATGTGTTTGGAGTACTATATTCTTTAACTAAACTGTATTTTAGGCCTTTTTCATTTTATAAGTCAACGAAATTAGAAATAAAATTCCACTAAACTTCAAACAATAAATACAAACAGACTGCCTAAATGTCAGAGACGCAAGAAAATTAAGTATGATAATTTGTTTTAAATATTTATACTGGTGGAAAATTAAAGCCTTACTCTGGAAGAAAAAGGACGCTGTCCTCCTGTATTACTTTAATGCTTCGGGCATGGTATAATCTGGAACACTTAATGTATATTTCATATAATTCTTCAACCATGAGGTAGGCGACAAGCTACTTCGTAAATATTTAAAATGGATATCTCCTCCTTTAAATATGTACACTGGCGACATTTTAAACTCCGTTTTATATATCTGAGAGGCAAGTTTAAGGACCATAACAGTGTTGCTATGTTTAAAGTATTTCTGTAACGAATGAATATTTAATTTGGAGAGGTCGTTTTAACAGTTGCCGAAAAATGACGAGGCTCTTAGCTTTTATTTATGACCAACCTAGCGGTGAGTTGACAAGAAATACAGATATAGCAACGAAAATACTACAAAGGATTACGAACTAAAATAGAGAAACAGTTGAAATAGAGTAAAGCTATACTGATATACCATCAAAAGGGAAGATAAAAAATCCAAATAAAATTAAAACTTTTATAATCACTGCGAACGAAATTGATGGAAAAAAATTCAGACTCTTTACATCAAACAAGAAACCATTCGAATGTTTTGTATATTTCCTTTTCAGCCAATAATTCCCTCTTCCTTTAACATTTTCCCATTACAAAGCTATATATTACTTTACTTTCTTTTAAAAACTATTTGAATGAGTCTCACGCTGGTATACATATATAAAATGTGGCAAAGAAGATGAGGTAAAAAATAAGGATAACGGGTGAGATGCATCGTACACTAAATAGTTTACAACGTTTATAACATGCTTTAAACAGCTTTTAAACCGTTAAAAATCACTTTAAAGCATTCCCAAAATACGCTACCTTTTTTTTCAATGGCACAAAATAGTTCTGCTGGAGTTTTTAAACAGATGGTCAAATTTAACCCACTAATAAAATGGAAAATTATATATATATATATATATATATATATGATGAATAAAACCACGAAGGAAAGGAAACACGGATGGTGCTCAAGCGCTTTCGTCTAATGACATCCTCAGGAACACTGAAGTACATAAAGAATTACAACCTATATATAGGTTACAGAAAAAAAAAAAATCTATATATATATATACAATAAACGGAGAAACAAAATTAGAGGATTGTGAAGGGGGCACACAAATTTATAAGGAAAAACTATCGATTTTTAGCACAAGATTAAAAGAAATTGTTTCCAACCAATGTTATAGATAAAAAAAAAATATATATATATATATATATATATATATACAAATTTATACTGGAAATCTGCCCTGGTTTTAGCACTCTGCTCTTTTTTTGTATATAAAAATTGAACAATTATCGACTTTCAGCACAAGATTAAAAGATTTAAATATATATATATATATACATATATATATATACAAATTTATACTGGAAATCTGCCAAGGTTTTAGCACTCTGCCCTATTTTTTTGTATATAAAAATTGAAAATAAAAGTTATTAGGGTGGCATAAAAAATTTTACCAAAGATTTAGCGTTCTACCTTTCTCATCTAAATCTGTTCTGAAGGAATTCAAAACAACAGGATCGACTTGAAAAAGACCTTTGCTTATGTTGAAGTTATTTGTTAGTTGGATAATGGCAGACTCAAGAATATTTCTATTAACAATGTTGCTAGAGTGGAATAAAACTAAAGCATTATTCCAATCAATACAGTGGGATAACTCTGACAAATGGACAAAAAGGGCACTGGACAACTGTCCTGTTCTAACGGAATATTGATGCTGTTTGATACGTGTGTGCAAATCCTTTCCCGTCTGACCTATGTAAAAGGAATCACATTGTTTACAACCAATTTTATAGATAATGCCTGAATTATTGGTAGGGCTATTTTTTACTATGATATTTTTCACATTATTGTTATATGAAAATACTACATTAATATCCAAAAGTTTAAATACATTAGCAATGCCTAAAAAGCCCGGGAAAAATGGAAGTACTAAAATGTTTTTTGACAAAGTACGAGTGTTATTATTGACGCGCTAGAAAGTTTGTTTTGCCTTGTTGAGACAAGATTCCATAAACGCAGATGGATAACACAGATCACTTCCAATACCGTTGATTTTTTCTAATTCGGCATCGATGTATTCCGGACTGGCGATCCTTAGGGCGCGGAGAAACATTGAAGAAAAAATGGCCTTCTTAGTGGGGGGTGTCATGTCCCGAGTAAAAGTGTACGTAGGACAAATTGTTTGTTTCTTTCATCAAAGACTGTAAATTCACTTTCAATAACGAGTATTATCAACAAGTTTTTGGGATGGCCATGGGCAACCCCTTGTCGCCCCTCCTCTCCAATATTTATATGGAGTTTTTCGAAATTACTTACATTCCGAGAATCTTGGGGGTTGGCATCCCTTGGTTGCGGTACGTCGACGATATTTTGTGTATCTGGCCCATGAATCGTGACCTGGATAACTTCCTCCTTCAATTAAATGATCAAGTCCCCTCTATTAAGTTTACTTTAGAAGTGGAACAAGACAATTCAATCCCATTTTTGGATGTGCGTGTACATAGGGAAAGCTCAGGTTTTAAGTTTAGTATCTATCGGAAAGAAACAAACAATTTGTCATACGTACACTTTTACTCGGGACATGACACCCCCACTAAGAAAGCCATTTTTTCTTCAATGTTTCTCCGCGCCCTTAGGATCGCCAGTCCGGAATACATCGATGCCGAATTAGAAAAAATCAACGGTATTGGAAGTGATCTGTGTTATCCATCTGCGTTTATGGAATCTTGTCTCAACAAGGCAAAACGAACTTTCTATCGCGTCAATAATAACACTCGTACTTTGTCAAAAAATATTTTAGTACTTCCATTTTTCCCGGGCTTTTTAGGCATTGCTAATGTATTTAAACTTTTGGATATTAATGTAGTATTTCATATAACAATATTGTGAAAAATATCATATTAAAAAATAGCCCTACCAATAATTCAGGCATTATCTATAAAATTGGTGGTAAACAATGTGATTCCTTTTACATAGGTCAGACGGGAAAGGATTTGCACACACGTATAAAACAGCATCAATATTCCGTTAGAACAGGACAGTTGTCCAGTGCCCTTTTTGTCCATTTGTCAGAGTTATCCCACTGTATTGATTGGAATAATGCTTTAGTTTTATTCCACTCTAGCAACATTGTTAATAGAAATATTCTTGAGTCTGCCATTATCCAACTAACAAATAACTTCAACATAAGCAAAGGTCTTTTTCAACTCGATCCTGTTGTTTTGAATTCCTTCAGAACAGATTTAGATAAGAAAGGTAGAACGCTAAATCTTTGGTAAAAAATTTTATGCCACCCTAATAACTTTTATTTTCAATTTTTATATACAAAAAAAATAGGGCAGAGTGCTAAAACCTGGGCAGATTTCCAGTATAAATTTGTATATATATATATATATATATATATATATATATATATATATTTTTAAATCTTTTAATCTTGTGCTAAAAGTCGATAATTGTTCAATTTTTATATACAAAAAAGAGCAGAATGCTAAAACCAGGGCAGATTTCCAGTGTAAATTTGTGTATATATATATATATATATATATATTTTTTTATCTATAACATTGGTTGGAAACAATTTCTTTTAATCTTGTGCTAAAAATCGATAGTTTTTCCTTATAAATTTGTGTGCCCCCTTCCACAATCCTCTAATTTTGTTTCTCCGTTTATTGTATATATATATATATATATATAGATTTTTTTTTTTTTTTCTGTAACCTATATAGGCTGTAATTCTTTATGTACTTCAGTGTTCCTGAGGATGTCACTAGACGAAAGCGCTTGAGCACCATCTGTGTTTCCTTTCCTTCGTGGTTTTATTCATCATAAATAAGTTATTTTTCACGTGTTACTTTCGTGAAATAATTTTCATATATATATATATACATATATATATATATATATATATATATATTATATATATATATATCACAAATTTAAATATTTAATAAGGATTTGGGGTTATTATGCAAATAAAAATACCAGACTACAATAGCAGTACAATATACAAGTAAGCCGAAGCAGCCTACAACTGTCATGATCTACTTCTTATTTCCCAACAATATGAGGTTTATTCAGACTTATATACAGGGTGTCCCAAAAAAACTATACTCTTTATAGCATCATATATTTTATAATTTTAAAAAAACCAAACAATATATTGTTATAGCAATTGCCAATGAAAGGTAAATTAGTAATCTAAGTGATCAAAATGTTATAGCGAGTCGTTTGCATATAAAATTTAATTAACTACGCCAAGTGCTCAAAATGTTCTCCGGCGGCATGAATGCACTTTTGAATGCGTCGACTAAGCCTGGCCTTGTTTTATCAAAGGCCTTGTAATGGCGAAGCCTATGGACCGAACGTAGTCTAGTCACTCACTAACTTGCTTCGGACTTAGCCTACGCACTCATTCCACGATACAAACTCTACAGCATTCAACTTTATTCCGTTCAGCAAAAGAACCCATGTTGCGTAAACGTTTGACACTGGAGCAACGAAAAAGTGTTCTGAAATGGTATTGGAAATTTGAGAATGTGTCCGAAGTCCAGCGGCAATGGATCCGGGAATTTGGTACAATGCCACCGACACGTCTCGCCATTACAAGCATCCGTGACAAGTTTGAGGCAGAGGGATCTGCTCAAGATATGCACAAGCGAAGATCTGGACGACGCAAATCAAGTGCGAGTGATGAAAACTCCGTTTTAGTGTTGCAAAAATTTAATCGATCACCACAGAAATCAGTTAGGCAATGCGCCCGTGAGACCGGAATCAGCAAATCAGGTGTTCACCGGATTTTAAAGTCGGCAAAATGGAAAAGCTACATTCCAAGTCTGTTACACGCCATGACTGAAGATGACCCTGATCGCAGACTCGAATTTTGTGAATGGTTTCAGTCAATGGAAGCCGAAGACGTACAGTTTGCCAACAAAATCGTGTGGTCTGAGGAAGCTACCTTCAAGCTGAATGGCACAGTAAATCGACACAACTGCAGGTACTGGTCACTTGATAATCCACACGTTTATGTGGATAAACATGTTAATTTACCAGGATTAACAGCATGGTGTGGTTTATCATCCAGGGGTTTGGTTCGACCATTTTTCTTTAATGGGACAGTTACCGGTGCCGCATATCTCGACATGCTGCGGACAGAAATTATACCTGCAATTCGGAAGTTGTTTGGAAACGACGACTTTTACTTTCAACAAAATGGAGCCCCCCCCTCATTATCATTGTGATGTCAGAAGGTACCTCGATGAAACGTTGCCTAACCGTTGGATAGGACGAAGAGGAAGCGTTGAGTATCCTCCACGTTCACCGGACTTGACTCCACTTGATTTTTACTTGTGGGGCTACCTGAAGGATGTAGTTTATGGTACAAGACCTGCAACACTCGAACACCTTAAGGATGCAATTAGGGAAAAGTGCGGGACCATCACAGCATCCACATTAGTCCATGTCTGCGAATCAGTTAGTCGACGCATTCAAAAGTGCATTCATGCCGCCGGAGAACATTTTGAGCACTTGGCGTAGTTAATTAAATTTTATATGCAAACAACTCGCTATAACATTTTGATCACTTAGATTACTAATTTACGTTTCATTGGCAATTGCTATAACAATATATTGGTTTTTTTTTTTTAAATTATAAAATATATGATGCTATAAAGAGTATATAGTTTTTTTTGGGACACCCTATAGTTGAACTAATGCATGATAGAACTGAGCCTGGAGCGAAGCACGAAAATAGATCCTGGATAGCCAACTCGAAAGTATATTTCGAGGAGAAACCTTGGAAATAGTTGGGATTTTTTGTACAATTATTGTACTAATAATAGAGTAAAATATTACAGTAAAAATTTAATAAGTGCTGAGATCTAAAATTCATGAAGCTAACTCTGTTAGGAACCATGGAGTGTGGAAATGTGGTTGTAAGGTAAAATTGCTTAAGCCCTTAAAGTTTGTGACCAATCAATAGCCTGAGACAAATATATATATATATATATATTTATATATATATTTTATTTTCATTTTCATTTTTTTATCACCCCCATCCCCACTACCCCTACATGTTTCCCTTATCATCCCCCATTCAGAGAGTAGTTGTATGATTCAACTTGGAATGACTCATCAATAGTCATCATATATACGAGTCTATATACATATATATGAATATGAAAATGAAAATGAAAATGTTTATTGGCAGACCATAGTTCATATGATAAATATTAATAATACAATGACAGTTCACATACTAAGGATAGAAATATATACAATTAATGAGAAATAATACAGTAATGTCGTAGTTAAGTGGAGCTACAGACAAAGGTTTTCGTACCATGAATTCCATAGCTTAGAAGACAAACGGCAGGACTCATGGATAGCTTGGATATTCGGGTTGGTTGATTTTTTAATTCTTTGCATTCGGCTGTATTGGGCACGTCTAGTTGCCTCCGGGAAGCTCGGGAGATTGCGGTTAGCAAACATTTGCGAAGCTGAACATCTCCGGAGTAATTTATGTTGGAGTATAAAAGACGTGTTGTACAACAAATTTATGGTTCTACCAAAACCTTTTTTATAATTCATCGAGAGATGCTGTCCGTATATATTACTGCAGAAAGTACGAAAGAGAGTGTCTTTAACTTCACCTGTACAGAACCGGAAGTTCCTTATAGTCATATTCACTTTAGCACAAAGGCTTCGAGATTGTTTTCTTATATCTGAATCATCACTGAAGGAGCTGGTGATAGTTTGACCCAAATACTTAAACTCTTATAATTCCTCAATGACTTCACCTCTCATTTTAAACCTAATATCAGCTGGCTGATTACAGCTTTAAGGATGGAGCTGCATAACCTTAGTTTTTTTTAACATTAAACAGAATATCATGTTTCTGTAATACACTTCGCAGACTTTTTGTAACCGGTCCAGACCTTTAACAGAGGGACTTCTTAACACCATATCATTGGCATAAACTAAGTTATTTATTCTTGTGTTATCTATACAATATTCAACTGTTTCCTCATTAAGTGAAGCAATTAATCCGTCAATATACACATTAAGCAGCATAGGAGAGAGCAAAGAGCCTTGCCTCACCCCGCAAGAGAAGCCAAAACATTTGGATAGTACATTGCCCCACCTTACAGTAAAAGATTGGTGGAAATACCAAAATTTCAATAAATTTAATATGTACGATAGCCACTCAATATATTTTGTCCTACCTTTTTTTTTTCTTTCCCAGTTTCCTTGTAAGTTCCACAAATTTTGTACACAAGTAGTTACATACCTTTTTTACAAGTTTATAGTTTTCCACATACTCTCCATCCTTTTCTAAGGCTTTCCTCCACCTCGAAACAAGGACCATTTTTCTTTGCTGGTAAAAGTCCGCTGGGTTCCGCTGCAGCCACCTCTTAACCTCCTCAACAACCTCATCGTCACTCTGAAACTTTTTTCCACGAATAGCATCCTTCATTGGCCCAAACAAATGGAAGTCTGAAGGTGCCATATCCGGGCTGTATAGAGGGTGGGGTAACACAGTCAAGCGCATTTTTGTGATGGTCTCTCTTGTTTGCAAACTGTTGTGTGGTCTTGCGTTATCGTGCGAAAGAAGGACGTCTTCCACTTTTCTCTCCAGTCGAACCCGCTTTATACGTCTCTGGGTAGCAATATATGCCTCTGAGTTTTTGTTTCCTCTCTTTGTAATATCGAAATAACTAGTGTTTATAAGTTCAGCGGTAAATTCTATGTTACACCAGTGGGTGTATTAAATACAAGTGAATCGCGATAATAAATTATCAAGTGAAAGCCGGTGGCGTATTGCTTGCACAAAGAAAAAACATCACATTGGAACATAAATTTAAAACACTTCGAACGGAAAAACAGCTCCTGAGATTGTACACTAGTCCTAGAGAAGGAAAAGGTCAGAGCCATAAAACGAAGGTCGAGTTATCGAGAGAAATTTGAGAAGCGAAAAGAAGAGGGAAATAAAGGAGAAAATGGCAAAATATACGAAGAAATGTGTAAATTGCGGGAAAATCAGAAAATTGAATAAAGCCGGATTATGTGTAACGGAATGTGCGGCATATCAGCTCTGTGATTGCAAAAATGAAGCAGACCAGACCTCGGGCTTAAACTGCATTCTGTGCACTACCTTTAAGCACTACGAATGCATGAACTTAGATAGAAAAGACAGGAAAATGGTAAATAGAATAAATAACAAAATCATAGACTTTTGTGGTTTCTTGTGCGTCAAGTGCATAGAAAACAATAGAAAATTAGTACAGGGGAATACAAAATGTTGAAATAGAAGAATCAAGGACAGCAGTTTTACCAACAGGAAAACAGGAAATAGAAAACGCCTGCACAACCGAGAAGGAAAAAGAAAACACACTACAGGGAGGGGCGAAAGCAGCCTCAGATAAAGAGGTACCCACGGCAGATGAGGGAGATACGAAATACACGCCGAAGAAAACAACCCCACTGAGTAGGGAAGAAGTGGTGGCGGAGCAGAAGAAGGAAATCGAATCACATAAGACTCAGAGGGAATTTAAACGACGGGCCATATGCATATATTATAAAATAGGTGCGTGGAAATATGGCTCAAACTGCATATACAATCACCCTACAAAATGCTTCTATATGATGAGGAATGGGAAGTGCAGGTACGGACCAAACTGCAACTTTTTTTCACCCTCGTATGTGCAGACAGTCAATTACTGAGAAAAATGCCTGAACATTGAGTGCCCGCGTTTTCACATAAAGGGTACGCAAAGAAGAGAAAGGGAAAGAACAGATCATATTCGACATAGCAGTAATAACAAGAGTAATGAAACATATTTTTTAGAAGAAATGAGGATAATAAAAGCTCAGCTTGCCCTTCTAACAAGGAGAGACAGAACGCCGCAAACATATGCACCACAACATTACGCACATCACCCTCCTATTCAATACCACCCACCATTAATACAACAACCACAGTGGTATCACGGGCTGCAACCCAAGTACTCCCAAATGCAGCGGCCCAACCAATAACACCAAACAGGAATCGACATCGACCAGGAAACGGCCATCATTTAGGAAAATCAAACACGAAGATTAGGAACCGGGTAAGTGTATTATACACAAATATACAAGGCCTCTATACGGACCATGCACACTGCAAATTACAATACTTGCAAAATTTAGCTACGGAAACCAGCAAGGATATCATATGCCTAACGGAAACACACTTAAATAAGTGCGAAAAAGGCTGTGAAAACTGCATCGAGAATACTGAAATAGCATTGCTGGACTACAACATATACAGAGCAGATAGAGTGGCTAGACGAGGGGGAGGGTGTTGTATCTACGTGAAAAACACATACACATGTGATGTGAGGGTAAAGAAATCAAACAGCATAGTTGGAGTTATTATATGAGAAGTAAAAGAACCGAACCTAACCATTATGAACATCTACAGACCACGAAGCACCACAAAAACTGAATTTCAATTTGCTACAAATGAAATAGAAAATATATTAAAATTACTTGAAACTCCAGCAAAAAATATTCTAATTTTCGGAGATTTTAATTTCCCATTCATATCATGGAAGGAAAATGACGAAGTTATATATGTTGAGAAGTTTCATGGCAACATTACTAAAGATGACAGAACCCAAGCAACAATGCTATTAGATATTATGGAACATTACGCCCTTACCCAGGAAATCGATGAAGCCACGAGAAAGGAGAACGTTTTGGATTTAATCTGTACAAATAACAACGAGATAACAATAAATAAAAAAGTAACGCACACAAAGTTCTCCGACTATAACCTCATCGATATACAATTGAAGTTAGCACCCAGAGGTCCGCAAACGCATCCTAGAGAGGCAGATGGAATATTTGAAGGCTTAAACATAAATTCAAAGGAAGTAAATTGGGAAAACGTAAATAAAGATTTAAAGGAGGTAAATTGGGAATTGCTACTTCACGAGAAGACTCCACAAGAAATACTATGTATAATAGAGACTGAAACCAAACCTATAATACTGAAACATATTCCAGAGAGACAGGAAAGAAAACGTAGCAAGCTCGAGAGGAAAATCAGGACTCTATTCAGGCAACGAAGACAAACCGTAAAACATCTCCACAGATGCAGAACTCATGCAAAGAGACTCAAACTAGAGAGGAACCTTTGCGAAATAGAAATGAACCTAAAGCAAACATTCATACATAAGACAAACGAGGAGGAAAACAAGGTAGCAGAAAACAAAAAATATCCGAAAATACTTCTACACTTTTGCGAAAAGGAAAATTCAGTGAAAGGAGAGTATTGGACCGTTGATAGACGGGGAGGCCGAATACACAAATGACCCAAAAGAAATAAGTGAACTGCTTAGGGAACAATTTAAATCTGTTTAGCACCCCTAAGTCCGAGATGGAAGTGGAAAACCCAGACGAATTTTTCGACATACATACAAATCAACCAAGAACAAATCCAGGCACAAACCTATTAATGGACTTCGAGTTCACGGAAGGAGATGTAATTATGCCCTTATCACAGATGCGAGACAATGCAGCGCCAGGGCCAGACACATAGAGTGCCACATTTCTGAAGAAATGCAAAGAGAGTATTGCAAAACCGCTATACTTATTATGGAGGAAATCACTCGACACAGGACAAATTCCACTCCCCTTAAAGAACGCGAACATTGCCCCCCTATTTAAAAGTGGTAACAGAGCAATGCCCAAAAATTATCGGCCAGTGGCTCTCATCTCACACCTTATAAAGTGTTTTGAACGCATAATTAGAGGCAAAACCACCTATTACCTACAAGAAAAAGACTTATACAACCCAAATCAACATGGCTTCAGGGCGGGAAGATCATCCCTGTCACAGCTACTAGAACACCAGGAGAAAATATGAGGAACATTGTGTCGAGGACAAAACAGTGATGTAATATGTACTGACTTTGCTAAGGCCTTCGATAAATGTGACCATGGAATCATAGCAGACAAACTTAAGGATACAGGAATTACCGGAAAGCTAGGAAGGTGGATAGTTAATTTCTTGATGCAAAGAACGCAAAGAGTGGTGGTAAACGGAGTTAAATCGGAAGGCTCGGAAGTCGTGAGCTCTGTCTCACAAAGGACAGAATTACCTCCCTTGCTGTTCATAATAATGATTGCAGATATTGATGCAGATATTAAGGACAGTATTGTATCATGCTTTGAAACCATCCTTTTTCAGTAACTGAATGATTTTTCTTCGGGGACACTAGCACCGGACCTCCCAGATGACACAAAGATACGTAAGGAAATATTGAACGAAGATGATATAAGAAAATTACAAAACGACATTGAAACATTATTCCAGTGGGCAGAAGACAACAACATGAAGTTCAACGAAGAAAAACTCCAACTTCTAATATATGGTAATAAAAAAGAGCTACAGAAAAAAGGGTACAAAACTCTGCAAGCCAAACAGATAACACCAAATCCACAAGTCAGGGATCTTGGAGTAATAATGTCGTCGGATGCAGATTTCAGAGAGCACTATAAAATCAAAATCACAACGGCTAGGAAAATAATGGGAATCATCTGGAGAAGCTTCCGTAGCAGAAAAGCAAACATCATGCTTAAATTATGGAAGAGTCTAGTCCTACCAATAATTCAGTTTTGATCAGTACTCACAAGCCCACACAGAAAAAGAAACATTGCGAACATTGAAGCTATACAAAGGACTTTTACGTCTAAGATAGAAGAAACGGAAGGTGAACACGACTGGTCTTGACTACAATCCCTGGAACTGTGCTCTCTTGAAAGAAGGCGCGAGCGGTACACAATACTATAAATATGGAAAATACTTTGAGGGCTCTGTCCCTAACCTCAGAAATGAAATAGAAACTAACTGGAATGAGAGAAGAGGGAGATATTGTACGGTCCCTGCTGCGGTGGGACAAGGGGCCATGAAAACGAGGATGGAAAATACCTTCAGAATACGGGGCCCAAAGCTTTTCAATATCCTTCCAAAAGAAGTAAGGAATCTCCAGCACACCGACCTGAATAACTTCAAGAACAAGCTGGACAGATTCCTGCGCAAAGTCCCTGACCAGCCGTGCATGGCTGGCTACGAGGGCAGGAGGAGATGAGACAGCAATTCCCTCCTTCACCATGTCCCGCAAATGAGGTGGGATGCTGCAGAGGGGTCGACCGCAGGTCGATCCTGAACCGTCGTTCAAACTCAACAAAAGTAACAAAAGTAAGTAATGCATATATATATATATATATATATATATATATATATGCACTAGAATCACAAAATAACACGTGACCTTATTAATAAGCAAACAACCACAAGGAAAAGGAAACACAAAGTCCGAGCGCTTTCGTGAATATGTGAATATATCACGAAAGCGCTCGGACTTTGTGTTTCCTTTTCCTTGTGGTTGTTTGCTTATATATATATATATATATATATATATATACATATACACACATATATACATATAAGTATATTCAGGTTCCATTTATCATTTACCCAAAGGGCGAACGCCCTCAAAATTGCCCCCTATATAAGAAGGAACAAGCCAAAATGAACGTCACTGATGCTCATGATGCCATTTTTTATATACAGGGCGTCCCAAAAAAATGTATACACACTTTAACAGCTGAAGCCCAATTGATGTTTCTTTCTTTCCAAGTTAAACCCATTAGAATTAATAATGGCAGTCAGACTAAGCTTTGAACAAAGGAAATTCATTCTAAAATGCTACTGGAAGTGTGAAAACGCAGTTGAAGTGCAAAGACAGTTTAGGAGGGAGTTTCAAACAGATCCACCAACGCGACTTACCATCACTCGAATTAGAGATAAGTTTGAAGCCGATGGAACTGTTCAGAGTGTCCACAAGAAGCGTTCCGGAAGACCACGGACATCGACAAGCCCCACAAAGCAAGAAAGAGTACTGGAAACGTATCACCAAAGTCCAAGAAAATCTGTGCGGCAAGCGAGTCGTGAGGTAGGAATTTCAGAATCGTCTGTCCAACGCATTTTGAAGCGCTGTCAATGGAAAAGTTACATTCCAAGATTAGTCAATGCTATTAATGAAGATGATCCGGACCGAAGAGTGGAGTATTGCGAGTGGTACTTGGCACGATGTGGATGTGGATTGGACGAAGGGGTTTCGTAGAATACCCTCCGCGTTCACCAGACCTCACACCACTAGACTTTTTTATGGGGATACTTAAAAGACAAAGTCTACGCTATAAAACCTGCAACAGTCGCTGAATTGAGAGCAGCCATTGAACGAGAATGCACACAAATACCAAACGAAATGTTTCGTGATGTTTGCGATTCCATTGCTTCGCGTTATCAGCAGTGCCTGGACCAGAACGGACGTCAGTTTGAAAACAGGCGTTGACAAAACAATTAAATAATGTCTGTAGATTCTATTACATTTTGAAAATGAAATGTATTTTAATAAACACTGCCTTTATAAGTATTTAAAGTGTGTATTCATTTTTTTGGGACGCCCTGTATATATAAATTCTGGAAAGATTGTGTAGTGTGTAAAATGCATGTATGTGTAGTGAAGAATAGAGGGAGAAGTGTGTGTTTAACAGCATGCTGGACTGCTTACACGGTAGATGAGACAGAAAAAAATCAGCTAAAGAAGACAGAGACAAGAGAAATGGGAGTTCCAGCACTCCTTGTCTCCTGCCAAACGTCCCCCCAGGAGTACTTCCCTGATCGATTGGTGTCTACAATCTCCTCTTGTTAAAATCTTGATATCTGTTAAAATCTTAATATCTGTTAAAATCTTTACATCTACAGATCTACAGAAGCTAAGGCTAACAAAGACCCTAAGATCCACTCTAAGGTTAGCCCGAGAGAAAGGAAAGAGTAGGGGGTTAAGTAAGTAGCAACACCTATCACTCGTGGGTTAACATTCATTCAGAAAAAGAGAAAAAAGACTCACCATCATCAACCGCCGGCCACTGCCGACAAGTCAGAAAAATAGTCGAAGAGAATAGGAACGGGGTGAAAGATGAAAAGAAGTAAAATAAAAACGCTTACAAACCATGCAAACACAGTCTTAACTCACAGTCATACCATACAAACTACAGACATGCAAGTAAAGAGATTTACAGACATGCAAGTAAGGAGAGGATAACAAAAAAAAGGAGGTAACGTTAAACAAAAAGTGGGTTAGTTTACTATACGAGCTACATCTACGTTCGTGTTAGTCTAATGTTTTTTTTTTATTGCTGGCATCACGCTGGCATGTCACAAGCTGGCATAAATCGTCAACAGACTCATCCTCGACCACCACCCCCAGAGCTCCTGTTACTAATTGTTTTTCATTTTAAACAAGGTTAATATTTTTAAAATGCCTATCTAAACGGTTCTTAAACATATTAACGCTGGTAGAGTTCACGACTGACGCGGGGAGATTATTCTATTTATCAATTACTTTAAACGTAAAGAAGTTTTTAGCGATATTAGTAATGAAACGTCTGCCACGCAACTTCAATCCGTTATTACGAGTATTGCCATTATCGAAAGTGAAGAGTTTGTCAAAATTTACGTTATCAATGTTATTAACGATTTTGAAAACTTCAATAAGCTCCCCCCTTAATCTCCTGGTTTCGAGTGAATGCAAGTCTAACACTTTAATCCTATCTTCATAAGGCCTGTTGCGCAATGACGGAATCAGTTTCGTGGCATGACGCTGAACCCTTTCTAACCTATCAATATCCTCGCGCAAATACGGGCACCAAAACTGAACAGCATATTCTAAATGAGGCCTGACTAGGGACTTGTAAAGGGGCAATATAATATCCTTCGATTTAAATTCGAAATTACGCGCTATGAAGCCTAACATCCTCTTAGCTTTTGCGCCAGACTCCAGTCACTGGTTCCTAACCTTTAACCCTAAAAGGACGACTGCTACATATTGTGAACCTTTCAAATACACGCATTCATAACTTAACCCTACAAACAATTCTGGCGTTAAAGGGTTAAATCCTTAGATACGCGTACGCCTAAATCTACTTCCTCGTCAACGCTCGCTAACTCTCTACCATCCATCGTGGACGTGTAATTATTGTTACGAGAACCTATATGCAAATATTTACATTTGTCTACGTTAAATTGCATCTGCCACTTATCCGTCCACTCCATAATCCTATTTACATCGTCTTGGAGCCTATTTCTATCGTCCTCGTTAACAACCTTACCGCCTATTTTAGTATCGTCCGCGAATTTTGACACGTTACTAGTCAATCCTACATCTAAGTCGTTAATGTAAATTACGAATAGCAATGGGCCTAACACTGAACCCTGTGGGACATCGCTATCTACATCCAACCACCCCGATTCACTACCATTAACAACGACCCTCTGTCTCGTAGCACGAAGCCACTCCTTTAACCAGTTTGCTACCTGACCGCGTATACCGTGCTCTTTAACCTTCGCAATTAATCTTCTAGGCGGAACTGTATCGAACGCCTTTTTAAAATCTAAATAAATAATGTCAGCCGCTCTATGCCTATCGTATTCGCGCACTATTTCGTTATAAAATTCTAACAAATTAGTTAAACAAGATCTATGGCGCCGAAACCCATGCTGACTACTATTAATCAAATCTCTACTTTCTAAGTGATCGATGATACGATCCCTAACTACGGATTCCAAAAGTTTACCGACAATTGACGTTAAGCTAATGGGCCTATAATTGCTAGCTACTGTGCGGTCGCCTTTTTTAAAAATAGGCGTGACGTTAGCTAATTTGAAGTCTTCAGGAATAATCCCCGTTTCGAGTGTCTGATTAAAAATCTTCGTTTAGGGGCCTACGATAACGTCTTTCAAATCTTTCAAATGTCTAGGATAAAACGCGTCAGGGTGCTACTGTAGTATGCGGTCTACCTACGATTCGGCGGTCTACCTTTTAATTATAGCTTCTTATCTTCTTATTATTTTATTATTAGGTTAATTGTACGCCCTTGACGATTGGTTAGGTTAAGTCGTATATTTTCGTTAAAACTAACGAAAATATCACGACTTAACCTAACCAATCATCAAGGGCGTACTGTAGTATGCAGTCTACCGTTAAGTATGCGGTAGTAGTATGTTTAACTTCTTTAATAATTCCTTAATTGTGTAAATTAAATTATAATTCCTTTCAATTCATTTTCAATTCCTTTTAAATATTTTGAACGGTAGACCGCATACTACAGTAGAAACTTAACGGTAGACCGCATACTACAGTAGCACCCGCGTCAGGGCCTGGAGCCTTGCTAACTTTTAGCCTATCGATATAATGCGCAGTCTCTGCCTCGTAAACAGTCATTTCATCCAAAATAGTCTCGCTACTAAATGGAACGAAATCGTCCACGTCGGGGACATTATTTACGTCTTCTACGGTAAAAACTGTTGCAAAAAGTTATTGAAAATACCGGCCATCGCCTGAGCGTCAGAAGCCAAAGCGCCATTAACATCCACTAGAGGGCCTATGTTATCTTTTATCGGCTTACGATTATTGACGTATTCAAAAAACTTTTTTGGATTATGTTTACTATCCGCAGCTATAAGTATCTCTAAATTACGCTTAGCATTCCTAACTGATCTTTTAACCTGACGTCTAAGCTCGATATATCTATTAAAGTTAGCTGCCTTGCCATTGCGCTTATTAAGTCTATACGCTCTGTTACGCTCGATTATGAAGTCGCCTATTTCCCTAGTCCATCACCTGAGCCTACCATGATTTCTAGCGCGCTTGGGCCTACGAGGAATAAACTCCCTTTCAATATTCATAAAACTTTCTTTGAACGCCTCCCAATGCAAATTTGTGTCATTACCAATAAATAAGTTATCCCAGTCCACTACTCTCATCCTATCCACAAAACTATCAAAATTAACCCTACGAAAATCAGGGACTTCTATTACGTTACTATCATTAATGTTTTCTATCAATAACTTAAACCTAAGAATTTGATGATCACTACATCCTAAACTCTCGCCTACTTCTAAACCTTCGACTATATTTTCGCCGTTCGTCATCACCAAATCTAAAATATTGTCACCGCGCGTTGGTTCGGTAACCATCTGTCGTAAAAAATTATTTTCCATGAACTCAATCAATCTCAAACCCTCCTCATTACCAGTAAAAGTCTCGTAATTAACATTAGGGCAGTTAAAGTCTCCGACAATTATACTATTCCGATTGTCAATAAAGTTACCAAGAAGTGAGTAAAATCTAGTATCGGTATCGAGAGGTTCAGAACAGTTTTCTCATTCATTTGGACTCAAAACCTTAAAATATTTTCAATTGGCCAAACATCTTCAGATATAAAGATTTTAGAAACGTTACACATTCATGAAATAAAACCATCACTTAACGAACGATCATCCTCCATCAAACTTCATCCTTTAAAGGAATTTATTTGACTTTGTCTTCTCATGTTTTCGTTCAGTTGCTCTTTGGGATTGCCATGCTAAGGGTTGGTTCTCTACGAGTTCCTAATTAATTTACAGTACCATAATATAAAAATTGCGCCGTTATGTATTTTTTAAAATTTATATATATATATATATATATATATATATACACAGTATATACACATATATATATATATATATATATGTATATATACAGGGTGGGCCGTAAGTTTCCATACATAGGAAAATTTAAACGTTTGTTTTTATGTTTCAGATACCCTAAGAATATGCGTTTGTAAGATCTTGTTTACTGATGAAGCAAATTTTTACGTCAATGGAGAGGTTAATCGGCAAAACATACGTTATTGGAGTAATGCTAACCCTAACTGGCTGAGTCCGACGAAGATGCAAGGTGCCGGTAAAGTGATGCTGTGGGGGATATGGGGTGACAGAATTATTGGACCAATTTTTGTCAGTGGAAATCTTAATGCCGAAAGGTATCTTAACATGTTGCAAGAAGAGATTTTCCCATCCCTGCTAAACGAGGAAGGTAACTTCTCAGTTTACTTCCAGCAAGATGGAGCTCCACCTCATTATGGTCTTCACGTGCGTCGGTATTTGGATCAGCAGTTTCCGGATGCTTGGATTGGTCGGCGTGGTCCTGTGGAATGGCCTCCCAGATCCCCAGATCTCACCCCCCTTGATTTCTATCTTTGGGGGCACTTGAAGGCCATGGTGTATCAGGAAAAGATACGAGACATAAATCATCTAAAGGAACGTATCACTAACGCCATTACAAGCATAACGTCAACTGTGCTAATGCGTGTTCATCAACAGTGGGGAACACGGATTGAAATGTGTTTTCAAAACAATGGCAACCATGTAGAGCATATTATATAAATAAAAATGGTTGTCCATAAAAAAATGTTTATTTTTCCTATGTATGGAAACTTACGGCCCACCCTGTATATATATATATATATATATATATATATATATATATATATATATATATATATATATATATATGTGATGAAAATTAATAGTTTTTCTTTTGCTGAGTGAGCGTAATGTTTATTCAGGTGTGGGTCAGAGAGAGATAAGAGGCACGTTGGGGTAACTTACATTGTATTGGCATTAGTCATCATATATGGACACCGAACGAAAAAAAATAATAGTAATAATAATAATAATAATAATAATAATAATAACAACGAAGAATGCCGATCGGGCTGAGCTACGCCCACAATTATGTCATCTCATTGGAGGGTACACTCTGGTTGGGGAGGAGAAATTCACTTGTACAGTATATTTAGGTCCCCTAATCTTTTCCCCCTTCCCTTTATCATATCCCGCTCTCCCATCATTATATATATAGATATATATATATATATATATATATATATATATATATATATATATATACAGTGTAGGGTGAGTCAAAAGTAGCGCCCGATTTCTGTTTTTTCGGCTGTCAGATTCTTTCTGGGAAGTCATGTTGTTCATAATTGTCTTGCAGATTATTAATTTTCTTAGTTTATTTATTTTTGTTTTTGTTTTCCAGGTTATTGCTGAGAGTTTGGAAAGTTACTGAATTTGCACCAAATTGAACCATGAATTACCTTTCAATGAATCAACGCATTGCGGCCGTGAAACATTACTACAAATGTAATGAACAACCAACGATGGCGACACGCCGTTTGGCACAGGAATTCGACATTAACCCACCCCAGGGAAGAAATATACGATTGATTGTCGAGAAATTTGAAGCAACAGTGTCGGTAGCCACTGCAAAGAAGTCCGGTCGTCCGAAAACGGCAACAAATGTAGCTAAGGCTGAAGAAGCCATCAGGAGACTGGAACAAAGTCCGCAAAAGTCAACTCGCCGTTTATCTGCAGAGTTGGAAGTGAGCCAATCAAGTGTTATCCGTATCCTTCACCAGAAAAAATGGAAACCTTACATTCCACGCTTACTGCATGCCCTTCATGATGGAGATGACGACCGCCGTCTTCAATTTTGCGAAGAGTTCTTAGCTAAACTTGACGAAGAGGACACAATGCTAGACAACATCTGGTGGTCAGATGAGGCACGTTTTAAGCTTAACGGCACAATTAACAGACACAATTGTGTCTACTGGGCTGCGGAGAACCCAAGAGTGACAGTTGAGAAGGAGGTAAATTTACCTGGCGTGACAGTTTGGGCAGCCATATCTCCATTAGGGATAATTGGACCCTTTTTCTTTGAGGGATCTGTTACTGCAGAAATTTACCTGGATATGCTGCAAACCTTTTTTTGGCCCAAGGTACAAGATCAGGACTGTTATTTCCAGCAAGATGGAGCTCCACCTCATTATGGACGTCATGTTCGTCAGTGGCTTGATGAAAACTTTCCCGGAAAGTGGATCGGCCACCGCGGTCCGATCGAGTGGCCGGCACGCTCCCAGACCTTACACCTCCAGATTTCTTTCTTTGGGGGCTCATGAAAGACCTTGTTTATCGTGAAAAGCCTCGTACCATTCAGGAATTGAAGGCTCAAATCACTGCAAAGTTTGAGGAAATTGATATCGAACTCTGCAGGCGTGTGTGCCACTCTGTGCCTGCTCGGCTGCAATTGTGCATCGATCACGAGGGAGGGCACTTTGAAAATTGCAAGTAAAACAGCTTGGTACAGTTCCGTAATAATTTTCCCCCGAATAAATGGTTAGATAAACATGTCATTCATTTATTTCTACCTTCTTGTACACTGTAATACAAATGGCAAACAAACAATCAACTGACAGAAATCGGGCGCTACTTTTGACTCACCCTGTATATATATATATATATACACACACAAACAAAAAGTGTATTTCTTTTAATAAATGATGGCCGCTAAAGTTCATCACACACACACACACACACACACACACATAGAGAGTATATATATAACCCCCTACTCTTTCCTTTCTCTCGGGCTAACCTTAGAGTGGATCTTAGGGTCTTTGTTAGCCTCAGCTTCTGTAGATCTGTATATATATATATATATATATATAATATATATATACATTTTAACTGCAAACAACACACAGTATAATTAATGTAAAGAACGACGCTTGTATAGAAGAACGTTCCGCACAAGATGAGGAGAAAGAACGAACAAATTTAAAATGAGGTAACAACCCGGGTGGTTACCTCATTTTTCATTTGTTCGTTCTTTCTCCTCATCTTGTGCTGAACGTTCTTCTATACAAGCGTCGTTCTTTACATATATATATATAGGCCTATATATATATATATATATTGTTGTGACGGCAAATTCGGGTGCATAAATCTCTTCCTAAAATAGGAAAAAATAAATTTGTTTTAAGATTTTGTGGTTTAAATCTCCAAAACAAGGTAGTTTAGATTATTGTTATTGAAGAATATCAATAGGTTTCTTGCTACAGTGTTAAAAAATACAAATGTTTCAAATTGTTTAAAATTCGTTCGATTTTAATTTTTGTCTTCTCACGGTAATTGTATCACCCAGGTCAACCTTGAGGTGGAGATTTATGGTAGGGTCTGCAGAATGGCCTCTTGATTCGAAGAGAAAGGAAAACAAACTGACCTGGTTCAAATGTAAGAGGGTTTGTTTTCTCTTGCTTTCGTGGTTACACTTTTGGAAACTGAATTGGAACCCACTTGTTAAATTGGACCATAATGTTGGTCATAAGTTGAGGAAACAAGTGGCTTTGAAGAAAGGACTTTATTTTAAGTTGTTTTTTAAGGAAAAGGAGGGGCTTTACTTTGAAGGGAATGTCAATGTTCAATCAAAACAAAATGACTCTTGTAACACCCAGTGAAGAAAAAGGGAAACTTGTTCTTCCCTTATGTATGGATGAAATCGCTTTCATAAGAATGACCTCATGTAATGAAAATGTTTTTGATAGGTCATTCAGAGTACTGTAAGGCGGAGTCCTTGTAATTTTAAGATGTAACGTGGAGTTCTAAACTAGTTGTAGTTCCTTCCTCAAAAGTTAGAGTGGCTTGTAAAAATAAATCTTTAAACTCTGTGGCATGATTGAAAATATCTAAGTTGAGCTAAAACTTTTTCACGTATGAAAATCAGAATTTTCTTTGTTTTACGTGAACTTAGTTGAAAGAGCTTAATGTTAGCAGACAAAAAGAATTTTGTAAAATTTCTTTAATTTAGTTAATTATTGTTCACACTAAATGTTAAACTTGTAAGTTTGCGAAATATTGTTTTCTCAGGTGAGAGTAAATATCTTGTGATCTTGTCTCCCGAGGAAACCGGTGAAGTTAGTGCATAACCATTTAAAGCCTTTGTGAAAATTTATTTGATTTATTTGACTGACTTTTTTTTTTTTTTGGA
Organism: Bathynomus jamesi; assembly: GCA_023014485.1. Taxonomy (NCBI): domain Eukaryota; kingdom Metazoa; phylum Arthropoda; class Malacostraca; order Isopoda; family Cirolanidae; genus Bathynomus; species Bathynomus jamesi. The sequence goes on along the minus strand of JAJOZX010000023.1, from coordinate 387,160 downwards.
AAACCTGCGGAATTCGCGCAGAACTTTGTGAGTAAATTTCCCCCCAAATTTTTTTGTAAGTAAACTACTTCTGTACACTTATTCTTAGATTTCGGAATTTGACTTTCGTGCTATTTCTAGAGTTACATGCAAATAAAAAACTGTCTGTATAAATGCTTTTTGAGATTTAAATAATTACAAACATTTTCTTTAAATTGAAAATTTGATTTTTGGAACAAAATTTGTAATCGTGCGTCTGTATATTTCTTTTAAATTTATGTCCTATTTTGAGTGAAATAAAATAAACTTTATACGAGGGAGGGTTTTGTTTTATGCTACGTTGTAATATGCCTTTCTTGTAAGCTGAGGGTAAATTAACATTGAACTTCGAAATTCAAAGTCGGCTTCAAATAAGCCAAGAAAACTACGAGTATAAAATTGAAAGGCCATCCGAGTGGATAGGCGGAGTCATCCTGAAATAATGAACGCGCGCGCGCAATGAGTGCAACCGTAAAACGAGTTGCACCACAATATATATATATATATATATATATATATATATGATGTTGTGACGGTGAATTCGTGTTCTTAAATCTAATATACTATTTCAGAAATGAAGCCTTATATATATATATATATATATAGATATATATATTATATGTAACAGTTTTTTTGCGCACACCTACAGGTCGCTACAATTGGTGTAGAACAGGGGTCTCCAAAGTGGTCGATATCGACCCCCAGGGGTCGATAAGACATTTTCGGGGGTCGAAAATTCCTCGGGGGTCGATTGGGGGTCGATTAGAAATTGTTGATACAGAAGCATATCAGCATCACATCATTGCACGCCTTATTAAATATTGTTGGTCAAATCGGCATAATGTTTTGTGCCGAAAGCAAAAGTCGTATAATCTACAAATTAGCAACCCTGTGTCCACCCCGCTGACAGTTGTGATTGTGCCAATCAGAAAGCATTGTGAGCGTGACGTATTTTTCCGTGGATCTCGAAACTAAATCACTGTTCAAAAATACGACCCTCAGTAACTTCTGGAGTAATTTAAATATTGTCAATAAGTATCCCAAACTTTGTGCAGCGGTAAACCCGTTTTTACTTGCATTCCCAAGTTCCTATATGGTTGAGGCTGGTTTTAGCCATGTAAATTCAGTCCTAACAAAGCAGAGGAACAAACTGAACATAGAAGAGCGTGGTGAGTTAAGACTAAAACTCACTAATTTACAACCAAATATTAGTGCTCTTCTCAAAGATCATCAACCACATCCCTCCCATTAAAGATGTCAGACGATCAATAAAAAAGGTAAAGTTGGTTTATTAAACTTTATTATAATATTTTACTATTATTGTATATATTTTTATTTAGTTATTCTACCTTTAACTACGACTTATAGATTTTTATTAATTAAAAAAATTAAGGGGTCGATAAAAGGTCAAGGATTCCATGAAGGGGTCGACAGTCAAAAAAGTTTGGGGACCCCTGGTGTAGAACAATGCGGTTTTCACCATTCGATGCGTCTTTTTATTGTGCAGTGCCCATGCTAAAAAAAAATTCCGAAACATAATTCATTCCCCCCCTTTTAGGGGTACAGTTCTTCCCATGCCTGTACACGCTTTTTTTTAAATTTTTCATTTTTAATCATAATTTTGGCACAAAATAAGTCAATTTTGTGCCAAAATTATGATTAAAAATGAAAAATGAAAAAAAATGCGTGTACAGGCATGGGAAGAACTGTACCCCTAAAAGGGGGAAGGAATTATGTTAGGGAATTTTTTTTTAGCATGGGCACTGCACAATAAAAAGACGCATCGAATGGTGAAAATCGCATTGTTCTACACCAATTGTAGCGACCTGTAGGTGTGCGCAAAAAAACGTTTACATATTATATATATATATATATATATATATATATAAGGCTTCATTTCTGAAATAGTATATTAGATGTTTAGTAAATATTGACTTATTTTGTACCAAAATTATGATTAAAAATTAAAAATTAAAAAAAATGCGTGTACAGGCATGGGAAGAACTGTACCCCTAAAAGGGGGAAGGAATTACGTTAGAGGATTTTTTTTAGCATGGGCACTGCACAATAAAAAGACGCATCGAATGTTGAAAACCGCATTGTTCTACACCAATTGTAGCGACCTGTAGGTGTGCGCAAAAAAACTGTTATTTCTGAAATAGTATATTAGATTCAATTTAAAAAAAGTATATATTTTTAAAATTCATAAAGAACTTTTTGCAAAAAACTAAAAACAAACATGCATTTTTAAAATTCAATGATTTTTATACAAAATATTTTGATATTTTTAAAATTCATTAATTTTTATACAAAATATTTTTATATTTGTTATAATTTTAACATTTTTCGATTCACAAAAGATTTCTTTATCGATTCAATACAAAAAATTACATAATTAAAATGGACAATTTAAATAAACACGAGTTTAAAGTTAAACGAGCCACACTCGAAATTATTTACCGTGACTTTTGTGCGTTTTATTACTGTGGCTTTTGTACAAATAATTTTACGTATACACAAACAATTTGATAGGATATTGATTTATCATTCTATTTTTTAGTTGTCATAGAAATACGTTAATTAAGTTATCTGATTAGATGCGCTTTTATAGTTGAAGATCATTTTTAGAAAATTATTTATTTTCCCCACTTTAAAATATTACAAAATTTGTATTAGGTATACTAATATCATTATGCCTGTCGCTGTAAGTAAGAAAATAACACTTCAATAATTAATTTTAAAACATTAAATGACGTCATCAAGATCATTACGAAACCTATGGTAATTATTGAATACCCGGTTAGGTTCATTGAATACCAGGTTCGGTCATCTGTACGCCCTTTACGATTGGTTAGGTTAAGTCGTGATATTTTCGTTGGCTTTAACGAAAATATCATGACTTAACCTAACCAATCGTCAAGGGTGTACAATTAACCTAACCGGGCATTCAATTAACGTACCCGGGCATTCAATTAATCTAATCGGGCATTCAGTTGACCTAACCAGCCATTTAATTAACCTAATCGGGCATCATTACTATTATAATTTAGCAAAAATGTTTCTGCCTGTCTGTCCGCAGAAAAAACTTTTACGTTTCTGAACCGATTTCGACCAAACTTCGTATGGTGGATGGGGGTAATGAGTAATGAACGAAAATATATGTGTGACCAACCCCCCCCCCCCACCACCATTTACTGGGCCCGAGGGCCCCCAGCACCGCGATAAAACTATAGAAAAGAACGCAGCAATGAAAATCATGAGCTTCACATTGTGTCAATATTTGTGAAGCTTAAGATTTTCATGACTATAGTTTTATTGACCAAATAATTGAACCCCCAGTAATTAGGGGCCTGCGACCCCCCCAATTACTTTCGGTTCAATTATTTGGTCAATAAAACTATAAAAAAGAACGCCATCATGAAAATCTTGAGCTTCACATCCGAATTCATCGTATCAAGATTTGTGAAGTTTTAGATTTTCATGGCTGCGTTCTTTTCTGTAGTTTTTTGACCGAATAATTGGTTCGCCAGTAATTGGAGTGCCACAGGCACCCCAATTACTGAGGCCCAAGGTGAGAGGAATGGGAACGATATCCAGATAATGGGCTATTGATGTTCAAAATAAAATACGCCGTAGGCCCACAATTCGGTTTGGATCGAAGGTCCAAGCACCGCAGATCTAGCAAAATCGGCGCGTAGCGCCGATCTTTTGCTAGTCTCTTACTAAAATAGGAAGGAAAATTTTAGTTTTAAGATTTTTGTTACTTAAAGAAAGTAGTTTAGATTATTGTTATTGAAGAATATCATTAGGTTTCTTGCTACAGTGTTAAAAATGAAAAATGTCTCAAATTGTTTAAAATTCTTTGGATTTTAATTTTTTTTCGCAAGGTATTTGTAGCACCCGGGTCAGCCTTGAGGTAGAGATTTATGGTAGGGTCTGGAAAATCGTCTCTCGGTTTGAATGGAAGGGAAAACAAACTGACCTGGTTCAAATGTAAGATGGTTTATTTTCTCTTAGTTTCGTGGTTAAACTTTTGGAAACTGACTTCGAACCCACTTGTTAAATTGGACCATAAGGTTGGTTATAAATTTGAGGAAACACGTTGCTTCGAAGAAAGGACTATTTTAAGTTGATTTTTAAGGAAAAGGAGGAGCTTTCCTTTGAAGGGAATGTCAAGGTCCAATCAAAGAACAATGATTCTTGTAACACCCAGTGAAAAAAAGGAAACTCCTTCTTCCCTTATGTATGGATGAGAGCTTTCGTAGGAATGACCTCATGTAATGAAAATGTTTTTGATAGGTCATTCAGAGTATTGTGAGGCGGAGTTCTTGTAATTTTAAGGTGTAACTTAGATTTCTAAGTTAGTTGTAGTTCCGTCCTCAAAAGTTAAAGTGGCTTTTAAAACTAAATCTTTAAACTCTAATTTCTAAGTTGAGTTAAAACTGTTTCACGCTGCACGAAAATCTGAATTTTCTTTGTTTTATGCGAACTTAGTTGGAAGAGCTTAATGTTAGCTGACAGAAAAAAACTTTGGGAAGTTTCTTTGAATATAATTATTGTTCACATTAAATGTTAAACTTGTAAGTTTGCGGAATATTATGTTTCCTCAGGAAAAAGTACTGTAAATATCTTGTTGTGATCTTGTTTCCCGAGGAAACCGGTGAAGTTAGTGTATGACCATTTAAGACTTAAAAAAAATTTACTTGATTTATTTGACGGACGTTTTCCTAGAAAATCTGCGGAATTCGCGCAGAACTTTTGAGAACAAATTTCCTAAATATTTTTTAGGTAAACTTCTTCTGTACACTTATTCTTAGATTTCAGAATTTGAATTTAGTGTATTTCTAGAGTTACATACAAATTAAAAACCCTCTGTATAAATGCTTTTTGAAACTTGAATAATTGCATTTTCTTTAAATTGAAAATGTGGTTTTTGGAACAAAATCTGTAATCGTACATCTGTATATTTCCTTTCAATTTATGTCCTATTTTGAGTGAAACAAAATAAACTTTATACGAGGGAGGGTGTTGTTTTATGCTACCTTGCAATAGGCCTCTTTTGCAAGCTGAGGCTAAATTAATATTGAAAGTTCGAAATTCAAAGTGGGCTTCAAGTAAGAATTGAAAACTACGGGTATAAAATTGAAAGGCCATCCAAGTGGTTAGGCAGAGTCATCCTGAAACAAACGAACGCGCGCGTGCAATAAGTGCAGCCCAAACAGGAGTTGCACCACAATATGTATACAGTAGCATTCGTAAGTATTTGTAAAGAGAAATATTTGGGTTATATTCTTCGTTATCTTTTGTACCATGTACAGTATAGTTATGAAAAGTCTGCCGTGCATTTGTTAAAATGTATGCCAAATTTGTATATCCACCTTAGGCTTGAAGAATTTAAAAATTTCATTAGTAGTCGTGTGTTTACTGACTAAAGACCGTTGGCAATTCCGAATCATAGAATTTTTTCTGTGAATCTTCATGAAAGAATGATGACTGTACAAGACATTAGTAAGCAACGATTCATCATGGTAAAGAGCTGTCTACAGCTCTTAAGAGATCTATTATTGTTGCAAACGAGTCTGGAAATAGTTATAGGAAGATAAGAGAAGAATTTCGAATTCCATTTACGACGGTTGTTGTAATTATAAGGAAATGGAAAGGCTTTGGAACAATCAAAACTCTATCAAGGTGAGGATAACCTTGCAAGATTCCAGAACGTACAGCTAAACGGATTGAAAGAATGGCTGCTATGAATCCACGAGTGACTCCAGGTCATATTGCCAAACATTAAGACTATCTAAGATCGACTTCCATCCCTCTACTGTACACTGTACATTGAGAAAGAATGGTCTGGAAGGAAGAGTTCCACGAAGAAAACCTCTGTTACGAAAAGCGCACAAAGAAGCTCTTTTAAAATACGCCATCAATTTGATGGATTTGCATTCTGGAAGAAAGTTCTCTGGACAAACGGATCCAAAATTGAAATATTAGGAACAACGAGCTTTTGCTTCTTTGGGGGATGCTTTACTGTTTGAGAGTTGCAAATGGGTCGCATTGGATACTGCAACAAGATAATTATCCAGTTTTACAGTTTTTAATAAAAAAACAAAACTGTTCAATATGTCCGGAGATGCAGCTAAATGTGATTTCATTTGGCCTATAGCTCTCGCTACATCTTCTGAGGTAAAGTCAAAATCTGTTATACAATCTCCTTGCAAGTTCTCTTTAAAGGATGCATCTATGTCAGGTATCGCTTTGTCACTTTTTGGGGTACTGAAGACTGATTCATACTGGGATCTCAATATTTCAGATATTTCTTTTAGATCGTTGGTTAGTTCATTATGTCCTTTCTTTAAGGGCCCGATTGTGGCGCGCTGTTTGTTTGCTTTTTCGCATAGCTATAGAAGTATTTTGGATTTTCCTTTATTGCTTCTACCGCCTTTTCATCTTCCCTCTCTGTGTGGCCCTTAATTAGGATTTGCATTTCCCAGTCGATACTCTCCTGTTTTTCTTGTACTACTTTCCTAGCACTGTTGTCTCTGCAATTAGCTAACTTCGTCGCTACTCGCTTTCTTTTGCGAAATATTCTTCTCATTTTGCCTCTCTAACCAGTTCCTCTTTCCGTTTGGCTGTGCTTTCGGAGTATATTTTTTAAAAATTCTCAGCATCTTTTCTTCCAAGGTTGTTAACATTTCTTCAGTTGTTTTATTCTCTAAAACTGTTCTCCATTCTATTTGGGCCAAGTGTGATCTGATTGCTTCCCAATTTATAGTCTCGGAGTTTAAGTTAAAAGTTCCAATTTGCTTCTTTCTTCAGTATGTGAATTCTTTTAATGTTCTCGCCATATTTGTTGATATCTCGATTATGTTGTGGGCTGAGATAATAGTTGGGGTTATTTTTATATAGCAATCAAGTGAATACCAGATCTACGCAGTTATTTTTTCTGGTGTTTTCTGTTATTTTCTGTCTACATAAACTCGTTTGTGAGAGCTATCAATATTTTTGCCTGCTCCTGGTTTTCTCTTGTGCAACTCTTGTCCTGATATATATATATATATATATATAATGCAAACCCACAAGGAAAAAGAAAAACGATTCCAAGGCCTTTCGTGTATTCAGAGCTACACCCTGTCAGGGAATGAAGAGAGAAGGCAAGATGCCCATAAATATATACAACGTAGAGGAAACCAAAACAATTAGTACAATAATGAGAGGCAAAATGAATTTTAACAAGATGATGTAAATTTTATACATTCCCGCACTGTTATTGAAATTGTTTTTAAAATGGATAAATGCACATTCTCGAATATTTCTTTCAATTATATCTCTGTTTTCACCAAGCGCTTTAGAACTATCCTATTTGATGCCATGATTACATCTATACATATGGTTAAACAAAGCATTGGAATTATTAGCTGTTCTACACACATATTTATGGTGTTTTACCCTAATATCTAACGTTTTACCCGCTTGGCCTATGTATACTAAGTTACATTGTGTACATCTGATCGAATACACACAACCAACAACATTATCCGGGCTATTCTTTATTTGGCGAGATTTAACAGTATTATTATACTTAAAGACTACATTGATGCCAAATTGCTTTAAGTAAAGTCGGGAGATATTGAAAATTAACATGGTAAGGTAGGCTAAGGATATTTTACGCTGAAATTCCTTTACAGATACATTATTATAATACCTATTCTTAGCTAGTTTTAACGAAAATATCATGACAACCTAACCAATCGTCAAGGGCATTCAATAATTTTACCGTAGGTTTCGATATATATATGACCTCGGAGACCGACGCCACATAGCCTATATATATATATATATATATATATATGACCTTTTAAAATATGAGCAAAGAATCGGCATCGGCATCGGTATCAACAGTTTTTCGTGGAATCGGCATCGGCTAAATTGTTAGTGTTAACTAAATTAAATTGATTTGAATAAATACAGGACTTTTACAATTTACAATGACATAAATAATTGTGAAGCTGGAATATTTCATTCAATTAATTTGGCCCTTAAGCTTTAGACTTTACCGGGCTGAAGTTAAGTCGATAAAAATCAACATTATTTGGATAAAGATAGTTGGAGGGTATAGTTGGAGAGTATAGAAAAGGTGTTGGTTGGTGTCTGTCGTTCCAGACACCTGAGTTTCAGTGAGGAAAAGAAAATGAGGTTCAGTGAAGGAGAAGTAGCGTTCAACAGATTAAAAAATTGTGGAAAGGCCAGGAATGTTGCAGAAGTTTATGAAAAGTGAACGAGGCAGAGGCCTAGAATATCTCGAGTGGCCAGTAGCAGAACCAGCCTCTGCGTTCCTGGCATCGGCAGTGGGAGAGCCAGAAGTGGGGCTCTCCCAAGGGGAATCCGAGGGTCTTGAAGTCGTTGCTACTTTTTTATTTTCAAAAGATTATTGATTTATGATTACTTTTAACTGCAATTAGTTAGGATAACTTAATGAATGAATTAAAATATAATTCATACAATTTTCAGAAGTCTCTCATTGATGACATTTAATAAAGTAATTTAAACTTGATTAATTTTCATATTTGATCTCTTTAAATATTTAACAAGTGCAAAACATTTTTTATATTTTTTTTGAGGTGAGAGGTGAGAGAGTGGCCCTCCCTCGACAAAAATATGTATATGAACTGTTTATATATATGAGCGTGTTTGCATGTATAGAAAAAATAAAACAAAACTTCTTTTATATATGTGTCATTATATGGGTGTGTATCAAGGTGGTTAAAAAAACAAAAATTTGAAATTTATAGGTGATGGTATTTTTTCCCATTATATAAATCAATAGAAGTCCATTGATACCATTTTTATCAAAATCAAATTTTGTCTAGGGGTTCCTCAGTGAGGTTGAATTTCTTGCATTTAATTAAGGAAGTTAAATTTTTCCTTAATTATGAACCTAATTATTATATTTCTATTGAAGTTTACTTGATTTTATGTATTCTTCATATAAAAATGCAATTAAGAACATTTGCTGTAATTTTTGTACAAAAGATAAATGAATCTGTGTTACCAGGCGTTTATTTGAATCACATTTTGGTACTAATTATGGTCTGTCTCTTTAGTTCTGCATAGTGTGTCTAACGTAGAATGTTCAATGTGGATTTATTGAAGTTGGGTATGGTGTTTCGATGCTTTTCAACTGCTTGTAGAAGCCATTGCAATTGTTCTTCGTTTTTGGTTATCGTTTTTGCGAAGTCCTGGATCATGGCAATGCCTCGCTCGGCTGAAGTAGCGGTTGAAGTAGCATTCACGAGCTGGAAAACAAACCACGATATTTCGTCTAGTATGTCTATCAGCTGTGTGTCATTGTCTAGGACAGTGCTCTTCAACCTGGGCGGTACCGCCCACTAGTGGCTCAAGGATCTCATTAATCTAAAGGTAATTGCAATTAATTTTATTGTTTTATGCAGGGTATATAACTTTTAGTTTGAGTTTTTGCATTTTTAATTTTGGTGGGCGATACGGAGATTCAAAAGTTACAAAAGTGGGCGGTAAGCATAAAAAGGTTGAAGAGCACTGGTCTAGGACTAGGCTTTCTCCATTTTCTTCCGACAATGGTAGTGAGGCCGAATGTAGGACAAACCCTATGACAAAATAATAATAATAATTTTTTTAATCATTATTTTTATTCTTTATTATTTACAGTTTATGAACACTTCTCTGATATGTAAAATATTACATTTATTATATCATAAGACTGCAATAAGGAAGGCATTATAAGTATTATACAGTAGCGCACATTAACGCTAATATTTACACAACCATAAAAAATTACATTATAAAAGGATCATCATGCCTTATCTAGGCAAAGTCAGCTTTATAAGTATTATACAGTAGCACACATTAACACTTGCATTATAAATTTATAGCTCACTATTTTACAGGAGCACAAAATTATTTACACAACCATAAAAATGAACATTATAAAAGGAACATCATACCATCTCTAGGGAAATTCAAACAAATAAAGCACAATATTAAAAAGTTCATTAAGTGTTAAGGTTCATTTAAAGTTCATTTTACTGCCACCTAATGCTGTGACCTACACCATTCAGAAATTCCTCCAAGGTCTTCCTCTAATTCACATACTCCAGACATAGGTTCTTCAAACGCTGTTGATGCTCCTTTGTGGCACGTTCCTAACCTAACCTAACCATTCAGGTAGACAAAACAGTGATCAACTAGAGTGAATCAACATAGAGTAGACAAAGATTATAATATTTGTTTAGGATTACTTCATAGCACACGAACAATAATATAAAAAATGGAGGCTTTTGTCCTACTTTGCACTTTAACTGAGGGGCTTTTGTCCTAATTTGCACTTTAACTGAGGGACTTTTGTCCAGGGGGCTTTTGTCTTAGGGGGATTTTGTCAGGACTCCAGTGAAGGCCAGCTGTTGTGCCATATGTTGTTTCTGTTTGCTGGTCACACAATCGATTGCAGATCGAAGATTGAAGATTGCAGATCACCTGATTCCGCAGCTGTTTTAACCACGTGTCGTTGATAGGAAGTATCTTGAAGGTTGCTAGATCCATATCTAGCCATCTGCACACCAAATATAATGCTTCATGTTTGCCGTATAAATTATTTTTGTTCAACATGATAAGTACATATTTTTGGTATTAAACTATCTGTGGTTTAAATTATAATTTTTTCATATTGTTTCATATTCAGTATTTTCTAAAACATAATGTAGCAAGATATCTTACCTGTCCTGTAATTCGGGAAATCTTGGTTCAGATGGACCACTTGTTTTTCCAAATAGTTTAGCCGATACTGACCCTACTACCAATTCTAAAACATGATGGCAACATTCTAGATGGAGTAGCCTTCTTCCCAACATGCTTTGAAGCCTGACTACTGCTCCCTGAATTCTTCCTGTGTTACTAGCAGTTGTGTCGTAGCAAAGTCCAACGGCACGTTCCTCTATATTCCAGTCTTCTAGAATCTAGAGCAGTGCTCTTCAACCTTTTTATGCTTACCGCCTACTTTTGTAACTTTTGAATCTACGTATCGCCCACCAAAATTAAAAATGCAAAAACTCAAACTAAAAGTTATATACCCTGCATAAAACAATAAAATTAATTGCAATTACCTTTAGATTAATGAGATCCTTGAGCCACTAGTGGGCGGTACCGCCCAGGTTGAAGAGCACTGATCTAGAGCATCCATGGTTGCACGTGCCTGCGACTTGCCAGTCCCATCCTGAAGTCTATTTATTGAAAGAAGTTTTCCATTTACATGGTCTGGACTGCCTGAGATAAGGATGGCTTGTCTGTGCTCCTGTATCCCAAAGGAATCCTGTATTAAAAAAACATTAAGTAATAATGATTACGGATTTGTAAAACATTCAAAATTTTAAAATGCTGCGTCTAGAAATATAAGCATTGTATAATTAAGTGTTGATTATACATCTATTTCTATACCTTTATAGTTTAAAACGCCGACCCGTGGTAAAAAATAAATTAAACGTCTTTTATTGTTACGCGCGTAGAATTAGAAATAAATTAAACGAATTTAAGGCGATAATTTATTCCGGCAACTACGATATAGTTGCTATCACTGAAACGTGGTTAAATACCGTGACTCGGGACTTGTTGGGGGAACTTGATATACCGGGTTTTAAATTCTTTATTAATGATAGGTTACATAGGATTAGTGGCGGCGTTTTGCTATACATTCGTAATTCCCTTAGGGCTATCGAGGTTGGACCTTTTCCAGTTTGTGTACCGTTTTTCATATAATTTATTTTTGAGAATATTTTTGTTAAAACTAACGAAAATATCACGACTTAACCTAACCAATTATCAAGGGCGTACAGTTGATCTATTATTAATTATAACATTGTTTGTTTCTGGAATAGTATTTACTATTTACTAATAGATCAACTGTACGCTCTTGATAATTGGTTAGGTTAAGTCGTGATATTTTCGTTAGTTTTAACAAAAACATTCTCAAAAATAAATTATATGAAAAACGGTACACAAACTGGAAAAGGTCCTCGAGGTTAAGATAGATTTTCCGGCAGCAATTAATGCAATATGCGTTGAAGTTAGGGCGCGTAGCCTTAGTTTCAATTTTGTTGTTGTTTATAGACCTCCCGTTGAGCCCTTCGATACCGATACTAGATTTTACATACTTCTTGGTAACTTTATTAATAACACTCGGTAACAAAATTTGAAAAAATTTGTTTATTGTGATTTTTCTGTCGTTTCTTAATGATTTCGGAGCGCTGATTCCAAAAATTATATTGGTTTTGCTCTATCATCAATAGTTTAAAAAATATAGGTTATCACACTTTTAATATGGCAAAGTATATAAAGAAGGCTAACATAAATATTTTCTGAAAATAAAAACACCATTGGAAATTAATGTTTATTGAGCCAAAATTGTTTGGCAAACCCAAAATGGTGCAAAGGATATAATATATATCATGAGGAGAACCGATAAGAGAATAACAAGCCTCGTTATGCAGTGTGCGTTCCTTAAAAATGCACTGAAGAACGCGACTTCCGCGTATGAACATTCTTATCCTTTCTGATCAGCGACCATACGTAGTCTCCCATCATGGAAGCATCCCAATGGCCCTGGTACCTTTTCTCCATCGTTTGAATATCTTGATGGAATCTTTCGCCATGTTCTTCACTCACATCGCCCAGGTTATCACGAAAAAAGTCTAGATGTGAATGCAGATAGTGTAATTTTAAAGACATACGGCACCCCATTTTGCCATAGCACTTAATCAAGTTTGACACTAACTCCTTATAGTTTGGTGCTTTATGGTTGCCTAAAAACCCACGAACCACATCACGGAGAAGCACACCAAGCCTCTTTTTCGATCGGAGTCATCTTGGCTTCAAGGTTCTTTGAATTCAACAGCGCCTTGACTTGTGGTCCTACAAAGATGCCAGCCTTGACTTTGGCTCAGAGAGTTTAGGGAACATGACCCGAATCTGTTGGAAAACTTCCCCTCCAAAATCTAACGCAGTTACAAACTGCTTAATTAGACCCAACTTAATATGGAGAGGTGGTAGCAGAACTATGTCAGGCTTCACAAGAGGTTCCCTGAGTACATTGTACTTTCCTGGTTGCAGTCCTTCACGTGGAGGCCACTGAACTGTTTTATAGTGCTCAGTTGAAGCCCTGCTATCCCACAGGCAAAGAAAACATGAATATTTAGTAAACCCTCCTTGTAAACCTAACAGGAAACCAATCATTTTGAAATCACCACACACGTCCCAGTTATATTGTTCATACCTGATTTGAGTGAGCAGTTGTTTGACATTTTCATAGTCCTCTTTCATTTGAACAGAATGTGCAACTGGTATAGATGGATATTTGTTCCCATTGTGGAGTAGAACAGCTTTTAAACTCCGAGTTGAACTGTCAATAAACAGGCGCCACTCTGAGGGTATATGTGTTAACCCAATAGCTGTGAATAGACCATTAACCTCGCTGCAATAACAGAGAGAGCCATTGACATCGTAGAACCTTGCAAACTCTTCATGCCGCTTTCGGTATACAGTGCTCTTGCAGTCTTCTCCAAGCAAATTCCACTCTTTGAGTCTGGAGGTCAGAAGCTCAGACCCTGATTTCGTCAGACCCAAATCTCTAATTAAGTCGTCCAATTCCCTCTGATTTGGAAAGTGAGGGTTTGTACTGAAAGTTACTGTATATTCTTCATCATGACTGTCCTCACCAGCCGACATCTCAGATGAGCTAGCTGCATCCTCATTTTCAACCTGCAAAGCAAAGAAACAAAATATAGGCATAGCTATATATGTAGAAGAGCATCAGCACTAAGAAAAATCGACACATAATGACCCACAGTCTGTAAATACAGAAGGTAAAGTAATGGATAGATACCTGTTCTGGTGGACGTGGTATTGAAACCTTCGCCATGTGGTACAGGAGCTATGGACGACGCTATGCTTGGATACTGAAGAGTCTGCCTTCCTTTAACTTTCCTGTACTTAGAAACATCTACCATGCAGTAGTAGCAATCGTCGTGGTGGCTCTTTGGTTCTCTCCATATTCTGGGTACCGCAAAGGGCATTGCCTTGCGTACTTCCCGCAGCCACCATTCAAGTGTGGAGCAACAGCTTCCACATATCACATGGGGTGCCCAGTGCTTATCTTGGTCACCCATAGGCATACCAAAATAGAGCCGATACGCGATCCAGAACTTGGTGCCTTTCACAATCTTGTGCGATACTTGCTTGGGGCCTATGTAATACCCACAAACGTAGCAGAATATATCCGGTGGGTGTTTACAAGCTCTAGTTGCCATTCTCTTTACCAAACTGTACTACATTAATCATAACCTGCAGCTATAGAGAGAAGAGTTATTAAATCTGCAACAGATTACAGATTCCAGAAAAAAGATGTATTCACAACAGTGAAATAATGTTCGCAATAAAAAAGGATCGATAACACTCAAATCGTCAGCACAGAGAAGCACAGAAACACAGTACCTCAGTGCTGGTAACCATCAGACAAACAACCTGCTTTCTTTGTGTGCTCACACTCACTGAATTCTCAGACTCTGCGCTCTTCTTTATATAGCACAGTGGAAGTTTCGGGCAATTTCTAGAACAAGAAAATGTCAACGAACATCCGGATTGTTCTCAACAATTCCTGGTTATTCTGATATTGCTGCGCCCATAATAACATTATACTGGTAAAACAGGAAAAATGGATTATCTCTGAAACCATTGATGATACACACAAACCAAGGCCAGATTTGGACTCAGCGCCCAGAAATTCATATAAAAACATAAAAAATTCTATATAAAACAGAATCAGTGTTACACAGTGTAATCGGAATAGTATAGTTGTTGGAGACTTTAACTGCCCTAACGTTAATTACGAGACTTTTAATGGTAACGATGAGGGTTTGAGATTGAGTTCATGGAAGATAATTTTTTACGACAGATGGTTATCGAACCAACGCGCGGTGACAATATTTTAGACGTGGTGATGACGAACGGCGAAAATATAGTCGAAGATTTAGAAGTAGGTGAGAGTTTAGGATATAGTGATCATCAAATTATTAGGTTTAAGCTATTGATAGAAAACACTAAGGATAGTAACGTAATACAAGTCCCTGATTTTCGTAGGGCCAATTTTGATAGTTTTTCGGATAGGATGAGAGTAGTGGACTGGGATAACTTATTTATGGGTAATGACACAAATTTGCTTTGGGAGGCGTTCGTTTAAAGATAATTTCTTGAATATCGAAAGGGAGTTTATTCTCCGTATGCCCAAGGGCGCTAGAAATCATGGTAGGCCCAAGTGGTGGACTAGGGAAATAAGCGAGTTCATAAACGAGCGTAACAGAGCGTATAGACTTAATAAGCGCAATGGCACGGTAGCTAACGTTAATAGATATATCGAGCTTCGACTTCAGGTTAAAAGATTAGTTAGGAATGCTAAGCGTAATTTAGAGATACTTATAGCTGCGGAGAGTAAACATAACCCAAAAAAGTTTTTCGATTACGTGAATAATCGTAAGCCGATAAAAGATAATATAGGCCCTCTCTTGGACGCTAATGGCGCATTGGCTTCCGTCGCTCAGGCGGGTATTTTTAATAACATTTTTGCGACAGATTTTACCGTAGAAGACGTCAATAATGTTACCGATGTGGACGATATCATTCCATTTAGCAGCGAGACTATTTTGGATGAAATAAGTGTTTACGAGGGTGAGATTGCGCATTATATAGATAGGCTAAAAGTTAGCATGGCTCCAGGCCCTGACGCGTTTTATCCTAGACATCTGAAAGATTTGAAAGACGTTATCGTAGGCCCCTTAACGAAGATTTCTAATCAGTCACTCGAAACGGGGATTATTCCTGAAGACTTCAAATTAGCTAACGTCACGCCTATTTTTAAAAAAGGCGACCGCACAGTAGCTAGCAATTATAGGCCCATTAGCTTAACGTCATTTGTCGGTAAACATTTGGAATCCGTAGTTGTTGATCGTATCATCGATCACTTAGAAAGTAGAGATTTGATTAATAGTAGTCAGCATGGGTTTCGACGCCATAGATCTTGTTTTACTAATTTGTTAGAATTTTATAACGAAATAGTGCGCGAATACGATAGGCATAGAGCGGCTGACGTTATTTATTTAGATTTTATAAAAACGTTCGATACAGTTCCGCATAGAACATTAATTGCGAAGGTTAAAGCGCACGGTATACGCGGTCAGGTAGCTAACTGGTTAGAGGAATGGCTTTATGCTAGGAGACAGAGGGTCGTTGTTAATGGTAGTGAATCGGGGTGGTTGGATGTAAGTAGCGGTGTCCCACAGGGTTCAGATTTAGGCCCATTGCTATTCGTAATTTACATTAACGACATAGATGTAGGACTGACTGGTAACGTGTCAAAATTCGCGGACGATACTAAAATAGGCGGTAAGGTTGTTAATGAGGACGATAGAAATAGGCTCCAAGACGATGTAAATAGGATTATGGAGTGGACGGATAAGTGGCAGATGCAATTTAACGTAGACAAATGTAAAGTTTTGCATATAGGTTCTCGTAACAATAATTACACGTACACGATGGATTTTAGAGAGTTAGCAAGCGTTGACGAGGAAGTAGATTTAGGCGTACGCGTATCTAAGGATTTAAAAGTTAGGAACCAGTACCTGGAGTCTTGCGCAAAAGCTAATAGGATGTTAGGGTTCTTAGCGCGTTATTTCGAATTTAAATCGAAGAATATTATATTACCCCTTTACACGTCCATAGTCAGGCCTCATTTAGAATATGCCGTTCAGTTTTGGTGCCCGTATTTGCGTGAGGATATTGATAGGTTAGAAATGGTGTAGCGTCGCGCCACGAAGCTAATTCCGTCATTGCGCAACAAGCCTTTTGAAGATAAGATTAAAGTGTTAGACTTGCATTCGCTCGAAACTAGGAAATTAAGAGGGGAGCTTATTGAAGTTTTCAAAATCGTTAATAAAATCGATAACGTAAATTTTGATAAACTGTTCACTTGCGATAATAGCAATACTCGTAATAACGGATTTAAGTTGCGTGGCAGATGTTTTGAAAAACTTCTTTACGTTTTAAGTAATTGATAAATGGAATAATCTTCCCGCTTCAGTCGTGAACTCTACCAGCGTTAATGTGTTTCAAAACCGTTTCGTTAGGCATTTTAAAAATATTAACGTTGTTTAATATAATAATAAAACAATTAGTAACAGGAGCTCTGTGGGTGGTGATCGGGGATGAGTCTGTTGACGACTAATGCCAGCTTGTGACATGCCAGCGTGTGATATGCCAGCAAAAAAAAAATATTAGACTAACACGAACTTAGATGTAGCTCGTAGCGTAAACTAACGCACTTTTTGTTATTTTCTTTTTTTTTTTCTCTCTCTCTCTCTCCTCATTTGCATGTCTGTAACTCTCTTCATTGCCTGTCTGTAGTTTCCATAGTATGATAGTGTTTGAGTTAAGAATGTGTTGCATGGTTTGTAATACGTTCTTATTTTACTTCTTTTCATCTTCAACCCCTTTCCGGCGGAGTGGGCTGCATCCTCTACCTCCCTATGGAGTAGAGGACCGGTCTGCAGCTGCTGGAGATATGTGTTGTTTTGAGTTAAGAATGTGTTGTTCTTTGAGTTAAGAATGTGTTGCATTTAGAATATGCCGTTCAGTTTTGGTGCCCGTATTTGCGTGAGGATATTGATAGGTTAGAAATGGTGTAGCGTCGCGCCACGAAGCTAATTCCGTCATTGCGCAACAAGCCTTTTGAAGATAAGATTAAAGTGTTAGACTTGCATTCGCTCGAAACTAGGAAATTAAGAGGGGAGCTTACTGAAGTTTTCAAAATCGTTAATAAAATCGATAACGTAAATTTTGATAAACTGTTCACTTTCGATAATAGCAATACTCGTAATAACGGATTTAAGTTGCGTGGCAGATGTTTTAAAAAACTCCTTTACGTTTTAAGTAATTGATAAATGGAATAATCTTCCCGCTTCAGTCGTGAACTCATCCAGCGTTAATGTGTTTCAAAACCGTTTCGTTAGGCATTTTAAAAATATTAACGTTGTTTAATATAATAATAAAACAATTAGTAACAGGAGCTCTGTGGGTGGTGATCGGGGATGAGTCTGTTGACGACTAATGCCAGCTTGTGACATGCCAGCGTGTGATATGCCTGCAAAAAAAAAATATTAGACTAACACGAACTTAGATGTAGCTCGTAGCGTAAACTAACCCACTTTTTGTTATTCTCTTTTTTTTCTCTCTCTCTCTCCTCATTTGCATGTCTGTAACTCTCTTCATTGCCTGTCTGTAGTTTCCATAGTATGATAGTGTTTGAGTAAAGAATGTGTTGCATGGTTTGTAATACGTTCTTATTTTACTTCTTTTCATCTTCAACCCCTTTCCGGCGGAGTGGGCTGCATCCTCTACCTCCCTATGGAGTAGAGGACCGGTCTGCAGCTGCTGGAGATATGTGTTGTTTTGAGTTAAGAATGTGTTGTTCTTTGAGTTAAGAATGTGTTGCATGGTCTGTAATGCGTTCTTATTTTACTTCTTTTCATCTTTCACTACTTTCCGGCAGAGTGAGCTGCATCCTCTACCTCCCTATGGAGTGGAAGACCGGTCTGCAACAGCTGGAAGTATTCTCTTCGACTATTTTTCCAACTTGTCGGCAGTGGCCGGCGGATGTTGATGGTGTCCTTCTTTCTCTTCTTCTGAATTAATTTTAACCCACTAGTGATAGGTTTTGCTACTTACTTAACCCCATATTCTCTTCTTTTAACCCCTTACTTTCTTCTTTCTCTCGGGCTAACCTTAGAGTGGATCTTAGGGTTTTTGTTAGCCTTTGCTTCTGTAGATCTGTAGATCTTTCCATCCCAATGTACTACAACATATTTTGGGGGGACAAATTTACTCTTAACATCTTGTGCCACTTCACGTCGATGTAATGCTCTCTGTCTCACTGTAGTTGGGTAAGATCCACCCACAATATTTTTAGGAGAAGTAATTGTACAAACAAAGCCAACTCATATAAATTAGTTGTATTGATATAATGTATATATGTTATACGAAAGTAGATCAACCGGTAAACAAACCTGATTGTTGGACAGGCGGAATCGATCGGCCATCTCAATAATGGGAGTACATCTCAGAAGCTTACAAGGCAGATTGAGAGAAACTGTCTTCAATACATCAAACCATTGATCCTTTCAGAATTATCATTACTCTCAGAGTCATTAGAGTTCTCAGAGAGGGCTTCAGCATAATTATGGCTGTTCCTTTGAAGTGGAAGCTGAAGAACGAAGGCTCGCATCTTTGGAGTGTCGGGCTCTCTTATTTTCTTCTCGTCTTCACCTTTCTGCTTGTTGTTTTCTCTTTGTACTAAACACTTTGTCATTCCCAGACATTGTACCAAGTCTTTCTGAACGTTGATCTATATAAATCCTGATATCTTCGTCTTTATCGTATGCATTTAGGAATCTGTTGCATTTGATTTCTTCGATCGCATCATCTGCTCCGATGTCCCAAAGTCGATCAAGTTTGTCTGTAAACAGCTTTCTCTTTTCTCCAGGGTCAGATTCCCTTTTCCTGTTTCTGTTTAGCGCATTCCACTCTTTTCACAAAGCTTCCAGCATGGCCACATTGTCTTAATTCTAGCCATCGCCCAGAATGTAAGAACATTGTCAACAGTTATTTTGACCGCTTCTCGCCTATTGCAGCACTTTTCATTAACGTAAAAGAAATAACTAAGAACTTCTCGGGCAGTTGGCAATTTCGAGCCGCAGATAGAGTGTGTTGGCTGTCCTACCAGGAAACGTTCGGTCGAGTGTCTCAGTACAGGAACTGAAGGCGAAACCTTGTCCTTTTTGTTCTGGTTCATTTCGCAATCACTCTTATACCATTACTAGAATATTTCAACAAAATCAATCTGCAACAGAAAATTAATTGTAATTGAGGTAACAACCTTACGCTAGACAGACTATACAGAATTTAAGAAATCATTGAGTGAAGAAAATACGTCTTGAACTGTAGTGGGTTTGACATGGCCCTACATTCAATTATATGAAACATGCATATAATCGTCATCTGTACAATAAAGAACAATGTTTTTAGTTACGTTTTGTTATAAAAATGGCCTTGTGGTTGCTCACAAAATATAAAAAACAAGAATAATGGAATACAGAAGAAAGCATGCAACACCGCCATGATTCAAATGTTTATTAAATGATATACAAATCAAGAAATAAGTGCCTTATTAATATAAATTAAATTGTACAATTAAATTTGAGAACAAATGAATGTTATATTACTAAATTGCAGTGGTACCATTATTGCGAATCACTAAATTTTCCTAAATTGCTCTAAATTGAAGAAAAACTGGTTTCCTGAAATCCGAGAAATTCAACCTCGATGAGGAACCCCTAAATAAATTTTGATTTTGACAAAAATGGTATCATGGAACTTCTACTGTATTATTTTCAATAATGGGAAAAAATACCATCACCTATAAATTTCAAACTTTTTTTTTAACCAACCTAGACTGTGTATGCATGTAGGTTTGTATAGAAAAAAGTAAAACCTTTATTAAAACGTGTATGTGGGCCGGGGCTGGGACCTTCAAATGGGAGTAACTTAACCTAAAATAAAGCAAACGAAGGAGGAGTTCCTTGATGTTCTCGCTGTCATAAAACTTCGCACAATACCAACTTCTCTCACCCCTCGTCGGCAGCCTGTCATGCTGTCTGAGTCTCTGGACGTCTAAGCCATATATATATATATATATATATATAGGTTAATATGTTTTAAATGACATGGGCTGGACCTGGAAATCAAATTAACTTTTTATGAGGTAGTTTTAGTTGCTTTATTCAAATTCGTCACTCATTTTTTGTGCAAACTATTGTAGAAAATAATAATAATAATAATAATATAAATATATATATATATATTTAGTGTATTTGTAGTCGGGGGTGGTATGACGTCATGTTACTCTGCGACTTAAATAGTTTGTTGGTTTCTGTTCTGACTATTTTGTTTTTCTAATTGGATTCAGTTTGGTGGTGTTTGTGATAGAATTATGACGTGCCGTTCGTGTGGTTTCGACTTTGAGAACTTGATTCGCTCATGTGCCTAGATCAGGGGTTCCCAAATTGGTGTTCCGCGGAACACTTGTATACCGTGAGAAGTGTTCCGCAGAACACAATTTGGGAACCCCTGGCCTAGATGATTAATAAATGATTAATTGAATGCCCGGGTAGGTTAATTGAATGCCCGGTTAGGTCAACTGAATGTCCGGTTAGGTCAACTGAATGCCTGGTTAGGTTAATTGAATGTCCGGTTAGTTTAAACGAAAATGACGAGAGCAAAGTTTTCTGGTTAATTTTGAGGTGTTTTGCACGTTCTCTGTGGTAATGCGTCGTTTACGAGATCTCGTAACATGAACATGTTAGGTTATGCTTTATTGTAAAATATGTAGTCAAAAATGCATTTTTCAAGTGTATTTTGGTGTGCTTTGTTCGAATATGACCTTCATTTCTTGTGCAAATGAACAGAAAGACAATTGTCATTGCATGGCCCAAACACGTATTTCTCTTTATTTGCACAAGAAATGAAGATTATATTTGAACAGAGCACACCAAAATACACTAGGAAAATCTATTTTTTATTTCAACTTCAGGCCATGTCATTTGCGCCATAATTACCTATATATCTATATACACAATATATATATATATATATATATATATATATACACACACAAAACCTTTCGGTTATCTTTGGTTAGATTCCGCCCGAACTTTTCATTCTGACTTAGGTCAAGCTTTTCAATCCCCTTTAGACCTAGAGTTTAACGTGGAATCCGAAATACGCCCCACGAGCAGCCCAGCGTCTGAACCACTAGGCCACCCAGGGTACCCATTTATCTACCAACCACTTTCTTTAGTGAGTGGAAGGATGAACAGCTGGGTTTCGCTGCGCGCCGGCTGCCGTCAGCGGGTCTCGAACGCGGGGCCGATGGATTCATAGTCAGCGACGCTAACCACTACACCACCGAGGTATAAGTAGTATCGGCGCAAAAAGAGAGAGTGCAATGCAATTACAAATGTTGATCAATGTTGCACCAGTGCCAACCCCCCTTTGTTGCAAGGACCCCCCAATGGGGAGGGGGGTTGTTGCAAAAGCAACAAGAAGTTATGCAACTTGGAGGTCGAGTTATCGCCCAAGTTGCAATGAACTCCCGCTAGGGGAGACCTCTTTGGGGAAGAAGGTGGGACAGCCTCACCCCCCAAAGAGGTATACCTAACCTAAGAGAGAAGAGAAGGAGAGAGGAAGAGAGGTGTTCGCTTGGCAGGATCCAAGCGCATATTAAGACTTCAGCCGACCGCCCGCTGTCTTATAGACCCCTAATCAGCCAGTTGTCTTAATCAGCCAGTGCCTCCAGGCATTATCAGCCAGTTGGCACAGTGTATACTTCGTTCGGGCACGTACACACCCGCCTATACTCCCATAAAATATTGCGCACACACAAAAATATGCGCGATTATATGCGCCGGGTTCGAGACCCGGTGGCGGCGCGTCCTTCGACGGTTGGTAGATAAATGGGTAACCAGGGTATCCTAGCAGAGATCCCTCTCTCTCTCGCGCGCTCTCTCTCTCTCTTTCTTATATATAATATATCGTCGCTCTTTACGGTAATTATACTGCGTGTTCTTTTCAGTTGAAATGTATATATAGGTGCGGCATGCGGGAGGTGCCCCCCTAGGGGCATTGGTTTCTGCGCGTATGTAGGAGAATTACGACTTCTGATCGAGTGATGACCATGGTGTAGTGGTTATCATATCTGACCGGCAATCGGAAGATCCCGGGTTCGATTCCCAGGTGGTTACCTCATTTTTTCATTTGCTCGTTCTCCCCCTCATCTTGCGCGAAATATTCTTCTATACAAGCGTCGCTCTTTACGTTAATTATACTGCGTGATCTTTGCAGTTGAAATGTATATAGTACAGGGCTATTTAAATTGATTCACCTGATTTCCAATGAGAATATTTTTTAATGTTACAAATACAGAGTGATTTGTGATACATCAACCAAAAGAAAAACTGTCCAAATTTTGTCTCTCACCTCATAAATGCTCTCTGTGACTTACCCTAGTTACACGAGCAACGTCGACACGATAGTCGAATTCCTCCCATACTCTACTCGCTCCAGCATGTCCGTTGTCACTGACTCTGCGGCAGTAACAATGCGAGTTCGGAGCTCATCCAAAGATGTGGGCAACGGCGGCACGTACACAGTATCCTTAACGTACCCCCAAAGGAAGAAGTCGCACGGTGTAAGATCCGGCGACCTAGGGGGCCAGCTGTGGAGCACCAAGTCATTGGGCCCACTGCGACCAAAACGCCTTCTGCTGTGCGGACGCCATTTTCACACTGACTGTTTGTTGCTAGGCTAGGCCACGGCGTGACTTTGGAGCCCTCTCGTGGTGATCTTTTAAAACTCGGAGATTTCCTCTTTCATGTGGTGTATGCCCAGTTGATGTACGGTTGGTAGGAACGGAAGTATTCTCAGTTGACATCGGATGAATCATTTTGAATAGCCCTGTGTATATATATATATCCCGCTAAACAGGTGTGGCACATGCGAAGCACACTCCAAATCTTTTAACCTATTCAGATTACCTATCAATGGTTTGAGGACATTTATTTGTTGTAGTCTTGCTTTAATATGCTTCCATCCTGTTGGTGAGGGCCTGTCCCACTTTCTCAGCAGATCATGGACGATGTCAACGATATTCGAGCACTGTACCTTTGTTCCTTACACAGTGATTTCACCTGTATCGGTTCACTGTATGTTAGGATCCTCATTCAATAGATTATAAAGACTTAAGCCTTTATTCCTCAATGTATGTGGGAGGCTGCTTTTTAATACATGTTCGATATGTTGTGGGACCGGCCCGTAATTATTTGACAGGTCAGCGATAACGTCAGGCCCAGGTCCTATGTCGCCATGCTCATCGTTGTCCGTGCACTCTGTCAGATTCTTATAATTTTCGTACTCGTGAAGAAATTTCTGCAGAACTTCTTGGTATAAGATTCATTTCTCGTTAGGTGATTTTTCACTGTTTAATATTGCTGACAATTCCCTTTCCATTATTTTAAGCCTGCTTTGACGTGGTTCTAGAATCGTGTCTGTACTCTTTAAACTTCGCAGTGAAGCATACACCTCGTGTGAAAAAACTACAACTTTCTTCATTATATTAATCTAGTCAGTAATGGTCTCAAAACTGAAAATAAGAGAGGGGAATGACCCCCCTCTTTGTACAATAATTCGTTTTTTTTTCCCCACAGATTGACTTTTACGAGCGAGTGTACGAATTATGTTCTTGTAACAGCGTAGGCGAGCCTTCTGAGGGGGTTTCATTGATACATTGCAATATATAACGTTAAGGCAGATTTCACAGATGCATTTTAAAAAGTCTAAGTGGATATTTTTAACAAACATCTGTTGCATTGCACGGGGCAGTCGATGATAGATTTTTATTATTTCATGGTATTTCTTTAGTCTCTTTGTAATTCTGGAATACACACCGTTTCAGGCTTGTTTGGAATTAGATTCGTGTTTAGAAGCACCCTAAACGTTTTTCGCGGATGAAGGTCACAAAGCAAATATCCGTAACGTTTACTTGTAGCTTCTTTATAAACTTCAGAAAACTCCTTAGACTGATTCGGGAACATTTGATTGGTTAATACCCCAATTTGTGACATATCTCTACGTTGCGGAACAAGACTAGATATTGTGTGTTTAACGACACATCGCATATGTATCTATTTTTGAAAAATACATTCTGATTGATGAAGAGCACGCTTATGTTAAAATGGTTGGAGAACACTGTAAATATCTCGGCAAACGTTTTATCCATTTCTAACATGAGATCATCAATTACAATGACTGTATGTTCATTTCCCTTTAACGAATTAACGTCATATACGCCTTTGTGGAAAAAAATATTATCTTGGTAATCGTTGAATACTGACTGGTACTTCGAATAGCACCACATAACTTTATGCACAAATTTTGAGAACATCTCCCCCTTATCTTTAATAATTTTAAGCATTAACACAGTTTTACCACATCCTGTAGGGCCAGATATAATACACGTGGACGGGCTCGTGAACCTGAATTTTTCTACAGAATCCATCTCTAAAACGTCACACTCCTAAGTGGAACATTTACAAAATATAATAAAAATTTAAGTGGTGTTCCTTATAGTCTACAGTCTTGTTTTTCCTCTTCTTCCACAGAACCGTGAATGACGATGAGGTACAGCATCATGTCCCATCATCGATATTACAGACGACCCCGATGACAGTAGTTGTGGACAGAGACTCCACCACCGTTGACGAGCCTACAACAGCGACACCTATAGCACCACCACGTGACAGTTCAAAGCGGAGGCATGATGAAGAGCCACGTCAGGTATAAAACGTGCCAGGAGTGCACCGGTTTTAGACCCTCAGTAATAGAGCCCCCAACTCTACGTCTTACGACACAACCCCCACACTAACTCCTTACTCAAATAAGAATACGAAACCTTATTCCTGTTCAATTCCGGACACATCCTCCACAATAGCAGCAGCAGCTTCTCGTGCTGTAAAGGAAGGTATAACATTCGAGTTGGTGCGCACCGCCACCTCCACCCCTGCCCTGAATAGAAATCGGTACGTAGTCAGGGTTGACCCTGGATCCATGTATAGCAATGGTGTTGAACTCGGACTAAGGCGGCGTGTAGTTGAAAGTATTGTGGAGTTTGCCCTTCAGAACAGCGAGGGACTTGAAGTCAGGACGAGGCTGTCCTTTGGTTTCGGGTCAGATGACGGGGGTGTAGATGATTTTTGGGTAGTAATACCGTTCAGACGCTTGACAGCTGATGATATAGAGTATATATATATTAGGCCGTATAATGCAGGCCCCTCAAAATAGTAAGCCTTCAATATGGGCAACTTTACGGTAGATATTGACTGTGTATTCCGTGTTGTGGTTCATAGTGCCACACCTTATACTCTTAACTTTAATTCCCAGGCTATTTACACACGGCATATAAAGCCGATCGTGTTTGCGGTTTTATAGCATTAGTCTTAGCTCTTATGTTTACTGGACTAAATACACGGACAAAAGATTTGGTTGCCTACGGTTGTGCAGCGTGCCCGTAAACTGGCTTCAGATTGCAAGCTTGAGTTTGAGTAATATGGGTTCGGAAGAGCTGAGAAGAGTAGAGCAGGAAATTAATGTTGTATTTTGAATGGATGATCGTCGTAGGACCGTGTATATTTTCAAAAGCAGTGTGAGAAATGGTACAAGACCCCTACTTATTTAGGGCTCTCAGGGACAACGTATCTTCCCGCCCGTAATATAAGGGACCTTTGCGAGTTAGGATAAGAGTCGAAAATATGGAAGGCATCTTGATTTGTGTAGGGGTGTCTCGAGTTTGCGGATGATGTCGTGAAACGCCACAAGGTATGTGAGCAGTGTAAAAGCTCCAATTGTGAAACCCGGGTAGTTGAAGCTGGGAAGAGGGACTGTAATGTGTGTAGACGCACATATTTCAACAATAATTGCTTTAAGCTCCATAAGTCAATTGGCACGTGCAGGAAAATGAGAATCTGTGAATGTGGTATGTTTTATATGATGGATAGATGGGGGAAATTCCAGCATAAATGTGATTTAATTCCATGTCCTACATGCCATGAGAAATATAAGGCGGATGGAGTAAAGCACGTATGCTATATGAAAGATATTAAGCCTAAAAATAGACCTTGTATAACTGTGTACTACGATATAGAAACATATACGGTTGTTGAAACCAAAGGGGTTATCCCACATCTACTTGTAAGTCAGACTATCTGCGATGAGTGCATGGAAGCTGTGTGATGAGTGTCACAAATGTGGTAAACGGACAAACGTTTTTAAAATGATTGCAAACGACAGTCCCGTGAAACTCTGTGTCCTATATTGTCAAGTTAGCGGACAAGTTCAAAAAAATGACTGTATATTCTTGCCCATAACAGGGCAAAATTTGACACACAATTCCATTATAAGTAGCTGCTTGAGCACGATTCAACTGGGATATTTACAAGTTATCCCTTGAAAATAGGAAACAAACTTATACAGATGCAAATAAGAGGTAATGTTCAGCTTAAAGACACTTTATTATTCACACTTTGTAAATTAGCAAACTACCCAAGGTAATGGGCGTAACCGCCGAAGTTTCAAAAGGAATTTCCCTTACACTTTCCTCACTAGCGATACTTTAAATTACGTAAGACTACCCCCCCCCCCCCCCAAGCATTACTTTAACTATGAATGATGAGTACAGGTGAATGTGAAGATTTTGACCGCTACTACAACAGTTTTAATGAATCTAATCCTTACAATATAGCTGATGAATGTAAGCGTTATTGCGTGAATGATGTGTGGGTACAAAGAGTATTTTTCCAGTCCTTTAGAAGGATGTACATCAGGGGTCCCCAAACTTTTTTGACTGTCGACCCCTTCATGGAATCCTTGACCTTTTATCGACCCCTTAATTTTTTTAATTAATAAAAATCTATAAGTCGTAGTTAAAGGTAGAATAACTAAATGAAAATATATACAATAATAGTAAAATATTATAATAAAGTTTAATAAACCAACTTTACCTTTTTTATTGATCGTCTGACATCTTTAATGGGAGGGAAGTGGTTGATGATCTTTGAGAAGAGCACTAATATTTGGTTGTAAATTAGTGAGTTTTAGTCTTAACTCACCACGCTCTTCTATATTCAGTTTGTTCCTCTGCTTTGTTAGGACTGAATTTATATGGCTAAAACCAGCCTCAACCATATAGGAACTTGGGAATGCAAGTAAAAACGGGTTTACCGCTGCACAAAGTTTGGGATACTTATTGACAATATTTACATTACTCCAGAAGTTACTGAGGGTCGTATTTTTGAACAGTGATTTAGCTTCGAGATCCACGGAAAAATACGTCACACTCACAATGCTTTCTGATTGGCGCAATCACAACTGTCAGCGGGGTGGACACAGGGTTGCCAATTTGTAGATTATACGACTTTTGCTTTCGGCACAAAACATTATGCCGATTTGACCAACAATATTTAATAAGGCGTGCAATGATGTGATGCTGATATGCTTCTGTATCAACAATTTCTAATCGACCCCCAATCGACCCCCGAGGAATTTTCGACCCCCGAAAATGTCTTATCGACCCCTGTGGGTCGATATCGACCAATTTGGGGACCCCTGATGTACATAGACCGTTTCAAATGCGGTCCGTTGCAAGTCGCACCCACGATCGCCTCATTGTGCTTTACTCTACGGTGTTCAAGAACAAATTCATGCCTAAAGACGCTTTAGACGTCATTCACAGAAACAACCCTTGTATTTGTGGGCACAAGGCTATTTACTGGCTCATACACACACAACAGCAGACAGGTGTGTACATAGAGCATGCGCCAACACGGGGAAAGTACCCATTAAGGTTAATGGTCATGTTTTTTGGGTTGATAGTTTAAGCGAAAACCGTGCCACTGGTGAGAAGACTGAGTACTCCTTTAACGGCTGTTGGTGACACGGCTGCTCCCGTCCTGAGTGTCGGATCGTAGAAGATATTCACGTAAATCTCATGCCGACAGTCTTGCATGGAACAGCACCCGCGATCAGCTTATAGGCACCCAGTTCACTCACAAGATCTTGGGGGAGCCTGAGTATGATGTACGAATGGAAACAGATGGACAGTACCGTGAAGAAATAAACACGATCAAGCGTTCAATGGTGCTGGATCCTCTCAAATACTAGTGATAACTTGTTCGGAGGACGTACAAATCCCTTCAAGCTATACTTTCCGCGTACGGAGGGCGTGAAACTCCATTACTACAACTTCTGCTCTTTATATCCCTACGTGATGAAGAACAATCCGTGCCCCGTGGGTGCACGTGAAAAACTGGTACAGTAGGACCAGCCCTGCCCACCATCGAGGAGTTCTCTGCAAATTTGAACAAGAACTATGTCGGTCTTTCTTTCGTAGACGTGCTCCCCCCTCTCGATTTTTGGATGCAGATCTTACCCGTCGTTATAGACCACAAGCTCATGTTTCTCCTCTGCGTGAAGTGCGCAGAGGAGAACAATGGAACGTTTAATCACACAACAAACCAGTGTAAGATAGTGCTCTCTGGCAACCCCTCCATATATAAATAATCAAAATAAATAGTGCTCTCTGGCCACCCATCCATATATATAAATAAACAAATTAAATAGTGGTATCTGTCAACCCCTCCATATATAACAGATGTTGGTACCATGAGCTCTCATTATGCGCATGGCGGTACAGGTGAAACCATGGTCTCTCTCTCTCTTCTTCTTAGGTTAAGGTTTACCTTCTTAGGTTAGGATACCCCTTTCAGGGGTGATGCCGTCCTACCTTCTTTCACAAAGTTAGGGTTACCCCTTTGGTGGGGTAGTCATCCTCCTTCTCCACCATTACCCCTTTTTCACTTTTTTATGAACCCTGGGACGTGGGGGTTTCAACAAGGGGGGAATGGGGTCTTGGAAAAAGGGGTGAAGGGGAAGGGTTTTTTAACAAGGGGTGAAGAGGGAGGGTCTTGCAAAAAGGGGGTCTATTTATATTTTTATTCTTATATTCATTTTTACATATAGAGTCCAAATTCGCATAACGCTGACACGAATTTCGATAAATTTTTGATTTGCTACTTTATTTTTTATGAATAATTGATGAATTATTTCTTTTTAATTAACTTAATCATTTTTTTTACATTTAGCTTCATAATGTAATCTTGTTAAATTCTGCCATATTCATTTTCTTTATACATTCTCTCTTCGTTGTAAAAGATGAACTACTGTCTTGCTTAACACTTAATTTTAAATTTTAGGTATTTAAT
Organism: Bathynomus jamesi; assembly: GCA_023014485.1. NCBI lineage: Eukaryota > Metazoa > Arthropoda > Malacostraca > Isopoda > Cirolanidae > Bathynomus > Bathynomus jamesi. The sequence goes on along the minus strand of JAJOZX010000023.1, from coordinate 357,149 downwards.
TTTTCCTCATAAGCATGTTTAATTGTAATTCATAATAAGATGCATATTTCGATTTCCACTTTAGTTAACTCGGCAGATCATGCTAACATCAGATCTGTCAATATACGGTTGAAAGTAGAAATATGGCTTCATCTTCAAATATCTTGCTTATCTGTTTAGACATTGCTACAGCTAAAATATTTACCTTATCTTCAAATATTTTGCAAAATAATTCAGCCTATTGATAATAAAAAACAAAACACTCAACATTAAATAATAATGATGTCACCAAAAATTCAGTATAAATAGTCAAACAATTTTTCAAATTATTATTCTGATTTGTCTGATCTAACTTAGAGGTTGAGTATTACCTATAACATTTTAGCAGTAAACTACAGTAAAAGGATATTGTTGTCTTCTCCTTCGAGCCTTGCTCTCTTCAGAGAACTTAGTCTTAAATAGAGAAAAATAATTTCCTGATATGCTAAAAGAAGAATCGGGAAACCTTGAGAGAATTTAGTAAGCCCCACAGAATCCTCCGATCCACTATAAGAAGAAATCAGAGTGGTATAAGAGAAACTACTGCGATTCCCTATACGGTACCAGATACTCCAGAATAACAAATCCGTTGCTACCACCTAACCAGAACCCCCGTCAACTTCGAACAGACCAAGGCCATGGATGGAGGGGTTAACATATATATGAAACTGTAAATCTGTAAGAAGTTTTCATGAATTGATAATGTCAAATCTTCTGCATTTGAAAGAGAGTAAAAATTTATTTAAACAGGCGCAGCGGGCGCCAAGCAGGCGCCGCTGCTTACAACGAAGGGTCAGGGATTTGTTTGTACAGATGCGGATTCACGAATTTTTGACGCCATAAGTATCTGTTAACATTCTCCAATCTAAAAATGAACTGTAAATAAAATCCCAACGTAAAGTTTTTGGTTCCCTCCGTCATATGGCATTTGGAAGAATATCGAAAGAAGGTTTACATTACAAAGTTTACAACAGAACATTCAACACTTCCGAATTTAAACCAAAGAACTCTGGATATGCTTGGATGTATTAATTCAAATTAAATTTCTTAACTGAACAAATAGAGAAATATTTTATTTTAGAAAATGTTGAAACACCATTTATTTACAAATTACTTTTCTTAATAATAGTAATAATAATAATAATAATAATAATTAATATTTTTTACCACAATGATTGCTTATTTCATCGTTACTCGGAATGTTCAACCAAAATTCATCACAGTGTCTCCAATATTCGAATTATTATTTTTTACGTATTTGATCAGTTTGAAAATATCTTATAATAAATTTTATAATAAATGTCTTATAATAAATAATAACTGTTCAACAAAGTTTTTCTCATTTTGATAAATGTGAGTGATTCTTACGTCCTTTTTTACCCTAGCTTTTCGGGACAACCAATGCCAATAATGGTGGATTTCAGTATAACGACAAAGAAGGCTACTATAGAGAAACAAAGCCAAAAAAACATGTAATTGTTATTCATTTATTTTGTATAAAATCTTTATACTATGCATAATATTCTTTATATTTACATGTTTATATACAATATGCATAAATTTACTTAAGTATACTGTATATATACATCATAACATACAGTTTATGTGTATATATATATATATATATATATATATATATATATATATATATACAGTATATATATGTAAAAATGAACAATGAATAATTCCTATGTAATCCGTGTATTTATATAAATCCTCATGTTTACCTTATCCCTGTATTTATATAATCCTTATATAGATCCTTATATTCATTGTCTTCATACAGTTCTTATATTTTTATGGTTTTTATGTTCGAATGTTCATTTTTACATGAGGAACCAAAGTCGCCTGATGCGAGTTTAGATAGAATTTCGATTTTTGCTTTTATTTTTTTTTTCAGTGTTACAACCATGCGACCTACCATTTCTATGGTTTAGTCGTATCAATATTTCCATTTTTCATTTGTTAGAGAATTTAATATAATTAATTATGGTTGTCTTGCATCTAACCCTCATCCTTAAATTTTATTAGATTATGCATACATATTGCATGTGGCATGATTTGAACACTTGTTTGTACTTCTTTATTCATTACTGAATTTCTCTAATTCCTCTTTTCTAAATTCTCCCAATAATGACTTATACTGTACGTATGAAGTAAATAAGTAACTTAATTCACACACGTTTTCCTTACCTTGAATACTGAATCATGTATTTAGTATGTGGATATCTTTCGTATTCAATGTATGGTAAATTCATTAACCTATTATTATTTATGTGTTGTTCATTCATACTTCCATTTCCTTTCTTGACCTTTATCTTTTGTTAATTTTATTAATATTCATTCAGCTTACCTATTGTCTACCTGTTGTCAACCTATTCTGTGACTACCAATGTGTGTACAAAACTTTATGCATTCGTGCATGTCCACTGAGGACGTACATAATTACCTTGCATGTAAATACGTCCACATTTATTCTTTTTACTTTTTATTTTAATTATTTCACTTCTCGCAAGATATTCATAAATGCTTATACGAGTGTTCGAATTCCGCTGACAGCAGCAAAAGCGAGTTCTTCTGAGGTGAAAATCTTCTCTCTTGTTGCTTCTAATTTATAAAACATTATTATGTGTGTTATGTTATATATACACACAGTATATATGTATATATAATATATATATATATATATATATATATATATATATATATATATTATAATATATACACACCGTATATGCCCATATACTTTGTGTTATATTCCTAACATCTTAATTGTCTATAAATATGAAACACTGTAAAAACAAAACAAAGCTATAGTTAACTGTTTAATTGTAATTAACTGTAATATTTTAATTTAATGTAATTGATGTACTTTAATGAAACTATAATTAACTGTAATAATTTAATATGATGTAATTAATGGACTTTAAAGAAACTGTAATTGACGATAATAAGTGAATGTGAATTAATTCGTAATTATAATCATAGTTGTAGTAAACCAAAATTACAATGTACTTAATAATGTACTTAGATTGTACTCAATGTATCAGGTCATCCCATAAGTAATGTCGTTTTTTACGATAGATTAAGTTTAAACTAGTCCTACTCGGTTTAAGCATAAATTTTCCGAAGGTTATAAATAAGAGGAGATCTATCGTGTTTCGCTACATACTTTACAGACCTTGACCAGTGAAGACGTGTGTTTTGCTTTATGTGAACCCCTCATAAACATGGCAGTATCAGAAGAGCATATGAGGCATATAATGCTTTACGAGTTCAAAAAAGGGAATAGTGCTACTGAAGCAACGCGAAACATTCAGGACGTTTATGGAAACGATATTCTGCATGTGAGGAAATGTCAAAGATGGTTTCAAAAATTTAGGAATGGTGACTGGTGTTTGACAGATGCAGCACGCTCTGGACGCCCTGCTGAGTTTGATGATCACCTGCTGTTAGCCGCACTTGAAGAAGACTGTTCAACAACTGTCGAAGAATTGGCCCAGAAACTCAATTCATCCACGTCCACCATCCATCGGCATTTGCAACAACTTGGGAAAGTTCCTAAGTTAGGAAAATGGGTGCCACATGAATTGTCGGTCGACAATCTGAGAGTGCGGGTAAACATTAGCACAGCTCTTCATTCCCGTGAACTCCAAGATCCGTTTTTGCAAAGTTTAGTGACTGGTGATGAAAAGTGGATACTGCACCAGAATGTTAAGCGCCGTCGACATTGGGTTTGTGCCGAAGAACCAGCGACACCACAGCCAAAACCAAATCTTCACCCTCGGAAGGTGTTGCTTAGTGTTTGGTGGGATAAAGGTGGTGTAATACACTTTGAAACCTTACCACACAACCAAACAATCACCGCTCAAGTCTACTGTCAACAGCTGGATCGATTGAACACTGCACTAAAAGAAAAGAGACCTTCTTTGGTTAATCGGAAAGGAATCGTGTTCCACCACGACAACGCACGTCCTCATACCGCTCGGATCACTTCTACAAAAATTGAGGAGCTTGGGTGGGAAAAACTTCCACATCCTCCATATTCTCGAGACCTTGCGCCTTCAGATTATCATCTCTTCAGGAGTCTGCAAAACAATCTTGACGAGAAACAGTATACTTCTTTAGATGACCTGCACACCAGTCTTTGTACGTTTTTTGCCTCAAAACCGCCTGAATTTTATAAACATGGCATTGAAAAGGTTGTAGGACGTTGGCAGAGTGTCAGTGATTCCGATGGAAAATATATATTAAATTAAAAAGTTTCAGTTGAGTTTTTTTGTCCTTCAAATTCTGATCTAAAAACGACATTAATTATGGGATGAACTGATACTACTCCGAAATTGTCGCCATTTAGGAATGTATACTCGTCGATATTGCGATTATTATTATTTTGTTTTTTTTCATTTTATTTTGGAATCTTTCAAAATTCTGATGTGTTTAAAGGGGGGAACTTAAACTTCAACTGCATTCCCCCAACATTTAGACTTATATGATGCTTGTATGTGTAAAATAAGAGACACTCCCTTGTTAGCAGCCTTTGAGCGAGGAGGAGTCCTCCTTCAGGAGTCCCTCGCCTCCTCACTTTTAAATTCCGGCCTGAGCCATGAACCCCTCCCCCTGTAAATTAAACTTAGAGGCTGAGCATTGCCTGTACATTTTAGCTGTAAATGACTCTAAAAGAAAGTTTTTTATCTTTTCCTTCGAGCCGTGCTCTCGTCCGAGAACTCAGTCAATAAAGTAGAGAAAAATAATTTCCCGATACGTTATAAGAAGAATCGGTGAACCTTCAGATAATTTAATAAGTTTTCATAGAATCCTCCGATCCACTATATTGTGAGTAACAAATCCGTTGCTGCCTCCTAACCAGAAACCCCGTCGACTTCGAACCAACCAAGGCCATAGACGTTGGGGATAACAAGTCTGGCGACTCTGCCCCAAGATAAAATACTAGCGACCCCTGCCCCAAGATAAAAAGTGGCGACCCCTGCATCCAGGATTCTTCCAGTCTTCCATACCCTGGAAATCGAGACAACCCAAGACTATAGAAAGAGAAGATTTAACAAAACTAGCGACCCCTGCATCAGGATTCTTCCAGTCTTCCAAACCCTTGAAATAGAACAACTGGCGATGCCCATTCTTCATCCAGGAGCAAGTAGCCAGCAAGACACGTCTTCAGGACACGTCAAGGATTTCGCCGTAAGAATCTTGTTAAGTGCTGAGCTCTTTTTTTAAAAAGCAATCTCTAAAACATTTGAAAAGTCAATATTATTAACAGTTAATAATGAGTATCAAGCCAGAATTTACGAGAAACACAGTGAACATTCATTACACCAGTGATACATTTCTTTGTATCGAAACAGAGTTCTTTTCCCTATTATAGTTAGTATAGAATAATTTTAATTTATGTGCCAACATAATATTACCGTACCTTTGCGTACATTCAAGTTAAATGTTGTTTACATTTTTTATTTTTGTTTACAATTTTTTTTAAATTATTGAATTGAATTGACTGAAATTATTGTGCATTTATTGTGCATTATTATAATAGAGAAAGAGAGAGTTTATAGTTTATAGAGACACTTGATAGCAGTTCGAGTGCAGTCAATTTCAGTCATTTTCAGTTTTCAGTGTTTTCATCAGTTTTCAGTCAGTCTCAAGACAGTTTTCAGTCAATTTGAAGTTTAAGTCATTTTGAAGTTTTCAGTCATTTTGAAGTTCAAGTCAGTTTTCAGTCAGTTCAAGTCAGTAGGTTGCATTCAGAGGGACAACCGCCCCAGAGAATAATAGACTTCACTTGATAGCAGTTCAAGTGCAGTCATTTTCAGTTTTCAGTCGGTCAGTTTCAATCAGTTTTCAGTCAGCCAGTTCCCAGTCAGTCGGTTGCATCCAGAAGGACAACCGCCCTAGAGAATAATAGACTTCACTTGATAGCAGTTCAAGTTCGAGACAGTTTCAGTTTGCAGTCAGTTTCCAGTCAGTCGGTTGCATCCAGCGGGACAACCGCCCCAGATTATAATACACTTCACTTGATAGCAGTTCAAGTTCGAGTCAGTTTCATTCATTTTCAGTCAAGTCAGTTTCAGTTGCAAGTCAGTTTCAGTTGCAAGTCAGTTGCAAATCAGTTTCAGTTGCAAGTCAGTTGCAAGTCAGTTTCAGTTGCAAGTCAGTTTCAAGTCAGTTTCAGTTCCAAGTCAGTTTCAGTTCCAAGTCAGTTGTAGTCAGTCCCAAGTAAGTTGTAGTCAGTCCCCAGTCAGTTGTAGTCAGTTGCAAGTCAGTTGTAGTCAGTTGCAAGTCAGTTGTAGTCAGTTCCAAATCAGTTGTAGTCAGTCCCAAGACAGTTGTAGTCAGTCCCAAGACAGTTGTAGTCAGTTTTAAGACAGTTGTAGTCAGTCCCAAGTCAGTTGTAGTGAGTTGTAGTCAGTCCCAAGACAGATGTAGTCAGTTGTAGTCAGTCCCAAGACAGTTGTAGTCAGTCCCAAGTCGGTTGTAGTCAGTCCCCAGTCAGTTGTAGTCAGTCCCCAGTCAGTTGTAGTCAGTTCCAAATCAGTTGTAGTCAGTCCCAAGACAGTTGTAGTCAGTCCCAAGTCAGTTGTAGTTCAAGTCAAGTTCAAGTCAAGTTCAAGTCAGTTCAATACAGTCAATTTAATTCAACCTTTTTTTGTTGTAAAAGAGAATTTAATTCAACCTGAATTGGCAGGTTTCTGTCTTTAATTCAACCTTCATTTCTTATTGTAAGAAGAAGGAAATTGACAGATTTATCTCTTTTTGCATGCAGTAATTGCGTATATAAATATATAGGTGAAATTATATATTTTATTGTTTGTAACTAAAACAGTTTTTACAAATGTTTGTAACGATTTTAATAATTATTGTGATGTGTATGATGACATTAATAGTGTAGTAACTAATCGATCATATCCCAATGACTTTTTAAATTACTATGGGGAGGAACATGCCGTCCCTCCGTTTTGTTTGAACTCCTATAACACTGGTCAACAAAGATTTTTCATCAGAGTAAAATTTGTGTTGGCTGGGATAGCATGTTTCACGCTGATTCCAAAACTGCATTCAGATTTTTTCTAGCACGTATAGTTTTCAAGATGAAGGCATATATATAAAACACAGATTTAACCATTTTAAATAGGCAAAATACTAATATTTCAACATTTGATTGTGTTTATTTATTGTGTTTTTTTAGTTTATTCATCTTATTTATTTCAATTATCTTAATTATACGTCTTATGTATTTCAGGTGTGAGCTTTTACGTCTAGCAGCATTGTGATTCAGGCAACAACGCCGTGCTTTGTGTGTCAAAAGATCAGTCCAGTCCAAGAAACTTGTTGTGTCAAGTTGGTGTACATTTTTTTTGAATTTATAGTTTGCTCAGGTCAGTCAACATGCCTCAACAATGTAAGAATGACCCCGACAAGTTCTGTTTCGTATGCGGCCAGTTGACAACTAAAACACAGCGACGAAGTATTACAACCGACATTAAGAAATATACAAGCTATACTTGGTTGCCATCTAGGTGACCAAGATAAACCATGGGCGCCACATCAATCTGTTCTGGCTGTTCAAATGGATTACGTGATTGGCTTAACAAAAAGAAAGCTTCAATGCCATTTTCCATACCCATGATATGGAGGGAGCCGAGAGATCATCATGAAGACTGTTATTTTTGTAGTGTGAACTTAATGGGGTTTTCTGCCAAGAACAAACACCAGATTGTATATCCAAACTTGGATTCAGCACGTAGACCAGTAAAACATGATGAAACATTGCCCATTCCAATTCCCCCAAGTGATAGGCTAGATTCTATCATAGATGACATGGAAAGTGATGAAGATGCAACTGGCGTTTCCGGACCATCTACAGAACCAGAGTACACTTTTGAAGGTAGACATTTAGAGCCTAAAAAGTTAACCCAAGGACAGTTGAATGATCTTGTTAGAGACTTATCGCTGTCTAAAGAGAAATCAGAGCTTCTCGCCTCAAGACTAAAGGAGAACAATTTACTTGAGAACAATGTTCGTATTAGTTACTACCGAAAGCGGAATTTTGAATTAACAGCATTCTTTTCAGTAGACGGTCCTCTCTGTTATTGCCATGACATCAATGGACTATTTACAGCATATCTCAGACTTATGTGGCATCTGAGTGGCGCCTCTTTATTGATTCGTCGCAGAGAAGCCTGAAAGCAGTTCTTCTGCATAATGGTAATATAATGCCATCCATCCCCATTGCCCATTCCGTCCATCTAAAAAAGACATATGACAATATGGATATACTACTTAAGGCAATCAAATACGACAGTCATCAATGGAATGTTTGTGGAGATCTAAAAGTTATAGGAATGCTTATGGGTATGCAGTCAGGATTCACAAATGGATATGTGAAAACTTTCTTGGAAGCAACAAGTCACCTGCGTATAAGGATGGAGTCAAGAACCTCCTTGATGCCTTCAAAGAAATGGAGTATCGAATGTCGTTAAATATTCACTTCCTGCATTCCCACTTAGATTTCTTTCCTGAAAACCTTGGTGCAGTGAGTGACGAGCAAGGAGAGCGCTTCCATCAAGATATTCAGATGATGGAGAAGCGCTACCAAGGATATTGGAATGAAAGCATGATGGCGGACCATTGTTGGATGCTGTATCGTGACAATCCAGGCGAAATTTACAAAAGGAAATCACACTCACAGCGCTTTTAATAAAATAATGTATATATTCTTTATTTATAAGTACATTGAATAAAGTATATGATGTATTTGTTGTTTAGCATTCCTAAGTGTGATCTATACATCCATAAATGTTCTTATAGCAATATCAAAAACTTAAAAATATCAAAACCAGTGTATCTATATAACTCTACGTGCTAGAAAAAAATAAAACCAGATTCAGAATCAGCGCGAAAAATGAATTAAGAAAAGTGTGATCATGTTTGTGATGAGAAAAAAAAGTTTCATTTTGTTGGCCAGTGTAATTTGTTATGAGCAGTGTGACAATCAATGTTTTCCTAAAGAGCAAAGTGCTCACGAAAAGACATATTGTTAATTTCAGACATCATATCTCCCCGATTGGTCACTCTCAATTCCCCGAATGCATTATTCCAAATTTTTTTTTTTTTTCAATACCCCGAACCCCAGTTCAACCCAGTGTCAACCAGGGAAATGGTTCAACCATGGTTGACTCTACTTTGGCTCCAGTCAAACCACAGTTTAACCATCTGTTTTCTTTCACCCAGGTTGGTTCCAGAAGCCACCAGGAGCCACTTTTGGTACTATGGAACATAACCTTATTTAGGTTTTGTTTTTTTATTTTTAAGAATTATATGTTCAGTTCATTATAATTTATAATTTATTTCTATTTTTAATTTGTATTCTTCATTTTCTTTATTCAATTAATCGTGAGTAATTGCCATTAAATTGTTATTATACCATTTGTAAGGTATCAAACAAAATTATAGCCAATTTTGACACTCTATACCAGAACGTCATTTTTCCTCTTCTAATAGTTCTGTTACACCATTCTAATATCACTGCCCCGTCAAATCGCTAAATGAAAATTCAATTATCGTATTGATACTTCTGGTTAATATTAATGGTTATATACTGTTCATATATGACTGCGAATGTTACTAGTCGAATTTAATTCTGTGTCGAAATTCATTTTAATACCGTGAGATTTACTTTCATTACTTGTAAGTTCTTCTATGTGCGTTTTTTTTATTACCTTAATATACGTGCAACTGATTTAATTACATAAAATCTATAATCCTAATTGAATTTTATTACTTTTGACATATTCGAATTCATTTTCCTTCCGTACCTGAAGTCACTTTTACATTAAAACTCATACGCATACATCATCATTAATACTACCTGTATTAGAATTTAACAATAATTCACTTAAATTTAAAGAATTTTATAACTATTCCCATTTTAAATTATTATACATTATTTTTAAACTTTGTTAATTCGAAAACCTTCCGAATCCCTACACATACACAAACATTTCTCCACAAACATTACGTACAAAAATACTACAAAAATCTACGGATACTGATTACACTTCCACCCAATTACAATAACTCACACTCTTGTAATCATTGGCATACTTACTGGAAAGGAAATTCACTATTCATATCCTGAATTTATTTAATCTTAATAATTGTTGCTTAATATACTGTATATAATCTTGCTCATGCATTTGTTAAGTTATTTTAACCAACCACTTACACTCTGTACCTAATACACATAAATACACACTTGACCCCAGGTCAATACATTATCCATTACGTAATTCTATCTTTCTTCTCCCTCTATATTCTTAATGGTTAACATCATCTAAGTATCTAAAACTGTAACTAAATAAATTTTAATGTTTTCACTAAGTTAATTTTACTTTTTTTAAATAAATTTTAATATTATACTCTACCAACTTATTCGTACTTGCAATAAGTTTACATTTCTGCGATCGTTCTCCCACCGCTGAAGACTCTATCCAACAATAAAATTTAAGTAGAATTTTACCTACACTAGTCAATAAAATTAGTTTATTAATTGTACGATCATGATAACTAAATATTTGTAAAATTTAATAATATCATTGTTTGTCTAAATTAACGTATTAATCCTTTTATTTTGTTTGCATTAATTAAAGTATTAATCTTTGAAGTTTTTATATTTTATAATAACTCTCTAAGCAAGTGTCGTGTTAAGGATTTGATTTTCTAATTACTGTGCATTGTAACTTAGCCACCCCGACTAATGTTGTGTATATAAATTTGTAATTATAAAACCATTAGTCATCATCTAGTTTGAATTAATTGGGATGTTATATTATTGTATTGTATTACTTGTATCATTCTAGAGAGAAGAGCCCTGTAAAATTGAACAATGAATAATTCCTTTGTAATCCGTGTATTTATATAAATCCTTATATGGATCCTTATATTCATTGTCTTCATAGAGTACTTATGTTTGTATGGTTTTTATGTTCGAATGTTCATTTTTGCATAAGGAACCAAAGTCGCCTGATGCGAGTTTAGATAGAATTTCGATATTTGCTCTCTATTTTTTTTCAGTGTCACAACCATGCGACCTACCATTTCTATGGTTTAGTCGTATCCATATTTCCATTTTTCATTTGTTAGAGAATTTATTATAATTAATTATGGGTGTCTTGCATTTAACCCTCATCCCTAAATTTTGTTAGATTATGCATACATATTGCATGTGGCATGATTTGAACCCTTGTTTGTACTTCTTTATTCATTACTGAATTGCTCTAATTTATCTTTTCTAAATTCTCCCAATAATGACTTATACAGTACGTATGAAGTAAATAAGTATGACGTCATAAAGTAACTTAATTCCCTTCACGTTTTCCTTACCTTGAATACTGAATCACGTATTTAATATGTGGATATCTTTCGTATTCAATGTATGATAAAATCTTTACCCTATTATTATTTATATGTTGTTCATTCATACGTTCATTTCCTTTCTTGACCTTTATCTTTTGTTAATTTTATTAATTATTCATTCAGCTACCTATTGTCTACCTGTTGTCAACCTATTGTGTGACTACCAATGTGTGTACAAAACATTTTTGCATTCGTGCATGTCCACTGAGGACATACATAATTACCTTACATGTAAATACGTTCACATGTATTCTTTTTACTTTTTCTTTTAATTATTTCACTTCTCGCAAGATATTCATAAATGCTTATACGAGTGTTCGAATTCCGCTGACAGCAGCAAAAGCGAGTTCTTCTGAGGTGAAAATCTTCTCTCTTGTTGCTTCTAATTTATAAAACATTATCATGTGTGTTATGTTATATACACACAGTATATATATGTATATATATATATATATATATATATATATATATATATATATATATATACACCGTATATGCCCATATACTTTGTGTTATATTCCTAACATCTTAATTGTCTATAAATATGAAACACTGTAAAAACAAAACAAAGCTATAGTTAACTGTTTAATTGTAATTAACTGTAATATTTTAATTTAATGTAATTGATGTACTTTAATGAAACTATAATTAACTGTAATAATTTAATATGACGTAATTAATGGACTTTAAAGAAACTGTAATTGACGATAATAAGTGAATGTGAATTAATTCGTAATATAATCATAGTTGTAGTAAACCAAAATTACAATGTACTTAATAATGTACTTAGATTGTACTCAATGTATCAGGTCATCCCATAAGTAATGTCGTTTTTTACGATAGATTAAGTTTAAACTAGTCCTACTCGGTTTAAGCATAAATTTTCCGAAGGTTATAATAAGAGGAGATCTATCGTGTTTCGCTACATACTTTACAGACCTTGACCAGTGAAGACGTGTGTTTTGCTTTATGTGAACCCCTCATAAACATGGCAGTATCAGAAGAGCATATGAGGCATATAATGCTTTACGAGTTCAAAAAAGGGAATAGTGCTACTGAAGCAACGCGAAACATTCAGGACGTTTATGGAAACGATATTCTGCATGTGAGGAAATGTCAAAGATGGTTTCAAAAATTTAGGATGGTGACTGGTGTTTGACAGATGCAGCACGCTCTGGACGCCCTGCTGAGTTTGATGATCACCTGCTGTTAGCCGCACTTGAAGAAGACTGTTCAACAACTGTCGAAGAATTGGCCCAGAAACTCAATTCATCCACGTCCACCATCCATCGGCATTTGCAACAACTTGGGAAAGTTCCTAAGTTAGGAAAATGGGTGCCACATGAATTGTCGGTCGACAATCTGAGAGTGCGGGTAAACATTAGCACAGCTCTTCATTCCCGTGAACTCCAAGATCCGTTTTTGCAAAGTTTAGTGACTGGTGATGAAAAGTGGATACTGCACCAGAATGTTAAGCGCCGTCGACATTGGGTTTGTGCCGAAGAACCAGCGACACCACAGCCAAAACCAAATCTTCACCCTCGGAAGGTGTTGCTTAGTGTTTGGTGGGATAAAGGTGGTGTAATACACTTTGAAACCTTACCACACAACCAAACAATCACCGCTCAAGTCTACTGTCAACAGCTGGATCGATTGAACACTGCACTAAAAGAAAAGAGACCTTCTTTGGTTAATCGGAAAGGAATCGTGTTCCACCACGACAACGCACGTCCTCATACCGCTCGGATCACTTCTACAAAAATTGAGGAGCTTGGGTGGAAAAACTTCCACATCCTCCATATTCTCGAGACCTTGCGCCTTCAGATTATCATCTCTTCAGGAGTCTGCAAAACTATCTTGACGAGAAACAGTATACTTCTTTAGATGACCTGCACACCAGTCTTTGTACGTTTTTTGCCTCAAAACCGCCTGAATTTTATAAACATGGCATTGAAAAGGTTGTAGGACGTTGGCAGAGTGTCAGTGATTCCGATGGAAAATATATATTAAATTAAAAAGTTTCAGTTGAGTTTTTTTTTGTCCTTCAAATTCCGATCTAAAAACGACATTAATTATGGGATGAACTGATACTACTCCGAAATTGTCGCCATTTAGGAATGTATACTCGTCGATATTGCGATTATTATTTTTTTGTTTTTTTTCATTTTATTTTGGAATCTTTCAAAATTCTGATGTGTTTAAAGGGGGGAACTTAAACTTCAACTGCATTCCCCCAACATTTAGACTTATATGATGCTTGTATGTGTAAAATAAGAGACACTCCCTTGTTAGCAGCCTTTGAGCGAGGAGGAGTCCTCCTTCAGGAGTCCCTCGCCTCCTCACTTTTAAATTCCGGCCTGAGCCATGAATCCCTCCCCCTGTAAATTAAACTTAGAGGCTGAGCATTGCCTGTACATTTTAGCTGTAAATGACTCTAAAAGAAAGTTTTTTATCTTTTCCTTCGAGCCGTGCTCTCGTCCGAGAACTCAGTCAATAAAGTAGAGAAAAATAATTTCCCGATACGTTATAAGAAGAATCGGTGAACCTTCAGATAATTTAATAAGTTTTCATAGAATCCTCCGATCCACTATATTGTGAGTAACAAATCCGTTGCTGCCTCCTAACCAGAAACCCCGTCGACTTCGAACCAACCAAGGCCATAGACGTTGGGGATAACAAGTCTGGCGACTCTGCCCCAAGATAAAATACTAGCGACCACTGCCCCAGGATAAAAAGTGGCGACCCCTGCATCCAAGATTCTTCCAGTCTTCCATACCCTGGAAATCGAGACAACCCAAGAATATAGAAAGAGAAGATTTAACAAAACTAGCGACCCCTGCATCAGGATTCTTCCAGTCTTCCAAACCCTTGAAATAGAATAACTGGCGATGCCCATTCTTCATCCAGGAGCAAGTAGCCAGCAAGACACGTCTTCAGGACACGTCAAGGATTTCGCCGTAAGAATCTTGTTAAGTGCAGAGCTCTTTTTTTAAAAAGCAATCTCTAAAACATTTGAAAAGTCAATATTATTAACAGTTAATAATGAGTATCAAGCCAGAATTTACGAGAAACACAGTGAACATTCATTACACCAGTGATACATTTCTTTGTATCGAAACAGAGTTCTTTTCCCTATTATAGTTAGTATAGAATAATTTTAATTTATGTGCCAACATAATATTACCGTACCTTTGCGTAAATTCAAATTAAATGTTGTTTACATTTTTTATTTTTGTTTACAATTTTTTTTAAATTATTGAATTGAATTGACTGAAATTATTGTGCATTTATTGTGCATTATTATAATAGAGAAAGAGAGAGTTTATAGTTTATAGAGACACTTGATAGCAGTTCGAGTGCAGTCAATTTCAGTCATTTTCAGTTTTCAGTGTTTTCATCAGTTTTCAGTCAGTCTCAAGACAGTTTTCAGTCAATTTGAAGTTTAAGTCATTTTGAAGTTTTCAGTCATTTTGAAGTGCAAGTCAGTTTTCAGTCAGTTCAAGTCAGTAGGTTGCATTCAGAGGGACAACCGCCCCAGAGAATAATAGACTTCACTTGATAGCAGTTCAAGTGCAGTCATTTTCAGTTTTCAGTCGGTCAGTTTCAATCAGTTTTCAGTCAGCCAGTTCCCAGTCAGTCGGTTGCATCCAGAAGGACAACCGCCCTAGAGAATAATAGACTTCACTTGATAGCAGTTCAAGTTCGAGACAGTTTCAGTTTGCAGTCAGTTTCCAGTCAGTCGGTTGCATCCAGCGGGACAACCGCCCCAGATTATAATACACTTCACTTGATAGCAGTTCAAGTTCGAGTCAGTTTCAGTCAGTTTCAGTCAAGTCAGTTTCAGTTGCAAGTCAGTTTCAGTTGCAAGTCAGTTGCAAATCAGTTTCAGTTGCAAGTCAGTTGCAAGTCAGTTTCAAGTCAGTTTCAGTTCCAAGTCAGTTTCAGTTCCAAGTCAGTTGTAGTCAGTCCCAAGTAAGTTGTAGTCAGTCCCCAGTCAGTTGTAGTCAGTTGCAAGTCAGTTGTAGTCAGTTGCAAGTCAGTTGTAGTCAGTTCCAAATCAGTTGTAGTCAGTCCCAAGACAGTTGTAGTCAGTCCCAAGACAGTTGTAGTCAGTCCCAAGAGAGTTGTAGTCAGTTTTAAGACAGTTGTAGTCAGTCCCAAGTCAGTTGTAGTGAGTTGTAGTCAGTCCCAAGACAGATGTAGTCAGTTGTAGTCAGTCCCAAGACAGTTGTAGTCAGTCCCAAGTCGGTTGTAGTCAGTCCCCAGTCAGTTGTAGTCAGTCCAGTCAGTTGTAGTCAGTTCCAAATCAGTTGTAGTCAGTCCCAAGACAGTTGTAGTCAGTCCCAAGTCAGTTGTAGTTCAAGTCAAGTTCAAGTCAAGTTCAAGTCAGTTCAATACAGTCAATTTAATTCAACCTTTTTTTGTTGTAAAAGAGAATTTAATTCAACCTGAATTGGCAGGTTTCTGTCTTTAATTCAACCTTCATTTCTTATTGTAAGAAGAAGGAAATTGACAGATTTGTCTCTTTTTGCATGCAGTAATTGCGTATATAAATATATAGGTGAAATTATATATTTTATTGTTTGTAACTAAAACAGTTTTTACAAATGTTTGTAACGATTTTAATAAGTATTGTGATGTGTATGATGACATTAATAGTGTAGTAACTAATCGATCATATCCCAATGACTTTTTAAATTACTATGGGGAGGAACATGCCGTCCCTCCGTTTTGTTTGAACTCCTATAACACTGGTCAACAAAGATTTTTCATCAGAGTAAAATTTGTGTTGGCTGGATAGCATTTTTCACGCTGATTCCAAAACTGCATTCAGATCTTTTCTAGCACGTATAGTTGTCAAGATGAAGGCATATATATAAAAACACAGATTTAACCATTTTAAATAGGCAAAATACTAATATTTCAACATTTGATTGTGTTTATTTTATTGTGTTTTTTTAGTTTATTCATCTTATTTATTTCAATTATCTTAATTATACGTCTTATGTATTTCAGGTGTGAGCTTTTACGTCTAGCAGCATTGTGATTCAGGCAACAACGCCGTGCTTTGTGTGTCAAAAGATCAGTCCAGTCCAAGAACTTGTTGTGTCAAGTTGGTGTACATTTTTTTTGAATTTATAGTTTGCTCAGGTCAGTCAACATGCCTCAACAATGTAAGAATGACCCCGACAAGTTCTGTTTCGTATGCGGCCAGTTGACAACTAAAACACAGCGACGAAGTATTACAACCGACATTAAGAAAATATACAAGCTATACTTTGGTTGCCATCTAGGTGACCAAGATAAACCATGGGCGCCACATCAAATCTGTTCTGGCTGTTCAAATGGATTACGTGATTGGCTTAACAAAAAGAAAGCTTCAATGCCATTTTCCATACCCATGATATGGAGGGAGCCGAGAGATCATCATGAAGACTGTTATTTTTGTAGTGTGAACTTAATGGGGTTTTCTGCCAAGAACAAACACCAGATTGTATATCCAAACTTGGATTCAGCACGTAGACCAGTAAAACATGATGAAACATTGCCCATTCCAATTCCCCCAAGTGATAGGCTAGATTCTATCATAGATGACATGGAAAGTGATGAAGATGCAACTGGCGTTTCCGGACCATCTACAGAACCAGAGTACACTTTTGAAGGTAGACATTTAGAGCCTAAAAAGTTAACCCAAGGACAGTTGAATGATCTTGTTAGAGACTTATCGCTGTCTAAAGAGAAATCAGAGCTTCTCGCCTCAAGACTAAAGGAGAACAATTTACTTGAGAACAATGTTCGTATTAGTTACTACCGAAAGCGGAATTTTGAATTAACAGCATTCTTTTCAGTAGACGGTCCTCTCTGTTATTGCCATGACATCAATGGACTATTTACAGCCATATCTCAGACGTATGTGGCATCTGAGTGGCGCCTCTTTATTGATTCGTCGCAGAGAAGCCTGAAAGCAGTTCTTCTGCATAATGGTAATATAATGCCATCCATCCCCATTGCCCATTCCGTCCATCTAAAAAAGACATATGACAATATGGATATACTACTTAAGGCAATCAAATACGACAGTCATCAATGGAATGTTTGTGGAGATCTAAAAGTTATAGGAATGCTTATGGGTATGCAGTCAGGATTCACAAATGGATATGTGAAAACTTTCTTGGAAGCAACAAGTCACCTGCGTATAAGGATGGAGTCAAGAACCTCCTTGATGCCTTCAAAGAAATGGAGTATCGAATGTCGTTAAATATTCACTTCCTGCATTCCCACTTAGATTTCTTTCCTGAAAACCTTGGTGCAGTGAGTGACGAGCAAGGAGAGCGCTTCCATCAAGATATTCAGATGATGGAGAAGCGCTACCAAGGATATTGGAATGAAAGCATGATGGCGGACCATTGTTGGATGCTGTATCGTGACAATCCAGGCGAAATTTACAAAAGGAAATCACACTCACAGCGCTTTTAATAAAATAATGTATATATTCTTTATTTATAAGTACATTGAATAAAGTATATGATGTATTTGTTGTTTAGCATTCCTAAGTGTGATCTATACATCCATAAATGTTCTTATAGCAATATCAAAAACTTAAAAATATCAAAACCAGTGTATCTATATAACTCTACGTGCTAGAAAAAAATAAAACCAGATTCAGAATCAGCGCGAAAAATGAATTAAGAAAAGTGTGATCATGTTTGTGATGAGAAAAAAAAGTTTCATTTTGTTGGCCAGTGTAATTTGTTATGAGCAGTGTGACAATCAATGTTTTCCTAAAGAGCAAAGTGCTCACGAAAAGACATATTGTTAATTTCAGACATCATATCTCCCCGATTGGTCACTCTCAATTCCCCCGAATGCATTATTCCAAATTTTTTTTTTTTTTCAATACCCCGAACCCCAGTTCAACCCAGTGTCAACCAGGGAAATGGTTCAACCATGGTTGACTCTACTTTGGCTCCAGTCAAACCACAGTTTAACCATCTGTTTTCTTTCACCCAGGTTGGTTCCAGAAGCCAACCAGGAGCCACTTTTGGTACTATGGAACATAACCTTATTTAGGTTTGTTTTTTTTATTTTTAAGAATATTATATGTTCAGTTCATTATAATTTATAATTTATTTCTATTTTTAATTTGTATTCTTCATTTTCTTTATTCAATTAATCGTGAGTAATTGCCATTAAATTGTTATTATACCATTTGTAAGGTATCAAA
The DNA here is from genome assembly GCA_023014485.1 of Bathynomus jamesi. NCBI lineage: Eukaryota > Metazoa > Arthropoda > Malacostraca > Isopoda > Cirolanidae > Bathynomus > Bathynomus jamesi. The sequence goes on along the minus strand of JAJOZX010000023.1, from coordinate 338,476 downwards.
CAAAATTATAGCCAATTTTGACACTCTATACCAGAACGTCATTTTTCCTCTTCTAATAGTTCTGTTACACCATTCTAATATCACTGCCCCGTCAAATCGCTAAATGAAAATTCAATTATCGTATTGATACTTCTGGTTAATATTAATGGTTATATACTGTTCATATATGACTGCGAATGTTACTAGTCGAATTTAATTCTGTGTCGAAATTCAATTTTAATACCGTGAGATTTACTTTCATTACTTGTAAGTTCTTCTATGTGCGTTTTTTTTATTACCTTAATATACGTGCAACTGATTTAATTACATAAAATCTATAATCCTAATTGAATTTTATTACTTTTGACATATTCGAATTCATTTTCCTTCCGTACCTGAAGTCACTTTTACATTAAAACTCATACGCATACATCATCATTAATACTACCTGTATTAGAATTTAACAATAATTCACTTAAATTTAAAGAATTTTATAACTATTCCCATTTTAAATTATTATACATTATTTTTAAACTTTGTTAATTCGAAAACCTTCCGAATCCCTACACATACACAAACATTTCTCCACAAACATTACGTACAAAAATACTACAAAAATCTACGGATACTGATTACACTTCCACCCAATTACAATAACTCACACTCTTGTAATCATTGGCATACTTACTGGAAAGGAAATTCACTATTCATATCCTGAATTTATTTAATCTTAATAATTGTTGCTTAATATACTGTATATAATCTTGCTCATGCATTTGTTAAGTTATTTTAACCAACCACTTACACTCTGTACCTAATACACATAAATACACACTTGACCCCAGGTCAATACATTATCCATTACGTAATTCTATCTTTCTTCTCCCTCTATATTCTTAATGGTTAACATCATCTAAGTATCTAAAACTGTAACTAAATAAATTTTAATGTTTTCACTAAGTTAATTTTACTTTTTTTAAATAAATTTTAATATTATACTCTACCAACTTATTCGTACTTGCAATAAGTTTACATTTCTGCGATCGTTCTCCCACCGCTGAAGACTCTATCCAACAATAAAATTTAAGTAGAATTTTACCTACACTAGTCAATAAAATTAGTTTATTAATTGTACGATCATGATAACTAAATATTTGTAAAATTTAATAATATCATTGTTTGTCTAAATTAACGTATTAATCCTTTTATTTTGTTTGCATTAATTAAAGTATTAATCTTTGAAGTTTTTATATTTTATAATAACTCTCTAAGCAAGTGTCGTGTTAAGGATTTGATTTTCTAATTACTGTGCATTGTAACTTAGCCACCCCGACTAATGTTGTGTATATAAATTTGTAATTATAAAACCATTAGTCATCATCTAGTTTGAATTAATTGGGATGTTATATTATTGTATTGTATTACTTGTATCATTCTAGAGAGAAGAGCCCCGTAAAAATGAACAATGAATAATTCCTTTGTAATCCGTGTATTTATATAAATCCTCATGTTTACCTAATCCATGTATTTATATAATCCTTATATGGATCCTTATATTCATTGTCTTCATAGAGTACTTATGTTTGTATGGTTTTTATGTTCGAATGTTCATTTTTGCATAAGGAACCAAAGTCGCCTGATGCGAGTTTAGATAGAATTTCGATATTTGCTCTCTATTTTTTTTTCAGTGTCACAACCATGCGACCTACCATTTCTATGGTTTAGTCGTATCCATATTTCCATTTTTCATTTGTTAGAGAATTTATTATAATTAATTATGGGTGTCTTGCATTTAACCCTCATCCCTAAATTTTATTAGATTATGCATACATATTGCATGTGGCATGATTTGAACCCTTGTTTGTACTTCTTTATTCATTACTGAATTGCTCTAATTTATCTTTTCTAAATTCTCCCAATAATGACTTATACAGTACGTATGAAGTAAATAAGTATGACGTCATAAAGTAACTTAATTCCCTTCACGTTTTCCTTACCTTGAATACTGAATCACGTATTTAATATGTGGATATCTTTCGTATTCAATGTATGATAAAATCTTTACCCTATTATTATTTATATGTTGTTCATTCATACGTTCATTTCCTTTCTTGACCTTTATCTTTTGTTAATTTTATTAATTATTCATTCAGCTACCTATTGTCTACCTGTTGTCAACCTATTGTGTGACTACCAATGTGTGTACAAAACATTTTTGCATTCGTGCATGTCCACTGAGGACATACATAATTACCTTACATGTAAATACGTTCACATGTATTCTTTTTACTTTTTCTTTTAATTATTTCACTTCTCGCAAGATATTCATAAATGCTTATACGAGTGTTCGAATTCCGCTGACAGCAGCAAAAGAGAGTTCTTCTGAGGTGAAAATCTTATCTCTTTTTGCTTCTAATTTATAAAACATTATTATGTGATATATATATATATATATATATATACCGTATGTGCCCATGTACTTTGTGTTATATTCCTAACATCTTAATTGTCTATAAATATGAAACACTGTAAAAACAAAACAAAGCTATAGATAACTGTTTAATTGTAATTAACTCTAATATTTTAATGTAATGTAATTGATGTACTTTAATGAAACTATAATTAACTGTAATAATTTAATATGATGTAATTAATATACTTTAATGAAACTGTAACTGACGATAAGTGAATGTGAATTAATTCGTAATTATAATCATATTTGTAGTAAACCAAAATTACAATGTACTTAATAATGTACTTAGATTGTACTCAATGTACTACTCCGAAATTGTCGCCATTTAGGAATGTATACTCGGCGATATTGCGATTATTATTTTTTTAGTTATTTATTTTTGTTCGTTTTATTTTGGACTCTTTCAAAATCTGATGTGTTTAATTAAAGAGGGGAACTTAAACTTCAACTGCACTCCTCCAACATTTAGACTTATATGATGCTTGTATTTGTAAAATATGAGACTCTCCCTTGTTAGCAGCCTTGGAGCGAGGAGGAGCCCTCCTTGAGGAGGCCCTCGCCTCCTCACTTTTAAATTCCGGCCTGAGCTATGGTCGAAAGAGGTCGAACCCCTTCCCCTGTAAATTAAACTTAGAGGCTGAGCATTGCCTGTACATTTTAGCTGTAAATAACAGTAAAAGAATGTTTTTTTATCTTTTCCTTCGAGTCGTGCTCTCGTCTGAGAATTTAGTCAATAAAGTAGAGAAATATAATTTCCCGATACGTTATAAGAAGAATCGGTGAACTGTCAGATAATTTAGTAAGTTTTCACAGAATCCTCCGATCCACTATACGAAGAAATCGTAGAGTAGTATAGAAGAAACTATTGTGAGTAACAAATCCGTTGCTGCTTCCTAACCAGAACCCCCGTCGACTTCGAACCAACCAAGGCCATAGACGTAGGGGTTAACATATATATATATATATATACATATATATAATGTTCATTACTTTTATTCACGCGATGCATGCTATTTCTTAAAATGCTCAAGCGAACAAAAGCCTAGCTTTTCGGGGCAACCAATGCCAATAATGGTGAATTTCACTACAACGACAAATGCTATTGTAGAGAAACAAAGCCAAAAACACATAAAGCTCATCAAGTGTAACATTACGCCATTTCATCAAATAAATTTTTATCTCACACTTTGGACTTTTATAAAAATATAACTGATGTAATGAAGGCCATCACCGTGTCTTGGACATTTGTGGGTGGAGCAAATTTGACTATGGTGATAAACTGATTGGTTATTGGTAGATAGATAGTACGAGTCAGTTCACTCTACAGCAGCTGCTTCTCATCGAATTACATAAGCACATACCTGTCAGGACATGCACTTTCTTTTTTGTCATTTGTTAGAATTGCGCATTCGTGCTAATCTCTCAGTCATTCTCGTGCATTGCTACCCACCATTTGATTGATTAAGTGCATTTAGTTATTAATTTGGTTTTGGTATATGCTGCGTGAAAAATAGTGTTTTGTGATACAAAAGTGAGAATGTCTCATAAGTGTGCAAACAGCCCTGACAGTTTTTGTTTTGTGGTGGGGATACTACAATTGACAGAGGCCCACGACCGAGTCAAGACAAAAGAAATTCCGGGAGATACGGAAAAAAAAGGGGAGCAAAAACAAAAAAAACGCAACTAGGTAACTCTTCGCCCACACTCCGCGAGGAGTTGAGGAAACCCCAACAACCCACGAGGTGTACGAGCCCCCTCGGCCCGGGAAGCCGGAATACCTAATCGAGGAGGTATACATATATATATATATATTATATATATATACACACACATAGTATGTATATATATATACACAGTATATGTGGTGCTAGGACAGTTTGTTACCGGACAGTTCACTACCGGGCAGTTCGCTACCGGACATTTCGGTACTGGACATCTCGCTACTAGGTCTGTTCGTTACTAGGTCGCTTCGCTACCATATTCAAAAAAGTTTGTTAGTTAGTTGGTTAGTTAGTTAGTTGGTCATGCCACGTGGTATAAAATAAACATTAACAAATATGTTTTATGGGACCTAGTATGTTTCATGGACTGCTCTCGATTTTCCTACAAAGTTGCAAACAAGGGCAGTTGATGACCCTGATTTTGTTTCTGCAATCGGTTTTTTGAGAAACCTAACCTAACCTAACCTGACCTAACCTAACCTAGAAAAATGTATACTAGAAAAATGTATTTTTGACTAAAAAAGTGCATAACTTAACATGTTATTACATTATCATTTGTATAATTTAGGTCTCGGGGGTACGGGGGTGGAGCCCCCTTAAAGATCACGCATCACAAAGTGAACCCTATACCGATCAATTCGTGATGCGTGATCTTTATGGGGGCTCCGGCCCCGTACCCCCGAGACCTAAATTATACAAATGATAATGTAATAACATGCTAAGTTGTAATAACATGTTAAGTTACGCACTTTTTTAGTCAAAAATACATTTTTTTAGTATACATTTTTCTAGGTTAGGTTAGGTCAGGTTAGGTTAGGTTAGGTTAGGTTTCTCAAAAAAAACGATTGCAGAAACAAAATCAGGGTCATCGACTGCCCTTGTTTGCAATTTTGTAGGAAAATCGAGAGTAGTTCATGACACATACTACTCCCGTTTTATGTCTTAATAAACATCAACAAATGCACCCCAGTTTATTTACCTATGTAAATATTGTTAACACAGCTTTATGTATAAAATAATATAACAATGATTTTAATCTTTAATGGTAGCGAAGTGACCTAGTAACGAACAGACCTAGTAGCGAAATGTCCGGTAGCGAACTGCCCGGTAGCGAACTGCCCGGTAGCGAACTGTCCGGCCACCAGTATATGTATATACAACTGAGTATTTCATACCCAACACTGATGGTAAAAATGTGAAGTTGTGAAAACGGTGCGACGAAAAGCATCGGCAACGAAGGCTAAACCCTCTCCAGAACAATTTCACTTCTAAGGAAGCCTGTTAACCCCAACTGTGACCAAAGGATCACGGTGAAAAAAAATTTAAGTGCCTTGGAAAACGTAATATATATATATATATATATATATATATATATATATATATATATATATATATATATATATACACACAATATATATATATAATATATATATATATATATATATATATATATATATATATATATATATATATATACAGGGTGGGCGGAAAGTAGCTCCCTAATTTAAATTACATATAAATTATGTATAAATTGTGATTGTATTGTTATACTGTTATGGTGTGTTCTCTAAAGTGGTACAATTGTAACGGTAATCTTTTTTTCTCTAAAGTGTTTTCTTTGTGTTCTCTAAAGTGGTACAATTGTAACGTTCATTTTTTTTTTTTCATTTCAGATTGAAGGGTAACATGGCTGAGCGTTTAACACTGCAGGAGCGTGCCCAGTTGGCGGCACGGTACGAAGTTTGGCAATCTGTCGTTCGAGTTCAAAGATGGTGGCGGGCCATTCACGGACCACGTGCCCAAGTGGACCCGAAAACAATCAAGAACTGCCACTCGAAGCTCATGACCACGGGGTCTGTGGCAGATGTTCGAAGATGTGGTCGCCCTTCGACATCCAGGGCCCAGGAGACGGTGCAGGCAGTTCAGGAAATGTTCGCACGGAGTCCACGAAAGTCAACTCGCCAGGCAGCTCGGGAAAGTGGACTCTCCCGCTACTCAGTGCGAACTGTGCTGAAGAAGGCCAGCCAGGAGCCCCGACTTGACACCGTGCGACTTCTTTCTTTGGGGGTGGGTAAAGGAAGAAGTCTACCGCACCAAACCGAGGACATTCGAAGAACTGGAGGACCGAATTCGGGAAGTCATGTCCTCCATCCCGCCGGAGTTCCTGCTAAAGTCAGTGGACGCCATTCCTGGGCGGCTCCAGAAGCTGGTGGAAAGAGTTGGAGCCCACATTGAATTTTAGAGAAAACCTACCATGTATGCCTACCTTTTCATATTATTTCTTCTGAAATAAATGGATAATATACGTATTTTTTTACCTACAGTATATTAGGGTGTCTCAATTTTGGGGGTGAAATGACTAAATTGAAAATCATGTGATTTAGTAGCAATTTAATGTAATCATTTGGCATACAAAATAATATCCTTGCTTCAAAAACAATAAAAAATAACTCCTACCCACATCAATTTTAATTCAAAAATTCCATTTTTCCGTAAATTCGTAACAAAATAACAAATGTGCGCAAACATCCTATCAACATTTAAAGTGGCAACAAGATATCATTCAGAGTCTTTATTTGAAAGTAACCAATGCAGTCATGTCCTTTTTGCTGCGGTTCCTTGACATCAGCATTCGGCTTGCTACTTGCGCTTTGATGTAGCCTTCTCGCCTCTCGTGACTGTAAACTTGACTAGCTGCTTCTGTGACCATTTTCACACATCTCTCCACACTCTGAGTGTGAGAAGGCCACTTTGGCACTTGCATTGGGGCCTCTTTAAATTGTGTTAAATCTTTGTTTGTTATACATGTTGTCAGTGGTGGCTCCAAAACTTCCGAACTCAAGTTAACTAATTCTGACAATTTCGTGGCATTGACGTTTATCGGAGGTACCTTCCTTGTCTGAACAGAGCAGTCTCCCAGCTGGTCATCATCTAGTGATGTTCCTCTAAGCTTTAGAATGATTTCCACAACCTCAGTTCGCTCTTTGGTACATTGGCTGCAGAGTATTGTTTGCAAAACTGCCTCTGGCCTAGCATACCAAGCGGACCTTCTCACCGCAGGTAATACGAAGTCCACCACTACTTTCCTTTGGGTTCTCAGTAGCTGTATTTGAAACAAGATGTGGTTGGGCCCCTCCATCCACATTGGATTAAGTTTTACATTGAACCAGTGAGGAAGATAAAACCCAATAATAAATTCAACAATCAACATCAAATTCTGCAGCATTTTGCCCTTCACTGCATGTTTGGAAACCCAAATACTGCAGAAACGAATCGCTGTAGTTAACCAACGACTGTGACTTACGGGTCCAATCTCCAAGAGAGCCAGATTTTGAGGCAACTCTCCTGATCTGATTGCTTGAACAATACGATAAGCGTAAGATTGATACGTGCTGAGGTCTTTGATAACTTCTTCAGACAACACTGGAAGGGGAGGGCCTACTTTGACCTATGGAAATTTTGTATTTATTTCTAATTCCGTTGCTTCATCCAGCATGTTGCCAAGGGGGCCTGACCACTTATTGTTGCTCTTTGTAAGACCATCAAATTCCTGGATGAGACGACGAAGAGGTAGTTCCCCTGTGTGCAAATCACATACAATCCAAACAAGCCTTCTTCCAAGTTTTTTCTCTAAATGCGTCATAACACTGCCCTGCCATCCAGTATTCACCGCAGTTGAGTCTCCACCAACGGCCTGCAGTGAACTGTCAAGTCTTCTTTCTTGAAGCCAACATATTATTTGATCAGCAATTGCCTCTGCATGTTTCTTGCCTTCTACTTCTGCTTCAGGAACAAAGTGAAACAAATAGCGGCCACCAGGTTCGGAACACACAGAGTAGTGTTCTTCTTTGATGAGACCGGGAAACTTTCTGTCCATTCCCTCTACCTCTAGGAGAACTTTTGTGTCATCTCTTCTTCCATCAAACAAAAGGCAAGAGAGACCTTCCTCCTTCAAATCTTTTTCATGCTGATCAGATATTTCCTTCATTATTTTTTCTTGTGCTCTTCTTATCTTATTATGATCTATCACTAAGGATGTATCCTCTCGGCTGATGAGGCCTTCATCTATCCAAGCGGCAGTGGCAATCTCTGCAGTCTCTCGTAGCCCCGTATGGTGGCGAATACTGGCGAGGGCAATGTTTGAGATGTCTTTAGTGTTGTATTTCATTCTCTTCGGCGAAGGTTCAGATGCCATTTTGGAGCTATCATCTGATGTTGCTTCTTTCTGTTCATCTGAAGAGCTTTCAAAGAAGTGAGAAACCTCTTGATAGAGCTCTTCATCTCTTTGGGTGGCTTCTTCACTCTTCTTTTTCTTCCTTTCTTCCCTCTCTCGGATTTTCTCTTTTTTCTTAGCAATAACAATCTGTTTTTTGGTTTCTGAATAATCTGCCGAACCAATCCGCATACTTCCTTGGCCTCCTGCTTTTGTTCTCTGCGCCTTTATGGAAGCCAGCTCCAAAACAGGGATCTTCTTCTCACGAGGAGAGCGACAATCAATGTGAGGGTGAGGTTCTCTTCTGCATGAGGGAGAACAATTGGCTTCAGAACACAACTCTATGGGACACTGGCAGTTAAAAATGTCAAGAAGAGTATCAAGTGTGTGCAAAAATTTATTTTTCTTTGCTAGTTTTCCTTTACCAAGTGATGTCTCAACTGCTTTGTGCCACAGCTTTGTTAATTTTGGCTCAATAGTTCTATACTGATTGAGTACAGGTGGTTTGAATAACACATTAGCTTTTTTCCACTGATGCAGAAGAAGGGGAATCATGTCCCTTATGAGCTCTTTCTCTGTGTAGTTCCTTCTATCCTTTGTATTTTGTTCACGAAGGAGTAACCCTAGTCTCAGCATGTCTCGCACTGTTGGTAGTTCTGATACGGGAAGCTCCTTGCCTGTACCGACTAACAGGCTCAAGTGGCATGACGACTGACCTCTTGTCTTCAGTTTCGGCATCTTAGGAATATCTGGAAAGAAAGAAAAACATTTAAGTATTTTATATCAATTACGATGTTTCAAAGTTTAGTCATTCGATGTTCTAAAATTCAATAAAAAAATATTTCATGGGATTACAACATAATTAGACAGAAGAATATGATAATAATAAATAATTGTAATAATCAATAATCCATACTTACAGTTAAACGGTAGTATTCGTCTAGTAGAATAACTATGAAGTAGGTACAAGAGCAATAACAGCAAACCACCGTCTATGACATCTAAGAGGCAACTGAGGACTGAGAGTGAGGGACAGTTCTATTCATGTTGTGACTTGTACATTGTACAACAACTATATGACCTTGAAAACACTCCATATGCGATCAGTGGGATGAATCGTTAATCAATTTATGTCCTATTATTTAGTAAAAGAGTAAATTTCTGAAACTTTAAGGTAAAATTGATGTAGGTAAGGGTTATTTTATTTCATTTTGGTTGGCCAATTTCAAGTTTTGACATGAAAAGACTATTTTCACTACCAAAATTGATTTGAAAAAGTTGACAAAATTGACACACCCTAATATATATATATATATATATATATATATATATATATATATATATATATATATATATATATACATATACTGTATATATATAATTAAAACCAGTTATGAACTTAAAACAATTTAAATATTGACAAATATCACGGCGGAAATAAAAATTAAAACATGAAATTATACAGTTATTACAATTAAAATATAAAATATTGTAAAAGGAACTATGAAAGAGGGCTTACCTTTAAGATAAGAATAAATGTAAGTAAAACCATTATAAATAATTTCGGGGAACATTATGGAAAAGTTTAAAATGTAAAACATTAAAATCTATAAAATTTTAAATTCTTAAAAGGAACAAATCAGGTACAAGATATTCAATCAAAGACACAGCAAACAATGGAAAAGAATGGAAAATTTTTGTTTACGGGCACTAACTTGGTTGGTTGGTAGGTGGGTAAAGGAAATTTTATTGAATGATATTGAGGTTATGAAATGGGTATAATGATTTATATCCGGTTTATGCTTAAAAATGAGTATTCTTTCTAAGAGGGGTAGGTCGTGTTTATTGGCTTTAGCAATTATTGAAAAGTTAGTACATTTAATTGGGTGGTCTAACTGATGCAAGTGGGAATGTATATGTAATTGGGAAGCATTCGCAAGTCTTTTTTTATGCAGGAAGGAGGGGGCCAAGGGCAAATGCTCGCAAAAGCACCCATCCAATAGAAGAAGAAGAGAGCCAAAATCAAGGTCTAGGGTTTTCGAGATGCCTAGACACTGCGTTCGAAAGATGGGAGGTCATAGACAAGAGAAAAGATGGATTGAGGAAGATTGTTCCAGAGTTGACCGGTTGAGTAGATGAAAGACTGAAAATGCCGATTAACCCTTGTATTAGATAGTTGGACAGAATAGGAATAAGAAAGTGTAGAAAGTCTGGTACTGCGTGCTCTCCTTAAAGGAGGAGGCATGCAGTTAGAGAGTTCAGAAGAGCAATGTCCGTTATGATAGCGATAGTAAAGAGAGAGTGGGACAACATTGCGGCGAAGAAAGAGAGATTGAAGACAATCAGTAAGAGGCGGGGAATTGATGAGACGAAAAACCTTTGATTCCACTTGGTCAAGTACGGATGTGTGGGTTGAACCACCCCACACATGAGAAGCATACTCCATACAGGGGCGAACAAGACCACTGTACAGAGACAGCAACTGAGTGGGGGTGAAGAAACAGAGGAGGCGGTACAGCACACCTCACATCTAAGAAGCTGTTTTAGAAAGAGACTATATGTAACCTTTCCAGGAAAGGTCACGAGAAAAGGAAACGCCAAGAATGTTAAGAGAAGAGGAAGGATTGATTTTTGTGTGTTGAAGGTAAAGGGATAGTCGTGTGGAAGATTGTGAAGAGTAGACAGATGGAGAACTGAGTTTTTGAGGCAGTGAAAGCCACAAGGCTTTCTCTGCCACAATCAGGTATAGCAGAAAGATTAGAGGTCAGGTGCCCCATAACCGCCTCACGCGAATCATGAAGCGACTGCTGTGAAGGACGCTTTGGGAAGCGGATGGAAAAGTGAAGAGTGGAATCATCGGCATAGGAGTGAATAGGACAGGAAGTGCGAATTAAAAGGTCATTAATAAATAAAATGAAAAGAGTGGGTGACAGGACAGAACCCTGAAGAACACCACAATTAATAGCTTTAGGAGAAGAACAGTGGCCATCTACAACTGCAGCTATAGATCGGCGAGAAAGGAAATTAGAGATGAAGGAACAGATAGAAGGATAGAGACCGAAGGAGGGCAGTTTTGAAATTAAAGATTTGTGCCAGACTCTATCAAAGGTTTTTGATATGTCTAGCGCAATAGCAAAAGTTTCACCAAAATCCCGAAAGGAGGATGACCAAGAGTCAGAGAGATATGCAAGAAGATCGCCAGTAGAGCGTCCCTTGCGGAATCCATATTGATGATCTGAAAGAAGATTGTGAGAAGAAAGGTGTTTAAGAATCTTCTTGTTAAGGATAGATTCAAAACCTTTGGAAAGGCAAGAAATCAAAGCAGTTGGACGATAGTTGGAGGGTTGAGAGCGGTTACCCTTCTTTGGGACAAGCTGAATGAAAGCAAACTAATACCATTGTGTTCATCTATACGAATTTGGAGTTGGCGTGGAGTTGGAGTTACTAGTTAATGGTTTCCCTTCTAAACTTATTGACAGTGTAATAAAAAGATTCATGAACTTAAAATTCTCTAATAAAACTGAAATCGTCGTTACTACAGTACAGAAGAAGGGTATATATTGCTGGTGACAGTTCGTTTAACAAAAAAATATGGTCCATAGATGCGGGAACGTGACATGGCCCAGCAGACGTTTACTTTAGGGGAATCCCCTTCCTGTTCATACAATTCATGGGGGTTTTCTTCACCCCATATCCTGCAATTATGACGATTAACTTTGCCTGATATGTGAAATGTAGCCTTATCACTAAAAACGAGGTTTGATAAAGAGTGTTCATCTGATTCTACCCTTTCAATTAATTCTTGACAAACATTTACCCTGGTCTCATAATCCTCTTCTAAAAGTTGATAAACTACTGCATTTTATAACATTTAAACCTCAATTCTTTATGAAGGATATCATGGACAGAGCTTTTCGGGATGTTTAACTCAGTTGATGCTCTCCTAATTGACTTTTTAGGGCTTCTGGCAAATGCTTCCCTAATTGCATTCGTCCTTGCCTGAGACTTCCTTGGCCTTCCGGTAGATTTCCCCTTCAGTACAGATCCACTAGCCTCAGGTTGGTCTACCCATCTTCATATGCTGTATCTTTCAGGCGCTGCTTTGTTCATCTCACGTCGGAAACGACTTTGAGCTTTAATATTTGAACCACTTTCATGTAAAAATCTCACAATTTTTGCCTTCTCTTGAGGAGTTGTCATTTTACTAAAAACTGGGATTCCTTCTAAAACAAAAAGAAAACAAAAATTAATATATACAACAAAACAAAACTTGTAAGAGTCCACTGCATGTATTTATACTCAATTTATTCAACTTTATTTTTGGTATATTCATTTTCGGACCCCTTGTGTATGTATATATATATATATATATATATATATATTTATATATGTTCAGCTTTCATTGTAAAACAAGTTGGGGACTAAAAACTAATCTATATGCTAATTTTAATTGAATGTAGAAAATAAATAGTTATAATTTTAAGTGACTAAAATTGGTACAAACATCTGTCATGAAAAATTTCAGCCGAATTTGGAGAGGAAATTTTTTCTTTAAATAAATTGGAAGAAAAAATACAGAATTGCCATGGGCATCTCTATGAGGAACAACTACATGAACGCTTTCAATTTGAAATAATAAATTATTTTTTATCGTCGAGTATATACAGTAAACCCTCGTCCAACGCGGGGGTTAGGTTCCTCGAGAACGGCGCGTTAGGTAAATCCGCGTTGGACAAACTTAATACCTCATGAGATAAATGGGATAAGTGAACGCGGCCGCGTAAAGTTTCCCATTAATACTTAGATACGTAGAATTTTTATTCACACACAAGTGAATTTCCCTACCTATATTGTATATGAAATAAGAACATAATAAAATTAAACATAATAATATTTACATATGATAAATAAAAATATATTAAATGAAAATAGCACGTATCTTTTCTTCACTCTTTCGGATGGTTCGTATGGTAGACTCATTCACGTGATACTCGCGGCCACCACCACGCAACTTATCTAGAATCTTTATATTTTCTGCTAATGTCATAACCTTACGATTTTTCTTCTCTTCACTATCACTTGCAGATGCTTTACGTTTTGGTGCCACACTGGTGTCTAAAGGTAATAGAATAGCAAAACAACGACAAAATACGACAAAAACAATCCAACACAACTTCACTGAACTTAACGCGTTAGCGGGACTGGGACAAAGGGTGATGCGAGGGGTGACGCGAGAGGGAGGGAGATGCGGGAGTGTTGGAGAGTGTAGCAGAAAACACTAGAACGTGCATTGGCACGCTACAGTACTACTGTATTAGAGCGTGTTTGGCGGACCGTGTATAATCAAATTTTCCGCTTTCGGCAAATAATTGCTCGCATTTATTTTTGCGTGTATAAGCAAATTCGTGCTGGACAAACGCGCATTGGACGAGAGTTTACTGTACTATATATAGTATATACACAGTATATATATATATATATATATATATATAATATATACCTTTGGTAACATTTAGTTTTGCTTCCGCCCGAAATGTTCATTCTGACAAGGTCCAAGCTTTTCACTCCACCTTAGACCTACACTTTAACGTGGAATCCGAACCACGCCTCACCAGCAGCGCAGCGTCTTAACCACTAGGCTACCCAGGGTACCCATTTATCTACCAACCACTTTTTTATTGTGTGGACGGATGAACAACTGGGTTTTGCTGCGCGCCGCCTGCTGTCACCGGGTCTCGATCCCGGCGTCGATGGATTCGTAGTCAGCGACGCTAACCACTGGATCACCGAGGCGCCTTTACTACACCACCTATATACTCGTATATATATTTACTACACCCCTATATATATATATGGAATGACTTTTACAATCAAACACCTGAAATAAATAAATAATGCACACTCACAAGGAAATATTAAAAGCGATTCCAAGGTCTTCTGTGCATTCATCCGTACACCTCGTCAGAGAATTAAGAGAAAAAGCTAAAACAAAAAATATACATCTCTGTACAGCGTAAACAAAATAGTTCGAAAGGATTTGCAAAAAATTAACAAGTACTTATTGAAGGGAAAAGGTATTTTAACAAGATAATGTCCACTTTATACGTTCCCGAACTGTTATTGAAATTATTTATAAAGTACAGTATATGAATGCACATTTCAGAATGTTCCTTTCAGTTATATTTTTATTTTTAACAAGAACTTCAGAACTCTGCCAATTAATACTATGTTTCTATATAGGCCTACATGGTTAAGCAATGCATTCGAATTATTTGCTGTCCTGCACGCATATTTATGCTGTTTTACTCTGACGGCTGAAGTTTTTACAATTTGACCTATATAAACTCAGTTAAAAGAGCTTTTCCATTGAATTAGAGCTTATTTTTTTCTAATCCCTCTTAACTATTTTGTTTAGGTTGTACAAAGATATATATTTTTGGCTATTGGGTTTTCCCTACATTTCCTGACGAAGTGTACTGCCTTATTTATTATGGCAGTTACATACCATAAGATTTAACCCTTTAAGGACGACTGGTACAAATTGCTAACGTTTCAAATACACGCATTCATAACTTCACCCTACAAAAAATTCAGGGCAGGGTTAACATTTGCGTATAAAAATATACATTTCGCGAGTGAGAAATAAGAAAAAAATGAAATTATTGTCCTAATAAGATATAAAAAAAATTTAAGTAAACAATTGAATTTATTAAGAAAAAATTGGTTATAATTTGCAGAAATTTAATTTTGAACTGATTCTGAAGCATCAGTTTGCTACACGCTGTTTATATAATTATTTGCCTCGCTACAGACCCCTATTCTTCCATAAATTAGCTTCGCTCAGAGAAGATAAAGTTGGTAGGGAGTGTTGATAAAGTATCTGTGTTGAGAGAGTTGTTTCACTTATAGAAATAAAATACGTGGAAAGAAAAAGTGTATCTGACGTTTATAGATCCATAAGGCAGGACGTGTTTATATAGAGTAGGAATAAAGATTTATCAGAAGTCTCGAGATTTTGTTCAGTGTAGCAAGTGGCTCGCATTATGCGTACATCGCTTGCAGGAATTTTAGTCAAAATTCATTTATTATATAAAATCAGTTTTGAAGACGAATGAAGAACTGGACAAATGTGAATAAGTTCAATTAAGTAATGATGGCATTTAAATTTATGTTCTTAGTTGATCTGCTTGGGATAGTCTCGAAAGGTTCAAATATTTGACAACTGTTTTTTATTCGCAATAGTTATTATTATTATTATTATTATTATTATTATTTGAAATGCAAAAAAAATTTCGTTCTACTAAATTTTTTAGTTTTTCACTTTACTTTGACCAGTGAAACTAACTTATGGCTTTAAGAAAGTAGTAGAGTTTTGGACTTCACTTATTTTACAATAAATGCGGTATAATTATTTTGGTCTAGAGACCATCGGTTCTTAACCTTTTTCGTGTCATTTCCCCTCTCGACCAGTTCGCCCTACCCGATTTCCCCTTCCATTAGGATACGAAAAGAAGTAGCCTCGAAGACAAAATTTAATAACATTTGCAGACTTATAATGCACACTAATTATATGATCGCCAAACAAAATTCTGCCGTAAATCAACCCCTGGATTCCTGAAATTTCTCCCAGGTTAAGAAATGCTGGTCTAGACCTTGGCTGTAAAATAATTAAGTGCTCGGTTTCAGCGAGGAAGTGTGCATGCAGATGCGAAATACAGACAAGGGAAATCATAGAACTGAACTTCATTTATAACTAAAACTGAAAAAGAGAAAAATAACATTAGAAAGTACTCTGAATATACGACTGTCATTAACCATTAACCTAACAAGATTACATAGACGTCCAAACTCTCGTAGGGAACATAGAATGGTGGTCGTTAATGCGCAGTGATTAAACATAATTTAAATTGCTTAACCAGTCAAATTAATAAATATTAGTCCGAATGAAAAATTCAATCAGTTTATGTTTCGTCTATCGCAGTTTAAGGAAGAGAAAACTATTTTGGAGGTCGGCAGTTTTTAAATTATTGTATAGATACCAGTGGCGGCTCGTCGGTAGGCGCTGCGGAACTGCAACACCCCTAAATTTTTTATTTACAATTGAAATAATCAAGAACAATATAAGGATGAGCTCACTGAATAACTTTTTCAATAACTTTTGAAACTTTTATTCATTGCTCAATGCTCATCCTTTTATTTCAGTAATTATTTCAACCCATTCTTAGAGACAGCACCCCTAGAATTTTTAGTCACGAGCCGCCACTGATAGATACACAAATAAACATGGAACTTAAATAATCTATTGAAATTTTAATCCATCAAATAAATTTGAAAATGAGTACCCGAATAGCGGTAACAATCCGACCCCTTAAATGTGAACATTTACAAATCTACGGCAGATTTGGACAAGATTAGCTTTACAATCGGTATTTCTATCTCGATGGTTCCAGTTCGAATCTTTCATCCTTCTTTATTTTTCGCTATCATGATCTTTGGGATTCTCACGTATCCTTTCTTATCTTTAACTAATTCTCTTATCCTACCCATGCGCCATTTATTTCGGGGAAGAAGTTGAGCCATGACCAGAACTAGGTCTCCAACTTGACGTGGTTCTATATTTCTGGTCTACTTTTGTCTTGCTTGCAGCAGAGGCAAATATTCTCTTCGCCATCTCGCAGAGTAAATCTGCCAGATATTGTATCTGCGTCCAGCGTTTCTTGGAATATGTGTCGTCCTTGTTGAACAGTCCAGGAGGATATGTGACTCGTTTTCAGTAACAACAAGTGATTCGGCTTGATGGCCTGCAAATCGTTCGGGTCATTTGAAACCTCGGTTAGTGGGCGATTGTTCAAAATATTCTCGATTTTGCACATCAAGGTGCTGAGACCTTCATCGATGAGCTTAACTGGTTGCTTCGTTAGAGCACTTAAAACCTTCCTGATCGTTCTTATTTCTCATTCCCAGGCTCCACCGAAATGGGAAGCTGCAAGTGATTGAAACTTCCATTCGATGTTTTTTTCTTTCAGTCAGTACTCACTGCGTTTTCTGTTCCATTGTCCGATAGCTTTTCTCAATTCTCGATTGCCGCCAACAAAGTTCGTTCCATTGTCGGAACAGATCACTTGAAACTGTCCTCTTCGTGTCATAAATCTTCTTAAAGCACAAATGAAGGCATCGTTGCTCGGCGAATGAGCAACTTCTAGATGCACCGCCCGACCCGCTAGGCAAGTGAATATCACTCCATAGCGCATTTCCGTTGCGCGACCTCTTATAATCATGAATGGTCCAAAATCGGCGTGAATGGGGGCTGATCTCCCATGAATCGATCTTTGGGTAAGTTGGCCAGAAGTTGTTCTCCAGGTTTTCCTTGTCTTTTTCAACACGCAATACAGTCTCGAAGAATTTTCCTGACAGTGTTTCTTCCAATAATCCAATAATTTAGCCTTAGCGTGGACAGAACCGCTTCTCTTCGTAAATGTTGGACTGCATGATGAACTTCTAATCTCTTCTGGATATTCTGTGTTCTGAACAAACTTCCAAATTTCGGTCTCTGCTCCTATTAACTCCTGGATCGAAATATCCGAAGTTGACCACGACCCCTTCAGAAGTCCTTCCTTAAGACGCAACATGCAGGCTACTTTGTTCTTAATTTTGTACTACGTTGATGCGGATTCGAGCAATTTTTGTGTTGCGTTTTGTCTTGTAAATGGATGGATACTGCAAGACTGACTTTCTTGATTTCTGGGTCGTCGTCTGAGACTTTCTCCAAAATCCAGTTTTGACGCTCGGTCCACAAAAACCTTGGTCCATGCTTCCATTCCTCGTCCTTTACGAATTGGGACACAGGTAACCATCGGCTGGCTGAGTCTGCCGATGGTTAAGCGTTCCTAGTAAGTAGTTCCATTGCTCGGGCTTCGAATTGCTTCGAATAAATGAGATGCGATTGGATACGAACCTTTGAAATCTTTTGCTTTCGTTATTAATATACTTCAGAACCAGTGTGCTGTCAGTCCAGAAATATTCTGCATCCTTTGTGGGTACCTTAACCTGATACATCTTTTCTACGTCTCCCATAAAAGCAATTAGATTTTGACGAAAGCGAAGCAGAACTCCCAGAAGATTATTGGTCAGATCTGGTCCTGAAGCAATTTATTATTATTATTAAGTGATATACCCGCAAATTTCAGAGAGTAGTCGAACACCACTCGGAGTTTTATTTTGTATTTTTGGTATATACCATGATGCACAAGGTACCAGACCTTTCCCAGCTCTTTCTTAAGGTCGTCTTCAGGTACTTGTTCCATGAAGCCAAACTTTAACATAGCACTCATTGAACTCGCTGTAGTCCCGGCAGAGCCTCTCTTCCCCTTTTAATCGGCGTTTCATGCTCTACAGGTATGCTTGATGGTATCTTTGGTATGCTTGATGACGATTAGAAGGAAAACAAACATTATCTTCTTTGAAAGGCAGTCCAACTTCGTAGTGTCCGTCAGAGCGCCTCTTTAGATTTGTTCGGACTTTCTCCTCCCATTTCCGATCCTCAAAGGATGGCCTATTTTCATCAAGGTGGGCATCCTTAAAGTCGTAAGTATACATCTTTTCGATCTTATCTTCGATGTCCTTCTCACTTTCAACCATGCTTCGATGACAAATTGCATCAGAGACGGAGCTTGCTCTAATAGGTCCATTTAGAGCCCATCCTAACTTGTGCAGAGAAGCGCATGGTCCACCTGATGGCTTGGTAGCTTCTGATATATTTGCTCCGACCATTAGCCGTATCTCCCCTTTTATGAATCTGAGCGGACATCTTGAAGATATGGAAATTCAATGACGTTTTCTGGTCTCGGTAAATCTTCCTTTGCCGGTTTTCCTTCGAATACACTACAGTAAGATTAATCGTTTCGTTTTCATCTAAATCGGTCATCTCACGATTATTCAGCACATTTGTAGATATTTTACTTTGTTTCTTCTCTATCGTCGTTAAATATATTTGAGTGTCTTGTCCCTTAACATCCAATTTTTCGAGATTTTTTTTAATAAAACAATCTGTAGAAAAATTATCCAAACCTGCATAGGTTAGAACGAACCCTTTAAATATATTTGAGCGTCTTCCCTCTCAACACCCAATTTTTCGAGAAGCTTTTTGTTAATTAAACAATCTGGAGAAAAATTATCCAAACCTGCATAAGTTACAACGAACCCTTTACCTCCCCTAACTTTTATCTTCGCTGGCAGGACTGCACAGGCAATTCTTCGCCCTCGTCCGGCCCCCTGTTTGATAATTTGTCAAGGCTGAATTCGTACAACAAGCATTGTCGATTCTACAGTTGTTTCCGCTTCAGAAGTTGACTGTTCTTTATTCGTTTTCGTTTTCTTTTATAGCGTGGAAGCAAGTCGGATGTTTCTTTGAACAGACATTGCACACGAGCCTTTTGAAACAACCTTTGGCATAGTGACCGCTCTCCAGACAACTCAAACATAATCCGGCTTTCTTAATGAACTCAACTCGTTCGGTATATGGTTTCTTCTTAAAGAAGAAACAATCTTTTAGGACATGATTAAGTTTTTTACAACAATAGCATTGTTGGGTTTCTGATGCTGCTCCTCTTAATCGTGAAGTCGCTGCCCTCGTGTTCACACTGCTTGACTACCTTTAATTTATTTCGCTAATGTGATGCAGCTAAACACCTCTTATTCATAGATGAGGTCAACGAATCCTTTTTCGGTTCCCCCGTGGCAACATCTAAGGGGTTCCAAAAAACCTTAGCCCCCCATTCGCAGCTTACATGTTTACTTATATCGAAATAGTTTTTAGTGATTCTAAAAATATATAAAATTCTGTATTTATTGCAAGTATTAAAATTACTCTAGCTGATAAAGTGATAATATAATGGCTTCTCAATTAATTGGTGATTCGGAGAGGCAACGGGTGATGGATCGCATACGAGCAATAACATTTCGGGAAGCTCGTGATGCTGGAGCCACCTTTATAACACGTTCATGGGTTGCCAAAAAGTTGCGAAGAAGTGAGGACTTCGTCAAAAGAAATTGGAATAAAACATTGAATGAATGTGAAATAGATACAACCAAATCTTGACGCCCAAATTTGCCACTCTCTCAGGCAACAAAGGACATCATTGAAAGCGGTACGCGTAAGCGGAAAAACAGTTGTGCTAAACTTTCTAGAGAGATCGAAGTGTTGAGAGGAAAGATCGTTAGTGGTGAGATCATTCGACTGTACCGTCATAGGCAAGGTTTAAAGCCTTGGCATGAACTTCCAAAGCCAAGAAAAACTCAACTTAACATCGATGACAGAATGTGGTTTACCCATTACCTTGAAGATTGGGATGTGGATGATTTCATGCATTTAGCTGTCTCCGATGAATTTTTTGTTTACGTAACACGTCGGCCTAACTACCAAAATGATCGAGTGTGGGCCACAACACCAGATGAAATCGATGACAATGAACATTATCGCGAATTATTAAAAAGTCTAGACTATGTTGGTGTGTTTGTTTTGTTCACTGCAAAGAAGCTCATGTGGGTGCTGAAGCCAAATGGTCAGAGTTGGGATGGACAGTATTTTCGTGATATTATTCTATCCCAGCATGTCATTCCTTTTCTAAGAAACCCAAACAATGTTATGGATGTCGATCAGGTCACGCTTCTGCACGATAAGGCCCCCCCTGCTTTAAGGCATTAGCCACTCAACAGTTGTTGCGGAACCATGAGATCGATTTCTTTGGAAATGAAGCATGGCCAGGAAATTCTTCTGACCTGAACGTCTGTGAACACATTGGATCAGTTATAAAGGACAAGGTTGAATGTCTCTTGTTTCAAGAACCTGCAGCAAATCGATTTTCGAAGGATACAATGACGCAACACATTGAAACTGTTTTAGCAAATTTGCGTAACGATCAAGATCTATTCACGTCACTTTTGGCAAGCTACCCAAAGCGAATTCAGGCTGTCTTGGAAGCCAATGGCGGGAACACCAAGTTTTAATTGTTTCTCATTAAATGCAGAATTAAATTCTATTTTGTAAAGTATGTTTAGTTTTACTGTACCTCTAATGGTTTAGGCCATGGGCGGGGGGCTAAGGTTTATTGGAGCCCCATATAATATCAACAAACGAGGGCCGGTTAATATAGATCTCGATCCGTTGTGAATTCTACCAAGTCATCAAATGTTACTTTGGTAAATATTCGTTTAAGTACATGACCTGGACTTTGGCTTAAAAATTGTTTTTTCTGGTGTATTTCACTGTTTTGTGCGAATATGACCTTCATTTCTTGTGCAAATGAGCGGTTGAGATATGACCCTCCCCCATCCATCCTGCGATTTTGAAGTCCCCGGAAGTGAGCAGGGCTTTGAAGTAGAGGGAAATTGTGGGGTAAAACAGGGTGTGCTCCTAGCCGTAGTGGCACTACCAAACCTAGAAAACCCAACCTAACCTAACCTAGGCCTAACGCCGTGTTCTTAGCCGGGGACTTCGCCCCCCGGACCCCCTGTGGGGATATTTGAACGTCAGAAATGCACAAATAACAGTGAAATACACCAGAAAAAAACAATTTTCATGCCAAAAACCATGTTACCCTAGACCTAATTAATAAAATAATAAATCATTACCTTACTGAAGAGGTGGACAAAGGTATAGAGATGCAATCTGGAGCAGAAAGTGGTGAAGTATTGTTTTGGGGTAGGCGAAATGTGACTGAAACAAGTACCGGGCAAAATATTGATGATAAGGTTCCTTTTTGTTTCCTGCACGCAAGACCCAGCTCTTTACACCTTTCCATCTTATATCTCCGTTAATATCAATTTGCACAAGAAATACTATAGAAGAAAATAGATTCAGCTTTAAATTCTATATAAGAAAAGCCTATTGTCATCCCAAAGTCCAGGTCATGTGCTAAAACGAATATTAACCGTTACTTTGTTTCTGGGTTCCGTGAGCTGGTGAGTTTTACTTCGCCACTTTTTCCGCAACTTATATGGCAGCTTCCTAATGATATTCATAATTTCCTTAGAACTATGCAATTGATTCAACGATGTCATATCTTCCATATAGTTAGAGCAGCTTCCCAAGAAGACCGATAAGTCTCGAACAGCTTGGCTATTATTACACTGGTCAACACTCATTTTATTGCCAATCATATTAGAGTGATTTTGGGGTAACTTTGTGGTGCTGATTCCGAATATGACATCGGTTTTGTTAGATTGGCTCTAATTTATGAGATAATTGGTACCCCATTGAAACACGTAAAAATGCAAAAAATTTAATGTTCAGGCGGAGCCTACTTACAAATCGCATTGAAATTGTCTCAAATCATACAAAAGTAAACACATGAAATACATAATGGCATTTTATTCGGTCTCACCATCTAGAATGTTCCGGTAGTTTCCCATATGCACGCGTTATGGTTACGTTTCCTATTAATTGAGAGTATTCATTATCTCAAGAACTAGAGCCAAATCGGAAAAACTACTTTCATTTTGGAATTCAGACACCAAAATACCCTAAATTCGTACGAATTTCCATGGCAACGAAAAAAAAAGATTTTTTGTTGACCTGTTATTCTTGATTGGAGGCCATTTTGCAAACTTCTGCAAATAGACGTTAGCTATCTTGAAATCGTTTCCTTATTCTTTTTTTAACAACCTCATCCCAGTCCAGTATCCGGAAGTGACATCATGATAATCGCAGTTCCTGACTAACTCCTGCAGGCCTCCAGGTGTATATTGTTCCAGAGAGTAGAGGCGGCTCACATCGTTATCGCATCGGGTGTCATTCATTTGACTGAGCTCTTGCATAAACGGTTTGTATTTTGTCAGATCCTTACCGACAAAAACAACTGGTTCTTTCTGAGGCAGAAATTACCTTTCCTGACTTCGAGCAAGCATCAAAGAAATTTCATTTTCTTTTGCTATGTCGTCAATCAGTCTATTGGAAGAAAAGCTTTAATTGTATATTCCTGGTTTCGGCCTCTTAAGTTCCCTTTTTTTTTATGGAAAGTCGGGCCAAGGGCGAATGCACGCAAAAGCACTGAACCCATAGAAGAAAAAGGGAGCCAAAGTCAAGGCCGTCGGTTTTCGAGATGCCTAGACACTCTGCGTTTGAAAAATGGGAGGTTATAGACAGGAGAAAAGATGGAGTGAGGAAGATTGTTCCAAAGTTGACCGGTTGAGTAAATGAAAGATTGAGAATACCGATTAACCCTTGCGTTAGAGAGTTAGACAGAAAAGGAGTGAGAAAGTGTAGAAAGTCCGGTGCTGCGTGCTCTCCTTAAAGGAGGAGGCATGCAGTTAAAGAGTTCATAAGAGCAATATCCGTTATAATAGTGAGAGTAAAGAGAGAGTAAGTCAACATTGCGGCGAAGAGAGAAAGAGATTGAAGACAGTCAGTAAGAGGCGAGGAATTGATGAGGCGAAAAGCTTTTGATTCCACCTGGTCAAGTACGGCAGTATGGGTTGAGCCACACCACACATGAGAAGCATACTCCATACAGGGGCGAACAAGACTCCTGTACAGGGACGAAATAATTGAGCGTGTGTGGACGGCTTAATATCATTTACGATTATTTTTGTTCCTACTCTAAACTTGGATGTAACATTTTCATGGTATTTAAACTTTAAACATATATAGTAGATTCAAAAGCATGCTCGAGTACACGGTCGAATATTACAATATTACATGACATTATTATATATACAATACACTCTAAGCCAGCACTTATTCTCTTTTCACCTGTTTTAGTAATTGAAAACTCTCCAGAGTTCATATCAATGTATAATGAAATCTTCGAAGTCGTGACGAAAGTTAGTGTTTGACAACCTCACTTCCAAAGTAGAATACATTTTATCCCATTCTCCTTTCGCTGAAGTCAGTATTTTAGGAGATTTCAATGTTTACCACCACCACCTTTGGCTTTCCTCTCATTTCACTAACATCGTGAGTAGCTTACAACTTTTCTCTCCTAAATGATCTAGATCAGAATGTACAGAAACCTATGGTACTCATATCCCCGATCGCCTTGGAGATAGGCCCAACATTATGGATTTATTTCTTACCTCCCATACTCCTACTTACTCTGTGAAACATTTTTCCCGGTTGGGCTAATCCGACCACGATCTTATATGTTTTCTGTACTATTGCTCCAATTCGGACTTTGGCAACTTGGCGCCGCTAATTGGGAGGTCCTTAGGCAGTACTTCTTTGATTTCCCGTGGAAAGATTACTGCTTCCGTAGCGGGGGCCCTACCGAGTGTTCTAATGCTATCCGCAACAGAAAGGAGTCTTTCAGAAAGTACCGTCGCCATCCAACTCATTACTTTCACTCAGCTTATATTTCTGCCCGGAATCGTGCAAAATCTGTTCTTCGACTCGCCAAAACTTCCTTCATCTGACAAAATGTGAAAACCTATCCAGTTCGAATTCTTCTCGCTCTTTCTGGCATCTAGCTAAGAACCTCTCCAACAACCTTACTTCCTCTTCTTTCCCTCCTCTTTTCCATTCCGACGGCTCAGTTGCCGTCTCTTCTCCTGACAAAGCTAAACTCTTTACTCAACCTTTCGCCTCCAATATACCTGGATAATGACGGTGCTGTTTCTCCATATCTCCTCCTCCCTCTCACCTTATTATGTCTGAAATTAGAATCTCTTCCAAAGATGTTCTTTCTGCCCAATCTGGGCTCACTCTAGGAAGGCGTACGGTCCTGATGGTGTTCCTCCCGTTGTTTTTAAGCGTGACCGGACAGCTCATACCAGGACAACACATACCCGGACAACTCAGACCCGGACAACTCAGACCCGGAAAACTCATACCTAGGACAACTCATACCTAGGACAACTCATACTCTCTTCAACAATTACCACCCCAATGTTGATCTTTTCATCTATATCCACCCCGAAAGTTTAAACTCTGCAAATTAACCAAAATAAGATAAGAAAACAATAACAACAAATTTATTATTTATTGCAAACATATAATAAATAGAGAACCATTATTTACATAAGATAAAATTTGAATGCCCGGTTAGGTCAACTGTACGCCCTTGACGATTGGTTAGGTTTAGTCGTGATGTTTTCGTTAGTTTTAACGAAAATATCACGACTAAACCTAACCAATCGTCAAGGGCGTACAGTTGACCTAACTGGGCATTCAATGAACCCAATGGTTCCCTGAGTTTTTTATGATACACACAGACCGTGCATGGAACAAGGAACTCTTCTGGGATAATTAAATCCACTATAGTCCGAATAAGTAATGGTAAATGACAAATACATAGTTTTCTTTTTCATGATGCAAGCCCGAGGGCAACGGGTCTCTCGCAAAGAGTCCCATAAATATAGCTATCCCTCACCAGTTATCTGCAAAGCGAACAGGATCCAGCTTTGGGACATGGATCTAGGGTTTAAAGCAGCCTAGCCCCACTACATTTAGAACCTCAATATAAGTAAAAGACTCGTTGCCCCTTTTCTTTGATTTATTCAATCCGACGTGAATGCAACGAGTCTTTTACTTATATTGAGGTTCTAAATGTAGGGGGCTAGGCTGCTTTAAACCCTAGATCCATGTCCCAAAGCTGGAATCCTGTCTGCTTTGCAGATAGCTGGTAGGGAAGCTATATCTATGGGACCTCTTGCGAGAGACCCGTTGCCCACGTCGGGCTTGCATCATGAAAAAGAAAAACTATGGTATTTGTCATTTACCATTACTTATTCAGACTATAGTGGATTTAATTATCCCAGAAGAGTTTCCTTGTTCCATGCACGGTCTGTTGTATCATATATATATATATATATATATATATATATATATATATATATATATATATAATATATATTATATATATATATATACTGTATATAACTTGCATGAACTTTCAAATGTTTTAAATTTAATTTTTAATTTTACAAATAAATGTTTTCATTTCAAAATGTTTTCATTAATAACGCATGAATTCTAATGTTTAAATTTAATTTTTAATTTTACAAAATAAATGTTTCATTAATTTTTTTTTTTTTCTGGTCCTATGTATGAGTTGTATAGGTATGAGTTGTCCCTAGGTATGAGTTGTCCTAGGTATGAGTTGTCCGGGTATGAGTTGTCTGGGTATGAGTTGTCCTGGTATGAGCTGTCCTGGTATGAACTGTCCTAGAACCGTTTTTAAGAACTGTGCTTCTGTGCTGACACCTTGCTAGGCAAACTCTTCCGTCTTCGTCTTTAAACTGGTACTTTTCCTTCCTGCTGGAAGTTCGCTTTCATTCAGCTTGTCCCAAGGAAGGGTAATAGTCAGGTGGCTCAGCGAAAAAATCGTTACAAGAATGACAAAAGCACCAAATTTTTACAGTAAGTTTGTATGGATATATGGATGAAAAAATCCCATGCTCCAAAAAATCTGTCCATATTAAGGGTGTAAAATCGAACATGGCCACCGTGGACCCGTCAAAATCTGTAAATCGTCTTATTTTAACCACTAGACTAGCTAAAAGCATGGATGAAAGGTCTTTTTATAGTTTTTCTGGTACAAGGAATCCAATAAAGTCATTATTTTTTAAATAAATTTTGAAGAAAAAAGACTGAGGCTGTAACTGATTTAATATAGCTTAATATAGTTGTATTTTCGACACATTTCTTATATAATAGTCAGGCATATAAGCCTTGTCATGACAGCTAATATCTTGTGATAAGTACATGTAAATGTGATTTATATGTTCAAGAGTGACGATTTCCATTTATTTATTTATTCATTCATTCATTTATGTATTTATTTATTTAAACAAGTACAAGGAAGCTGTAAACACTGCACGAATAAGCACAGAAAACACTGCACGTATAACCATATTTTTACTGATTTCGTGAATGTCACGTGACTTCATAAGTAACTGATTTATTCTATATTTTTATATTTCACAGGTGCATCTGCACAGATCTGTATAAGTAAGTCCAAGTTTTGCGCATTTGCAACTACGACAGCCACGTTCAGATTTGCAAACATACTTTATCAGTTCTGTGCAGGCTTTGGCAGCTTCAGGTCTTGTCATCCAAACAGGCTTTAGCCTGGGCAACCTTACCCTCGATCTGCCTGGTCATTGTTACTACTGATTCAGGAACAGCTGTTGTTGATGGTTTCATATATACAGCTTGTACGATGGCATAAGTCTCTGGAAGATGTGGTTTTCTCGCATCCTTGTGTGGCTGTTCAAAGGTTGGTCAATTGCGGACATCTCCTGGTGTATCTTGTGTTGGTTGCTGTATTATACTGATGCTGGTGCCGTGAAATGATCCCTGAGATGTTGTAGAGGAAGGATTGTGATCCAGATTGTCCACGGCACCAACGGTAAAAACACCTTTCCTCAGTTGGGTTGGACAAACTATGCCATCTTTCTTATTCTGCTCACACATGGACGTAGCTAAGGCATTTTCTACTTGAATGACACGTTCATATGAACAACTGATTCCTAGTTTTGCCATCTGGTCCACCAGTTTTTTGCTGCGAGTTTGGGTGTGCAGATTCATACTAATGTACAATGGCAATGGAGGCTCGCGGTCAAGTGTGTGACGTTGGTGTTCGGTATTGATGTCTACTCTTTTCTTGCAGTTGTGGACAATTAGTTGTGCCAATGTTAGACAGGCTTGTGAATCATCCACTGACGCTGACAAATTTGGGCCATATAGAATCATTGAGAGCAGTAGTTGTGTACTGGGTACAATTGCTTCCTGGCATCCAGGCTCAAAACTGCCTGAAAATTTTACATTCTCCTTAAAGATTTCTTCTTTGCACATTTTAGCAACTTTTGCAAACAATTTTGCTTCATCCTCATAACTGTGAAAGAGGAAAGCATCTTTGAGCAAATGTTGAATGCCTTCTGGAAATGCAAGAATTGTACTTTTGCCATCCATTTGCTCCTGTAGTCCGGAGTCTCTGAAGTGACTGAGTATTTGTTCTTTCAAGCGTGTTTTGTTGAAGGAAATGTCAAGACAAAAGTCCTTGAGGTGTTTCTCATACATGTCATGAATCTTGGACAGCTTGAACAGAAAGGTTCCTTCCACTGCTGATTTTTCTATGTATGTCACAAGCTCGACGAATGCCCTTGCTTTGGCCATTTTGACTTTTGCTGCAGCAGCTCTTTGCGATGGATTGTTTTGACTTTGGAAGGATCGGTAACGATTTCTGTATTTGGTCAAACAAGCCAGATGATACTTGGCTTCATTTGTTACCAAATCACCACATAATATAGTGCGTTCGAAAAGTCTCTCCGCAGTCAACCAACACTCTTCACTTCTCCACCTGCTTCCGAAAGCGTCCCTCACAGCAGTCACTCCATGATTGGCGTAGGACGGCTATGGTGCACCTGACCTTTGATCTTTCTGCCATCTCTGATTGGGGCAGAGAAAACCTTTTAGCTTTTAATGCCTCAAAAACTAAGTTCCTTCTTCTGTCTACTCTTCACAATCTTCCACACGACTATCCACTTACTTTCAACAACATACAACTCAATCCTTCGTCTTCTCTTAACATTCTTGGCATTTCCTTTTTTCGTGATCTTTCGTGAAAAAATCACATATATAGTACTCTCTTTCTAAAACAGCTTCTAAGATATAGGTGTGCTGTACCGCCTCCGCGGTTTCTTCATCCCCGCTCAGTTGCTGTCTCTGTTCCATGCTCAATGTTAGACTTGACGTGAAACTTGAGAGTTATTGGTGGTAAATAGTCTCCCCGTTCAATGTTTTGCATCATCTTACTTGACTTGAATGAATTCCGTCACTGCCTGATATTTTTGGGCGGAGCCAAATCCATTGCCAAGTAAAATGACCAGTGTATGGACATATCAAATATTTTTCTCAGTTTAAAGAAAAATTTCGTTGATGAAAGCCGTATTCCTCCATGCTATAATGTCAGATTTAAGATCATTTAATCGGGAATTTTTAACTGAATTTCTAGATTTATTTAGAGAACAACATTGTCTATGGAAAATTAAGTCAAAAGAATATTCCAGCAAGCAGTTGAAGGCTGAAGCCCATAATAAATTAATAGAAAAACTTAAGGCAGTAGATAAAGATACCTGGCAGGAAACGGTACTTAAGAAAATAAATTCTGTGAGGACGAATTTCAGGAAAGAAATGAAAAACGTGAATTCATCGAAAAAATCTGGAGCAGGTGCTACCTAGTCTGTAGTATTTTAGGGATCTTTGCTTTCTCGAAGACCAGGAAATACCAAGAGAAAGTACCTCCAATATTAATTAATGTCAATGATAATGAAGTAAGTAATTATATAGGCATACTTTATTTTTTATTCATATATCTATAAATTGTTATATATATATATATATATATATATATATATTATATATATATTTTATATATATATATATATAAATCTACTATATTAAAGCAAGTTTTGTGTGATTCTGTCTGTGAGTCTATCCGTGAACTTTTGGGTCTCTAAAAAAATATGATTTTTTTAAATAATTAGAGAGGAAAAAAATTATAGTAATTAAAATCTTGAGCTTCACATTTTGTCAAGATTTGTGAAGCTTAAGATTTTCATGTCTATGATAATTTTATTGACCAAATAAATGAATCTCCAGTAATTGGGGGACCGCAGGCTCTCCAATTATTGAGGGATACGACAAAAAATAAAAAACGATTTGAATAATTAAAATTTAATACAATCAGCCGACGCCAAGCAAATGCTGGACATAACAGCTAGTATATATATATATATATATATATTATAGAGAGAGAGAGAGAGAGAGAGAGAGAGAGAGATTCGCACGTTCCTGGAACAATAAACCCAAGGGCCTGCGGTGAGATTGCGTTTGAAAATTTTAAATCTTCGTAAGTTCTTCCAAATAGCTAGTATATACTGTAGTTTCATCCGTGCGAAAGTAATTAAACCAATCTTCAGGCTCTAATTTCAATTCACTTACTAATTAATTAGTGTGGAGAAAATATGCTTCTTTTCAATAACCAGTTTTTGTCCACTTCGATTTCTTTTTCTTTTTTATCGACGTTAAAGCAATTGCACCTGCTACTAAATTTAATGAGTCTGAATCTAGGGACATGTTGTTAACACAACAGCAAAAGGGAAACTGACAAAACGGTCATGTAAGATGTTAATGTGTGTGGGATCTTGCACGTTTAAGTTTCACGTCAAGTCTAACAGTGAACATGGAACAAGGACGAAATAATTGAGCGTGTATGGCCGGCTTTAAGGCTCTGTATATCAAGTATAGAGAGCCTCGTACATTAAATTGCTTACCTATACTTTAAAAAAGCAATCCTTTCCGTCCGTCCGTCTGTACACACCATTTATTTACCATTAAGCGATTCTGAACATAAAAATAAATGCGCTTTAATTTGTTTTAAATTTTTACTTTAGCGCGTTAAGATTTTTATGGTTGAGTTCTTTTCAATTATTCGGTGAATAAAACAACAGAAAAGAACGCAACACTGAAAATCTTAAGCTTCACATCGGAACTCATTGTATTAATATTGTATTAATATTTTCATGGCTGCGTTCTTCTGACCGAAAATTATTGACTCCCCAGTAATTGGAAGGCCGCGGACCCTCCAATTACTGAAGCGAAAGACTCCAGCAGCGCAGGTCTTGCTAAATGGGCACGTAGGTCCCACTTTTTCTAGTTATTTCTAAAAAGCATTGCTTGTATGATACAAAGCAATGAGAATGTAACTATTTCCACCATTATTGGAGTTTACTATAATAATAAAAAATAGGCTTTTGAAATGTTAATAAATACTGTATTTAGATGTACTCGATTATTATTTCTAAAAAGAATTGTATTTATTAACTATTTTGACCATTTTTTGTAAACTTACTTTAATAATAAAACTAATTTCTTGACATGTTAATAAATATTGTATTTATATGTAATGAATTACTATTTGTAAAAAGAATTTAATATATTTACCATTTCCACCATTATTTGTAAGTCTACTAATAAAAATTAATTTCTTGATGTGTTGATAAATATTGTTTCAGATGTGTTTTTATTTACTCTTCACTCATTTTTAAAATATGCCTATATCTGCGTCTTCATAAGATTGTTGGCAAAGAAGGATGGAATGTGAGCGGTATCGCCCAAAGATAAGAGAAAAGATAAGAATATATTAAAAATTAAGAAATACATATCTCCAATGATGATGATTAAAACATTTTAACTATATTGAAATAAAGAGTGAAGTCGGGGTTCGACTCCAGAGGGTGTAATATCACTGTATGTGTAAGAGCTTTGAATGGTGGCCGCTAAAGTTCATAGTATGACGTCAGACACATATATATACACACACACACATATATATATATATATATATATATATATATATATATATATATATAAGTTCTATTTTCAAGTTTAGGCTAGGTTAAGTTAGGTTACTGTTGGGGCAGCGTGAAAAATGAGGTTAGGTCAGGTTAGGTTAGGTGTATCAATATTCACTTTTCTAAGTTTGGGGGGAGGCACCTCCCCATCCCTTTATCTTTTCACCCTTCCCTCTTATCATCCCCAGTTACTGAGGCCGAAGGCCCCAGCACTGTAGGTCTAGTTAAATGTGCCCGCTGGGCCCACTTTAGCTGGTGTCTATAAAAACCTAAACTATAAAAAAAACACAACCTGTCCAAAGTGTTTGATACGCTCTCACATGATATCTTACAAGATAAATTAAATACACGTGCATAAGCTGAAATATGCTAAATTGGTTTAATTCACATCTCTAATCGTCAGCAGTATAGGAAAGGAGATGCTGATGATATTTCATCAGAATATGTTATATTGGAAAGTAGGGTTCCACAAGGAACTATCCTTGGACACTTAGTTTTCTTAATGAATGCAAGTGATTTTTATCGATCAACAACATTAAAATGTTTACGATATTCAGACGATACAACACACTTCTACATACCACGAAATTAACTCTCTAATGAATGAAGTGAACAGGCAATTAGATCATGTCTATAAATGGATGTGTGCAAATAAACTTTTACCAAACTTGACAAAATCATCATATATAATTGTAACTAATAAAAACTGTAATCCATTCATAATTAGAAACATTTCTCTCGCGAAAGTAAATGAAGTTAAAGTTCTTAGCATCAAGTTAGATGACAAATTAAATTTAAAAAGCCACACACAACATATCAAATCGAAGATATCTAGATTTCTCTACATAATAATGAAAATCATAAAAAAATTCCCCAAAATGCTCTCCTCACACTGTATTACTCATTTATTTATCTACACTTACAATATGAAATCAAAGAATGGGGTAGTACAACTAATTGTATACGATATCCTCTAGAAGTAATCGCTAAAAAATGCTTACGAACTCTCTCAAACAATGAGGTCCGGTGCTATTGTCTTCGAGAAACTGATACAATGAGAAAACGGACAATCTCATACCTCTCTAATGTTCAGAAATTTAAATATTCTAAAACTAAATGACTTGTATAAACTTACTGTCTGTATCAGTATGTATTAGGTAATTTGTTATTGGCTCCATTTAGCATAAAGATGCTATAAACTTAATTTTTGTGAAGTGATTATATTCCAGTTTGTGTAGAGAAAGCCTGAGGTAGTACGAATGTAGCTGTGATTAATAAAAGTTGATCTGTGCTGCCTTGGAAACACAAATTTATCATGCATCTTTCTCCTGTACTGTAGAATTACGCGACTGGACAGGTAATAACTAGAAGGGTCTGCAATATAAACTGACGAAAATTGCACGAAAATGGATAGGGATTTGGATATTCTTTGAACTAAGATAACATAGAACATTATCGGTTTCAGTGGTGTTGAACTTCGCAAGGAAGCTTCGTCAGTACATTGATCCCGTGTTTGCTTAGCAACGCTGTGCGAACTGTTCGTACCTTGAAGTGGACGTATGGGCAGAACAATGCTCCGTTTGAAAATGTTAACCTTTTCATCTCACATCCACTTGGGCTATAATTATGAATGTCTTAAGCAATGGTAAAAACATATACATGTTTTTTCAATTTCAACTAAAGACCAGTGGTGGGCATCGTTAACCAAAAAGTTAACTTCGTTAACCGCTAATCCGTTAACCAAAAAGTTAACTTCGTTAACCGTTAATTCGTTAATTCGTTAAACATGTAACGGAAGTTACCGATAAACCGTTAACGTTAACTTTTATTATAAAAAAAATGAAAAACACAATATATATATAATTTAATTTTCCCTCTTCTTCTCGTTCTCCATTTTGTCCATGAGATGCATGTTGCCCTTCATGAAAATTAGCATATCAAAGTTTTCATCAGACAGGGATGATCTCTTGGCCCTCAGGATGTCCTTGCCCATAGAGAACAAACGCTCCACTGCAGCACTGGAGGGGATGGCTGTGTTGAACTTGATGAACAAGTCCACCAACACTTGCTCACCCAAGAAGGCAGCATCTGTCAGCAAGTCCTTGGAGTTGGTCTCCAGCCAGGTCTTGACCAAGTTCTGGCGCCACACGCTCACATTTACTTCTCAACGCCATCTATTATCTCATAAAGAAACTAATTCACATTGGGACTTGAAAGTACCGGCAGGATCAACCGGGTAGAAAAATAATTATGGAGATTTTAAAGATGTGGTACCTAGAAGTACCGCCAGGACATAAAGGGTTAAGGTGAAAACGCTCCCATTGTAAGACATCAATTGACTTAATTTATGTCATCAAAGTGACATGAGAATTGAAATCTTACCTGATCAGTTTTATGGTTCTTGAAATGTATCAAGGAGACTACTCATAAGGTACTCACAGACATATTATAAATATACATGACTTACTTGACAACGATTATTTTTAAATATTCACTAGCACAAACATGTTGCGCAAGAGACAGACTGCAAATGAAACGAATGTAGTTATTTGTTGTAATTGTTACATATATATATTATTGAAAGTGCCTTAAAATGCTCGTGATATTTCTTGAAAGAAGTTGAAACATTCAACTCAAATGGCAAATCTTTCCGCCTGATTTTACAGTCGACCATGTTTTGCTCAAACCAATGCCATAAATAACTACCATATTTGGTAAGACACAAATTGTGGCGACGGAAACAAATATATCGCCTGATTTTGCACTGCGGAAATGGAAATTCGTTCATCACTATTAACAGTGGCGGATTAATTGCGCACCTGCTCAGCACTGAAAATAATAGAAACTTTTAAACGTTTATTTATGAATTTTTGGGGTTAACGGACTTGAGTTAACGGAAGTTAAATGTAACGGAAGTTCATTAGTCCGATAATGATTTTCAAAGTTAACTTAAAAGTTAAATCGTTAACGAAAAAGTTAACTTCGTTAATTAACGATTAACGGATTAACGGTTTGTGCCCAGCTTTGCTAAAGACCATATTAGTTTCATGTGACTTGCTCATCCTTTATCGTTATTTCGACGTCTAATGGGTAATTAAACAGTTCTCCTGCGAGGGATAAACCCAGCTGTCGCGGAACCTCACAGCTGGGCTACGTGCATTGAAGTATGGCGGAGATGCTTTCTAGTGTTCAGTTCTTCCTCAGAATTAGAATTATGATGAATCCTTCTTTAAATCTATTTAATTTCTCAGATATTCTGCAGGAATTAATTCTAATTTACATAAAGGATTCTGTTCATTTAAAGTGAGATAACTATTTTTCAGTGTTGAACGCTAAGCTCAAATATATGTAAAGTTGGCGAGGAGAGGATGAACATTGCTCTAGAGTATTAAGGAGTTTGATTAAGGCCAGTATTTAGCTTTCCTTCCCGAGTGAAATGAAGGTTTGGCATTTTATATAGAAAAATAGAAAAGGAAAGTCAGACGTGGGAAAAAGGAGATTAGATAATGAGTAGAAAAAATTACACAAACATGAAAGAAAGATTAAATTTTCAGTTATTTTTAAATTAAAAATCTAAACTTTCGAAAATAAAAAAGTATGGCAGCGATGTATTTCCCCTTTAATTTTCCTTGACAAAGACGAGTATTTTCCTCCTTTGAAAAGGTTAACAGGATCACTGGCATTGCATTCTCCTTCTTTCTTAAATAAATAATAAAATTTCACCTTTTTTCACGTTCTTTAAAGTTTTTATTACTTATTACTCGTAGATTTGCAAATCATCTCCTGAATATTCACTGAATTAAGAACTTAAATAAGTAGGACCCCATACTTAAAAAAATTATAGAAGAGACGAAAACTTTCATCAAATTTCTTAATGAGAATCCTCTTCTTTTTTTTAACATTAAATTTTCTCTAGCTGAAGTTGGATATCGTAGCAGCAAAAAAGCTCTCGTTCTTACATAATCGTTCACATACATTACATTAGATTAATGAATGCATTTTTCTCATAAATAATTGGTTGTTGTTGTTTTGGTGTTGCTTAACCTCCTTTGTAACATCAAAGGTCATATGACGGAGAGGACCTACAGCTTTACGTGGGATCCAAACCATGGGTCACTACATCATCCGTCGTAGAGGACGGTCCCCACCCAAAAAATACCCAAACCCAAGGTCGTTTTACTTCTTTAATCCAAAAGAAGAATGGACACTTAACTTTTATACATTGTAATCAGGAAAATTCCTAACGTTTTCATGTCGAAGAACTTAAATGTGATTTTCTTAACTTTAACCTCTTAGTTTTGGTTCTTTCTCTCCCTTATAAAGTGGAGCAATTTTGCAGGCACCTGCCCTTGACCCCTCCTTTCCACATTAGAAAAAAGTAATAAACTATTCTTAATATTTACCAAATTATCGGTTCCCTTTTTTGCTACACCTTTTTGGGTATTTAGTTTCAAAAAAAGAACCAGTAAGGTCTCGGTTAGTGTCTGTGCTGTCCCCAATTTTGAGCCTAATACTGAGAGTAACCCTTTCTTAATCAATTTCGACACTAATAGGGAACCAAACGGCTTAAAATATGAATCTTATAAGGAACTTTACTACATGTTTGCGGTGTACACTTTTTCTTTCACCACCTGGAATAAAGAGACAAATGTTACAGAAGTAGTGATGTTATTCTTTATGCTAGAATGAATGAGTTTCTGTGACAGCATTTTCATTCTTTCATGTCAGATAACAGTTTAAAAGTATTTTTCAGGTTCATTCACTTATAACGCACCCTTCCACGGAACGCAGGTTTCGCATATACTGCACACACTAATGTCACCTCAATAAAAAGCTCTTTTGATGCTTCCTAACCAAAGAATTCCTTTACCTTACGAGTAAACAAATTGCGTCCATTATATAATATTTTTGTGGTTTGCCACCTTTAATTTCTTTTCTGTTTCTGGTTACATATGATGTCATTCCTTCATTTACCGCATGTCACATGCAGTATTTCCAATTCTTTTTCTTCCACAGTTGAGTAACTCTGGATGCAAATTTAAATAAAAAGAGTTTTCGTAAAAATGAGAACAAATCGTATATTTCAAAACTCGGCGCCTGTTCGTCCTTTCAATGAGATTTATGCAACAATCACTCGTTCAGTGAAAGACAAAAGGAATCATAAAAAAATTTTCATCAGTACTGATATAAACTAAACCGCGAATATTATATATATATATATATATATATATATATTTTAAAGGAAGGTTGTCATATTCATGTGGTGCAAGCATGCCTCTTATATGTACAATATGTGGCTTAATTGGAAACAGTAGAATATTGCCATCCACAGGTACAGTGACGGCATCGAGAGGATAAGGGTGGTGGAGATGGAGGTTAAGGGATCGAGAGGAAAACGGAAGTTCAAGAGAAAAGAGTTTGTGGGTTTGGAAAGGTGTTTTTGAATTATTTTATTTTATTTATTTTTACTGATACACACACACACACACACACAAACAAACAAATATATATATACACAGTGGCTTATAAAGTTACTTGGACCACCTTCAGATTTTTCTATTTTTTTGATAAATCCCAGAGAAGGTAACAATTCTTGATAACAATCATTCCTCTGAGACTACATTTGTCTAGACATATCGCAAAAAGGCAAATACGTTAAACGGATTATCTTAATCCTTTGAAAACCTTTCTAAATCTCATTCCACGTCAAATACATTATGTAGGTGGTCCAAGTAATTTTAGCAGCCATTGTTATCGGGTTGAGGATTTAAGAGGGAAGTAAACGGGATTGGTGGGGAAGTTTATAATAGAAAAAAATATGAAAACGGTAGGTTGATTTTAATACACAGACTGAAGTCAAACGTGCAGTACCAGAGAGAGCGCTTTCTCACGTCGTAAAGCAACGAACTGAATACATTTTACCACTCCACTACATTATTCAGGAAATCAGAAAAATTTCTTAAACAATTCAATGGAAGGTTAAATAGTGCATTTTCTAAAAGCACAGAATAAAATTACATTTGGTCAAAAAATACAACTGAAAGAACATTTTTTGGTTTCCTGGATTTTGTGGTGGTAAGATCTTTTTTGTTGTTTTCCTTCTTTTGTGCTGCTGCGACGTGAATCAGTGATAGGAGAACTTGACCCAAGGACGTGTCATTTTAACACCACGGGAGATGTTATTAAAAGGTCAACGGTCGTCCGAGGTCGGTTACCCTCAAATAAAGTAGTACGATCGAAAACATGAGGGCCCCCACCAAGGCTGTGTACGTCCAACTTCATTGAATTAAGTAGTTGAGAGAACAACTAGACCAATCGCTACCAAATAGAATATTGTACATTAGTAGGCCGCGTAGTAAAATAAATTAATGTTTTCGGATTCGGCTAAGAGGTCAAACATGACATAAGCATCTTGACTTAATTATCTCATGTTTTCGCTTTTGACAGTGAACTATAGTGCCAAACAAGTGGTACACTATCATATAATATGCAATATAACTTCAAATAAACCTCTTGCAAAACCTGCATTTTTCTTTAGGCACAGTAAGAGGCTATCGTAATCAATATTCACCTCCTACAATACAAAACATTTACCATACCTACCTTTTATTCTCTGCATTAACACTACAGGGCGTCTCTGCGTCCAGCTGATGCATTGAACAATGGTTCATATTTCACATAAAATTGTATGACGTTCTCCATCACTTGACTTTTGTTGCTACGAAGGAGGTTGAACAACCCTAAACATTATCAGCATTATGTACGAGTATCAATACAATTAAATGAACGGTGTGTCTTGTACAGGGTGGCCCAAAAGTCAGAACACATAGGGGAAATAATCTGTTTCACGCATTATGGTGTTTTATTCATTATAAATGCTCAAACTGAGACCCATTAACCTCGATACACTTCTCAATCCTTCTGAGTGACAGCCTCAGACATCTGAACATTACAGGGGAAATCTTGGAATTCAGCCATTATTCGAGTCTTCAGTTCCTCCAAGTACCAAGTATGATCACATGAAGACAAAATTCACTCGCTCATCTTTCGTTAATTTCCCACCCATGTCTCACCTGGAACAGCGAAAACAAACAGTATTTATATAAATCAATTTCCCCTATATATCCTGCCTTTTGGCCCACCCAGTAGTATGATGTCAAAAATGTCGAGTGCAAATCAATTGCATGCAACATGATCAACAATTGCAAACATTGCCTACAACAAAGTGTGGGTAAAACCCTCCAAGGGGGAGAGAGGGGTTAGACTCTCCAAGGGGGGAGAGGGGAGTTATGCTTGAAGGGGAGAGAGAGGTATGCTTGAAGAGGATGGGGTATGCTTGAAGGGAGGACAGGGGGTTATGCATGAAGGGGAAGGGAGTGAGTAACCTAACCTAGCAAGGGAGAAGAATGGGGGTTATGCATGAATAGGGCCGGGGCTAGACCATCCAAAGGGGGAGTGGATAACCTAACCTAACAAGGGTAATAAAACAAGAAAGAAAGAGAGGAGGAGGAGAAAGAGAGAAAGAGAGATGTTCTCGCAGGCATGCCTCGGCGCATATTGGAGTCTTGACGAGCCATGGTGGGCGGCTTTAGGATCACAGCCAGTTGGCTTAGAAGGTAGCCATGAAGCCATGACACAGCCAATCGTACGGCGTAAACGGCTCAGAGCCAGTTTCTTTAGAGATACACAGACAGAGAATACAGCCAGTCGCATATGGCGTAAATACAATCATGGC
The DNA here is from genome assembly GCA_023014485.1 of Bathynomus jamesi. Taxonomy (NCBI): domain Eukaryota; kingdom Metazoa; phylum Arthropoda; class Malacostraca; order Isopoda; family Cirolanidae; genus Bathynomus; species Bathynomus jamesi. Next base: position 299,006 of record JAJOZX010000023.1, on the reverse strand, counting down.
CTGGTCACATACCTTATATAGAGTTATTTCCTTGTATGCACATTTTCGTAAAGGGGAATTAACATCGGTCTGTGTCAAAAAATAGAAACACATATACACACACATATATATATATATATAATAATGAACAGGAACACCAGAGAAAATACAAACATCCTTCAAGGTTTAATAGTACCAACGTTTCGGAATGCACTAATTCCATCTTCAGGGCTAAAACAATAAAATTCCAAATCACATACAAAATTACAAAATACAAATTGCTTAATAACAATTTAAAATAAACTTAAAAAATTATAAAAAGTAGCTAAGAAAATGTAAAACATTAAAACTAAAAGGTAAATAAATGTGAAGTTAAAAAGTTAAAATTATAAAAAGTAAAAGCATTAAAACTGAAATGTAAATAAAATAAACTAGTACCTTAACCAAAACATAGCAGATCTATCGATGATTCGTCAGAATTTAGGTCTGGTTTTAGTTTATAAATAAACAGAGACTCCATAATTTTAAGCTTAAGGTCAGAGCTTCCAGCAGCAAGTACGGTGAAATTAGACTGTGAAATTGGGTGGTTATTGTTGTGCGAGTGATTACGTATGAGAGAATTAGGTGGTTTGCCAAGGGGTAAATTTGTACGGACCGATTTACCGAGATGTTCGTAAATACGAGATTTTAAATGTCTTTTAGTTTTACCTATATATGACCCCATACAGTGGTCACACTTGTATTGATAAACTATAGATGACTTAAGAAGTGTAGGAATAACATCCTTGTATTTAAATAAATGGTAAATCGATTTAGACGGGGTGAATATAATTTTTATACACAGTTGTGGGTAGAATTCCTTGAGCAATTTTAAAAGTTTATTTCTAATGCTAAAACTTGAGGTTCCCATATAGGGCAAAGTGAAATACAGGATATCTTTGGGGACTGTAATTAAGTTTCTAGTTGTAGGGCTTATTAGTCTATTTAAGGTTCTGCCTATTGTAGTCTCCACCAGTCTAGAAGGGAAATTATTCTTGGCAAGGAGTTTTCGGATGAAATCTAGTTCATCGTGTAGTTTGAAGTAATCTGAACAGATATTGAAAGCTCTATTGGTCAGAGTCGAGATTAAATTTCGTTTGAAACCTAAAGGGATAAAGGAAGAAAAGTTCATAGTAAGATTGGTAAATGTCGGCTTTCGGTAAACGGAAGTTTCAAAAGAGGAATTAGTTTTTATTATCTTAATGTCCAAAAAGGACTAATTCCTCTTTTGAAACTTCCGTTTACCGAAAGCCGACATTTACCAATCTTACTATGAACTTTTCTTCCTTTATCCCTTTAGGTTTCAAACGAAATTTAATCTCGACTCTGACCAATAGAGCTTTCAATATCTGTTCAGATTACTTCAAACTACACGATGAACTAGATTTCATCCGAAAACTCCTTGCCAAGAATAATTTCCCTTCTAGACTGGTGGAGACTACAATAGGCAGAACCTTAAATAGACTAATAAGCCCTACAACTAGAAACTTAATTACAGTCCCCAAAGATATCCTGTATTTCACTTTGCCCTATATGGGAACCTCAAGTTTTAGCATTAGAAATAAACTTTTAAAATTGCTCAAGGAATTCTACCCACAACTGTGTATAAAAATTATATTCACCCCGTCTAAATCGATTTACCATTTATTTAAATACAAGGATGTTATTCCTACACTTCTTAAGTCATCTATAGTTTATCAATACAAGTGTGACCACTGTATGGGGTCATATATAGGTAAAACTAAAAGACATTTAAAATCTCGTATTTACGAACATCTCGGTAAATCGGTCCGTACAAATTTACCCCTTGGCAAACCACCTAATTCTCTCATACGTAATCACTCGCACAACAATAACCACCCAATTTCACAGTCTAATTTCACCGTACTTGCTGCTGGAAGCTCTGACCTTAAGCTTAAAATTATGGAGTCTCTGTTTATTTATAAACTAAAACCAGACCTAAATTCTGACGAATCATCGATAGATCTGCTATGTTTTGGTTAAGGTACTAGTTTATTTTATTTACATTTCAGTTTTAATGCTTTTACTTTTTATAATTTTAACTTTTTAACTTCACATTTATTTACCTTTTAGTTTTAATGTTTTACATTTTCTTAGCTACTTTTTATAATTTTTTAAGTTTATTTTAAATTGTTATTAAGCAATTTGTATTTTGTAATTTTGTATGTGATTTGGAATTTTATTGTTTTAGCCCTGAAGATGGAATTAGTGCATTCCGAAACGTTGGTACTATTAAACCTTGAAGGATGTTTGTATTTTCTCTGGTGTTCCTGTTCATTATTAAACTGCGTTTTCCACGCCACCAATCAATAGGCGATATATATATATATATATATACTTACACGCGAACATGCTTTCCTGAAACTAGCTTACAACCCCCTTTATACATAGCTCCTTATGCATAACCTCCCAACCATCGGCAGTGGCACAGTATTACAGCACCAACTAACCACACCACCCATTAGACCAGTAAGGTCTCAAAAAATGACACAGATAATATACAAACTATTAATTTTCTCGTAGCGGTAATAAATATCACTACAAAACCAGGGTTGTAGTGTATTGGAGTGTTATCCTTTCTTTCAAACAAAAACTGAAACATGTTAAACATAATTAAAAAACAAACAAATTTTTTGCCTTAATACACAAATATATCTTTAAGTCATATCATAAAAAAATATTCATTTAATTTTATAATAAAAATAGATCTTATTTTTAGGGTAACTTATTTATTTTATCAAAATTCCTTTTACCACGCATTAAAAAATCTTTCATCCTACGAATTATTTAAAACAAATTTTTGGCCTTAACACAAAAATATATATTTATAAGCATATTATAAAAAAATATTCGTTTAATTTTAAACCAAATTTTAATTTTAGGGCTAACTTATTTATTTTTATAAAAAATCTGATTTCCTATTTTCTGAAAGTGGGCGGAGCCTGTATTTTACTGTATAAGGAGTCGGTGACCAGCAAACACTTTACAGTATTTCAGAACATAAAAATCAGAAATAAATACAGGGAAATATATAAGACAAATAAATGCAGAAAAAATATATAAGATATAAATACATGAATAATTATACTTTCTTTAATTTCTTTAGTAGGTTGCAACAAACTGCCATTTACGAATGTAAGAACAGAATATTAACTGTCCAAACAAATATTTTACCAGACAAAGCAGATTACTCCAGTTCAAGCAAACATCATTGCTAACCTACAGATAGATCGTAACAAGATACCTCCACTCCACAAAATGCGTGGATTAATGAAAAATTTCGCAAAAGGTTTCAACAAAGAAGGATACCAATTTTTATATCAAAAATTCTCCCAAATTGGTCATGCTAAGCTGAAGGAAGGAGTGTTCGGCACTCCTCAAATAAAGCAACTCTTAAGCAAACCAGCATTTGAAGATGAATTGACGGATCATGATGACTGACTAGCTTTTAAGGCTGTTGTGAACAACTTCCTTGGTAACAGGAAATCTGATGACTACAAAGAAAGACATGATCCGAAAATATCGTTTGCTGGAATGTAGTTTGAGTGTTAAGATACACTTCCTAGACTCGATTTTTTTTCCTGAAAACTTAGTCGCGGTAAGGGAGGAACAGGGAGAAAGATCCCACAGAATAATTCAGAAATGGAGTGGAGGTATTAGGGAAGATGGGATGTACGAATGATGGTAGACTATTGCTGGGGTCGAAAGAGAGATATATCGAAATCAGTACACAAGAGGAAATCGACGAAAAGGGAGTTTCTCTAGCAACTGACTGCTCTAATAAATTCAATTCGTTACTGTTGATGAAAGGATAGTTCAGTCATTCACAATTTTTATATATAAATATACTGTACCTTACTTCAATCCGTATCTACATGTATTATATATATTAGTGTATATATGTAGTAATAATGTGAGTATGCTTGTGTGTATATGTGTTTCTGGATTGTGCAACAATTGAACGAGTAAACATTGAGCGAGTGCACTTTGAGCGAGGGAAATTGAGCGAGTACAAATTGAGCGATTAGGCAAACTGAACGAGCACAAATTGAGCGAGTGAGAAAACTGAGCGACTTGACGTGACACAAATGACATTTAAATTTATTGATATAAATGTATTCAGTATGACGACTTTAAAATTCAACAAAACAAGATGCAAATTTGTTAATTTTAGAATTTCTTCTAATTCGAATTACTCAGAATTTGACATTAGCCCTATTTCCTCGTGCATAATATTTGGTGCTACTATAGCGTGCGGTCTACAAAGATATCTTTAGTCTACAAAAGAATTTTCGCTGACCTCTACTATAGTGTGCGTTCTACAAATATAGTACCTGTAGCAGTGACTCTCAAAACTAACGAAAATATCAAGACTTAACCTAACCATTCGTCAAGGGCGTACAGTTGACCTAACCGGGCATTCAATAATTTTAATATTGATTTCAGTTTCGATTTAAGTTTTAAATTTTTTTTCGATTTGAGTTTATTTTTCGATTCAAGTTTTATATTTTTCGGTTCGATTCAATTTAAATTTCGATCCTAGGTTTTTTTTCTCAGATTTCTTTAAGAATTTCATTTTACTATTTATATTAATTTGTGTGGATACCCTATTGACAAATTCAGATTTTATTTTGTATTTGTATTTGGATTCGATTTCTGTTTTTCAAAGAAAGAATTTACTTTAGTAACTATGATATCTTTACTTTTGTATGATTAAACATGTAAGCATCTATAAACCAACTGAATCAGTACGAAACACTCATTTTTTTTTTTTTTTACTTATTCGCTTCATTTCTTTCACATAAAGTTTTATTTAACAAAAAACTTTCAATTCGAAATGTTTTATTAATTCGTACACTTTAAATTTTAAAGCACACATGTATAAAATTACAGTAAGATAATATCCCTGTTAAGAGAAGCAGGAAGCCCCTTGATTAAATCTTACAACTATCATACTAAGGTTATTCCTAGATGGAATGATTTTATTGCCCCCCTGAAGAGTGAATCGAAAGACGCCTATGATTTGTGGTGCTTTCATGGTAGACCCAGATTAGGACCAGTATACATGAATATGTGTAGAAGTCGGGGTCAGTATAAGGCGGCCATAAGGCAATGTAAACAGGAAGAAGAGTCTATTCGAGCATCAAAAGCCTGTGAAGCTCGCATAAATAACGGTAACAACAAAGTTTGGAAATTTGTTAAGAATCAAACGGGTGTCAAAAATGTCCTCTCTCCGACAATCGATGGGGTGTCGGGGGAGGATGAAATTGCAAAGCTGTGGAAAAACCACTACTCTAACATTCTTATTAGTGTGAGTAGGGATAATCTTAAGATAGATTGCAGCGAAACGATTGTGGGAGGGACAAGGGAAAATATTTTGATATCATTTTCTGAAGTAAAGAGGTTAATTAAAGAGTTAAAGACTGGTTCTGCGTCAGGGGTAGATTACTTATCGAATGAGCACTTAAAATATGCAAATGACGTAGTATGTCTGCATATATCACTGCTCCTATCAGCCATGCTTGCTCATATCTATATCCCTGCAGAGTTCATGAGGGTATATATCTTGCCCCTGGTCAAAAATAAGTACGGAGACATTCTGTCCAGCAATAATTACAGGCCTATTGCTGTCGCTTCCTGCTTCTCGAAACTACTAGAAAAAATCTTGTTACTCCGATTAAATGGTTTCCTATGGACATCTCCTAATCAGTTTGGCTTTAAAAGGTCCCACTCAACTGACCTGTGTATCTATGTACTTAAAGAAACAATATTTAAATACATTGACAGTAATTCAACCATTTATAGCTGCTTCCTTGATATAAGTAAGGCATATGATAGGGTGAACCACAATATTTTATTTGCAAAACTAAAAGACAGGAAGGTTCCCATGTACATATTAAATTTATTGAAATTTTGGTATTCCCACCAATCTTTCACTGTTAGGTGAGCAATGTACTATCCGAGTGTTTTAGCTCCTCTTGCGGGGTGAGACAAAGCTCCTTGCTCTCCCCTATGCTGTTTAATGTGTATATTGACGGATTAATTGCTTCACTTAATGAGGCAACAGTAGAATGTTGTATAGATAACACAAGGATAAATAACTTAGTTTATGCCGATGATATGGTGTTAATAAGTCCCTCTGTTAAAGGTCTGGATCGGCTACTAAATGTCTGCGAAGTGTATTCGCAGAAACATGATATTCTTTTTAATGTTACAAAAACTAAGGTTATGCAATTTCATCCTAAAAGCTGTAATCAGCCAGCTGATATAAGGTTTAAAATGAATGGTGAAGTAATTGAGGAAGTACAAGAGTTTAAGTATTTGCGTCAAACTATTACCAGCTCCTTGAGTGATGACTCGGATATAAGAAAACAATCTCGAAGCCTGTGTGCTAAAGCGAATATGACCATAAGGAACTTTCGTTTCTGTACAAGTGAAGCTAAAGACACTCTTTCGTACTTTCTGCAGTAATATATACGGTCAGCAACTCTGGGTGAATTATAAAAAGGTTCTGGCAGAACCCTAAATTTGCTGTACAACAGGTCTTTTAGACTCTTACATAAATTACCCCCGAGATGCTCAGCTTCACAAATGTTTGCTACCCGCAATGTCCCGAGTTTCCCGGAGGTAACAAGATGTGCTCAACACAGTCTAATGGTGCTCAACATAGTCTAATGGAAAGAATTAAAAAATCAACCAACCCGATCATCAAAGCTATCCATGAGTCCTGCCATTTATCCTCTAAAGTCTAAGCTATGGACTTCTTGGTACGAAAACGTCTGTCTGTAGCTCCACTTAACTTCGACAGTGCAGTATTATTTCTAATCCATTGTATATATTTCCATCCTTAGTATATGAACTGTCATTTTATTAATAATATTTGTCATATGGACTATAGTCTGCCAATAAACATTTTCATTTCATTTCATTTCATTTCAAAATATATAAATAATAGTATTAGAAATGGAAATAAAACAATTAAATGCACCTCTGTTTATTATATACAAAATACAAATATCTTTTAAACTAGCATGTTAAAATTAGAGCGAACAGTTAAAATATTGTCAATGTTTTCGGGCAACAAATTGTTTCTTTGAGGATTTAAAATCAATCTGAAAAGAGAAAAAAGAAGTTCCACACTAATGGAACTATAAGCTCTTCCACATCGAATTAAAGGATAAATAAATATTTTAAATCCATACAAATGTTAAGTCGCAAAAAAAGGAAAATAATTCACGTGATTTATGTTTTTGCAATCCAAATGCTCCTCAAAACTGAAACGCAAAACTATTATTTTTAATCTATTCGAATTCAGATTTCAGTTTTTGATTGTTTTTCAATTTCAGTTCGAATTTCAATTTTAGTTGTCAGAATTTTTTTCAGTTCTAGTTTTTTTATTTAGTTCATAAAATAATATCGGTTTTATCAGTTTATCGATTCCAGTTTCTCATCCCTGATATACAGTGTATATATACACTGTATATATATATATATATAGTTCCCAAGAACAAAAGAACTGACATGAGCTCGCCCCTTTGTACGCGTACTTCGAGGACACCTATATGGAATGTTAGGGAAAGAACGAAGGATGGATTGCCTTGAACAAATAAGACATTTGCGTCAGTTTGCGCTCAGTTTGCACTCGCTCAGTTAGCCTAATCGCTCAGAGTGCACTCGCTCAATGTGTATTCGCTAAATTAATGCAGAATGGTGTTTCTGTGCATGCATTACTACTGTAAATTGTTTGAATTGAATAACATATGAGTCGTCTGTTCTCTTATCCAATTGGTAACATTTTCTTATCTATACGTTACGTTATGTGATAGGAAACATTTGTTATTGTTACCATATCTAATTATTACCGCTCGATTTCACACAATAAGCCCTACATTTTCCGCCAAGAGCCATATTTCTGTATTTGTGTTTGATTATACATACACAATAACTTAAATTTCCACTCTAAATTAGCGATTGTTCACAAACCTCTCAATAAATGATGACATCTTTACAGTACATTTTTCTCATATGCTCTGTTTAGCTAATATGACGAAGGTACAAAAAAAATACAAACTATTTATTCTCATCCAATTCGCATTGGCATATCTTGCAACTTTCAGGTAAGTAGCCCAATTCACTGATCCTATTTAATAATTTTGCTTTTTAAGAGTTTTTACAATGCTACTATATTATAACTTCGCATAAGATTTACAAACTATTTACTTGGCTTCTATTCATCCATTTATTCTCATCCAATTCGTATTGGCATATCTGGCAACTTTCCCACCAGCTGTAGTATGTCAAGCAGATATGGAGATTATTCAATGTTTGCATTTACGCCCGTATAGTAATTTAAGATTATAGTAAGCTAGAGTGCAGTGTTAGGGGATATTTCAATATTTCCAGCTAAAAATCCGATGATGTTTCTTAAATAGAAAATATCGGGATCACCTGAAGATCAGGGCCCCCAGCCTTCGTTAGTTAGCCTTATAAGATTAACTAACGAAAATATCACGACTTAACCTAACCAATTGTCAAAGTCATACAGTTGACCTAACGATTGGTTAGGTTGAGTCGTGATAGTGAGTCGTGATAGTTTCGTTGGTTAGCCTTAAAAGGCTAACTAAAGAAGGGTGGGGGCCCCTGATCTTCAGGTGATCCAATATCGCGGTCATTTACAACCAATAGCCCACTGGTATAAAGCAGGTTGTAATATAAAATTGTATTTATTGAATGTGCAAAATATCCTTTTATTTATCGTACTTTCTGCGCACCGTGTGACGTGTGACTAACATCGTTAGATGTGATAGCATCTTATCATTGTTCCACAATTACACAAACTGGCCTCTCTCACTAATGCCATCTTAGGAGGAGACTTCAACGCTAAAGACACTCGTCGGTATCTGCACAACCAAAGCAACACCAGAGGCGCCAACATAGCCACACAACTAAACAGCCTCTTCATTCTTAACAATACAGAAAAACATACACACATACCACATCAAGCAGGATACTCAAACTCCTCCCCAGACATAACGTTCTGTTCCCCCTCACTAGCAAGCAACACATACACACTGGAGAACAGAAAAACAACTGTCATCAGACCACCTGCCCATCATCATTACAACACGTTCTACACTCTGCCCCAACAACCTTAGGCACACTTACAGAAATTACAAGAAAGCTAATTGGGAACAGTTCAAAATACAGACTGAGGAACAATTCACCACATTAAACAGCACACCCATCATAAACATCAATACAACACCAAAGACATTTAATCAGATCATCAATAATGCAAACAAATCCATACCCGAGGGCAACATTAGGAAATACAACCCAAACTACACTAGAGAAATAGCCCACCTCATAAGGCAACGTAACACCCTCGTACATAACACACAAACACCACACACAGAAACCATAAAACAGCAGATACAACAGTTCAACACAGAAATAAACAACAAACTCAAAGAAAAACAAACATAAACATTTAGGGAATTCATAACAACACTAAACCACTCCAAGGATACATCCAGGATATACAAGACTATAAACAGCATAACCCACTCTAACAGCGGCATTCACACCTCACACGCGGCTATCTGTCGCAGCCAAAATAATATCCCAACACATACACAACAAGCTAACATTCTACTTAATCACTACGCAAAGATAAGTCACTTAAACATAGACATCAACCAGAAACACGCAGACAGACAAACAGACAGACACAAGAAAACCTACAGACTCAACACGACCATTACACCCTTCAATACAGACCAGACCATCATGATCATCAAAAACATTAAGAATTGGAAGGCTACTGGATCAGACAACATATCTAACATACACCTTAAACGCTTGGGCCCACAGGGAATACTAGCTCTCACAAATATCAGCACATATTCATACCAAGACTGTATTATTCCTGACATATGGAAACAAGGTAAAATTATTACACTACTCAAACCAAACAAAAATCCAACAGAACTAGCTTCCTATAGACCCATTACCTTACTATGCACACCTTCCAAAGTAACAGAAAGACTAATCTTACAAATCACCAACCCACACATACCACTATCGTCTACTCAACATGGATTCAGACCTCACCATTCAACCACGACATTACTCACTAACCTCACGCAGCACATCATGGATGGCATCACCTCCAGATGACCAGCTCAACGTACTGTACACTATTAGCAACAATAGACATTAGTAAAGCATTTGATGCTATCCCACGCTTCCCTCTCATAAACAAAATACTCAACACAAACGCACAATAACACTAAAAGATGGCTGAGCAACTATCTTTCAGGAAGATACTCACATGTCACATTTAATGGCAAGTCATCCAAAAACAAGCTTTTTCCGAACGGGGTCCCTCAAGGCTCTGTTCTCTCACAAACACTGTTCAACTTATACATGCATGACATTCCAACACCCATAGATAAGCTTACCTTTTCATCATATGCAGATGACATCACTCTAACATCCACCCACAACAACATCGACACCGCTACAAATAACCTACAAACATGCATAAACAGTATACAAGACTGGCTCACACACAATAGACTAAACGTAGCGCCCACAAAATCAACCATCACCTTGCTTACAAGCAATACAAAAGAACATCGGATAACTCCCCAGCTTACAATAAACAACACCAACATTCCACACACTCACAGGACCAAAATACTTGGGGTCACATACAACACATCATTATCTTTTGCAAACCACATTCAGGACATTAAACACAAATGTGCGTCAAGACAACACCAATAGAACACCTGCACACAGAAACAAAAATACTGAACGTTAAGGAACATTTAGACATGAGGGGAACACAATTCCTGGCAGCAGCGACAACTAACCCACAACACCCTTGCCACTACATGTACAATCATGCACCAACACCTCGCACCATTAAGGTAACACCAGAGAGACATTATAGCCAAATACTCCATTCCATACCACGCCCCACAGACATCATACAGTACAGAAAACACATACATACACACCTAACCCACAAAGCAGTGACACGACTCGGCCCGAATGCGGTCCTAGGTGCGAAGCCGCCATCCATTAACAGGTCAGAGATCAGCCTGAGCAGATCGGATCGAGTTAACTTAACACGATTCCGATGTGGACATCACCCCAACTTACGGACATATAAACACAGACTAGACAACTCCACAGACGACACCTGCCACCTTTGCCAGGACACACCACAAACAATTGAACACATTATGACAGACTGTACTGCTCTAGCACAACACCGAACACAACACAACATCACTAGTGCGCTGAACCTCTGGTCCACTCCAGAGAGGGCAGTAGAATGGGCGCAAAATGGACGAGTGCAAGAATGTTGCAGAGATAATGTTCAATGTTGCAAAGGGGTGGGGGTATGTTGCAAAGGGGGTGGGGTATGTTACAAAGGGGGTAGGGGTTTGCAATGAAGGGGAGGGGAGGGAGCTTCGTGGGCGAGGGAGGATGACCTCCCCCCAAAGAGGTAGCCTTAACCTAAGAGAGGAAGAGAAAGGAGAGACGGAGGAGGTCTTTGGGGGAGAAGGTGGGATGTCCTTGCCCCCCAAAGAGAATCCTAACCTAAGTCTTAACCTAAGAAGGAAGGAGAGAGAGTTCTTTATTCCGCCTGAGTCTGCATCATTATGTACGTCCCGAAGCCAAGCAGGTCATATATAGAGGATGGTGAGCTGCCAGATATCACTTATTTATATATGGAGGGGGTTACTAGATAGCATTTATTTTAATTGTTCAGGTATACATTATTAGGGTGAGTTGCTAGATACCACCATTTATCTTAATTCACACGAGTTGCCAAATAATGTTTTATTTATTAAAAGCAACATTGACTTTCTCCTTAATGTTATTCAGAAAGAGAATTATTAAAACGAAACCAATATTAACAATAAAAGAAATACACTACAAAATTGGCTAGTTAAAGAAATCGTTCCACTAACATATTCTCTAAGAATAATATTCAATTTACCATTCGCTTTCATTTATTCTAAAACCTTAGAATGTACACTGTCTATTTACTTTTGACAATCCTTTCTTCTCGCAAATAATTAAAACATCATTCTCTTTATAAAATAGTGGAAATATATAGGAAGCAAATATACGATGGAATGATGAAAAAATAAAATAATAATAGTATAAGAAATATGAACGAGGAATATATATATAAGAAAACAATAAACACCAAAAGAAATATTTATTTAAACGTTATTCTGTCTATTTACTTTCTTTCAAATCGTCTCTGGAAGAAACAATGTACAAAATGCCTCAGGCCGACCGCAAAGCCTAACCACAAAGTTCCATTTGACCTAAATTCATCCCATATCCTAAGAAAAACCTCTCTTCACTTCAAATATTAAATTCATCATTACCATTACTACTGAAATTAAGAAAGAATGTTTTGTTTATTCTACAGTGCGTTCGAAAAGTCTCTCCGCAGTGCTATGTTAAACGCAAAGGAAATTGAAAAACTACAACATTTTCATTCAACCGTGATTTAGTGATTTTATTACATAACCTTTTGATTTGCAGTATGTGTTGAAAGTGTTTTCCACCATTTTGCAGGCACAGAGCAACTCGTGATTGTTTTCCAATAGACCTTTGATTATGTAATAAGTTTCCTTATCATTTTCCCAATGCAACAATATATATATATATATATAACGGGTGCGGCAAAAGTAACGCCCTTTTAATAATTGTATCTTTATAGTTTTATACAGTATAACCAACCACACAGTTAATTAAATTCCAGTTATTTTTTAGTTTTTACTGAGAAAGTACTTATTATTTTTCTTAAAATGCTGTATTTTTCTTAAAACCTTATTATTTCTCTTAAAATGCTGTAATTGATTTATTTCCTTCAATAAAAGAGAATAAACTAAAAAGGGCGTTATTTTTGCCGCACCATATATATATATATATATATATATATATATATATATATATATATAGAGAGAGAGAGAGAGAGAGAGAGAGAGAGAGAGAAAGTGAGGACGACACACACACACACACACACACACACACACACACACATTATTGATTTTAAATACCTGTTGAAAATGATAACTATTAGAAATCAACTTAGTGTTTGCATCAGACAATCGGTCAGACGCAGCGCTCAACCCAAATGATGCATACAATTGTCCTAACTCTTGTATTGTTATTATTACGTGCGGTGATTTTACGAAGTTTAATCTTATCCCCCTCCTCTCTAGTTGGCCTGGTGAAGTAGTGAGTTGTCTTCTTTTACTCTCCATTTCCCATAGGTATCCCCGACTCATCGGGGCTTGTTCTGTACCATGCGTCTAATATTCTTTTACACACCATAGATTTTATTTCCTACTTTTTTCCCGTACCGTAATAGTTGAAATTTATCAGTGTTAAACTTCGTATAAAAAACAAGCGACTTCTCCTAAAACTTACTATATTATTATCCCTGTCCCAGCCTTCATGCATTAAAAAAGTTCTACTTTATTGGTAACCTTCGATTAGCATCCCCCTGAACTGTTCATTTTGACGAGGGTCAAAGCTTTCACACCGTCTTAGACCTACAGTTTAGCGTGGAAACCGAACTAAGCTGCAGCACGGGCGGGGAGAAATTACAATGTCATCGCCCGATCTCTCAACAGCACCCAGCGTCTAATCCACTAGGATACCTAGGGTACCCATTTATCTACCAACCCAAACAGACATTCATGAACTAAATACAAATTAACCACACTCCTACGCGAGAAGTAAAAAATCAAGCGGAATATATTAATCAAAGTTGAGGGTCGAATAGTATGGCCGGAAACGTGTATTTTGCAAATATTTGAAATTATCGTGGCAGAGACTGTAAAATGCAATTAACACACACACACACACACACACACACACACACACACAACACACGCACACAGACAAACACATATATATATAAAAAACCAAATCCACAAGTCAGCAATCTTGGGAAAGCCGAGATTAGCATGGCCGCAAAACAATAATGCACAAAAATCTAGATTTCTTATTTTCTAATGACCTTTGTTTTACTGTGCTTATTCTGTTAATGCCAGGATTATGAAGAGTAGCGGTGCTAATTTTGTTTCCTGTGGTACTGAGCTGAGCCACTCTGATGAAGATATTCCTATAATGACTTGCATCCGAAAAATTGAGGCTCAATTAGTATGGCCGCAAAATAAAAAAATATTGTTGTGATAGAGATGGATAATCAATGTTCCGAAGGATATTGCATAAAGGGGATGGTTGGGGAAAACCAAGAAAAGTATGGGCGCAAATGCAAATATTGACGTGGTAGAGATTTGCAAGTGCCAATACACGATGTGTGCATTAAATCTACGGAGAGAATACCAAGACACCATTAGTCGACCAAAGCTCGGACCCATAATATAGGTGTTACGATTGGTACACAAACTTATCATAGCCCCGCCCAGTTATATTGACAACCAATCATTAAATTTACGAACAGCCTCTTAGTCTTTTGGGGCGGTGCTTGGGATCATGCTTATAAAAGGAAATATTTTCAGCTGGGAGTCACAGTAAATATTTTCACCAGTGAATAAACATTCCCTCCGACATTAACCAAGAACTTTATAGTTTACCGGGTTTATATCAAGATGGTCACATTGTAGCGTTGTCTACAATTAATCTTTTTAACGCCGCTGACAAGAAAGGATTATTTTCAACGCAAGCCGTTGATGATATTGCAATGACGCTCCTTACGACCGACGCAAAGGAAAGCCGTAGAAATGTAAGTGCCTATAATTTTATTTTTTTTAGTAAATTATTCACAAACTGTCAGAAAGGGGCTTATTTCGTCATATATATATGGAGGGTTGTGTAATTCACCTCATCAAATACATCATCTAGGTATCTGCAACTATAGATTAGTTTGTAGTTATGCTAAAATCCTGTTTTGATTCATTGAATTTTTTTTACAGTAATCTTTTGCATGTTTTTATATAAATTCAAATGTTATTCGTAATTATCTCTTAAAGGAACTTCTCTGAGCGGTTCAAAGATATCTTCACATTGTAATACTCTTACTATATGTGTCACAAACATGCGATTTACCATTTCTATGGTTGAACAGTATCCATGTTTGTGCCATTAGAAGTTCGCTGTAAACAGCGAATGTCCCTTAACTGTGCCTCTCTAATTCGTCTCCTTTAATTCCTCCCCAAATAATGACTTATACAGTAGGTACAGAGTAAATCACTCTGACGTCATAAAGTACTTAGTTTCCTTCACGTTTCGATCACGTGTTTAGTATGTGGCTATCCTTAGCATTCCATGTATAGTAAACTCTTTAACAAAAATAAAAAACCTCACTCTCTATAAGTCATTATTTATATGTTGTGTCCCGACTGGTGTTATGCAATATAAATGTTATTCAACCATACTCCTTCATACATCCATGTTCTGTTCTTGACCGCACTCCTGTATTAATTTCATCACCTATTACCTATTTTATTACCTATTACCTATTGTCTACTTATGCTCTATCAGTCTATCATCATTCTATGGTTACTCGTGTCTATATTACGCACACAACCTATTGTGTGACGAATGATATGTGTACACTACTTTGTGCAGACGTACATGTCCCTTGACGATCATGATCACGTACATGTAAACACATCCACATGTATTCTTTTCACTTTTTCTTTTAACCGCGTTCACCTCTCGCAAGTTGTTTATTATTGCTGATACGAAGGGTTCGAATTCACAAACAAACATCTGAATTCGAAATCGTCTCTCTCACTTCTGCTACCAATTTATAACGTTAAGATGTTATGTACCCGGGTAATATACTATATTGTTTCCCTGTCAGGCCACTGGTTATTATCTACTTACAGCTAGGCTGACCATACGTACCGTTTTGAACGGGACAGTACCGTTTTTTTTATATTTCCTGGCCGTCCCGTCGTTTTAATAAAAATGTCAATTTTGTCCCGGTTTATGTACTTACTTTTTCATGAATACAGAATATTACATAACCCCCGTCCCTTTTTTGCCATCCCAATGTCCCGTTTTTGTCTCAAGGAAATATGGTCAGCCTACTTACGGCACATAGTTATCCACGTTCTCATTACCTGTACTCACTATTTCTATCTAATTGTCATTCAAATTCCGTTGCTTATGTGTTACGTTATCATTAATGCCCGTGTACTTCCAAATGAAAAGTACACCGTATTTTTCTCTGCTTTCCTCATCGCTGGCTAATTATAATTAGACTTTGAAATGATGATAACCAACCATTCCCCTAATAATATTAGACAATTTGGCGTAATTATTGTTAACTATAAATATATAACATTGTTGTTAATCCCCTTTAAATTATAAAACAACGGAGAACTCTCCGTCATTATCTAAATTGTATTACCTATTCAGATTACTTCAGTATTAGATATGTCAATTAACAAATTGTTAAAATTGTAATTAACGGTAATTAATATACTTAATATAATGTAAATTATGGAGTACTTAATGTACTCGGTACATGTCGGCACCCCGACTTTAGGTCACCATCCAAAAGTGTATACCTTAAAAAAACTATTATTTTTTTGTTAACTTTTGGCTTAAATATATGCTTAACGTCCGAATTCTTCAACCCTCCAGCTAAAGCGGGAGCTTGGCCTTCAACTGCACCCCCCCCCCCCCAAAATTCGGACTTCTTTATTTCTTATATGGTAGATGAGATCATTCCTGCCGTAGCCTTTGCCCGAAGAGGCTAAGCCCTCCTCGCTGTAGATTCCTGCCTGAGCCCTTGATACGAGAGGTTGCACCTCTCCCGCTCTAAATCCCTGCCCGGGGCCTTTGTTACAAAGGGTTGCTCCCCTCTCATTTTTTAATTCCTACCTTAACTATTGTCAAACGGGGTCGAACCTCTACCCCTGTAAATTCCTGCTTGAGCTGTTGTTGTAAAAGGTAAAACCTCTACCCCTGTAAACTTCTGATTATATATTATCAGTGCCTCTTTCTGTATATACTTTGTGAATAAAAATTTATGACTGAACTAAAACTCCAATTTTTTAAGTGAAGTGTTTCCATTCACCCCTTCGGGAAAAAAACTTGGTAGAAACTGTTTTGAAGCAACTCGGATGCTCTCGGCTAAGGCCAAGCTAAACCAACAAGGACCACCCTCGTTGGATCGTCCAAAGTGAATTAATCTTAAAAGTCGCAACGAGTAGAGGCCTGTGGAAGCTGCGTGACATATGTATACTCTGTGTATGTTTTTATTAAAAAAGATTCAGTATGAACTAATGAATTATTCTTTCTCCTTTAAGGACCGATGAGGATTTCTCACGTGTTATCCAATCTTTTCGTTTTGAAGAACCCCATGTTATGGACCTGGATACGGAGGTAGAAGATTTACCGAGCAATAAGCTCAACGAATGCCAACGAAATAATGTAAGTGTTTTTTTTGTTTGATCTTTTTGGGGGAAGAAGACAATGTATTTTCATCAATTTATTAAATGAAAGAAATCGTGTTTTTATTACAATAACCATCTTAAACTACAGAATATACAAATTAACATTATTGGTTACAAATATATATATATATATATATACACGAACAAAACATACTATACAACGAGTACGCACAATCGGAAAGCGGCTTTTTATCTGTCTGCATACCATTTCATCGTTTCGTTGAGTGTGACACGGGTCTTTATGCGTGACATATGCATGAGAAATGAAAGGCAGTACATTCCACACGTATTACTAAAATATCCTTGTGAACGGAATGGGTTCCATACAACTTCGGGGATATGCAACTGGCCGAGAAATTTTACGATAACATGGTCGCTCCAGGGTTGAGCCCCGAGTGAATCAAAATAGTACAGGCGATCCCTATTTTTAAAAAAGATTGCAAACCAATGAATCCCTTCATTACCAACGACATCTGTGTTCACAATAAGACTACCGCAATCTCGCGTAGTTGACAAATTCAATGTTTCATTCTTCGCAAACACACCGATAAATTTGGACCGTGTGATTCGTTCACTATTCATTACTCTCTGAAGTGTATTCACATCCATTTTAAAAGTCAGTGATAACGCCCCTAAATCTGCGTACTTCTATTAGGGCTTGTGACTTGAGATATACTAGTACATTAATAGGTGCGTCTATAGGCTTGGTGAATTCCAACCTGACTGAGATGTTTCCACTCTGCTGTGGATTTAAATGTGTATTTACGCTAGGAAAGTCAGGTGTGATGTCAAACGGATAAAGGTTAAATTGATCAATGAATTCTTTCTGCGTTACCCCATTCCCGAGCTCATCACAATCACCTGCAATATGGGCCAGATTACTATATGCTCTCGCGCAAAGCGGTAACACAGTATCTGATGAATAGTCCGCATTCAATGTTCCTCCCAACGCAATGCCAATAACGTATAGAGTTATATTTTTAAGTTCGAAATTCTCGAATTTAAAGGCACTCTTTTTATATTTTCCATTCACCGAAGCATGGTTCTGCATTCCAATTAATATCCTTTTAGGAAGATTTCCTAGGGCGATGTTTTCTATCTGTTTCGATGCCAACCCTGCAGGCACTGTGTATAGTTTGATTTGTACTCTGTTAATAGGGTATTTTACTGTTGCCTTTAGTAAATTTTTCTCAATTTCTAGTTGTTTTGGTGAACTTAATTTCACTCGCCGTACACGGAGGTATGTCTCCATAATGTAAACCACAACGGGTTTTGCTCCCTCTTCTTCATCAGCATCCAGATTTAAGCAGATCTCAGGACTCGTGTGGGTGAGCTTTATTTTCATATCCATCCCATTCACAAGCAACTTCTCCTGGAATGTGAAATCTGTATGCAGGCGTCCAAAACACTCGTATATCTTCTTTTTAGAATTTTTAAATTTGTCCTTTATACTACTTTCGTCTTTAGTTTGATAATATCCCTCGGCCTTAAAAAGGTATCCTTCGCTTCTTTGGAAAAGTTGAGGACATTTTCCAGATAGGCTCGTAGGTGATAGTACCCCGTGCCTGCCGATATGTTGACCTGATTTAAATATACGTCACACTGGTTGAATATGGAGTGCAGAAAGTTTGTTTCAGGGTATACAGCATATTTGTCATCGCAGTCCGTTCCATCAGAATGGGCTATACGTAGTTAGCGTACATGTGCACACAGCTTGGATCAAAAAAGTAAGGGCCTGAGCTGGGTATCACGAATTCTATAGGGCACTCGGGGAACTAATTGTGTTTAAAGGGTTAATTGTAATAAAGTCACTGTGTTCAATAGAAACTTGAGTTGGGGCATCTCAAAGAGGGATAGCTCCGATTTACAGCATTGTGAACTACACGGATGGATGAAGCGTGCCATGACGAGTTAGAAATAGTGCCTCCTCTCTCGACAAGTAGTAAACAAACTATGATTCATGAGTTCAATATCCTTAGCTTATATCAGTCAAAAAAATGGTCAACCATCGGCTTCATTCGCTTACAACACTTCTTTTTTGATATCCTTTTACGTTTAATGGCACGTGTTGGTAATCCCTTCTTCCGGCCAGTCGTCTTCTTCTTCCCACCACCACGCAATTTTCTCTTTGCATCTTTGACGATTTCGTCCCGTGTACGTTTTAACTGTTATTTTAGAGCTTCTTTAGGTTGAACCCCAGCCAATATATCTTCTGTAGTGCGAAGACCTGATTGTAGCGCTTTCCTTCCGAGGTATCTGACACCCCTCTTCAGCAAAGGAACAGCCGTACGTAGTATGGTTGAAAAAATGGACCCAAGTCCACTACCACGCTGGTATCTCTCCCCTCGATAGACGGTGAAAGGCTTTCTGTACATTATAACTCAGTGCGTCGAAAGTGCATCACTGTTTAGCTCCCGTTACCGAATGGGAAATTTTTACCCTCAATCGTTCTTATATATATTGAGATATTGGTTATTAGATTAGTTGCGACGTAAACATAATGGGGTCTGTCATATGTAATACTCAAACTCCTTCCTTTATGGTTGGGAATGTGAGCAATGCGCAGCAGGCGTGCCTGAGTATCCCCATCAAGCTCGTGCTCCACTATATCTATATTGCTGTAAGTATAGCACATGTCTGGGGTTTTATAGCCGTCAACCATTTTCTCCAATTTCAACTGATACATTAGGCTGGACAAGTCGTGTTCTGCCTCGTGAAATGTGTCTATTTGGAAGGATGCGTTAGGTCGTCCATCGGTTATAATTTTGAACACTCTTTGGTCTTTAATATTTCGGTTAGCCTGCGATTTTAGGGCCATTGCATGCATGGGGGATCATTGTTTTCGATTTCGTATACTAAATCGCCCGTAAGATTTGAGCTTTTTAAACTTACATTTAAGTCTCTCACAACATCCTCGGCTTCACCATAGTGACCCGGCCCTAGTGTTACTTCTGTACTGTAATACTGTGCATACCCAGTCAGGGTGGTAAGCATAGTTTCATCCCGAGTTACCCCGGCTTTTTCACACTCGTTGCAGTCTCTAAGAATCGTAAAAACAGTATCTTTATAATCAATATTTAAAAAGAGCGTGTCCAGCTGAATTTCACATATCCCCACCTCATACAAATCACGGCCCAATTCAATGGGTCCATGGAGCTCTGTTTCAAAGTTGGCTAATGTGTTGTTAGGGTGTACAGACAGGGAAAAGGACGACGGAAGTGTGACGTAGAAATGGTTAGGAGCCATGTTGCATACTATTTAAGCTTCATTATTGCATCAGCTTTTATATAGGTGTTGAAGCTTTCTGGGTACCCTAACCATTTCACCTGGTACATTTTTTTCTTTCCTGAACCTTTGCTTCCTAAAATTTTCTCAATTTTAAACACATGTTTTCCTAAATTAAATGCCACTTTCTGCATCTCCTCGCGGTAAAAGCCTCCTGAGATTTCTTCCCCATACAAATCTTCAACGGAATACATCATTATCTCACCTTTAGGTCTCATAACCCTAACTTTAAAAATCTCACGTGTCCATCCTTCATCAAATCCCTTCGCGAATTTATTTCCCGAACGCGACAGCCTTACATAATCATTGATTTTGAAATGCGCAGAGTGTTGTGGTGTTCCATCTCTTCTCACCTCTGGGCGCGTACATCTTTCTAAAACCTCGTTTGGTGTTTTCCCAATCGTGCGATGGTGTGAGCGGTTGTAGGATGAGGCCAATGATTCCAAAATGTCTAGAAATCTGTATGTGTTTTTATGTGTAAAATAGCGGTGCATACGTTCCTTTATGGTACGTTGAACTCTTTCGGCTAAAGAAGCCGTATGTATAGAATTGGTAGTGTAATAGCTGATATTAAACTCTGGCAACATTTTCTGAAAAGCACGGCCTATAAATTCCCCCCATTTCCGTACAAAAATAGCCATGAACGATGTTTTCTTTCAACATCAGCGTTTTGGTGCCTTTAGCAACTGTTTCAGGTGATTTATTTTTCAGAGGAATTAGCCACAGATATCTAGAGAATACATCTGTTATGAATAGAATGTATCGGTAACCATCGTTATACACAGAATATCTTTGCATGTCTGTTAAATCTGCTTGCCAATTCAGGTAGCTGTTGTCTTGGTTGTTTTAAACCTTTTTCTCACAGGCTTATGAAGTGTATAAGCGTCCTGCTCCCGCAAAAATCTCTCAACATCTTTTTTTCCTACTCCGGAAACACTTATGTACAGTCTATCTACGCCTCCGTAGGAGGCTGGGTTAGAAATGTCATAATTTATTTTTCAGAGGAATTAAATTAGCCACAGATATCTAGAGAATACTTCTATTATGAATAGAATGTATCGGTAACCATCGTTATACAGAGAATATCTTTGCATGTCTGTTAAATCTGCTTGCCAAATAGAGTCAATCGAGGGAGCTGTTGTCTTGGTTGTTTTAAACCTTTTTCTCACAGGCTTATGAAGTGTATAAGCGTCCTGCTCCCGCAAAAATCTCTCAACATCTTTTTTTCCTACTCCGGAAACACTTATGTACAGTCTATCTACGCCTTCGTAGGAGGCTGGGTTAGAAATGTCATAATAACGTCTTCTTAATATGTTAGCCATTTGCGTATTTTAGAGGCACGTGGGCAGGGTTGACCGTTGTTTAACCTCTTCTTTCCCCTTTTCAAAGGTTTTACCTCCGGGGGTGATGGCGTCTTCAATTGTGTCACGTGCGTCGCATGTTCCAAGTCTTTTAACCTGTTCAGATTTCCTATCATTGTTTTGGGGACATTTATTTGTTGTAGTCTTCCTTTAATATGCTTCCATCCTGATGGTGAGGGCCTATCCCACTTTCTCACCAGATCATGGACGATGTCTACGATATTCGATCCCTGTACCTTTATTCCTTCCACAATGATCTCGCCTGTATCGGTCCATTGTATGACGGGTCTTCATTCAATAGATTATAAAGACAAACTTTTATTCTCCAATACATATGGGAGGGTGATTTTTAATACATGCCCGATATGTTGTGTTGCCGACCCATTAATCTTTGGTTGGTCAGCTGTATCGTCGGACACAGGTCCTATGCCATCATGTCCATCGTTTCCCGTGCTGTGCCTAATAACCACGGGAATCTCTGTCGGGTTCTTATAATTTTCATACTCGTGAAGAAATTTCTGCAGAGCTTCTTGGTATAAGATTATTTTATCATCAGGTGTTTTTTCACCGTTTAATAGGGCTAGCAATTCGCTTTCCATTCTTTTAAGCCTGCTTTTACGGGGATCTAGATCCGTGTCTGGATTCTTTGAACTTTGCAATGAAGCATACACCTCGTGTGGAATCACTACCACGTTCTTCATTATATTAATCTAGTCAGTAAAGGGCCCAAAACTGAAAATAAGATGGCGAGGAATGACCCTCCTCTTTGTATAATAATTCGTTTTTTCTTCCCTACAGTTTGACTTTTACGAGCGAGTGCACGTATTATGTTCTTGTAACGGCGTAGGCGAGCCTTCTGAGGTGGTTTCTTTGACACATTGCAATTTATAACGTTAAGACAGATTTCACAGATGCATTTTAAAAAGTCGGAGTCGATATTTTTAATAAACATCCGCTGCATTGCCCGGGGCAGTCGATGATAGATTTTTATTAATTCGTGGTATTTCTTTGGCCTCTTTGTCATTCTGGAATATACACCGTTTCAGGCTCGTTTGGGAATATATTCGTTCTTAGAAGCACCCTAAACGTGTTTCGCAGATGAAGGTCGCAAAGCAAATATCCGTAACGCGTGCTTGTAGCTTCTTTATAAA
Organism: Bathynomus jamesi; assembly: GCA_023014485.1. Taxonomy (NCBI): domain Eukaryota; kingdom Metazoa; phylum Arthropoda; class Malacostraca; order Isopoda; family Cirolanidae; genus Bathynomus; species Bathynomus jamesi. The sequence goes on along the minus strand of JAJOZX010000023.1, from coordinate 275,690 downwards.
CTGTCAAAAACTCCTTACGCTGATTCGGGAAAATTTGATTGGCTAATACCCCAATTTGTGATACATCTCTATTTTGCGCGAATAAGACTAGATATTGTGTATTTAACGATACACCGCGCATGTCTCTATTTTTGAAAAATAGATTCTGATTGATGAAGAACACGCTTATGTTAAGATGGTGGGAGAATATTGTAAATGTCTCGGCAAACGTTTTATCCATCTCCAACATGAGATCGTCAATTACAATGACTGTATGTTCATTTCCCTTTAACGAATTAACATCATATACACCTTTGTGGAACAAAATATCATTTTGGTACTCGTTGAACACTGATTGATACGTTGAATAGCACCTTATAACTGTATGCACAAATTATGAGAATATCTCTCCCTTTCCTTTAAAGATTTTAAGCATAAACACAGTTTTACCACATCCTGAAGGGCCAGATATGAACCTGAATTTTTCTACAGAGTCCATTTCTAACACGTCACACCCCTAAGTGGGCCATTTACAAAATATTACAAATTTTGAGTGCTGCTCCTTATATTCTACATTCTTGTTTTTTTCTTCTCCCACAGAAACGTGAATGACGATGAGGTACAGCACCCCATCATCGACATCACAGATGACCCCCGACGACAGTGTAGTTGTGATCACAGACTCCATCCCCATTGCCGAGTCCGCACCAACGATACCTGTAGCACGCAACATTTAAAAGCGGAGGCATGATGAAGAGCCCTCCACGTCAAGTATAAAGCGTGCCAGGATTGCGCTGGTTGTTAGATCACCAGTAGTAGAGCCCCAACCCTCTACGTCTTACGACATGACCCCCATAATAGTTCCTTCTTCAAATACAAATATATTCCCTAATTCATTTCCGGGTACATCCTCCACATCAGCTTCTCACTCTGTTGAGGATGGCATAACATTCGAGTTGGTGCGCACCGCTAGCCCCACCCCAGCCTTAACTAGAAATCGGTATATAGTCAGGGTTGATCCTTGATCCATGTATAGCAATGGTGTTGAACTCGGACTACGGTGCATAGTTGAGCGTATTGTAGAGTTTACCTTTCAGAACCGCGACGAACCTGAAGTCAGGACGAGGCTGTCCTTCGGATTCGGGTCAGATGACGGCGATGTACATGATTTTTGGGTAGTAATACCTTTCAGACGTTTGGAAGCTGAAGATATAGAGTATATATTAGGCCGTATAATGCAGGCAGGCCTCTCAAAGTAGTAAAGCCTTCAATATGGACAACTTCACGGTAAATATTGACCGTGTATACCGTGCTGCGGGTCATAGTGCCACAACTTATACTCTTAATTTCAATTCTCCGGCTATTTATAAACGGCATGAAATGCCGAACAGGAAATGAATGTTCGTATAGTTGAATTTGGAATGGATGATCGTCATAGAACTGTGTATGTTTTTAAAAGCAGTGTGAGAGATCGTACAAGGTCCCTAATTATTTTAGGACTGTCAGGGACAACGTATCTCCCCATCCGTAATATAAGGGACCTTTACGCTAGTTATGATAAAAGTCGAAAATATGGGCGGCATCATGATTTGTGTAAGGGCTATATCGAGTTTGCGGATGATATAGTGAAACATTGTAAAGATTGCCGCATGGTATGTGAGCAGTGTAAAAGCTCCAAATGTGAAAGCCGTGTAGTTGAAGCTGAGAAGAGGGACTGTGATGTGTGTAGACGCACATTTTTCAATAATAACTGTTTTGAGCTCCATAAATCAATTGGCACGTGCAGGAAAATGAGAATCTGTGAATGTGGTATATTTCATATGATGGATAATTATGGGAATTTCAAGCATAAATGTGATGAAATTCACTGTCCTACATGCCATGAGAAATATAAGGCGGATGGAGTAAAGCATGTATGTTATATGAAGGATGCTAAGCCTAAAAATAGTCCTTGTATAACTGTGTACTACGATATAGAAACATACACGAACGCTGAAACCAGAGGTTATTCCACATTTACTTGTAAGCCAGACTATCTGTGATGAGTGTATGGAGATCGAGTGTGATGAGTGTCACAAATGCGGTAAACATACAAACGTTTTTAAAACGATTGCCTACGATAGCCCTGTGAAACTCTTTGTGTCCTATATTGTCAAGCTAGCGCAAGTTCAAAAAAATTACTGTGTATATTCTCGTCCATAACTGGGCAAAATTTGATACAGTACACAGTTCCTTTATGAGGAGTTGCTTGAGCACGAGTCATTTGAGATATTTATAGGTGATCCTTTGAAAAGAGGCAACAAGCTAATACAGATGCAAATAAGAGGTAATGTACAGTTTAAAGACACTTTATTTTTCACACCTTGTAAATTAGCAAAGCTACCAAAGGTGATGGGCGTAGCCGCTGAAGTTTCAAAAGGATATTTCCCTTACACGTTCCTCACTAACGGAACTTTAAATTACGTAGGACTACCTCCATCCAAACATTACTTTAACTATGAATGTATGAGTACAGATGAACGTGAAGATTTTAACCGATACTATAACAGTTTTAATGAATGTAATCATTATAATATAGCTGATGAATGTGAGCGTTATTGCGTGAATGATGTGCGCGTGCTTAGAGTATGTTTCCAAGCCTTTAGAAGGATGAAAATAGGCCGTTTCAAATGCGATCCGTTGCAAGTCGCAACCACGATCGCCTCATGTTTTACGGTGCTCAAGAATAACTTCATGCCTAAAGACACCTTAGCCATTATTCACAGAAACAATCCCCGCAGTTATGGGCACAATCTACTTACTGGCTCATACACCTACAGCAGGAGACAGGTGTATACACAAAGCATGCCCGCAACACGGGTGAAGTACCCATTAAGGTTAATGGTCGTGTTTTTTGGGTTGATGGTTTAAGTGAAAACCGTGCCACTGGTGAAAAGACTGTGTACTCCTTTAACGGTTGCTGGTGGCACGGATGCCCCCGTCCTGAGTGTGGAATCGCAGGATATATCCACGGTAGATATCCTGCTGACTGTCTTACGTGGACCAGCACCCGCGATCAACTTATAGGCTCTCAGTTCACTCACAAAGTTTTGTGGGAGCATGACTATGATGCACGTATGGAGACAGATGGACAGTACCGTGAAGAAATAAACACGATCAAGCGTTCAATGGTGCTGGATCCTCTAAAATGCGGTGATAGCTTGTTCGGAGGGCGTACAAATCCCTTCAAGCTATAGTTTCCGCCTTCGGAGTGTGTGAAACTCCATTACTACGACTTCTGTTCTTTATACCCCTACGTGATTAAAAACAATCCGTACCCCGTAGGTGCGCCTGAGAAACTGGTGGGATCTGACCTACCCCACCATCGAGGAGTTCTCAGCAAATTTGAACGGGTACTATTTCGGCCTTTCTTTCGTAGACGTACTCCCCCCTCGCGATTTATGGATGCCGATCTTACCCGTCGTTATCGATCGCAAGCTCATGTTTCCCTTGTGCGTGAAGTGCGCAGAAGAGAACAATGATGATGATTGTGACCATACAACCCACCAGCGTAAGATTAGAGGTGTATATATAAGTCCAGAGCTGGATGTAGCTGTTCGCCATGGCTACAGCATATTGAAGATGCATGAGGTGTGGAGGTTTCAGAAGTTATCCAACCTTTTCACGCCATATATAAACGCTTTTTTGAAAGATAAGGTCGAAGCATCTGGGTACCCGCGAGGAGTTGATACCGAAGATGAAAAGTCGGCCAATATTCAACGTTACCGTGACCGTGAAGGTACACAGCTTGACCGTTCCCAAATTGTAAAGAACCCTGGCAACCGCTTCAGTGCAAAGTTGTGTCTAAACAGTCTTTGGGGAAAACTTGCACAGAATACTGGCAAAGGAAACGTTCATTTGGCACAAAGTTATAGTGAAGTCTGGGATTATGCCAATGCTCCCAATAAAGAGGTCATGGAGATCGTGAATGTAGATAATACTTACATAATAAAGTACAACAATACCGAATTGGCCACAGACACCTCACGGGTTACAAACATACCTGTGGCCAGCTTCACAACGGCCTACGGACGCATCAAACTTTGGGGCTTATTGCATTCTCTTGGGCGGAGGGTATTGTACGCTGATACGGATAGTGTGATATTCACAGAGAGGGAGGGTGAATACATGCCTCCTATTGGTGAATTCCTCGGTGAGTTGACTGATGAGATCAAGGATGAGTATGGAGACACCGCATACGCCGACTCTTTTGTCTCAACAGGACCAAAAACTTTTGGGGTCCGGGTGAGTGTGGGGGAGGATATGAAATATATCGTGAAGGCAAAGGGTATCACGCTCAACCAGGCGAATCGGCGGGTCGTTAACTTTGAATCGTTGAAGGATCTATTGTGCTTGGATGATGATGATGAGGGCGACCGGCCGCCCCAACTAACTGTAGGCACCCACAATTTTCGGGCGCAGAAGCTGGGGGCGTGAAGGAACTTAGGGGTACAAAGGTGTGCCGTAACACCTATAGGAAACGTTACTAGGTACCTGGTACCTATGATACCGTACCCTTTGGATACCATAATATTTGATGTGCCTATTGTTAACTTATTTATTACACGTATTTGTAAATATATATATATACCTTGAATATAAACTTTGATGTGTCTATTAACTTATTTATTACACGTATTTGTAAATATATATACACCTTGAATATTTCGTTTAATAAATAAATCGTGTTTCAATTAGCGTTTCGTTTTCTCCTTTGTACGTGTGTGTGTGTGTGTGTGTGTGTGTGTGCGTGTGTGTGTGTGTGTGTGTGTGTGTGTACACAGGAGAAAGTTCTAAGCTCCGCCGACTGTAAGACCAGCAACGTGAGTCATGCTACTACCTGGGCTTCCCTGCGTGCTCAGTAAGCTCTGGACCTCAGACGTGTATTCTCCCGCGTAGACAGAAAATAGTAATGGCTACCTTTAATATTGCGTGTCCGTCGTTTATGAAATGCTATTCTGCAAAGTGTGAAGATGTGGTGGATACTGAAAAACTCCCTATTCTACCCTCCTTTGATGCTTTTAAGGCTACATTGAATCGTGCGAAGGAGCAAGATGTACAAATACTCTATAGCTATACTGGTGAGAGCATTGTAGGATTTCGTGAGACAAGTGATGTATTGAACTATGTTGTAGGACTACACTTTATAAAACTTACATATACCGTGAAGTAAAAGAAACAACACGTGCAGAAGAGAAGCAACGGATATGGATAGTGAGTCTTGTTTATGAGTTGGGTGACAAGCGATATTATGTCATGTTGCATCATACCGAGCACTTGTGCCCTGCGACTGAGAATGTAAATCTCGTCATCATGGAGAATCTTAAGTATTTTTATCACTATATTAATATATATCAAGACGAAGTTTGTAGTGAGGTTGTGGCTAATGCCATGTGTGAGTTTTTAACAGACTTTAGAGACGAGTATCGCTTGTTAAACGAAAACGAAAAATATGGGCATATGTTCCTCTCAAATCGTGCTCCGGATAAAACATTAAACCGTTATAAAATGTGTTTAGTTCGTGGAAATCACCCTGAACGAAAATGTCTGGTGCGTATTCGGTGGAGTGGGAGTGATAAAACATTAAAACCGATATTACTTCGTGTGTCGCAGATGGAAAATTTCTCAAAACACCTGCCCAATATAATGGGATACAACGATTCATGTTGGAACAGCGCCGTACACGTTTCATTAGCTTATGGTGTGACTCACTGCTCCCGTCGAGCCGATGCGTTGCATGTGGCTCATAGTTATCTCAGAGTTTGAACCTAGTGGACATGCGCTTCTCGAATACGATGGAACTTCCTTTGAGCAGCATTCTCAACGCCGTGTACGATGTGTCCGTGACGAAGTCGTTGCGCGTGTTCAGGCGTAAATCCGGTACCGTTAACTATGTACTGGAAACGGATTGTAGACAAACAAACAAACGGAATGTTGTTTATTTAAGTGTCGAGGAGATGAATAGAATCTTCGTGATAGTTGAGAAGTGGAGTGAAGATCGTTATAAAATTCCTACAGGTGTAGGTACAAGAAGAGAGCAGATTAGTGACACCCCCTCAAATGCCGTTGTTTGTACGTTGTGTATAAATGACGATCGGCCATGCATTGATATACGGCTGATGTGAAAGAATGCTTCTGATAATAATGCTCTTCTCCCTACGCGAAACCGTTTCATCCTCGACAGAATGTTTATAATCGTCGGATTCCGCAAGCTGAAGCCTATATTAGACACGCATGTTATGGATATGCTTTATTTTGATACGGTTCTTGAATACGCATACACCGCTCTGCTCGATGGGTTTACAGAGTGTACGGCTGAACAAGTTGAGAGTGGTCTAGAGCTGGACGCTTATTTAAAAAGTTTAGACTCTTTGAAATATCATGAGCTTTGGTACAAAGCACTTGAGCAGTACAGGGCTGAGCTCACCTACACCGTTCTCCCTGAAGAACTATTTCTTTATACATTGAGCAGCTGTCGTAACGACTTAGAAGATTATTTCAACTGTCGCTATGTAGTGTGAAGAAGAGTTCACGATTGAAAAGCTCGGGTCGGTTGAAATAAATCCTCGATTGGAAAGGCGTGTTTATAAACTTGTATTTGACGTTGTGGCTAACGATGAACTTTTGTGCGTGCTTTTGATTGTATTCTAGGCGTATTTAAAGATAACTTGCCAACCGGATGTAAAGTGGGCGGGAAAATAGTACTGAACGATATGAAGGCCATTTATATAGAGTATAGGTTTCCCTATAACTTGAGCGGTGAAATAATATTGAACCGCGTTTACTGCGTAGTGCAAAACAATAATGATGTGTTTGTAGACTCGATTACGTGTGAGTTTAGTGTATTGCATAGTAAAACAAGGTGAACGTATTTATTTTCAATATATTTAGCATAATTGTGTATATATATTTCTCCTGTACTGCCATATTGATGGCTATACTTTTTGTATTTCTTATTTTTTGATTTTGTGCGGTGGAAGATAAAGTGTATGTATTTATTTATTTAACATAATTGTGGGTATATACTGTATATTTCTCCGGTACGGATATATTGATGGTTATACGTCTTGTATTTCTTATTTTTTATTTTTTTTATTTTGATTTTTGATCATTCCAATATATATTTATTTCCTATATATTTCTATAACATAATTGTATATATACACATTTCTCCTGTACTGTTATATTGACGGTTATATTTTTTGATTATATACATATTCATCGTCCATTTTTCTTAAACTATTATTATTTTTAATTTTTTTGATTTTGTTCATTCCAATGTATATTTATGTCCTATATATTTCCATAATATAATTGTGTATATATATTTCTCCTGTACTGTTATATTGACGGTTACATTTTTTCATTATATAGTACATATTCCTCGTTCACATTTCTTAAACTATTATTTTAAATTTTTTTGATCATACCAATGTATATATATTTTCTATATATTTCCAATATTTAATAAACAGAATGATGTAATGTTGCTTTATTTAATTCTTTTGGTTGTAAACGAAAATTATACCAAATGGCTGGTTACGCCTTCTAAACCTACTGACGGATTTCTAAGCCAACTGTTAAGAATTAATTAAATAAATGGCACAATCTGGCAACTCAACCTGATCAAGCCATTTATGCCTTCTAAGCCAACAGTCAATAATATATGCTTTAATATAAAAAATAGCACAACCTGGCAACTCAACCTGTACAAGCCATTTACGCCTTCTAAGCCAACTGGTGGATTAAGTCAACTGGCGGATTAAGCCAACTGGCTGATTTAAAAATAATAAAACGCCGCCTCCAAGTTTCATGACCCTCATTGCACCTGCAACATTCCCCTCCCCCCTTTGCAGCATTGAGTTGTTGCATAACCCCCTCCCAATTTGCAACATACCCCTACCCCCTTTGCAACATACACACACCCCCTTTGTGACACCCCACCCCCATTTGCAACATTTATTATTATATCTGCAACATTCTTGCACTCTTCCATTTTGCGCCCATCCTACTAGGGCGATCGGTTCCCTGCGTGCCGCCAGCTTGCGCGATCAGGGTGGGCTGATCGGTGAAACAACAACAACTTATCATTGTTGTGTCTTACCATCAAAAGTACAGTACAACCTTCAATAATCACTTGTGTACCCCAGTGATGAATAGGGCGGAGCGTTTTTACACTTTTTTCGATTTTCGTTTTGTAATAGCGCGGAAAAGTGGCTCTCCCACGTCAAAAGTGAGTGTGTAAAATCTCAGAGATCTGCAATAATATCTTCTGCCTCCGGACGCGCGTTGAAAATCCAAAAAATGCACCAAAATACGCATTTTTTTCAATATTTTCTTATAGTTTTAATTTTCATCCTACCTTCTTGTAATTGGGAGGAAAAGCATCCTAAAGGTTTATTTTAGACTATTTTTAAAAATTTTTGTCCTGCGATAATATCTTCTGCCACCGCAAACGTTCCAAAGACGGAAAAATCCGCATAAATCACGTATTTTGCATATTCAGCCTATACGCTAATAAATTCACTTTGTACGTCATGTAGTACTTCCACATCGTTCTAGAAGCTTCCCCACAGCCTGGTATGGTGTGTTGCTCGTCATCGCCATGTACGGCAATGAGTAAGTGAGTGATGACTGATGAGCCATGACTCACAACACTACCAGGCCTTCTTGCTCTCACTTCCCCGCAGTGTTGTGCTAGCTACGTTTCGGGTAAGATGTGGATTGTGTTGCTCTTGCTGTTAATACATCTTTGGAACACGACAACACGCATGTGGACATATACTGCATATTTTAGTGCATAATAATACGTTGGTGTAAAATATAAAACTTCTGCAGAATGCAAGAATATTTTACGTTTTAGGAGTAATTTCTTAATTTTTATATTAATTACTGTGTTTTTCACAATGTCAGTACCAGCTCAAGCAACAAGAAATTCTTCAAGTTGCCCTATATTTGGGGCTCCAGCTGATCTAGACAAGAGGTGCCTTCCAACCTATAAGGACGTCATGAAATATTTTCATCAAATAAGGTTGAATCTGAAGACATCGAAGAAAGAGCCTACAGTTGCAGAAATTTCGGGTGTTCTCTCAAAAACTCTCGAAGATTTGTGGAAAACAGCCTCTATTCCTAATCTTTCTCATAACCGTGTCGTTCAAATGTTTAAAAATTACCATGAAAAATGCAAAACCTTCTAAAGTCAATAAAAAGGAAACAAGATAGTGACTCATTCAAAATTAAATTACAAACATTTGAAAATGAGGCAGAAAACAAATTATTTGACATCAGTGTTTGCAAATGTGAAAATTTTGATAAGTGTTCATATGAAAACCATCTCAAGATTCCAGCAATTGAACAAGACTTCCTTAAAGATCAGAGAACAACAAGAAAATTGGCAATAGGCTCTCTTGATGTTTCACAAACTCGTAAAGATTTAGGAACTATTGCTAGAAGACAACAGAGAATGAAACAGTATGAACCAAAACCATCTACCAGTAAAGGACAAGCAACTGAAACACTGTCATCAACATCAAGTGAAACAGAAGGAGCGGATTCTGATTATGAACCGACACAGAGAATCAAATCGATGGAACAATCTCATCATGGAACAATCTCATCATTGGCTATAGCTTGTGACAGAACTGGTGTGTCAGACAGGTCTGCTGCTATAATTGCTTCAGCTGTTCTTGAAGACGTGGGAATTATAAACGAAAAAGATTTAAGTTCAGTAGTAGAGAGATGCAAAGGAGAGCTAGAAAAAGAGTGAGATCTATCATTCAAAAGGAGATTACGAAGAAGAAACTATAGAGAGTATTATTTCGATGGAAGAAAGGACAGAACTGCAGTGCAAGAAAAAGTTGGCAGTAAAGGTTATCAAAAAAATATAACAGAAGAACATGTCACTTTGCTTCAAGAACCAAACTCGCATTATATTGGGCATGTAACTCCCGCTTCTGGCTCAGCACTGAGTATATCTTCTGCAATTTTGGATTTTTTTCGCTCAAATGAGATTGATACTTCAGAAGTTAAAGCCATTGGATGTGACGGGACAGCAGTTAATACAGGACCAAAAGGAGGAGTGATAAGAAGCATTGAAGAGCACTTTCAGAGAACACTCCAGTGGCTGATTTGCTTGCTTCACACTAATGAACTTCCTTTGCGGCACATAGTGACTGACATTGATGGTAAAACAACAGGTCCTCAGAGTTTTACGGGGCCTATAGGAAAAGAGTTAATTGATTGTGAAAAGAGACCTGTTGTTGAGTTTGAAGCAATTGAAGCGGAAGAAATTGTAGTTGGCAGAGATGATCTGAGCACAGATCAGAAATATTTGCCAGAAATCTATGATGCTGTGTCAAAAGGTGAATGTACTCCCTCTCTAGCTCAAAGGAAACCAGGCAAAATGACACACTCCAGATGGGTGACAACTGCTAACCGCATACTTCGTCTCTACGTTTCAACTGAAGAACCTTCAGACAACTTTAAGTGTATCGTGGATTATATTATGAAAGTTTATATTCCAATGTGGTTTCAAATCAAGAGAAATTCTTTAGCAACACAGGGAGCCAAACATCTTTATCAAATGTTACAACGCTCGAGGTCGTTGAGTGCCCGCTGTATAGAAATAGTTGATCGTGTTATTCAGAGAAATTCCTATTTTTCTCATCCTGAGAATGTTCTCCTTAGTATGATTCACGATGAAGCAAAACATATCAGAGAATTTGGATGGAGGAGAATCCTTAAAGCAAGAGATTCTGAGTCAGCCGCAGTGAGAGTGTTTAAATTGCCAACGTTGAACTTTCAGTGCAGTGAATACTACAACAGGATTAACTGGCAAACTTGTGAGCTGTCAGAGCCTCCTCTGACAAAAGTTCTATCACGCTCCGACATCCTGAACTATATCTCATCAGATGTACCTGATTTCATCCCACGCTTTCCTTGGCACACCCAAGCGGTTGAACGGCATATAAAGCTGGTAACAGAGGCTTCAGTTGCAGTATGCGGTTCAGAGGCAAGGGATGGATTTATCAGAGCAAGATTAGAATCCAGAAAGAAAATGCCAAGAATGGAAACAAAAAGTGACTACTGTGTGTAACTAGCCTAAGTCCGATAATGGTAGGGTGGTTGGGTCGGGCAGGGAGGAACTCGAAATGCAGCCACCTCCACGTGGTGAGTTCTGGGTTATTTTTTCAATATAGTACATTCAATATTGACGAAATAAGCGAGGATCTGCATGCATATTACATAATACGTCATCAAAAATAAACCAAGCATATGCAAAGTAAACTGCATTGGTGGACCTAAACTGTTTAATTGCTCAAATATATAAACTTCTTAAATTACTTAAATATGATATAATGAATTGTTAATTGCATTACTTAATACATAATTAACGAATAAACTGTGGTGTAGGGCCGAAGTTGACTATAATAGCGTCAATATAAAATACGCTATTTATGTAAATAAATGAATGAAATTCAATAAAACAGTTTCTCTCTGGGACAAAACATAAATTGATGTTGCATTTGGAACATTTTACCATTGGAATAGCTTGGCAAGTCTCATTTTCTGTCACCATTTTACATCTATTTCTTTTACCATACAAAGGCCAGTGGTCAAATCTATCCTTCCTACAATCAATGTTTGGTGTTATTTGTCGTGACTTTTTCACATGCTTTGCAGGGGTTTGTCATCATCTGAGAATCTTTCATCATCACTACCTTCAGGTAGCAAATAAACTTTAGATGGTTTCTTCATATAGAAAGTACTGGTGTCTATTTCTAAAAATAAAAAAATTATGAACTACATACGTACAGCCTAATTCATCAAAATCATATGGTGCAGGATATTGTATTTTCTCAAGAAACTAGCGTAGAACGTTCTAGAAAGATGCTCTTTTAAGCAATGTATATTCAAATATACACGCCAAAAATACCACGTGGCGTTGACCAGTTATGTTGCAGACTCATTATAAATTGATTTTAGTATACATGATATAGATCTTGACAAGAACAAAAATCTGATAATTAAGTAATGTAAATAAATACACAGTGAATGGGGACTTGCTTGCAACGCAACCCCTTCCTTCACATCCGAATCATGTTCTTGATTTGATTGATTGATTAAGTTTAATGGTGCACCAACCCAATGGGTTATTAACACCAGAACGGAAACAGTATATGCTACGAGGTTAAGAGTTAATCACAAGTGTTCAGGGCATAATAAATGGGAAAAAAAGGACAGAAGGGTGAGAGACCCATCACCTCCTCAGCCACAGGGCCAACTCTTTGGCGCTTGAAAAGAGGGCCTCTAGCTACATAGACAGGGAAAGTGAACAAAAAATAAAAGAAATAAAATTAAATGAATGCATACAATTGGGACCCCATCAAAAAGCTGAGTACAAGATGAGGAGGAAAGTATGGGCTGAGAATGGAACTTAGTTAAAAGGGTAGAGTGAGATCTTGGCACACAGTCCGAAGACGCAAACGGGCAGCATTATATGCCGGACACTCAAGGAGTACATGGGAGAGGATAAGTGAGGCATGACAAGGGTGACTAAAAGCAGGAGGGCTATTGGTGAAGAAGTTTTGGTGCGTAAGGCGACAAGTACCAAGGCGGAGCCTAGTCAGGATCACCTGTTCTCGTCGGGATAAATTAGGTGATGGCCAATGGTGAGGAATTGAAGGGGCTGCTGTAGAATAAGGGGCCGGAAGTGAATCCCAAACCTCATGCCACCAACTCTGGATATGAGGCTGGAGGAGGGCCTGCGCCTCATGAGAAGACAGTTTGAGCCGTACTCGAGAGCCAAAGATAGCTGCATTCCTGGCAGCAACGTCAGCAGCCTCATTTCCTGGGATACCCACATGGCTCGGTATCCAGAGGAAGATTATAGAGATATGGTTGGGAAGCAAATGTAGCAACCGTAAAATTCGGTGGATGAGGAAATGTGGAGAAGAGTTTCTTTCCAGGGCTTGCAGAGCGGAGAAGGAATCAGAGCAGACAACAAAGTTGTGATGATGCAGCATGTTGCGAGAAATGTACTGAACTGCCCGAAAAATGGCATAAAGTTCTGCCGTAAAAATGCCACAGGTAGAGGACAGCTGCGAAGATGTGGTGACAGTGTCAATGACAAAGGCAGATGCTGGTTGTCCATCTAGAAGTTTAGAACCATCTGTGTAGATAAATTGGTTGGCTGGTAAGGACTCTATGAAGGCAGAGAAATGACTTTGTATGATAACAGAGGCTACCTAAGACTTTGAATACTTAAGGTCATAATTGAAAGGAAATGGAGTTATCAAATAGATGGGGGACAGCCCGCTGGAGTGTAGGCCATGAGCAGAAATGTTTAAAGCAGAGAAAATCCTTTGAGCAGCAGCAATGAAGGGCAAAAGATGGGGGCATTGCAGATAAAATTGGAACAAGTAAAAATCCAGGTACAACCGGCGGACAGGGTGATGAGCTATGCTGAAGGTGCGGAGAAGATAACGAAGACCCAACAACAAACGGCGAAATTGTAAAGGCATGATAAGAGCCTCTGCTTCCAGAAGGTCCACCCTGGTGCAGCGCCCTGCGCCCACAGCAAGTCGAATGCCTCGATACTGGAGCCTATCTAATCTAATATAGGTAGATGACAAGAAGCAGCAGGGGAATATACTGTAAGAAACTTCCATAGTCAATTCTTGATCGAACCAGAACTTTGTACAGCCGGAGTAGGGTATCCCTGCAGGATCCTCACGTCGTGTTGGAGGGATAGAGATATCCCAGGATAGAAAGAGGCTTGGTACACCGATTTTTGATGGAGTCAATGTGGGACTTCCAGGTCAGACCTTGATCGAAGACCATCCCTAAAAATCTATATTCACTTTCTCGAGCAATGGGAAAGGAGTCTAAGTGTAGTGGACGATGGTCGAGAATATGGCGTTTGGTGAAGACCATATACTTCGTTTTTGCAACAGAAAAGTTCAATCCCCATTCATGAGACCAGTCAATTAAAGCGTCTAGCATGTCCTGAGCATATTTAAGGCCTCATGGAGGTCACCTGAAGGTACTCAAACGGCACACTCATCAGCAGACATGGAGTATAAGACAGAAGGGGGTGCAGCAAAGAAGATGTCGTTGGTCATAATCAGGGAGAGTGTGGGGCTAAGTACACTGCCTTGAGGAACCCCTGTCTCAATCTCAAAAGTCTCTGAGAGATGGTTATCAGAATATACTGATAAGGTCTGTGCAGCAAGAAGTTGGCAATAAAATTAGCTAAAATGCCACGCAGTCCCAGATTATGTAATTTAAGCAGAAGACCATGATGCCAGATTGAGTCAAATGCCAGAAACACAGCCACAAGGTATTCACCCCCGTAAGGCAGTCTTCCGTACACCACATTCCAGACGGGTAAGTGTATCATAAGGGGAAAAGCCCCTGCGGAAACCACTCTGATGGAGATCTAAAAGAGAGCTATCCTCCATTTAAAGAAGAACCCTCCTGTTGACCATCCTCTCGAAGACTTTTCACAGGCAGCTGGTGAAAGCAATAGGACGGTATGACTATACAGTACATCAGTTGAAACCTTTCCAGGCTTGAGAAAGGGGAGAATCAGAGCCGACTTCCACTGAGTAGGGAAGGAGTCAGTAAGCCAAAGTGAGTTATAGAAGCGTAAAAGCTGAAGCTTACCAGAAGAACTCAGGTGTTGCAAAAAGGAATAATGGATACCATCCTGTCCAGGGGAGGAGGAGCCAGAATGATATAGAGAGTCGAACAACTCAGGCAGAGTGAAGAGAGTGTTATAAACTTCCCCATTATCAGAGCGAAAAGAGATATATGAGAGCTCAGCTTTGGCCATTCTATAAACAAAGGGTTCAGTGTAGTTTCGAATGCTGTTGACAGCAGCAAAGTGCAAGATGAACATGTTGCAGACCACTGCCGGGTCAGAGTATGGAATGCTATCTTTAACTAAGACCTTATGTGGCAGCATAGAGGAGGAGCTTTGAAAGGCCCGGATTTTTCTCCAGACTGCAGATGAGGGTGCACCAAAGGAGATGTTAACATAGTTTCTCCAAGAGGTTCTCTTTGCTAATTTTGCAGTGCGCCGAGCAAGTGCTCGAGCATGCTTGTAGTTGATAAATATAAGTAGAATTGGGTTCTTTCGAAAGCTACGGAGGGCCCTCTTACGTGACGAAACAGCAGCTTCACATTCAGCAGTCCACCATGGTGCATTATACTTAGGATTAACGGTAGTTGACTTCACTGGAATAGAGGCAGAGGCAGCTGTGAGTATGGAGGTAGAAATGGCTATACAATCCAGATCGGCATCAAGAGAGGGAGGAGGCAAGTTGGCTAAACGGGCATAAGCACTCCAGTCGGCTTTTTTTCAGATCGAAGCGGAAACGTCGTCGAATGGAAGGAAGGGAGGATGTAGACTGCAGAAAGATAGGGAAATGGTCACTATCACAAAGGTCAGAGGATACGAACCACTGGAACTGGTGGGCCAGTTCTTGACTACAAATAGTCAGATCAATGGAGGAGAAAGTCCCTGTAGCATCAGAGAGGTGAGTGGGGGTGGGAAAATTAAACAAAAATAAGTTGTCCAAAAGGAAGTCAGCAAGAAGGACCCCTCTCTCGTCGCAATAGGAGGAGCCCCAACAAGAGTGATGGGCATTGAATCCCTTAATAAGATGAAGTGAGTTGGAAGTTGCTGTACAAGATTATCAAGCAACTGTAAGGTAAGAGAAAAGCCGGGGGGGGCATGTACAAAGAGCAGACTGTAGTCGCTCTACCAAAGAGCGGAACCTGTGCTGCAACTGCTTCGAGTGGGGTATGTAATTGGAGGGGAGTGCCAGGAAGGAGGGCATGAAGCAGTAAAGCAACACCACCCCCATGAGTATTCCTATCTTTTCTATAGAATGTGTAGTGTTTGAAATAAGAGGAGAATGGTTGGGATAGGCGAGTTTCCTGTAAGGCAATTAGGGCAGGAGAATAGGTGCTATTAAGTTCTGCAGCTGGGGTAGTCGTGCACGAAGTCTCTTGACATTCCACTGTATAAACGTGAAAATTAAGGGGTGAAGATGAGACGCATCTCCTCGGCGGAAGTAAGTTTTTTATTCGGAAAAAGATTATTTGTATTAGAATAAGAGGCAAGTCTGTTAACAATTTGTTGAGGAGATTTATTCCTGAACATAAGGTCACGAACTTCCTTCACCAGCTGCCAATACTGGGAGCTGGTGAGACCAATGACAGCCCGAAGGCTCTTAGAATAAGGAGGCTGAGAGGCAGACTGGGAAGAGGGAGACGGTCCAGGTGGGGGACAAGGAGGGCAAATGACCGTATTGAAGCGAAGAGGTGTCTCTGACAGTAAATGGATGGGGAGATGGAATTGAGGAGGTGCAGAAGAAGCCGGAGGGCATGCCGGGGAAGGCGAAGGCCTGGGTCTAGGCTGGACAGGTGGAGTTGGGGGAGAAGACTGAGCTGAAGGAGGATGCGGTGGGTCTGTCCTGGCTACCTGGGAAAATGACGTATCCAAGACTGAACAATAGCACTTTGCCTCTGAGAAAGAGACATTATTCAAACATTTGTATCGCACTATAGCCTGCTCCTTCAAGTAAACTTGGCAAGTGGAGAAGGCGGAATGGGGAGCATGACAGTTTGCACAACCATCCGGATCTTTACAATCTGGAGAGCAGTGAGATCTCCCACACCTCCCACAGCGGGGCTCATTCTGACAGACATCTTGGCCATGACCAAATCGTTGACACTTAAAGCAACGCAGAGGTCTCGGAAAGAAATGCTCAACAGTATAACTGAGGTAGCCACAATAGATCTTACTAGGGAGAACCTTTCCACCAAAGGTAAGTACCAAGACCATCGTAGGAATCTTGTCCTTACCTCGTGTAAGTCGTCTTACTTCCAAAACACCGCAAAGTTTTAGTTCCTCCGAAATATCCTCAACTGAATCAACTAGCAATTCTGGTGCACGAATAATGCCTTGTATCGTATCAAACTTGGATGCCAATTCTACTTTAATATTTTACTGGTTGTTCAAGAAGGAGGTTGCGTTAAGAAGGGTTCGCAGCTGAGATGGAGAAGCAGTCTGCAGTAACAAACTACCACTCCTGCAGTATTTGACAGACCTAAATTCCCCAAAAAGAGCCTCAATACCCCGCTTAAGGGTAAAGGAACTGAGCTTAGTGAGCTGAACATTATCAGAGACAGTAGTCATATAGACATATGAAGCGTAAGAAGGAATTTCATGATGTTGATCACGACGCAGGGGGGCCTTAGTCTTGAAAGGAAGCGTAGGGGCAACTTTTATCGCAGAACCGGACTTAGAACCAAGAACCTCACAATCACCGGAAACTGGACGCCCACCAGCATGCTCACCCAAGCGAGGCCAGGTGATATGGGCAACAGAGGTAGTGGTAGTATTAAAGGGCAGGGAAGCTAGCAATGAAAAGGAGTTTGAAACAGGTACAGTGGTGAAAAGAACTGGTATGTGACTCTGAGATTTCTGTGAGCGCTTTGAAGTATGTACATTAGGGTTATGACATTTTTATAACCTCATGTTCCTGTATCATAAATCGATGAACCTTTGCCCCCTGACAATGAAAATAACAGTTTTTTCGATATATTTTGAAAAAATCTCACCCCAAAATAAAAAATAAAAAATTAATAAAATAATAAATATTGGTTGCTCCTTGGTATAGCTATTGCAGATGGGTCTCTGTTCCAGTGATTTTCCAGAGTATTTAGTGCTTTTCGGTATTGTTGCAAGATATTGGACAATTTATGATAATCATCAGGTAACCAATCTAGAATGGTGCAATGCAGCTGTCTCGAATATACTAATATACTATATTTGCTTTCGGGGTGACATTTTTTTTTAATTCTGAAGAATTAGGCCCTTTTTTATTGTTTTCAAGCAAATGTTCATCGATTGATGATACAGGAAACAATATTTATGACAAAAAATTAAAAAGTCATAACCCTAATGTACATCCTTAAGGAAGTTTGAGGACCTAGCCCTTTTTAATCCCTAAAAGCCATCCGAATCGCAATGAACTTCGGCAGAAGCAATAGACGACTGGAGGGCAGAAGCACCCCTATCCTCAGATGGGGCTGCCTGTGAAGACATACGTAAGAGCCGATCGAAAGATAGTAGGCTATCCGAACTAACCCGAAAGACCTAACCGAAGGCTAGGCCTGGCCCTGGCCAAAGCCTAGAAGCCAGACCCTCTCCCGAAAAAAAAGAAAAGGAAAATGCCTAATAGGGATCCAGCTAATTCAGCACACAGTCGAAATAAAACGATTAAGTAAATCTACACAAACACAAACCAGGGTAAAAGCTCGGCTTAGAAATTATCAAAATCACTGAAACACGTCCTATCAGCACGATTGACCGCTTGTAACCCCTGGAAGAATTCTTCACACACACACAGTATATACCTACACTCGACTTAAACTCTCTGGAAGAATCCTCTGGAAGAATGGTTCGAATCATGTACTGAATGTATGAAAACAAACATCTGTGAGTCTAGTCAGTGTGATGAGCTGTAAGCTCCGCCCACAAAGGGCAGAAGTACATGGTAGATGTATACTTCAGTATACAATGTACTTAAATCTATAAATTTTACATATACTATTATTGAAACTAAATGTATATTCAAATATACATGGTACCATAGAGGAATTCTTTATATAGAATCGCATTCTTCTTTCAGAGATTGTTTGGTTTCATTATTTATAATCTCATGAATTTTTACGAATTTTAAAAATGGGATATATAAATTAGAGACGGAAATTTATTTATTTATTCATTTATTGAACGGGCTTTATTTCAATGAGAAAAGTCCTCAACTAGTATAATCGGTATGCCAGCAAGTAGGTTTAATGTTTTAAAGGGACAGCCTAGCCTGATCCGCTAGGTAGGCTAGTCACCGGGTAAAGCTAACAATTCAGAAGTGGGTAACAGTCGATAGGCTTAATGGTTTAAAGGGCAGACGTAGCCTATCCTACCTAATTAACACACAACTATTTAACACTATCAAACCAGCCTACATAACGTAACCTAAGAATATACGCTATTTACTATATATTCACTAGTAATTATGATGATAAAATCTTTCGCCATACATCTCATAGCTACCGCATTCATTATTTTACTATAAATTAGGGTGTTTCAAAATTCTTTTTTTTTCTCTGAGTGCCCCGAGTTCCACTTGGTAAGGTTAGTTGTCATACGAAGTTTCATCAAAATCGATCAATGTTTAAGGGTCCCACAAGTTTGAAGCTCTTCCACCACCGACTACGAAACGTGCTTCGAGAGACGGAAGTGGGCTCTTAAGTTCCGAAGAGCTGCGAGAGCACGGAAGATGATGCTTTGAATTTGTAAAATATTGTGAGATTGTGCTCCGGTACTCTCAGGAGGATGAGCCCACTGTCATAAATTTATGAGAGGACCATTGTCCGCCCTTCATGTACTATCCCTGTTACAACATGTCCAATTCTCTGCGTGTCACACACACACACACACAATGGTTTAGTGCTGTACTTTTATTGTGTGTATGTGAATTGTGTTTTTGACATTATGACATTAGTTTATTAGTGATATAAGTTATATGTTTCCTTCCTTTATTCGCAGGTTATTGCAAGTACACGAAGTAGCGTGAGATTGTGGCTTTTTAACAAGAAGCCCCTCAAACCCTCGGAAATTCAAAGGAACCGTCTTCCTTCATGTGAGCAGGTTCTTTTTCTCTTCTACCACCTCCATACGGAGGAGAAGACCATTCCGGAGGCAGCGAAGGCTACATCGGAGCTGGTGAAAGAGATATGGGCAAAGACAAACCTTTCGGCATCTGACATAGCGTCCTGCGTGAAGAAACTCCGGAAGCTGATCGATCGCTATGGCAGCTTTAAGAAGCCGAAATCAAGAAAGTCCGAAAGAGAAGCTATGAAACAAGAGATGTTCAAATCCGACATGGAGGAGATCTTCGACAGTGGGCACTCGAAAACCATGGAGATGAAGATTCCAGAGGAAGACAAGGCGTTTTTGGAAAAGCAGCGGGAAGATCGCATGTCGTCATCAATGGCCGGGGTTGCCCTCAAGTTCGTCAAAGTAGGAGAAAAGAAGAGACAGAGGGAGTTGGCAACAATGAAACAGAAGGAAAGAGAAGGAAAGGATGCAGGAAAGCTCGAAAAGAGTTGTCTTGGAAACGTCATCGAGATCCTCATTATCCGATTCTAACACGGATGATGAAGATTTCAAAATCCCGTGTCCAACGTCGCGAAATTTTCCTCGGATTGCAGCCAATAAGGGTGTCTGGGACAACAACATCATTGCTGCATGGGACCGAGATAATCTGTCAATACGACAAGCGACGTCTTCCTTCGCCGCAGTCGCTCAGAGCCTTGGACACGGTGATTCAGAGCTGATCATCTCCCCCGCCACGGTTTACCGAACCCGGAGGAAGAATGGCGCAGACTGTGCGGCACAGCTCGTGAGTGACGGAATTCCCGACGTACCACTTATCCTCCATTGGGACGGCACGTTACTCCCGATTTTTCCAGGGGGGCAAATTTGCAGGACCGTATCGCCGTCTTGATGACCAGGAAGGATACTGAGGGATTTCTTGGAGTTCCAGCTGCTACCGACGGCACTGGGGAGCAAGTATCTGCAACGGTCACGAAGGAGGTCCGAGGAGCTGGAGTGGAACCAAGAATCATTGGCATAGGATTCGACACGACAGCATCGAACACTGGGATGATACATTGAGCCTGCTTCCGGATTGAGCAGGAGTTAAGGAGGCCGCTGCTCTGGTTTGCTTGTAGACATCAAATTCATGAAGTGATGCTCAAGGAAGTGTTCGACTTTAGCCATGGACTATCGTCAGGACCGGGTATTGGCCTCATCAGAAGGTTCAAAAACCAGTGGCCCTTCATTAATCAGTCCAAGTACGTCAATGTGGAACAAGATTCGGGCCTTGTTGAACTATTCGCTTCTGATCCATTTTATGGACCTCGAAAGATGGAGATGATGTCGTTCCTCAGCGACGTTCTTCACAGCGGTAATCATCCCCGCGAAGATTATGAGGAGCTCTTGGTCCTCTGCTACATCTTCTTGTGGGGAACGATAACCAAAGTTTCCTTTCGGCTCCCTGGTGCATATCATCTCGCTCGATGGATGGCTAAGGCCATATATGCCCGGAAGATCACTATCTTCAAGAATGAGAGACAGTGAAGCCAAAAACATGAGACGAGTGGCATTTTTCTTGTCACTCATCTACATCCGCCACTGGCACGAAGCATTGGTTCCACAGTGGGCCCCCCCAAAATGATTTGGACTTAATTCTAACTCTCCAAGGCTATCCTGATCTGGAAGTTGCTGCAGTGGCGGGGAAGGAGATCAAACGGAATCTCTGGTATCCTTCCGAACAGATGATCGGATTGGCCGTCTTTGACGAACGACTCGATCTGGCGGATAAGCGAGCCATGGTGCGAAACCTGAATCATCCGAAGTATAAAAAGGGATTGAAGAGGTAGGAGGTGAAGGTCGTCAAACTCAATGTTTCTCTCTCTCATTTCGTGACGGAGCGAACTAGTGATGAAAGCCGGTATTGAAAAACCGGTATTTATATCGGTAATGGACAAGAGATACGATACCGATATCGTGATTATCGATACCGGGTTTTCGGTATTGAAGAACTGCCTCCAACTCTCTTCAAGAGAGTGGGAAATTTTGGAAGATCTATATCAGGGGTCACCAACCTTTTTTTTGTTCACCGCCCACTTTTACGATTTTTTTAAAATTGAAAAAGCTTATCGCCCACCCTAGATCAAAAAGAATAAATCAACATAATCGACAAAATAAATAATTAAATAAGTGTTTAATTACCTTTAATGTGAGCCCACTAGTGGGCGCTACCGCCCAGGTTGGTGACCCTTGATCTATATGATACACTTCGTCCTGTTGAAATAATTCTTTAAAGACTATGTTCAAAAGATGCATCTCTCTTGACGGCTGAAATCTCCATCAAATTTATTTTAAAGAAACTTGTAGAGAAGAACACTCCAACAAAATTGGAGCTCAAAGACTGTCTCTGTAATTTCTGTTCTTCAAGGAGACAAAGAGATATTGTGGGTTTAATTAAATATCTTCACAACCCTGAAGTTTTAAAAGCTCAATAAGAGGAACTTGTTTCTATTCCATCTAAACTAGTGCTCAAAAGAACTGCAGAAAGGATTTTTAAAAGGCTTTTTCCTAAGAATGATGAAAATTTAGTTGGTTTCGAGGAAGAAAGCGAAGACCAAGACTTACAAGCATCTAACTACTCAGATAATGTTACTGAAGACAAGAATGAAGTAGATGATCCATTGATGTGTGAATACATGAAAGAAATAGAGAAATTAGAAAAGGTACCATTGAGAAACAATGCAACTAACTTTAATCCTACTAATGAATTTAAGAGTTTCGAAGTTTCTTCACAAAGAAGTGAAAATTTAGAGAAGCTGTACAAGGCATTGCTTTCCATTAAACCCGCTAGTGTAGAATCAGAAAGAGCTTTTTCTGCTGCTGGCTTATTTCTGACCAAGTTAAGATCAAATTTCTCTGAACAATCATTAGATAGTCTTTGTTTCCTCAAAACTTACTTCCAAAACCAAAATAAGAAATAAATATGCAAAATTATTAATAAACTTCTTTTTTTTTAATTTTTTATTTTTCCCCTTTACCTTTCGTTATTTTATATATTTAATCATTATAAATAGTCCTTCCTTTTTCCTGCCTTTCCCTAGGAGCTGCTGTTCAAACTTTTTTCAATCAATGGTATTTTCCCTTTGGTGTCGGTGACAGAATTTAAAAAGTAACTTCAGTTTTTATTGTCGTTAATGTGGTGAGTACTACAGGTCCTGCAGGGTTGTGGGAGGGTTGGTACTTGGCAGGGTGACACCAAAAAAATCATTATAAATTATTCCCTGCGTAAAACCGGTATCAATACCGGTATCAGTAAAATAATTGTTCAAATACCGGTATTAAAAATTGTCGGTATTATTTTATCCCTAGAGCGAACCATGAATATCGTAAGAGGTGTACTCCACCGTTCAGACAAGGAGCCGACATTCCTGGAGAAGGATCCAAGTGAGTGGGAGAACGATGATACCTTCAAGCTGGCTCTACAACGAACCAAGAGCCTCAAGGTGACCAACGACTGCGTTGAGCAAGGAATTGCTCTCATCAAGAGGTTCAATTCTACGATCACACGAGATGAGAGCCAAAAGCAGTTCCTCCTTAAGGTCGTCAAACACCATGCGAAGTCCATTCCCATGAAGACGAAGGCGGAGTTGTCAAAACAAATGTTCGATGACTAGATTTCTGGACAATCCACATTTTCGTATAAGGTTTCAAAAATGTTTCAGTTTGTGCTACAAAAAAATATTCATTGATTCTTCTCAAATTTTGCTCTGGTTGTCCTTCCACCAAGGGAAACAAGGGTGCATAGTAGAGGGTGTCTCAATATACATGCAACCCATGTCACTGCTAATAATTCTGCCAATATTAATGTTCTCGTTCTATTTTTTCAGATTTGAAGAGAGGAGACGATAACAACTAATAATTATCAATCAAAATGCCTTGGACAAAGGAGGAAAAAAATTTTTGCGTCACTACTTATTTGGAGACGAAATCATTCAAAACTGTGCAAGCGAAATTTCGCAGGAAGTTCAACTTCAACAATTATCCCCAGAAAAGCCAAATTTATCGTTGGGCACACAATTTCAAGCCACAGGATCAGTAAACAATCTCAACAAGAAAGCAGAAACACCCAGATCTGGCAGGAAGGTGACTGCAAGATCTCCTGACAATGTGAATGCGGTGAGAGTTTCTGTCGGAAGGAGTCCGAAAAAGTCAATCCGAAGACGTTGCCAAGATCTGGGTCTTTCACGTGCGTCAGTGCAAAGAATCTTGATGAAGGATCTTCAGCTGTACCCATACAGGATCCAGATCAAGCATAAACTCTCACCAGCTGACATGGCAAAACGTGTTGTGATGTGCCGGTGGTTCGAGAACAAGATCGAAGAGGATCCTGACTTTCTTGATGATGTTTGGTTCAGCGACGAAGCACACTTCTTGCTCAGTG
Organism: Bathynomus jamesi; assembly: GCA_023014485.1. Classification (NCBI taxonomy): domain Eukaryota; kingdom Metazoa; phylum Arthropoda; class Malacostraca; order Isopoda; family Cirolanidae; genus Bathynomus; species Bathynomus jamesi. The sequence goes on along the minus strand of JAJOZX010000023.1, from coordinate 251,556 downwards.
GGTATGTCAATAGCAAGAACAATGTATTCTGGGGCACACAAGCCCCAGACGAGGTGCTTCAGAGGCCCTTGCACTCTGTGCAGGGTGTCAGGGTGATTGACAACTTCGCTTGTCGGCTTCAAGTGTGTCTGCAGCGCAACGGCGGTCATTTGGAACATGTGCTCTAATAAATGTATCCTTTGATCTAGAAACCTCAAATCTTCAGTTTTTAATTGTTATCTTATCAGCTTCCAGGAAATGTAATCTTTTTTGGAGTTTATTTTCTGAGTAATAAATTATTATCATGTCAATGGGTTCCATCTATTTTGAGACACCCGGTACTTGATTATAATAAACTAGTTTGAAATTTACCTTATGGCTTTGAAACACTCTAATATATATATATATATATATATATATATATATATATATATATATATATATATATATATATATATATATATATAGATATAGTATATAAGAGTTTGAGTTTCATGGTATGATCGAGATTACATCCCCAGCTTATGTTTGTAAGTGTCAGGGCTAAAATAAAAGTTGTGGTACGGAATGTCACACCGCTTTAGAGCTACAACATAAATGACGACTCGGAGAAAAATAAACTGCAAAATGGAATGTCACCAACCTGCAGTTTTAACATGATACTAAAAATTATAGTAACACAATTTCTCGAATATTATAGATTTCTTTTCTAAATTTACCTTCCTCAAGATAAATAATTAGTTCTGTGATTTAGTTGCATAATAAAATGTCTATGACTTCGATAATATATATATAGATATGAAAATTATTTCACGAAAGTAACACGTGAATAATATTTATGATGAAAATAACCACGAAGGAAAAAGGAAACAGAATGGTGATCAAGCGATGTCTAATGACATCCTCAGGAACACTGTTTCCTTTTTCCTTCGTGGTTATTTTCATCATATATATATATATATATATATTAGACTGGCCCTCCATAACTTTTATTTAAAAAATTAAAGTCTCACCCTCTAAAATTGTTACCACCATCATAATATTCTCGCACACTAAATTTCAACAATATTTGTGTACTTTTAGTGGTGCCGACAGCCTCTTGTATTTTTCATTTATTTATTACATTTATTCATCATATATTTATTTTGTAATTCGTATTACAAATATTGTGTGTAAACCATGCCTTTTCACACTCTCGTGCATTGTGTTCCACATATTTCACTGTGTAATTGTGTATATTGAGTAGAAACACGGCTTTTGACCTGACGTCATTACTGGTGACGTCATTGTCTACGGAGAAAAGTGGGAGGCTCGCTGTTCGCGTCAGTATTGTTTAAGATGCAGTGAGAGATTGATGCGCAAGTGTTTTCCCTTAATATTTGCAGATTTTTTCCTTTACCATGTCAGATTCAATTAAAACAAGAAGAAAAACTGAAATATGGCTGATTGGACAGCCAATTGACACAATTGGCAGTAAGAAGCTTCCATCTAATGGAGATTTACTACGTCGGCTTTTCTGTCTCACAAACAGTAAAAAAACATTGAAAGAAGCATCCAACATAGTTTATGCTGAATTTTTTTAGATTTGGGACAAAGCGAAAATACCCACCAGAGCCAAACAGCATGTACTAACGAAAATTCAAAAAATGTATGAGAACTTCAGATCACTTAAAAAATCAAAATCAAACCGTAATCAAAATCAAATTAAAAAAGAAACTGAATTCCAAGGTAGTTTAGATAACCGTTTTGATATAGCTACAAGCTCAGAACGAAAAAGGGAGGCGAGGTTACATGACTGATATTAATAAGAAACTGGTCGCTAAGCAAATGCGACAACGGAAAAGAGATGAAAGACAAGCTGCACTAAAAGACGCCGAGGCATTTCGAAAGAAATTGTCATCAGCTGTTGTTCAGTTCGGTGATAGCAGTTCAAGCAGTAGTAGTGATGAGCAACCAGAGCCAGGCACATCGTACACTCCTGAAATGACATCCAATCCTTCAAGCAGCACAATGTAAAATAAGCGTAAGCGCATCGTAACACCTGATCTGGCAATGGCATTAGATCGAACAAAAACAAGTGATCGTAGTGCTGTTATGGTGCTTTCAGCTGCTGCAACTTCTCTTGGACATGATATTGACAATGTTGTTTTGAGCAGAAGTACTCTACAGAGGGCGAGGAGTGTTGTACGCATACAAATTGCAGATGACATTAAGCAAACCCTTACCTCTGACGTTCCGCTTACCATTCAATGGGATGGTGAAGTAATGCAAGATATAACAGGTGATGAAAATATAGATAGGCTAGCTATTCTTGTATCCGGTGGAGGAAAGTCTAAGCTTCTAGCAGTGCCCAAACTTGCTTCTGGAGAAGGCGAAAGAATTGCAGAAGCAGTTCTAGAATGCTTAGACGATTGGAATTTGCGAGAATGTATTCAAGCAATATGTTTTGATAGTACCGCTAGCAATACTGGCCAAATAAAAGGCGCTTGCATGATAATCGAAAGTAAGCTTGATTGAAAACTCCTTTCTTTGGCCTGTTGGCACCATATTAATGAAATTGTGATAGCAGACATCTTCCAGAAGTGTTACGGTGGTTCAATGGGACAGGATATATTACTTTTCAAACGTTTCAAGAATTCCTGGAAACAAATGGATGATAAAAGATTTGAAACTGCCAATACAAACATGCCGTGGAAAGCAAAAACCCTCGCACTATGCCAAGAACAGTTTGCGAGAAGTCACCCAAGAGCGGATTATCGCGAACTTCTTGAATTATCAATTACTTATTTAAGTGGTGTTCCCTCAGGAGGAGTACATTTTCGCTTTACATCGCGCTAGGTTGATGTCACGAGTGATTTATGCCATCAAAATTGTATTGTTTCGCTCGCAGTTCAACCTGACAAAACAAGAACAGAGTGCAATGGAACGCTTCTCTCGCTATGCTGTTCGCTTTTATGTGCCAAAATGGTTTGCGGCTCCATCGCATCTTCTGTATCAAGAACCGATTTGGAGTATCTACAAGAGCTTCAGCAATATGATGATAAAGAACTTTCAGCAATAGCTAGCAAAGCACTATGCCGTCACCTCTGGTATCTAAATGAAAAACTTTGTCGCTTGCCTTTCTTGATGATGGTATAACTTTGCAAGTGAAACGGCAGATGGTTCAGGCATTGAAAAGAACTGGTTCAGAAATACCAGTAAAACGAATTGCTTTTGACCACACTCATGATGACCCACTAGAGAAAAATCTGGCGGACTTTGTCACACGCTCAAGTCGCTCCTTCTTTGAGAAATTGTCCCTTCAATCGACGTTTCTCGAAGTAGATCCTACAGAATGGGATAACAGGGACGACGATAAATTAGCTAAGGAATATGTTAAAACAACGAATGTTGTAAACGATAATGCAGAGAGAGCGGTCTCATTAATTCAGAGTTTCAGCAGTCATCTCACAAAAAACGAAGAACAACTGCAGTAGCTTCTTCAAGTCGTGGAAAAACACCGAGAGCGGTTTCCAGAGGCCAAGAAATTGATGATAAAGACAGGAAGCACATCAACATCATGAGTTAACATTAAAAAAAATGGATTAAGCCTATTGGGGATACCACTTAAAAAAAATAACGCGCATGTTGTAGTTACCTCCTGGGTGGTGCAGAAAAACTACACATTTCAGAGTCTGTCGGCACCACTAAATACTATCGAATCGGGCTAAAACTTCACTCAAAACTTTCTATCGACACGCATAACAAATTCCAGGGGTGAGACTTAAGAAAAGGAAAAAAAATATTTTTCACCGCTATGAGCCTGGGCCGGTCTAATATATACAGGGCGTCCCAAACAAATGTATACACACTTTAAATACTTATAAAGGCAGTGTTTATTAAAATACATTTCATTTTCAAAATGTAATAGAATCTACAGACATTATTTAATTGTTTTGTCAACGCCTGTTTTCAAACTGACGTCCGTTCTGGTCCAGGCACTGCTGATAACGCGAAGCAATGGAATCGCAAAACATCACGAAACATTTCGTTTGGTATTTGTGTGCATTCTCGTTCAATGGCTGCTCTCAATTCAGCGACTGTTGCAGGTTTTATAGCGTAGACTTTGTCTTTTAAGTATCCCCATAAAAAAAAGTCTAGTGGTGTGAGGTCTGGTGAACGCGGAGGGTATTCTACGAAACCCCTTCGTCCAATCCACATCCACATCGTGCCAAGTACCACTCGCAATACTCCACTCTCGGTCCGGATCATCTTCATTAATAGCATGGACTAATCTTGGAATGTAACTTTTCATTGACAGCGCTTCAAAATGCGTTGGACAGACGATTCTGAAATTCCTACCTCACGACTCGCTTGCCGCACAGATTTTCTTGGACTTTGGTGATACGTTTCCAGTACTCTTTCTTGCTTTGTGGGGCTTGTCGATGTCCGTGGTCTTCCGGAACGCTTCTTGTGGACATTTGAACAGTTCCATCGGCTTCAAACTTATCTCTAATTCGAGTGATGGTAAGTCGCGTTGGTGGATCTGTTTGAAACTCCCTCCTAAACTGTCTTTGCACTTCAACTGCGTTTTCACACTTCCAGTAGCATTTTAGAATGAATTTCCTTTGTTCAAAGCTTAGTCTGACTGCCATTATTAATTCTAATGGGTTTAACTTGGAAAGAAAGAAACATCAATTGAGCTATCAGCTGTTAAAGTGTGTATACATTTTTTTGGGACGCCCTGTATATATATATATATCAAGGTTGGATCAATTAAGTTAATTAACTTTATTTTTTTTTTTGCCGATTAAACGATTAAGTTAATTAATTTAACTTAACTAGTTAAGTTTTTTAAAAAGTTTAACTTAACTGAAATATTTTCAAATTAATTGATTAACTAATTAATTTTCAACTAATTTTCCTATAAGTGTCAATAGTGTACGATATAAAACATACAGTTTAGAAAACAATTTACACACAGACCATGCATGGAACAAAGAACTTTTCTGGGAAAATTAAATCCACTATAGTCCGAATAAGTAATGGTAATGACAAACACTATAGATTTTTCTTTTTCATGATGTTAGCCCGCCGTGGGCAACGGTGGTCACTCGCAAAGAGGCCCCAAAAATATAGCTTCCCTCACCAGCTATCTGCAAAGCTGATAGGATCCAGCTTTGGGACAGGATTTAGGGGTATTGTATTTTTTGCCAAACAGCTACACCTAGCCTACTATATCCAGAACCTCAATATAATCAAGAGACTCGTTGCACTCGCGTCGGATTGAATACATCAAAGAAAAACGGGTAACTTGTATTTTTAGCCAAAAACCAAAACCTAAACCTCAACTGGCAAAATTGATGAGGGAAGCTATATTTTTGGGTGCCTCTTTGCGAGTGACCCGTTGCCCACGTCGGGCTAGTATCATGAAAAAGAAAAATCTATAGTGTTTGTCATTTACCATTACTTATTCGGACTATAGTGGATTTAATTTTCCCAAAAAAGTTCCATGCACGGTCTGTGTACTATGAAAAAACCTCAGGTGACCATTTTGAGTTCAATCCCATATATATATATATATATAAGGATGGTCCATATTTTCCAACTTTCGATTTTTTTCGGTCTGACATCATCAAAATGTTCCATTTAGTGGAGAAACACTGTAAAAAGTTTGAGGTGAAAATTTTAATATTTAGAGGTCGCGCAAGGTCCTCAAAATTTTAAAACGGTAGTTTCATGGTGACCAGCCACTCTTATCGCCCAGTTAAGGTCTGCCTGAAGGCCCACGAGGGCATATCATACTCTGGGTTCAGGGTTGAAATTTTGGAAAAACAAAGTGGTTAATATGTATTCCTATGTAAACATTAATTCTAAGATGGGTTTATTATTTGCAACTTTTCTGAAAAATCTCATTTCATGGTCAAAATCGCGATTTTCTGATTTGAAGGCTGCCTAACGTAGCCTCAGGGCACCCAAACCAAAGCGCGCAGCTGTTCTGCATATGATTTAGTCTGAAAGGTGCTTTTCTGACCTCATCCTTGCTTTTTTGCGTGTTTCAACACCTCTGGGTGCTGAAAAAAATGTTTAGATTTCACGTAAAACTTAAGAATTTAAAGTTTTTCTTCAAAGAATAGGCGCGGCTCACCAGCTCTACTCTGATCGAGTAGCGGGAGACTTGCCACCTCCACGTGTAGGTTTACACGCCTGTTCTTCCTGGATCCCTGAAAAGCGTGGCCTCATAAGATCTTATATTATGATCTTATGAGGACTTTCAGCTCTTATGAGCATTAACGATGGCTTCAGCCTCTTCATCAGCCACTCGAACCTGAAAAGCTCTTAAGTATGTCCTGCTTCGATCTGAACACTGAGAGCATTTCTCGATGGTCTATCCTGGCTCTCACCCACCCATCTCTCCTCTCGTGACCGTACACAGTTTGGGTAGCAGTTGAGACTTCCTGTACAGCTCTCTCGCAGGACTGAGTATGAACAGAGAAAGCGTTCACTTTGAGTGGAGTTTTCCTGAGATCCTCGAGCTCAGTGAAGGTCATCTTGCAGGTGAAAATAGGCTCGTAAATATTCTCTGATTCCCAGTTGATGAGATCCTCAGGTGAAGTGGCTTGCAGATTGACTTTTGGATTTTTATGTGGCCTCACTGTCGTATCACCAAAGTCTCTTCCTTCTCTGATCTTCTCCATCTGGCTTTCAGCAAAAGCTCTCTGATGCTCATCCTCACTGCACAGGAATGAAGCCAGGATGTTCTCAGGATGTGCGTGGTGAGCTCCTCTTATCACTGCAGCAGAGATGATGTTCCTGACCTCGGTAGTCTGGTTCCTCAGCAGCCTCAGGCTTGAAAAAACGTGTGCAGGACCAATGAGGTGGTGCTTCACTTTGATGTCGTAGTACATTTTGAAGTAGAAGTTAAGGCAGAACTTCACGAGGACCCCGAGCCTCCTCAACACCTCCCCCTTCAGTCCGTGCTCCCTTATCCACAACAGCAAGATGGCCTGTGCAGTAGTGAGCCACCTGGATTGGTTCAGAAGTCAGCACTTGAGACCAGCCAACTGTGGACTGAGACTTCCAGACTTGATGGCTTTGATCAGAAGATAGCAGTTGTGCTGGTCTGTGGAGAGAGATTTGACTATCTCTACTGGCAGCTCTATGATATCTTCAGTTCCTTCCACTGGTTTGAAGTTGACGTTGACCTCAAGTTCATTCACTTTCTCAAGAAGTTTTCCAATTGGCCCACTGAAGCCTGACCGGGGAGTTACAGGGCCGTCCAGCTTGATGATTAAGTGCCTCAGGGGGAGCTCGTTCACATGGAGCTGACAGATCATCCAGTGGCACTTTCGACCCAGCATCTTCTCCAATAGGGCTATGGCGCCTCCAGACCACCCCCTGTTGGTGTTGGTAGAGTCTCCTCCAATCATTACAAGGCTCTCGTCAGCTCCGTGATCCAGAAGCCACTCATGCAGGCCCTGAGCGATCTTATGAGCAGGCTTTTCTCCTTCCTCAGGTTCCCCGGGGTGAAATGGAAGAGGTACTTTTCTTGAGGCTCCCACGTGATTGTGTAATGCTCCTCGATCACTTTACCAGGATGAAATCTCCCTGTCACTTCGTCATATTTCAACACCTTTGTGTTCCTATCCTGCTTGCCATCAAAGAATATCCCAGAGATCTTCTCCTCTGACCTCTGCGTGAGAGCTTCAACTGATGAGGCCATTACTTCCTCCTTGGCCCTCCAGACTTTCATGCCATCTATGGCCAAGTAAGCCTTGTCTTTGGAAAGATGACCGGCCTTGATGAGGTCGTTTAGGAAGCCACTGGCAACTGCAGCTGCCGGAACATTTACCACCCTGTGCCTCAAAGCTGCTGAAGCTGTCCCTTAGATCTTCATGTAGTTTCGTGTAGCAGAAGTTGGAGTTTCGGCAGGTACTTCAGCGGGAACGTCCATAGGAGCTTGAGTAGCCTCAGCATTGCCAGAGGCTTCTTTTGCAGCTTCTTCCAAGTTTGGCTCTTCGTCCTCCTCAAAGTCTTTCATGAGAAGCTCCTCATTAGTAGCCTCTTATATATGTATGTATTAAATCTGTGTAAGAGTTAAGCAAAGTTAATGTGTCTAAATGGCAACAAATTATGACAAAGGGTTAAAAATATGAGGTTGTGTTCAATTGAATATTCGGTATTTCAACATAGAACAGAAAACCGCAATTTTGAACATGATAACGTGATTTTTGGAAAAAGTTGCAGAAAAGAAACCCCTCTTAGAATTAAATTTTACATAAAAATACATATTAGCCAGAGTGAAATTCGGACTCGGAAAAGTATGATATGCCCTAATGTCCCACGGCATACGCTTGCGATGTTCTGCAATCACCTGGAGGATAAACTGGAGTTGTTCCTTATCCTCAGTAAGACGCCCGGAGAAGTCGTGGATGAGAGCAACTCCACGTTATCATTTGTGACTGCAAGAGTCTTCACCACCGCCCTCGCAGCTTGGTAGTCGCTGTCACTGGTTTATCTCGCTGCAGGAATCTTCAGGAATCCATCCGGGATGCTGAGAGTTACGAAGAGTGATCTCGTCTTCTTGGTGACAAAGTCGGCGACGTTTTTCCCTTCCAAGGCGTCCAGGTCTACCAGGGCTCGCTTAGGAAGATACTCCTTTCCGTCGACACTTGACATAGCCTCGATCATGTTCTTGATGTCAGGAGTGACTTCATCGTCTAACAGGGAAAGACCCACTAATTCCTCAGACAAGTACCAGAGGTGAGCAACCATCTTCTGGGAAGTCGCCTTGGCGATGCCTGGGTTGACGCATGCGTATTTGTCTAAGGATTGGAGGAAACGTAGGTCATTCTGTGGGGCGATGACGGCAAGAGGGGAAGTGATCCAGCCCTTCACATACACTCGCACTACGAATATGCAAAAATCACGAAGACCCCTTTCTTCTCGCTTCGTTAGGGTGAACTCTGAACGAAACATCCAAACCTTAATAACATAGATAGCCTGACATACACCGGGCTTGACTAAGAGCTCCAGGAGCTAAGAAGTGTGTGCCACGAGGAGGTGGAGTGCCAAGGAACAGCGAGGCCAGCTCGAGAAGTTCCCTGTAGTCTTCTCGAGGCTGTTGCTCCAACAATGCGGCCCTGAAGAAGGAAAGGAGTTCTTCCTTGTCGTCAGCGATGGCAGCGGCGACAACCTCGTCTGTGTTGGAGTCTTCAAACCGCTCCTGATGGATTTGCTCCCAATGTGTTTGGAAGCGCCTGAAGAGGAGTATTTCTGGGGCTGAGGAGGAACCAATGCACTCTTTGAAGACTGCCGTTGCCACACCAATTCCAGAATGTGGTGTCGACAGGCAAGGTGGTGAACATCGCGCCCGAGCAATTGCTGCAGGATGACGCACGCTCCAGTGGTGCGACCAGTGTTGGAGCAAGTGGTGTCGAAAGACATTGTTCGCACCTTGTCTTCAACACCCCATTGTTTCAAAGCTTCGAGGACAGCTTGAGCTTGCGCCCGTCCAGTGCCTGAGGAGAGTTTGGGAATAGCGAGAAGCCGCGAGACTCCATCTCCAGACACCATAAAGGGAAAACGATCAACCATCTTCTTTCCGATCCCAATGGACGCATTTCCTAAGCTCTGATATTGCATCTACTTTTGCATATTGATAAGAATTTTACTTTTGGAAAGTTTTGAATTTTATATACTTGCATTTATATTCACATTGTTATAGTTAAGTAACTGAATATTAGTGGTTTTTGGCGATTTAGAAGTTGTCATAGCGTGCGGCTTAATTTAACTTAAACTTGTGACGGTTATAAACTAATTTTTAACTGCGCGATGCCTTCGCAGAAAGCGTCGTGTGTTAGGTGTGGGGTAAACCGGTGGTATTTGGAATTTAAATATTATAACGGCGGTCCTATAGCGATTACCGAGAGATCAGTTTGTTTCTTTTGCGAGTTAATGGAGGAAATAGTTGACATAAAACGCAGTGTACGTGAGGTAACGGAAAGACTTGCAACGCTTGATGAGGGCAGGGGTAGGGCTACGGTTGACGAAAGCCGAACCAATACTAACGGTGAAGACGTTAGTAATTTGAAGGGTGAGGTGCGTAACCTAGTTTCTAGTTTAGGTAGCTTGTCGGGAAGGTTGGATAGAGTTGAGGAAGGGGTTAAGGTTGGTCCGAGATTAGTAGATGGGGAGGGATTTAAAGAAGTTAAGGGTGGAGCTAGGCCGCGTACGTTAGGTGATAGGAATCCCACCCCTTATCGAGGTTTCGAACCCTTTCGCCCATTTGGAACTCTTCGAACGGCATCCAATCAAAGAGGAGGAGGGTCTGTCTCCCAGGGGCCAGGGTTGACAGAGTTAGGGACGAAGTGGATAGGATTGACGTTGCCTCCCGTCACTCGATGTTGGTGACGATGGTAGGAGGCAACGACTCGTATAGGCCCGATACGAGAGTGCCTGACCTTTTGGAGAGATATAGGGGGTTAATTAGGTCCCTGAAGACGAGGTCAAATAGGTCTTTAGTTCTACGTATTACCCCTAGGCACGGTTTGGGTCTTAGGATTACGTCAAAAACAAGATTTTTGAATAATAAATTAGAAGAGATTTGTGCTAAGGAAAATGTACGCTTCGTAAAGCTGTAGTCAAAATTCAGTGATCCTAGCATTTTTATAAAAGATGGGGGTGCATTTTAATGAAATAGGTAAAGCTAGGCCAGGTAGCTTATAATCGCCTTAATTGACGATAACGTACGAAAGCTGTATAGGTCGAAGCCTTCTTTAAACGTTGTGGGTCCGGGGAACGCTGGCCCGACGTGAAAAATAGTATAAAACGCCGGCCCGTGGTAAAAAGTAATTTAAACGTCTTTTATTGTAACGCGCGCAGTATCAGAAATAAGTTAAACGAATTTAAGGCGATAATTTATTCCGGCAACCACGATATAGTTGCTATCACTGAAACGGTTAAATACCGTGACTCGGGACTTGTTGGGGGAACTTGATGTACCGGGTTTTAAACTCTTTACTAATGATAGGTTACATAGGTTTGGTGGCGGCGTTTTGCTGTACATTCGTAATTCCCTTAGGGCTATCGAAGTTAAGATAGATTTTCCGGCAGCAATTAATGCGATATGTGTTGAAATTAGGGGGCGTAGTATTAGTTTTAATTTTGTTGTTGTTTATAGACCTCCCGTTCAACCCCTCAATATCGGTACTAGATTTTACTCACTTCTTGGTAACTTTATTGACAATCGGAATAGTATAATTGTCGGAGACTTTAACTGCCTTAATCTTAATTACGAGACTTTTACTGGTAATGAGGAGGGTTTGAGATTGATTGAGTTCATGGAAGATAATTTTGTACGACAGATGGTTACCGAACCAACGCGCGGTGACAATATTTTAGATTTGGTGATGACGAACGGCGAAAATATGGTCGAAGGTTTAGAAGTAGGCGAGAGTTTAGGATGTAGTGATCATCAAATTATTAGGTTTAAGTTATTGATAGAAAACACTAAGGATAGTAACGTAATAGAAGTCCCTGATTTTCGTAGGGCTAATTTTGATAGTTTTGCAGAAAGGATGAGAATAGTGGACTGGGATTACTTATTTATGGGTAATGACACAAATTTGCATTGGGAGGCGTTTAAAGAAAGTTTTATGAATATTGAAAGGGAGTTTATTCCTCGTAGGCCCAAGCGCGCTAGAAATCATGGTAGGCCCAACTGGTGGACTAGGGAAATAGGCGAGTTCATAAACGAGCGTAACAGAGCGTATAGACTTAATAATCGCAATGGCAAGGCAGCTAACTTTAATAGATATATCGAGCTTAGACGTCAGGTTAAAAGATCAGTTAGGAATGCTAAGCGTAATTTAGAGATACTTATAGCTGCGGATAGTAAACATAATCCAAAAAAGTTTTTTGAATACGTCAATAATCGTAAGCCGATAAAAGATAACATAGGCCCTCTAGTGGATGTTAATGGCGCTTTGGCTTCTGACGCTCAGGCGAAGGCGGGTATTTTCAATAATTTTTTTGCAACAATTTTTACCGTAGAAGACGTAAATAATGTTCCCGACGTGGACGATATCGCTCCATTTAATAGCGAGACTATTTTGGATGAAATAACTGTTTACGAGGCTGAGATTGCGCATTATATCGATAGGCTAAAAGATAGCAAGGCTCCAGAACCTGACGCTTTTTATCCCAGACATTTGAAATATTTGAAAGATGTTATTGTTGGCTCCTTAACGAAGATTTTTAATCAGACACTCGAAACGGGGATTATTCCTGAAGACTTCAAATTAGCTAACGTCACGCCCATTTTTAAAAAAGGCGACCGCAAAGTAGCTAGCAATTATAGGCCCATTAGCTTAACGTCATTTGTCGGTAAACTTTTGGAATCCGTAGTTTGGGATTGTATTATCGATCACTTAGAAAGTAGAGATTTGATTAATAGTAGTCAGCATGGGTTTCGACGCCATAGATCTTTTTAACTAATTTGTCAGAATTTTATTACGAAATAGTGCGCGAATACGATAGGCATAGAGCGGCTGACGTTATTTATTTAGATTTTAAAAAGGCGTTCGATACAGTTCCGCATAGAAGATTAATTGCAAAGGTTAAAGAGCACGGTATACGCGGTCAGGTAGCTAACTGGTTAGAGGAATGGCTTCGTGCTAGGAGTCAGAGGGTCGTTGTTAATGGTAGTGAATCGGGGTGGTTGGATGTAGGTAGCGGTGTCCCACAGGGTTCAGTTTTAGGCCCATTTCTATTCGTAATTTACATTAACGACATAGATGTAGGATTGACTAGTAACGTGTCAAAATTCGCGGACGATACTAAAATAGGCGGTAAGGTTGTTAACGAGGACGATAGAAATAGGGTCCAAGACGATGTAAATAGGATTATGTAGTGGGCGGATAAGTGGCAGATGCAATTTAACGTAGACAAATGTAAAGTTTTGCATATAGGTTCTCGTAACAATAATTACACGTACACGATGGATGATAGAAAGTTAGTGAGCGTTGACGAGGAAGTAGATTTAGACGTACGCGTATCTAAGGATTTAAGAGTTAGGAACCAGTGCCTGGAGCCTTGCGCGAGAGCTAATAGGATGTTAGGCTTCATAGCGCGTAATTTCGAATTTAAATCGAAGGATATTATATTGCCCCTTTACAAGCCCCTCATTTAGAATATGCCGCTCAGTTTTGGTGCCCTATGAAGATAGGATTAAGGTGTTAAACTTGCATTCACTCGAAACTAGGAGATTAAGGGGGGAGCTTATTGAAGTTTTCAAAATCGTTAATAACATCGATAACGTAAATATTTACAAACTTTTCACTTTCGATAATAGCAATACTCGTAATAACGGATTTAAGTTGCGTGGCAGACGTTTCATTACTAATATCGCTAAAAACTTCTTTACGTTTAAAGTAATTGTTAAATGGAATAATCTTCCCACGTCAGTCGTTAACTCTACCAGCGTTAATATGTTTAAGAACCGTCTAGATAAGCATTTTAAAATATTAACGTTGTTTAAAAAAAAAAAACAATTAGTAACAGGAGCTCTCGGGATGGTGGTCGAGGATGAGTCTGTTGACGATTAATGCCAGCCTGTGACATGCCAGCGTGTGATGCCAGCAATAAAAAAAAAAATTAGACTAACACGAACGTAGATGTAGCTCGTAGAGTAAACTAACCCACTTTTTGTTTAACTTTACCTAATTTTTTTTTCTTTTTATTATCCTCTCCTTACTTGCATGTCTGTAACTCTTTACTTGCATGTCTGTAGTTTGCATGGTATGACAGTAAATTATGACTGTTTGCATAGTTTGTAAGCGTCCTTATTTTACTTCGTTTCATCTTTCGACTATTTTCCTGACTTGTCGGCAGTGGGCGGCGGATGATGATGGTGAGTCTTTTTTCTCTTTTTCTGAATGAATATTAACCCACGGGTGATAAGTGTTACTACTTACTTAACCCCTTATTCTCTTCTCTTCACCCCCTACTCTTTTCCTTTCTCTCGGGCTAACCTCGGAGTGGATCTTAGGGTCTTTTTTAGCCTTAGCTTCTGTAGATCTGTAGACAATTAGGTGGACGTCCGGCTTGAAAGTCTTTAGTATGCTGCTGGTGGATTCTCCCGTTTCTTTCGCCGTTGCCTCCGGATGCTGCTCCGATTCCATGCGAGGGCTGTGATGTCGTGACCGAGACTCTTAGCTGTCTCCGCGAGAATCATCATTGCTGCTGCTCGATCGGACACTTTGCTTCGGTCCAGCGTTGTTGAGAGAGCCGATGTAAGGATTTCCTTTCTACCGCGCTTGGGAGGAGGAGTCTGGAAGCTAGGTCCAGGACCTGGATCGGTGTCACAATCCTCAGGAGCAGAAATGGAGTCGCTGCAGCTCTCGAGCGTGACGGTCGATTGCAGTCGATCTATGCTTACTTCCTCCCTCCACCTTCGTTTCTGTTCATTGGCCATTTGCTCTTGCTTCTTTTTCTCCTTTCGTTCGAGTACCCTGTCAACAGAGGACAGCGTTCCGCGACGGCCTTTCTCACGTTGTGCAAGGAGGAATTGCTTGTCCTCGTCGAGTTGAATGGTGTTGAGAGCATTGGCCTGGGCAATGTCGAAGAGATCTTCAAAGCAATCCTTAAAGTCGCTCTCATTCTTGGCCTGCGTCGCCGGGTTACGGTAGGCACTCTTCTTTAACACCTGCCACCGAGCGAAGTACTTCTCCTGCTTTCTTACCGCATCCAGTTTGTGCTAGACTGGGATTCGCGCACGATTCCAAAACTCCTGGATCTTCTCAATCGTCGATGAAACCGCCTCGCGTTTTGTCTCCTGCTCCATATATATATGGAAGAAATACGCCAGTGCCCGTCGATTGGACGGCAGCTTGGACCCCTTGATATCTTGCTCGTACCGGTCTATCAAATACACCTTCGTCTTTGACCGAGTCGCCATCATAAGCGCTTCTTATTAAATATTTTTTCAGCAGTATTAAAAACTTAAAATTAACACCTGAAAAGAGAGGAAATCAAGTTAAATAACCCAAAATAAACCAAAGTAGTATGTATAAACAATAGCGGCAGCAAGCACACTATCACTAATGCCAAAGACAGTGAAAATTTATAAACAAATATGACACAACAAAAATACTACTTCGCAACGCATGTCACTATCTGTTACCATTGATAATTACCAACGCCTCACCAACTGTGTCACAGTAGACAGTAAAAGACAGTGTTGCTAAATTTAACATTAAAATAAAATTTATAATAACAAATTAATTTTATTGGTATTTGAAAAATTTAATTTTGTAATCATTAAAAACTATGACAATATATTAAAAAATGTTACCAAATTGTTGACACAACGTGCATTGGATACATTACACAGTATACGCTACACAGTGGATAAATAATTATTCATATTAAATGAGTAATACCCTTTCTGGGTTAGTCGAAATTCGTTTAAAACCTCATACGCATCCTGACACGTAATAGAACTTGCACAGCTCCATATAATGAAACACTGGGGGCCTTGCGCGACCTTTATATATTAAAATGTTTTCAAAAAACTTCGTACGCTGTATTTTTACACCAAATGAAACATTTTGATAGGGTCAGACCAAAACTATTCAAAGAAAGTTTTTCACCCCATAGACATGGACCACCTAATAGATATATATATATATATATATATATATATGATGCAAACCCAAAAGGAAAAAGAAAAATGATTCCAAGGTCTTTCGTGTATTCAGAAGTACACCTCGTCAGGGAATGAAGGGTGGAGGCAAGATGACCAAAAATATATACAACGGGACAGAAAAACAGAAAGATTAACACAAGATTAACAAGAGGTGATTAGAGGCAAAAGGTATTTTAACAAGATATTGTCAATTTTATACATTCCCGCACTGTTATTGAAATTATTTTTTAAAATGGATAAATGCACATTCTAGAATATTCCTTTCGATTATATCTGTGTTTTTAACGAGAGCGTTAGAACTATCCCACTTAATACTATGATTACATCTATACATATCGTTAAACAATGCATTAGAATTATTTGCTGTTCTACACTCATATTTATGCTGTTTTACCGTAATATCTAACGTTTTACCGTTTGGACTATATACAGGGTGTTTGAAAACTTTCTGTACAAATTGTAATGAGGGATAGGCAACACCAAGACAAACCCTTTTCGTCTATAAGTGTATGTCCGCTGACGTCACCATTCGGCGCGAGAGGGCGCCGCTGCAATTGGCTAAAAGGTGAAGTGGGCTAGACTCGCGCTTGCCGCGGGCATTCTTAAATCGGACGTAGTACCCGTAACATGGAGCGCTTCACGACTGCTGAGATGGCTGACATGCATATGGTGTATGGGGCTGCCAATGGAAACGGAAGAGCTGCTGTGAGGTTGTACCGACAGCGCTTCCCAAACAGACGTGTGCCAAACCACCAAACGTTTGCGCATTTGCATCGGCGACTGCGAGAAACTGGAACATTCCATGCAAACATGCATGACACTGGTCGGGAGAGAAACGTGCGCACTCCTGACATGGAAGAAGAAATCCTACGGCGATTTGAGGACAATCCAATCGCAAGCACGCGAGGTGTTGCACGTATCCTCGGTGTGAACCACGACCTGGTCTGGAGAGTGTTGCACGAGCAGCAGTTACATCCGTTTCATCGTCAGAGAGTCCAGGCATTACAGCCTCGGGATTACCCTCTTCGTGTGGAATTCGCACACTGGTTTCTGCAGCAGACAGCGATGCAGCCTAATTTTCCGGCTTATGTGCTGTTCTCAGATGAGGCCTGTTTCACACGTGAGGGTGTGTTTAACATGCACAATTCTCACGTGTGGGCGCACGCAAATCCACATGCTACACGGGTGAATGCTCATCAAGAATGGTTCGCCGTCAATGTCTGGGCGGGTATCGTCCATGGCAAGTTGATTGGGCCGTACCTGCTACCTGCCCGACTCGACGGGCGGGTTTATCGGATATTTCTTGAAGAAACGTTGCCGGAACTGCTGGAAGATGTTCCCGTGGCTATTCGTAGACGAATGTGGTTTCAACACGACGAGGCCCCAGCACACTCCAGCAACGATGTGCGGGATTATCTGAACGCCACTTTTGGGGACCGATGGATAGGCCGGGGTGGGCCCGTAGCCTCGCCACCGAGATCGCCCGATTTAACATGCCTCGATTTCTTCCTGTGGGGACACATGAAGAACCTCGTGTACGAGACTCCCATTTACTCAGAAGAAGACCTCGTAGCAAGAATCGCTGTCGCCGCTGGAACTGTTCCCGAAAATGCCGGGAATCTTTCGACGTGTACATCGGTCAATGCTTCGACGCTGTCGGGCATGCATTGATGCTACCGGTCGCAACTTTCAGCACCTTCTTTAAATAAACATGCCTTCTTTAAATAAACATGTTACGCGTACTACGTCCGATTTAAGAATGCCCGCGGCAAGCGCGAGTCTAGCCCACTTCACCTTTTAGCCAATTGCAGCGGCGCCCTCTCGCGCCGAATGGTGACGTCAGCGGACATACACTTATAGACGAAAAGGGTTTGTCTTGGTGTTGCCTATCCCCCATTACAATTTGTACAGAAAGTTTTCAAACACCCTGTATACTAAGTCACATTGTGTACATCCGATCAAATACATACAACCAACCAGATTATCCGGGCTATTCTTTATTAAGCGTGATTTTACAGTATTATTATACTTAAAGACTACATTGATACCAATTGGTTTTAGTAAAGTATATATATATATATATATATATATATTGAAAATTGTGAAAAGTGCGAACATTGTATTGATAAGAAAGAGATAAATATAGAGGGCTTCAACTTACCAACGGCGGATAGAACAACAAGACGTAAAGGTTGCTGTGCTATATATATATACAGGGTGGGCCGT
Organism: Bathynomus jamesi; assembly: GCA_023014485.1. Taxonomy (NCBI): domain Eukaryota; kingdom Metazoa; phylum Arthropoda; class Malacostraca; order Isopoda; family Cirolanidae; genus Bathynomus; species Bathynomus jamesi. Next base: position 233,663 of record JAJOZX010000023.1, on the reverse strand, counting down.
AAGTTTCCATACATAGGAAAAATAAACATTTTTTTATGGACAACCATTTTTATTTATATAATATGCTCTACATGGTTGCCATTGTTTTGAAAACACATTTCAATACGTGTTCCCCACTGTTGATGAACACGCATTAGCACAGTTGACGTTATGCTTGTAATGGCGTTGGTGATACGTTCCTTTAGATGATTTATGTCTCGTATCTTTTCCTGATACACCATGGCCTTCAAGTGCCCCCAAAGATAGAAATCAAGGGGGTGAGATCTGGGGATCTGGGAGGCCACTCCACAGGACCACGCCGACCAATCCAAGCATCCGGAAACTGCTGATCCAAATACCGACGCACGTGAGGACCATAATGAGGTGGAGCTCCATCTTGCTGGAAGTAAACTGGGAAGTTACCTTCCTCGTTTAGCAGGGATGGGAAAATCTCTTCTTGCAACATGTTAAGATACCTTTCGGCATTAAGATTTCCACTGGCAAAAATTGGTCCAATAATTCTGTCACCCCATATCCCGGCCCACACCATCACTTTACCGGCACCTTGCATCTTCGTCGGACTCAGCCAGTTAGGGTTAGCATTACTCCAATAACGTATGTTTTGCCGATTAACCTCTCCATTGACGTAAAAATTTGCTTCATCAGTAAACAAGATCTTACGTCAAACGCATATTCTTAGGGTATCTGAAACATAAAAACAAACGTTTAAAAATTTCCTATGTATGGAAACTTACGGCCCACCCTGTATATATATATATACAGGGTGGGCGGAAAGTAGCTCCCTATTTTGGATTGGTAAAAAAATACGTATATTATCCATTTATTTCAGAAGAAATAATATGAAAAGGTAGGCATACGGTAGGTTTTCTCTAAAATTCAATGTGGGCTCCAACTCTTTCCACCAGCTTCTGGAGCCGCCCAGGAATGGCGTCCACTGACTTTAGCAGGAACTCCGGCGGGATGGAGGACATGACTTCCCGAATTCGGTCCTCCAGTTCTTCCAATGTCCTCGGTTTGGTGCGGTAGACTTCTTCCTTTACCCACCCCCAAAGAAAGAAGTCGCACGGTGTCAAGTCGGGGCTCCTGGCTGGCCATTGATGTGGACCACGACGACCCATCCAACGCCCAGGGAAGTGGGCATCCAGCCACTCACGGACAACAAGAGCGAAGTGCGGAGGGGCGCCATCTTGCATAAATATCAGATCGTCGATGTTCTCCCATGTGCTGACAACCGGCCAGACATCGTTTCGCAACATAGCAAGGTACCGCTCAGCATTCATGGTTTTGCGCAGAAGGAACGGGCCCACAACCTGATCTGAGGTCATACCACACCACACCGTTACACTGAACCGATTCTGCCGTTTTTCAGCGGTAACCATGGGATCCTCTCCTACCAGTAGTGGCAATTGTGGCGGTTGACAAAGCCTCCGACGTGGAACACCGCCTCGTCGCTCCAGAGGATGTTGCGGAAGAGATGGGGCCAGTCTTCATGCCAAGCCAGCATGATTTCCCCGAACTCCATGCGAATGTCGCAGTCCTCGTCCGAGAGAGATTGGCAGTAATGCGGCTTCCACGCACGCCAGTTCAGCTCCTTCTTCAGCACAGTTCGCACTGAGTAGCGGGAGAGTCCACTTTCCCGAGCTGCCTGGCGAGTTGACTTTCGTGGACTCCGTGCGAACATTTCCTGAACTGCCTGCACCGTCTCCTGGGCCCTGGATGTCGAAGGGCGACCACATCTTCGAACATCTGCCACAGACCCCGTGGTCATGAGCTTCGAGTGGCAGTTCTTGATTGTTTTCGGGTCCACTTTGGCACGTGGTCCGTGAATGGCCCGCCACCATCTTTGAACTCGAACGACAGATTGCCAAACTTCGTACCGTGCCGCCAACTGGGCACGCTCCTGCAGTGTTAAACGCTCAGCCATGTTACCCTTCAATCTGAAATGAAAAAAAAAATGAACGTTACAATTGTACCACTTTAGAGAACACACCATAACAATATAACAATACAATCACAATTTATACATAATTTATATGTAATTTAAATTAGGGAGCTACTTTCCGCCCACCCTGTATATATATTATATATATAGGAAGGTCATATGACAGAGACGATAATAAGTAAATCAAACAGCTTTCTGGAACTCCTAGTAGAATAGTGAAAATAGGAAAAACTAAACGTGATACTAATGGTCATCGATAGACCTCCAAGCACCCGAACCACAAAATTCCCGGAGGCCATTGATGAGGTCAGAAAGCTAATGAAGGCCATAAACCCTCCATCCCCCAATACAATGATCTGCGGAGACTTTAACTTCCCACTTATAAAATACAAAAAGGTGGATAGGAATATATATATATACCAGGACAAGGGCTGCACAAGAGAAGACCAGGAGCAAGCAAAAATATTGTTGGCTCTCACAAATGAGTTTATGCTGACACAGGAGATAACCGAAAATACCTGAAAAAAATAACTGCCTGGATCTGGTGTTCACGAATAACAAAATTGATTGCTGATATAAAATAACCCCAACTATTATCTCAGACCACAACTTATTCGAGATATCAACAAATATGAAGACAACATTAAAAGACAATACATATATTGAAGAAAGAAGCAAATTTGGAGCCTTTAACTTAAACTCCATGACTATAAATTGGGAAGCAATCAGATAGCACATGGTCCAAATAGAGTGGAGAACAGTTTTAGAGAATAAAACAACTGAAGAAATGCTAACAACCTTGAAAGAAAAAACGCTGAGAATTTTAGAAAAATATGCTCCGAAATCACAGCCAAAATGAAAGAGGAGCTGGCTAGAGAGGAAAAAGAGAAGACTTCCGCAAAAGAAAGAGAGTGGAGGCGTAGTTAGCCAACTGCAGAGATAATACCAGGAATGTAATACAAGAAAACTGGAGGGTATTGACAGGGAAATACAAGCCCTGATTAAGGACCGTACAGAGAGGGAAGCGGAAAAGGCGGTAGAAACAATAAAGGAAAATCCAAAATACTTCTATAGCTATGCGAAAAGGAAAACAAAAACGCGCGCCGCTATTGGGCCCTGAAAGAAAAGAAATAATGAACTAACCGACGATCCAAAAGAAATATCTGAAACATTGAGAGCCCAGTATGAATCAGTTTTCAGTACCCCAAAAAGTGACAAAGCGCTACCTGATATCGATGCATTCTTTGAAGAGAATTTGTAAGGAGAGTGTATAACAAACTTTGATTTTGCCCCAGAAGATATAGCGAGAGCTGTAGGACAAATGAAACCACATTCAGCTGCAGGTCCGGTCAAGTGGAACGCATTATTGATTAAAAACTGTAAAAATGAAATAGCTACACCTTTATGCTGGATATATAGAAGATCCCTAGACACTGGGGAAATACCGAGAATCTTGAAAAGAGCACATATTGTCCCGATATATGATATAAAGGATGGGACAGGTCTCAAGCAAAGAACTATATAGGCCAGTGTCATTGACGTCCCACCTCACCAAAGTAATTGAAAGAATAGTTAGAGAGAAAATTTATGATTTCTTGGAGACACTGAAAAGATTCACGAAAATCAGCACGGATTCCGATCAGGTAGATCATACCTATTACAACTAATAGAACACTACAACAATATCCTAAATGCACTGGAAGGCAATGATAACTACGATGTCATATACACAGATTTTGCTAAAGCTTTCGACAAATTTGATCACGGTATAATATCACATAAAATGAAATACAGTATATGGAAATAACAGGCAAAGTGGGAAAATGGATCTACAACTTCCTCAGAGAACGTCTACAGGTCGTCAAAATTCAAGGTATGTCTTCATCAGAATCGGAAGTACGCAGCTGAGTACCACAAGGGATAGTACTGGCCCCACTCCAGTTCATTATCATGCTAACAGATATAGACAGTGGAGTAAATAGCAACAGTATAATAACATTCTTTGCAGAAGAAACAAAGATGAGAAGAAAAATCAGCGATGTAAATGAAGTGGAGGCATTGCAGAGGGACACGAACAAAATATACAAATGGTCAGAAGAAAACAACATGTCATTTAACACCGAGAAATTTCAGCTCTTGATATATGGTAGAAAAGGAATTTAAACAGGCTGCATATTATGCTTCAGATTGGCAGGAAATTCAGAGAAGCACGAAAGCGATCGTTCTGGGGTTAATAATGACCAATGATGCGAAATTCGAAACACAAAATCAGATAGCGATAAAAAAAAGCAGAAAGAGTCGCGGGACACGTACTAAGAACGTTCAAAAGAAGGGACGGGATAGTAATGCTCAATTTTGACGTCTCCACATAAAAAAGAAGAAACTAATAAACTTGAAGAAACGCAAAGATTGATGGCTGCAAAGAACTCAACTACTGGGAAAAACGAGGTAAACTAAATGTGTACTCCCTGGAAAGAAGAAGAGAGAGGTACACCATAATCTACATATGGAAAATGATTGATAAACTGATACTAAACCTAAAACTAAACCCACTTACCATTCAAACAACACTGGAAAATAGGAAAGGCAGAATGTGTAGTGTTCCAAAATTAAAGGACCGGCAAGGGACCTCCTTAACACTGAAGGAAAATAGCTTGGTTGTCAGGGGGCCAAGACTTTTTAACCAGCTTCCAAAGGACCTCAGAAACGTTAGAAGGGCTAAAGTTGAAGTCTTTAAGAGAAGACTAGATACCATGTCTCAGGACGGTACCAGTCGAGCAGGGTGTACCTGGCTATGTACGGTGGAGAGCGCAAGAAAGCAACTCGCCCCTCTACCAAGCCAGACCGAGAGGCAGGGCCACCAGCTTGACCTCTGTGTAAAGAGAAACCAACGTACGAAACAGCAACAAGATTAACAGGGTTATATATATATATATATAAAACGCTATTTGGATAGATTCATCCGAAGAAATAAAAAAATTAACCCCGTATGTATGAAAGGTTTACGTGCGTATACATTGTTTCTCACAATTCAAATTGAAAGAGAATTTTAGCGCTTGCACAGAAAACGTAGAGTTCAAATGCGAACACATAATTTTCAACTTACAATTCGTGTGTAGAACAATGTTGGGGAGTCTAGCGTCCATTGCCATCGGTTGTGTGATTCCAAAAACGCTGTCAATCTCTTGAGATGTAAAAACCTGATGATTTTATCTGCAGCTTGAAATAACAGTACTCCCGATTCAGCTCAGGCGAGCAGAAAAAATCACTTTTCAGAATGCCTGCGGGTGTATATATATATATATATATATATATATATATATATATATAACCACTCCGTCTATGGCATTGGACGGTTCGAAGTTGAAAGGAGTTCTGGTTAGGTGGCAGCAACGGATTTGTTACACTGGAGTATCTGATACCGTGTAGGGAATCGCAGAAGTTTTCTCTTATACTACTCTCCGATTTCTTCTTGGAGTGGATTGGAGGGTCCTGTGAGGCTGACTAAATTCTCTGAAGGATACCCCATTGTTCTTGTAACGTATCGGGAAATTATTTTTCTCTATTTAAGACTAAGTTCTCTGAAGAGAGCAAGGTTCGAAGGATACGACAGATTTTCTCTACTGTAGTTTACTGCTAAAATGTTACAAGTAATGCTCAGCCTCTAAGTTAGATCAGCCAAATCATAGTGAACATTGGAGAAATTTTATGGGTTTATATATTGAAATTTTTACTGACATCATTTTTATTTAATGCTGATCCTTTTTAGTTTTTTTTCTCAATAAGCTGATTTACATTGCAAAATATTTTAAAACAAAACAAATATTTTAGCTGTAGTAAGGTCTAGACTGCTAAGCAAGAGGAAGCCATATTTTTTATTTTAAACCGCATATTGACAGATCTGATGTTATCATGATCTGCCGAGTTAACTAAAAATGGAGATTGAAATATGCCTTCCCATCACGAATTACAAACATGCATCGGGGTGGTTAATTCTTTTTTTTTGTCATTACGAAAATAGTCTTTTCACTACAAATATACCGAGGATAATAGCACACACAATGATAATACTGATGACGGATGTTGGTAAATAATTGTTACTGATTACAGTATTTGTAAAAGGTTATTCTAGTTATCATCTGAATTTTTTTTTTAAAAACGACTCAATTGATCATTCCATTGAGGGGCATGAAGTCCTGGAGGGATGGTCACCGGTTTCATGGTGGAATTCAAGATTTTTATAGTAGGTTTGAATTTAGTTTCAGAGAGAAAGGAGTACGAATTGTTAATTGTAATGTCAATATTATAAGGGGGAACAATTTTACTTATATCTTCGTCTTAATTTATACGGAGCTGTTGGTAGTCGTGTAGATGTTTGTGGTGGTGTAGATGTTTGTGTTTGTATGTGGAGTGGTCGGCATCGCTTAGGTGGTAGTGGGGGGCCGAACATTAAGCTTGGATTCTGAGTGTGTTCGTTTTTTTCGTGAAGGTTCTAATTCACGTGGTTCATGCATTTGCGGCCGGTATGTAGGATCCGTGCGTCGATCATCCATCGGTGAGGGTAGTGACGGAGAAGATGGTGGAGTTGGAGAGATTGTGGAGTTCCACTGAGTGATCCTCTAGAAGGAGTTTCTCCAGTTCTCGGTTCTGGGACCTCTTCTTGTTCAGAGATTGGCTCGAGTTCTGGTAGTATTACGACGTACCAATCTTCGTCACGGGTAGTGGTTTCTGTGGTGACCAATTCAGTTTTGTAGTCCCTGCTAGATTTGCTAATACCATGATCTTTTGAAGGGTAGGCGGCTCGAACGCCTGGCAGGTGTTTTTTGGGAAGGTGTTGTTCAGTAACTATCTTCAAATTATCACTGTGAATGATCTTTATTTTGGAATGGTCTCGGAGGTCGAGGATTTCGTAAGGGTTCTACAGATCTACAGAAGCTAAGGCTAACAAAGACCCTAAGATCCACTCTAAGGCTAGCCCGAGAGAAAGGAGAGAGTAGGGGGTTAAGAGAAGAGAGGAGAATAAGGGGTTAAGTAAGGAGCAACACCTATCATTCGTGGGTTAACATTCATTCAGAAAAAGAGGGAAAAAGTCTCACCATCATCATCCGCCGGCCACTGCCGACAAGTCAGAAAAATAGTCGGAGAATATAGGAGAGGGGTGAAAGATGAAAAGAAGTAAAATAAGAACGCTTACAAACCATGCAAACACAGTCTTAACTCACTGTCATACCATGCAAACTACAAACATGCAAGAAAAGAGTTAGAGACATGCAAAGTAAGGAGGATAAGAAAAAAAAAAAAGTAGGTAAAGTTAAACAAAAAGTGGGTTAGTTTACGCTATGAGCTACATCTACATTCGTGTTAGTCTAATTTTTATTTTTTTTTTATTTTTTTTTTTTTTATTGCTGGCATCACGCTGGCATGTCACAAGCTGGCATTCATCGTCAACAGACTCATCCTCGAGCAGCACCACCAGAGCTCCTGTTGTTAACTTTCTTTTTTAATTTTAAACAACGTTAATATTTTTAAAATGTCTGTCAAGACGGTTCTTAAACACATTAACGCTGGTAGAATGAACGACTGACGCGGGAAGATTATTCCATTTATCAATTACTTTAAACGTAAAGAAGTTTTTAGCGATATTAGTAATGAAACGTCTGCCACGCAACTTGAATCCGTTATTGCGAGTATTACTATTATCGAAAGTGAACAATTTGTCAAAATTTACGTTATCGATGTTATTAACGATTTTGAAAACTTCAATAAGCTCCCCCCTTAATCTCCTAGTTTCGAGTGAATACAAGTCTAACACTTTAATCCTATCTTCATAAGGCTTATTGCGCAATGCCGGAATAAGTTTCGTGGCACGACGCTGAACCCTTTCTAACCTATAACTATCATATCCTCACGCAAGTACGGGCACCAAAACTGAACGGCATATTCCAAATGAGGCCTGACTAGGGACTTGTAAAGGGGCAATATAATATCCTTCGATTTAAATTCGAAATTACGCGCTATGAAGCCTAACATCCTATTAGCTTTTGCGCAAGACTCCAGGCACTGGTTCCTAACCTTTAAATCTTTAGTTACGCGTACGCCTAAATCTACTTCCTCGTCAACGCTCGCTAAATCCCTATCATCCATCGTGTACACGTAATTATTGTTGCGAGAACCTATATGCAAAACTTTACATTTATCTACGTTAAATTGCATCTGCCACTTATCCGTCCACTCCATAATCCTATCTACATCGTCTTGGATCCTATTTCTATCGTCCTCGTTAACAACCTTACCGCCTATTTTAGTATCGTCCGCGAATTTTGACACGTTACTAATCAATCCTACATCTATGTCGTTAATGTAAATTACGAATAACAATGGGCCTAACACTGAACCCTGTGGGACACCACTACCTACCTCTAACCACCCCGATTCACTACCATTAACTACGACCCTCTGCCTCCTAGCACGAAGCCATTCTTCTAACCAGTTAGCTACCTGACCGCGGATACCGTGCGCTTAACCTTCGCAATTAGTCTCCTATGCGGAACTGTATCGAACGCCTTTTTAAAATCTAAATAAATAACGTCAGCTGCCCTATGCCTATCGTATTCGCGCACTATTTCGTTATAAAATTCTAACAAATTTGTTAAACAAGACCTATGGCGTCGAAACCCGTGCTGACTACTATTAATCAAACCCCTACTTTCTAAGTGATCGATAATACGATCCCTAACTACGGATTCCAAAAGTTTACCGACAATTGACGTTAAGCTAATGGGCCTATAATTGCTAGCTACGCGCGGTCGCCTTTTTTAAAAATAGGCGTGACGTTAGCTAATTTGAAGTCTTCAGGAATAATCCCCGTTTCGAGTGACTGATTAAAAATCTTCGCTAAGGGGCCTACGATAACGTCTTTCAAATCTTTCAAATGTCTAGGATAAAAAGCGTCAGGGCCTGGAGCCTTGCTAACTTTTAGCCTATCGATATAATGCGCAATCTCAGCCTCGTAAACAGTTATTTCATCTAAAATACTCGCTACTAAATGGAACGATATCGTCAACGTCGGGGACATTATTTACGTCCTCTAGGGTAAAAACTGTCGCAAAAAAGTTATTGAAAATACCCGCCATCGCCTGAGCGTCAGAAGCCAAAGCGCCATTTACATCCAATAGAGGGCCTATGTTATCCTTTACCGGCTTACGATTATTTACGTATTCAAAAAACTTTTTTGGATTATGTTTACTATCCGCAGCTATAACTATCTCTAAGAACATCTCTCTTGAAGTTACTTTTCTCTGTAATAAGAGTACGATCTGACTCTAATAGTTTTCCTTCACCGTTTACTACTCTTGCTAGGAAACAAATCTTCTCATAAAGTGCTACTGTTATATGCTCTGTTGGGCATATGAAAAATTGTGAATCTGACTCTGGTTCGGCGATTAAAATTTGCCTTGTTGGCTGAAAAATCTTTTCAGTTCTTTCCGAGTTTTTTTATAATCATATAAGGGCCATCCCATTTTGGGTAGAATTTGCGATGAGCACTTGGCGGTTTCACGCTCTTTATGTAACATCGCATACCGATGATTATAGTCCGTTGACAGGGATGACGCCTGTTGGTTTCGTTGGTCTAGGGCAGTGGTACTCATTGCGCGGCTCTCGAGCCAAATGCGCTATATATATTTGGCTCGTGAGCCGCCCAATGAGTACCATTGGTCTTGGGCATAGCGGATTATGTAAAAAATTTTGAAAGATCGTTCAACTAGTTGCTGATTTGCTTCTGTCATCTCGGAAGGTGATAGAACTGCCGGGTCGATTTGGTCAGGTAAATTAAAAGGTAGCCGTTTGTCGAAGTGATATAGGACGAAATGAGGGGTGTCCCCGATGGACACGTTATAACGGTTGTTGATGGCTGTTTGCACCATGGGGTGGGAATCATCGACAACATGTCCAAGGGTTTCTAAGATCTTCCGATTGTGCCTTTCCTCTAAGCCATTTGCCTGCGAATGGTATGCCACAATGTGGGTATTTTTAATTTACACATGTTACAGAATGACTGGAACAGTTTGGAAGTGAAACTGAGGGCATTATCCGAAATTAGGATGGAAGGAGTAGCATGGTTTTGGATGACACGTTCCACGAGGGCTCTTGCCACAGTTTCCGAGGTCTGGTTTGGAATGGCAACTACTTCGCTGTAACGCGAGAAGTGGTCCGTAAACAGAATGATGTACTGGTTTCCCTTTGATGTTTTTGGGAATGGTCCACGTACGTCCATTCCAGTTCTTTGCCAGGGCCGTTAGCATACTGGATATTTATGCAGGGGAGCTGTGGACGGTACGTTGCCTTTATGTTTTAAACAAGACGGGCATTCAGCGATGTATTCATGTACCTTTTTGTTCATTTCGGGAAAATGGTATCGCTCCAAAAGACTCTTGATGGTGCGATCCGGCCACATGTGGCCATACATCTTCGTTCCTAAAATTTACGAGCCCATCTTTTAGGTTGTACTGTTCTTTTACCTTCGATGGTTCCTTTTGTTCCAGGCGAGCCCGAAGGTTCTGGGTGTGCTGGTCCTGTCGTTGGGAGTATTGCAGACATTCGTGGTGGAACACAGGAAGAGTTTCTATCTTATTGACTTAGGTGTCGGGCTGAGTCTCGACAATCCGTCTGGAATAACTTGAAGTTTTCCTGGTTTGCATACGATTTTTGCCGCAAAGTCCTGAATCAACAGAGCCTATATACTCAACCGTCCTTCAAGTAGCTTGTCCTTGAAGAGATACGTGATTGGTTTATGGTCAGTTTTGAAGGTTACATCGGAGCCGTAGACGATATTTCGGAATTTTTTCAAAGCCCAATATATCGCTAGGGCCTCTCGGTCCGTAATGGAATAATTCCGTTGAGGTCCAGAGAGAAGCTGACTGGCATAAGTAATGGGTAATTCCTCACCATCTACGTCTTGTAATAGGACGGCTCCTAGTCCATAGGAGGAAGCATCTGTGGCTATGACAAAGGGTTTGGTGTAATCGGGATATTGGAGAATGGGATGACAGTTAGTTTACCGATTAACGTTTGAAAGGCATGTTGGTGATCAGATATTAAATTAAATTTTGCATTTTTCTGAAACAAATTGGTAATGGATTTAGCAATGTTTGAAAATTGTGGATAAAATTTCGATAGAATCCGACAAATCCAATAAATGCACGAGCGTCGTTGATGGTTTTAGGTACAGGGTACCTTTCCAGTGCTTCAAGTTTGGTTAGATCAGGTGGATGGTAGTAGAAATCAAAGTATACCAGGGATTCCTGTAAGAAGTTGCACTTTGCAAGTTTCAGTTTAAGGTGTGCTTTTCTCAAACGTGATAGCACATTCTGAAGACGTTGAAAGTGTGTTTTTATATCCGAACTATAAACGATAATATCTTCAAGATAGACGAGAGCTTCGACATCTAATAGGTCGGAAAGGACTATATTTATTAATCTAGAGAAATTAGCAGGCCCATTTCGGACCCTGAAATTCGTAATGGTCTCGGTTAGTGGGGAAAGCAGTCACTGCCCGAGATTCTGGACTAACCTCCACTTGCCAATAACCGGATGCTAAATCGAGGGATGAAAAGAAGTTAGCTTTCCCTACATTCAGAATTGTTTCCTGCATGTTTGGAATCGGGAAACGGTCTGGGATGGTAAAGTGGTTTAGGCGTCTATACAGGGGTGAGATGTTCCGTCCTTTTTGGAAACAAGAATCATAGGAGCAGACCAGGGACTAGCTGAAGGCTGAATGACATCCTGCTCCAACATGTCCTTGATGTGTTCCTCAATAGTTACTAATTGGGAATGTGGAACCTATAGTGAGGAATGAAGATGGGTTTGGAATTGGGCTCCAGCTTGATTTCGAAAGGGGCCAAATTAGTTTGGCCCAGAGGATCTCCCTTTAGGGCAATCACATCTCTATTTCTTAACAGGAAATCAAAAAGTGATTCCAGTAGTTTGGGATCCTGTAAGACTGGTGACTCCTGAAGGGAGTGCTCCAGACATTTCTTATATTCTTCTCTTAATGTTGAAGGGTTTAACTCTAAGGAACTGGAAACATGATTTATAGTACTGGTGGGGAAATCTGAATTTATTTCTACTGTGGAAACAGTTCCTATTCTCTGATTTGAAGTTAATTCAATAGGGCTTTTTCCTTTGTTTAAACAAACAACAGGGATAGCTGAATTCTGACTATGACTAAGAACTTGGGCAATAAGAACATCTCTCTTGAAGTTACTTTTCTCTGTAATAAGAGTACGATCTGACTCTAATAGTTTTCCTTCACCGTTTACTACTCTTGCTAGGAAACAAATCTTCTCATAAAGTGCTACTGTTATATGCTCTGTTGGGCATATGAAAAATTGTGAATCTGACTCTGGTTCGGCGATTAAAATTTGCCTTGTTGGCTGAAAAATCTTTTCAGTTGGATTTCGAATCTCAACTGCTGAGTTAACTGAAACTGGCTGAACTGAAACTGGCTGACTGGAAACTGACTGACTGGAAACTGACTGACTGGAATTTGACTGACTGGAAACTGACTGACTGGAAACTGACTGTGTTGATCCTACTGGATTTAACAACTGGAACTGATTACTCTGGAGGGCTGATTTCTGGGGCGGTTATCCCTCTGGATGCACCCGACTGACTTAAACTGCTATAAACTGGAATGGTTTCCTATTTCTTTCGGAAATCCGAACTAAACTGATTCTGTTAGCATTAAGCTGTCTATTATTCTCATGGAGAGGGTGTGTCCTATTTCTACACTTAACTAATTTTCCGATTGGGTAAATTTCTCATTGATTCTGGTTGAAGAAATCCATACCAAGTAAGATATCTGTCTGAAAGGTGGCGACTGCGTCCACAATACAACATTTTGCGGGATATACCGTGTTACCAACTTCTAAATATAATTCGGTTTCTCTATATGTAGGTATCGGTGCGCCTGTAACTCCTCTGTGTTGGCAAGAAGGTGCCTTAATTTCATATTTATAATCTGTACTCTCTAGTAACTCATCTGCACATTGTTTCTTAATGAATGTCGCATGTGCTCCTGTATCTAGAAGATTAGATAAATCTCGGTTATCTGTGCTGTATTTTATTATTAAATCTAGTAGGTTCGCACCTATTATCCTGATGTGTAATTCATGTGTGTATTTGGGTTTATTACTGCTATTTAGGAATGAGGAGGCTGAGCTACTGCCTCCAAAGTGAGATCTAAAAATGAACTTGAACTGAATTCTATGGGAGGACCTGGGTCATATGCTACGGGATCACCATACACTGGAGGGTCTTCTTGAAAAGTGTACTCTGGGGAAACTGATTCTTCAACGGGTACTTCTACATACCGAATCATCCGACCTTGCTGATTATATTGGGGTCTGGACATCTCGTAATAGTGTGGTTGACCTTGTGGTCGTGATTTGTTTGGTGAGTGGTTCTGTTGAGGCTGGAAACTAACTGGTTTCTGCGAATTCGAAGGCTCGTGGGAACGTTGGTGATTTGATCTCTGGAAGTGGGGCCTGTGCCCTACAGGGGCCTTGTCAGCACATTTTTTCGGTCGCGACGGCGATGACCATGTTCATGACTGGAAGCAATAGGGGGGATAATTGCATTGACTCATCATGTGCCCAAACCTATCGACATTAAAACACTAAGGAGGAGGGCGTGCATTCTGGGTTCGTGGGGATTGTTTCTGAGGTGGTGTTCCCTGCATCGGCCTCGATTTATAGGGTCGTTGGTGTTGTTGTTGTTGCTGCTGCTGAATGTAGTGTATGGGGGTCTCTCTACCCTTTCCGTAGTTCTGGTCGCTAAATCGGGCTAATGTTCCCTTGTTTTATTTATGGTTACACTTACTGGTTTGTCAATATTTAGACACTCTTCAAATTTCTTTTTAGGTCTACGGGTAGGTTTTTGTGAATGGATGCTGCTACTATTAGGTTACTTTGCTTGGAAGTGAATGTAATGTCACATACATTTTATGCGGCTCAGAGGGCTTCTCCTACGAGTTTATGTTCGTGTAATAAATTTATTTAAATCTTCATGTTCTTCTTTCTTCCATTTAGCTTGAAAGGTAGCTTCTAATGTGGCCAATGGTTGTGCGAGTGTTATTTCTTTGAAAAATTCTAATAAGTGTTTTTTAAAATTGTTCCAAGTTGTAGCTTCGCTAATGGATGGGACGTATGTAACTGTATCATGGGCATTCCCATCTTTAGGGTCAATAAACCTTTTAGCTCCCCTAATCTTTTTATCATCATCTGTGTTGTTTTCGCGTAAGAAATGCTGTTCTAGAGACACAATCCAAGGTCTTACGCGCGGTTCAACGAAGTGATTATATATGGTTCCCTTAAAAATTAGGACAGTGTGGGGAAGGTTTACAATTCTACCTAAGTTAATGTATGCTGGGGAAGCGATTTGAGACATTTTGGCTTGTGCTTGATCTGAAGTTTGCGTGAAATATGTTTGAAGGGCGCAGGGTAGATGGAAAAATGGGTGTAGAGGAAATTTCAATGTCAGAAAGAGCACCGTCTGAATCGCTCATATGTGAAGGTACTGTAAATGTATTCTAATTTGGTTTGCTTGACCGATCTTAATCTATGGAATGATCACTTGAGTGGCTTTTCTAACTACTTTATCTAAGAAATACACAAATAATGCACAACAATTTGTCTGACTAGGGAAAAATTTAAAAAGAAATTGTAAACAAAAAAATAAAAGATGTAATCAAAATTTCACTCTAATGTACGTGAATGTACGATAATATTATGATTGGTATATTAAATAAAATTATTCTATACTAATTTTAATAGTGGAAATAACGGTTTCAATAAACAGAAATGTATCACTGGTGTATTAGGGCGGGTCGTACTCAGGTGACAACATGAATCTGAAGGAAATCCTACCATCAGGGGTGTCTAAATTATGTGTTTTTACATGGGGAATTCAAATATGAGCTGCTTTTATGGATAGGATAACTCTAACCTACATCATTTTGTATTTCTAATTGCCAATTTTACCTTTTTGAACCCCTTTATAATATATTAAAAGATATAAGGTAAATCATTTATATTGACAAGGCCAAATCAACTTTACATATATTTATTAATAGGTGAACTGCATGTATATCACTGGATATAATTACAAAGATCATTCTCCTGACATCTTGAACTTTGCCAGGTTGCACAAATCCTGCTTTGACTCAGACTTGGACATCAGCTTCCTGCTGGTCTCCTGAGCCCTGATCCCTCCATCCCACTTTTCCTGTGAGAAGTACTTAGCAGAAGCCTCAGTCACCATTTTAACAACCCTCTCAATGCTTTGTGTGTGGCAAGGCCAGTTGCGCACCTCCATGGGGGTGTTGATGAAGTTTTTCACCTCTGAGGTGCTTAGAGAGCAGGTGAGAGGTGGCTCTGACACACCTTCTGACCAGCTGATCAAGTCACCGATGCCTGAAGCATCACAATTGATGTCAGGTGTGTCCTTCTGCTCCTAACAGAGGAGTCCCCCAGCTGAGTGTCCGGGTCCCCCTCTCCCCTGATGGCCAGGATTCTCTCCACCCCTTCAATCCTCTCCTTCTGATCCTCAGAGCAGAGTAGTGTTTGGAGGATGACTTCACTGTGGGCATACCAAGCAGATCTTCTCACAGTTGGCATCACAATATCCAGCACCTCCTTTCTCTTGGACTTGAGGCAGTCCAGCTGAAAGAGGATGTGCCTAGGCCCTTCGATCCAGGAGTGCTTGACCTTCACGTTGAACCAACATGGGTAATACACTCCAATGATGAATTCCACAATGAATTGCAGAATCTTCAGGTTCTTTCGTTTAAGTCCGTGCTTTGACACCCAGAGCCTGAGAAGTCTGTTCGCTGTGGTGAGCCAGCGGCTGTGGTTTACTGGTCCTATCTCTAACAGAGCCAGCCCTGCAGGAAGTACTCCATCTCTGACTGCACAGACAATTTTATAGCCATAGTATTGATCAGTTGAGAGATCTTGAATGCCCTTGTCAGGAAGCTTGATCAGTGGAGGGCCAACAGAGATTCGGGTGAAGTTTGGATTGATATCAAAGTCTGTAGCAGAATCAAGGAGCTTTCCTATTGGCCCGGATAATTTTTTGTCGGACAGAGTAGGGCCATCAAGGTCAACAATGAGATGGCGCAGGGGAAGTTCAACAGTGTGCAGGTTGCACACCAACCAGACCAGCTTTCTCCCCAGGTGCAGCTCCAGCTTCCGCATTACTCCAGCTTTCACACCAGTGTTGACATTTGTTGAGTCTCCTCCAATGGCCAACAAGGTCTTATCATAACCCCTCTCTTCCAGCCAGGCAAACAGGACCTTAGCAATCTTCTCCGCATGTGACTCCTCTTTAGTTGCTTTCTCTGGGGTAAAGTGGAACAGATAGTAGCTGCCAGGCTCACTAACAACACTATAGTGTTCTTCCTTGATCTTTGCGGGAAAAGATTGGTCACTGCCCTCAGCTTCCATCATCACATTGGTCAGGTCAATCCGCCCATCAAAGAGGATGCAAGAGATCCCCCCCTCCTCCCTGCACTTCTTCTCGAACTGTTCCCCCAGCTCTCTCATCAACTTCTCCTGTGCTCTCTTGACCTTGCTCTTATCAATCACTTTACTTGTATTGTCTTCTGTGATGATTCCTGCGTCAATCAGAGCTGCTGTTGCTATCGCTGCAGTTGGCCTCAGCCCTATGCCATACCTTACACTAGCAAGGGCAATGTTTTGAATCTCATCATAGTTTTTCTGTACCTTTGCCGAAGCTGCTGGCTCAGGGTCAGTTTGAGGGAAGAGCTCAACTTCAGGAACAAACTCATCTTCATCACCACTTCTCTCCAATTCCAGATCCTCATCACCATCTGCCAAAAATCTCTTAACATCCTTCCTGGCTGCCTTCTCTACTACTGCAGCACTTTCCTCCTTGCTCCTTCTCCTTTTCTCTGCCTTCCTTTCCATCCACTGCCTTTTCAATGTCCTCACCTGTCTCTTGTGCTCTGGTAGATCAGGACCCCCTATTTGGTGGGGTCCCTTACTTCCAACCTTCTCTTTCACAAAACGTTTTAGAATGTTCTGAAACGTTACATTCTAGCCTCTGAGAAAGGTGGCTCAGAAAATGGCCTTATGCGCGCCAGAAAACCGTCAAAATATTTCATATACCAAACTGTATGATAATTACAATTAAGTGGAATGGCACACCTTTTTATTTGAGTATTTAAATATTATTATTATATGAATTACATTATATGTGTTTATATGAATTAGTTAGAACAATGCTCTATGAGAGATAACGTGAGCAGCCATGATAAAAAACGTGAGAAGACATATTCTGGGGTAACTACAATAGTAAAATAATCAACAATTTAATAATAATCAACTGCAAAATGATGTAGGTTAGGGTTATCAGAATTAAATATTTTCTTCAGAATTGTGTTCTATACACCAAAATATGTCATTTGAACACCCCTCTCCATTGATTTAAAAAAAATGCATAGTATGACCCGCCCTACAGTGGTGTATGGAGTGTTCACTGTGTTTGTGTTGATTCTGGTTTGATACTAATTGTTAACTGTTAATTATACTGACTTCTCAAATGTTTAGTAATTAATTTGAAAAAAAGGGTCTGTACTTAAGATTCCGACGGCGAAATCCTTGAAGACGTGTCCTAAAGGCGTGTCTTGCTGGCCACTTGTTCCTGGACGAAGAATAGGCGTGGAGAAGTTGGAGTCGTGACATACCGGTCGAATGATGGATGTGAAGAACTGGAAGTCGTGACACGCCGGTCAACTGAATGTTGGTTCTAGGTCCAGGGTGTGGAAGACTGGAAGAATCCTGGTTGCAGAGGTCGCCAGTTGTTAACCCCTCCGTCTATGGCCTTGGGCGGTTCGAATCGCAGAAGTTTTCCCTTATACTACTCTCCGATTTCTTCTTGTAGTGGATCGGAGGATTCTGTGAGGCTAACTAAATTCTCTGAAGGTTCCCCGATTCTTCTTGTGATGTATCGGGAAATTATTTTTTTCAATTTAAGGCTGAGTTCTCTGAAGAGAGCAAGGCTCGAAGTATAAGACAAAGATTTCCCTACTGTAGTTTACTGCTAAAATGCTCAGCCTGGAAGTTAGATCAGCCAAATCATATTGAACATTGGAGAAATTTTATGAGTTTATATATTGAAATTTTTACTGACATCACTATTATTTAATGCTGATCTGTTTTTGTTTTTTATTTTCAATAGGCTGATTTACTTTGCAAAACATTTAAAGACAAAACAAATATTTTAGCTGAAGCAAGGTCTACACTGCTAAGCAAAAGGAAGCCATATTTTTTTAAACCGCAAATTGACAGATCTGATGTTATCATGATCTGCCGAGTTAACTAAAACTGAAAAATGAAATATGCCTTCCCATCACGAATTACAAAGAAGCATGCACATGAGCAAAAATGAAATGCTTAAGATTCAAAAATCAAACGTTAAGCAGGACATGACTTCATCTTTTACAACGAGAAAAATATATACAGGGAATGAACAAGATTACATTAATAAGTTAAATCTAAAAAAATGATTGAGTACTTTAAAAAGAAAAAATTCACCGATTATAAAATAGAAACCAAATAAAAAATTTATCCAAGCTGGTGTCAGCGTTTCGCGATTTTGGGCTTTATATGTCAAAATGAATATATGAATATAAATATACATATATACAGGGTGTCCCAGAATTAACTATCTATTTCAATGAAATCGGACAAATTTTTTAAAAACACACTTTTATTTATGTTTATCATGTTTAATATGTGTTAAAAATGTATAAATTTCTAAATTTTTTTCATAATTTTATTTTCATAATTTTTTCATTATCTGGTCCAATGAAAGACCGTCTGAAGTCATAGAATGGCAAAGAGACTCTCCAAAAGTTAACGTGTGGCTTGGAATGACCAAATCCAAAATTTATGGCCCATTCTTCTTTGCGAAAGCAACTGTAACAGGTACCGTCTACCTTGATATGCTTCAGCAGTTTCTCGAACCACAGCTTCTTGATGATGGCATTCTTGATAATGTTGTGTTTCAACAAGATGGAGCACCATAAATTTTGGATTTGGTCATTCCAAGCCACACGTTAACTTTTGGAGAGTCTCTTTGCCATTCTATGACTTCAGACGGTCTTTCATTGGACCAGATAATGAAAAAATTATGAAAATAAAATTATGAAAAAAATTTAGAAATTTATACATTTTTAACACATATTAAACATGATAAACATAAATAAAAGTGTGTTTTTAAAAAATTTGTCCGATTTCATTGAAATAGATAGTTAATTCTGGGACACCCTGTATAAGGATATATAAATATATATACTGTGTATATATATATATAATATATAATATATATTATAAATGTACACACACACATATATATATATATATATATATATATTATATATATATATATATATATATACATATAAATGTACATATATAAGAATATAAGGATTATATAAATATACAAAGTATACGAATGAACATAAGAATTTTATGAATGTAGGAATTATTCATTGTTAATTTCTACACACACACACACACACACACACACACACACACACACACACACACACATATATATATATATATATATATATATATATATATATGACGATAAAACGGATGTAACTGCTGCTCGTGCAACACTCTCCAGACCAGGTCGTGGTTCACACCGAGGATACGTGCAACACCTCGCGTGCTTGCGCTTGGATTGTCCTCAAATCGCCGTAGGATTTCTTCTTCCATGTCAGGAGTGCGCACGTTTCTCTCCCGACCAGTGTCATGCATGTTTGCATGGAATGTTCCAGTTTCTCGCAGTCGCCGATGCAAATGCGCAAACGTTTGGTGGTTTGGCACACGTCTGTTTGGGAAGCGCTGTCGGTACAACCTCACAGCAGCTCTTCCGTTTCCATTGGCAGCCCCATACACCATATGCATGTCAGCCATCTCAGCAGTCGTGAAGCGCTCCATGTTACGGGTACTACGTCCGATTTAAGAATGCCCGCGGCAAGCGCGAGTCTAGCCCACTTCACCTTTTAGCCAATTACAGCGGCGCCCTCTCGCGTCGAATGGTGACGTCAGCGGACATACACTTATAGACGAAAAGGGTTTGTCTTGGTGTTGCCTATCCCCCATTACAATTTGTACAGAAAGTTTTCAAACACCCTGTATATAATATCTATATATATATATATATATATATATATATATATATATATATATATCAAAGCTATTGACTTCTCCTTAGGGAAACGGAGCTTACAGATGAAAAGAAGGACCAACACAACGGCAAATATTTTCGTTTATTTTTTTGTACTTCAGACGTTTCGACAAATCTTTTGTCATCATCAGTGAATTAAGTCTTAAAACCTTAAAACAAAAATAAAAATAATGGAAATTACATCAATACAAAATTAAAATCATCAAAATTACATCACTACAAAAAATTAAAATCATTAAAATTAAATTACCTCAACTGGTAAATACACAATGTTTACATCAACCTCCATACTTGGCAAAAACTAAGAGGAAACTGTATGGTCAGTAAATTAGAAGGTATGATATGTCTATGAAAATCGGTTGGTTAGTTAAAAGAGCTGTAATTTGTAAGATGAACTATTATTGTTAATGGAGGGTTTGTTTCTATAGATGTACAAAGATTCTAAAATTCGGAGTTCTGTGAGGTTATTGGATCTAGTTAGAATTTCGAACTGAGTTTTGAGAAGGGGATGGTTGTTTTCATTACTATGGTTTCTAATTGCGGATTGTGGTGGGCTACTGAGGGGACGGTTGGTACGGACTGATAAGCCCAAATGTTGAGAAAGGCGTACCTCCAGTTGGAGTTGAGTACTGCCAATATACGCAGCTTTACAGCTGTCGCACGTGTATTTGTAAACAACATTAGGGCATACAGTTTTGGGGAATTTGTCTTTGAACTTTAAAAAATTTGATAATTAAAGTGGGTTGACGAAGGCGAATCTAAAATTTATTTGGGGATAACTAGACTTGAGCAGTTTGGACAATTCACCTCGAATACGCAATGATAAATAACCATAAAAAGGTAATTTAATATATCTGGTTTCTTTTTGTACTGTAGTTATGGGGAGTTTAGTATTAAAAGTGTTATTTAAAAATTTCTTTAATTGGTTATCAAAAAGATTAGAAGGGTAGTAATTATTAATAAAGTACTGTCTTAAAAATTTCAATTCTTCGTTTAATGAAAAGTAATCTGAACAAATACGGTAACTTCTTGTTAATAATGTTACTATAGCATTAATCTTATATTTATAAAATATACAACTTAAATAATTGGTTCCCAAGCCAGTAAAAGTTTGTTTTCGAAATAGTGAGGTCTGGAACTTATTATGAGCCCGTTTAACTAGAACATCCAGGAAAGGTAAACTATTATTTGTTTCGTTTTCACATGTGTACTTAACATTACTATGTTGTTTATTAAGATAATGAAGAAAAAGTTTTACGTGTGAAGGATGTTTAAATATTAAGAAAGTGTTATCCACGTATCTTCTGTAATAACTGGGTTTAAAACTATTAGGACAACTTTTCAACCAAATTTCTTCGTAATGGCAAAGAAATGCATTTGCTAGTGTTGGGCTCAACGGGGAACCCATAGCTACCCCATCAGTTTGGTTGTAAAGGTTGCTATTAAATAAGAAAAGATTATCAAAACACGCTATTTCGAGGATGTTTTTAAATTGAGTCTGAGTGAGGCCATTAATAAGAGTATTATCAGTAGTGAATAACTTGTTTAGTATGATATCTAATGTTTCTTTTAACGGGACATTAGTAAACAATGACGAGACATCAAAACTGGCCATAGTAAGAGAATCGGCATGATTGATCTCTTTTATCTCTTTAGCAAAATCAAACGAGTTGTTAATGGGATAATCATTATAGGTGAGTTTTGAAAGCAAGGGAACGAAGAATTTGGCTAAGTTATAATTGAATGTACTACAGGCCGAAAGAATAGGTCTTAGTGGGAAATTTGGCTTATGGACTTTAGGTAAACCGTATAGAATTCCTGGATTAGAACCAGAAGCAAACAAAAAATTGTATGTATCGTCATCAATAATATTACTATTTTTTAATTTACGCAAAAACCTATTAAGTTTATCTTCGAGTTTTAGTCTAAATTCTGTCTAAATTACTAAAACTCGAAGATAAACTTAATAGGTTTTGCGTAAATTAAAAAATAGTAATATTATTGATGACAATACATACAAATTTTTGTTTGCTTCTGGTTCTCAGACCCTATACTAGTAAATGTTTTAGAATAACGATAGTATATTTTACCTTGATGGAAGTCATTTCGCTACTCTATGCTATCTTGTAGGATATTACTCCTGCTTCTCAGACCTCCTAAAACCGTAAACATTCGCTCATTCAGAGTGTGTAAACTTACTGTATATGCTTCTTTGCCTTTCTTATTCTAAGGTTTCTTTATAGTATTTCAGAGTGTATGGCTGTAGGTTTGTATCTAATATCGCGGTCGCGAACAAAACATAATTGTAGAAGATGAAGAATTATATATATACAGTGCCCGCGAAAAGTATCCGATCACCCTGGAAATTTGTATTTTTTACATAAAAACAATGTTTAAATGTATACTAACCTTATATTAGTATTTTGTCATCTGTCCTTTGGTTTGGATGACTTGTTCTAGACGTTTTTGGCATGGATTTAATCAAGTTTTGACAAACTTCCACTGATATTTCCTTGCACCATACCTTTTTGATGGCTTCTTGTAATTTTTCGACTGAGCCAGTGTCGTGGCATTCAACCTTATTTTTTAATATTAGCCACATATTTTCTATCGGATTGAGATCTGGACTATTACCAGGCCAATCCAAAATATCAAATTTATTGTCAGTAATCCATTTTGTCACTATTTTGGCCCTGTGACATGGTGCACATCATGCATGCATGTATGTTTTTGTCCTTTGGATTGCCATTGCCATTGGAAGTTTATCCTGTAGCATTGCTAAATACCGTGCACCATTCATAGTTGTGTTCTTCGGAAGAAAATATAGGTTTCCACGCCCATAGTAACCGAAACAACCCCAAACCATCACACTTGGAGGGTGTTTCATTGTCTTTAGGGTGTATTTAGGGTCCATCCTATTTGAGCCAATGGGCCGGCGAACCTTTTTTGGACAACTTCTGAATGTCAAAAATGTCGACTCATCACTAAATAAAACCTTCTTCCAGTCATCAACAGTCCAATGAATATATTTTTTACAAAATGCGACACGTTTTTTACGCATTTTTTCATTAATGAACGGTTTCTTAGCAGCATGGCGAGATGGTAATCCGAGTTCTTTTTGGAGCCTCTCCTGGATAGTTCGTTCAGAAACACCAGATAACAAATTATTCATATTAAATTTTATTTCTTTGGCAGTTATTGTTGGGTTTTTCAATACTAAACGTTTCATAAGTTTGTCTGTTCGTGAATTTTTTTTCTCGGTCTGCCAGATCGTTTTTTAGGGACTGGCGTGGTTAGGCCGGCATTGTTCTTAGCCCGTGAAACCCAAAATTAATGGTACTTTGGGATATGTTTAATTCCTTAGCTATCTGTCTCTGTGATTTCCCACATGTATGCAAAGCAACAATAGCACCTCGACAATCACTCTTAAGTTGTTTTTTAGCACACATTATATATAAATTTTATTTACACCACTTTCTGTAAAAAATAACAAAATATCAATAAATTTACACAAACAGTGAAATCTGACAACTTTGAGACACAGCCACCCGCAACGAAGGCTACCAGAACACTAATTTGAGAATGCGTTGGATAGCTCTCATATCAGCGAGCAACCTCAAAGTTACCAGATGTCGCTAGAACAAATAGAAAGTGAATTATGTGTCTCTGAATATCAAGGGAAAATATTGTATTTTCTTGAGTGATCGGATACTTTTCGCGGGCACTGTATATATATATATATATATATATATATATATATATATATATACAGGGTGTTTCAGGTGGAAAGGTCAATACTTAGGGAGGTGATAGTATCGGTCATTGTGAGAAAAAAAGTTCATATGAACATGAGTCTAATTCTGGATAGTTACGGAGATAGAGCTGTTTGAATCTGATGTGCGCGCAGCTTTTCCTACCCCCCGCGGTGGTCCCATTCAATAGCCACCAAGGTCTCCAGACCTCTCTCCGTTAGATTATTGTTTGTGGGGGTGGATGAAAAGTGAAGTTTACAAAAAAAAGGTGGGTACACGAGGCGAATTGCTCGAGCGCATTTTGGATGCTGCTGCCCGCATAAAGAAACGTCAAGATCAACTCAGACGAACAACACGCGATCTTCGCACACGAGTTGCAAAGTGCATTGAGGTTGACGGTGGGATTTTCGAAAACGTATTGTAAACTGTAACAAATTTGTCATTTCTGTATCTGATACCATTCAAAACGCCAATGTTTAAACATTAAATGTTAGAAACAGTAATTGGTTTCTCTTTTTTGATTACCATTAACAATGCTTTTGTATTTGTAGATTCAAACAGCTCTATCTCCGTAACCGTAACCATTCAGAATTAGACACATGTTCATATGAACTTTTTTTCTCACAATGACCGATACTATCACCTCCCGAAGTATTGACCTTTCCTCCTGAAACACCCTGTATTTTTACTATTCCAGCTTGTGTACATTGATTTATCGTACTGCTGCACATAAACAAACAGTTGGCCGGCCCATACGAAAAAGTTTTACATCCTACTGTATTGTCAATTCATAAAAGTTAGTTGAGAAATCTTATTTAAATAATATGTCCAGCATGATTTTCCTTAGCTGTAAATGTATAGATAGCTTTCAAGTTTGTAGATATTCGTTTATAGAGATTATATTACCATGAGAAATTTTTCTCCGTCCCGATGGTGTTCTGCCCTGGTCAAATAAATTTATCTCTTTCGGTCCTTTTTTTATATGCATAGATGCCCCTGTACAAATATGCTCTTAAAAGTGTAAAGCTTGAGGGATCATAATTCAGAACTTTAGCTCAAAGGTGTGAATACAAAGACGATTTTCACTTTGGTTATTTCTGGTAAAGTGTGATAAAACTGGTTTGAGAGCGTCCCTATGCAAGCACAATACATTTATTTTATCTAAGAATGATAGAATTTTCATTAAAAGCCTGACCAATTGTTTTCATTTTAAGCAAGTGGCAATTCGGTTCAAGCCGTGTTCATAAGAAGCAAATAGCACAGATGATACAAATTGTTATTTTCCGAAATAAATATCATAGTTTGTTTTAGACTAGAGGCACCAAATGGTCACATCTGGAGAAAGCGCAAGACTTATAAAGTAATATTTTTCTGATCAGAGTGTTGCCATGGGTTGTCTACACTTTTAACCTTTGTAGATATATTATGTATATTTGGGCATCATATCGTTATCTTCCCACGGGTTATTTGTCCCCGTTGGCGCCAGCTTCACTGTTTAAACAGATTTTTTTAGAGTGGAAAAAAGTATATTGTAAGGAAGGCTGTTTCTGATCAGAATGTTGGAAGACGAAAATTATGATGCATATAAAACGGACAACAGTGAAGGAAAAATTGGTTGTTTTTAATTATAATGAATCCATCAAGTGACATTATTTAAAAAGAAAAAAAAAGACAAACAAAAAAACATTCCCTGTATTTGAGGTGGGGATCGGTTAGGCTACCTTAAGGATAGGTTGAGGAGAGTAGGAAAAAATTCATAGCTCCTTTTATGCAGCGTTCCTACAGCGTTCCGGATCATGCCGTATCCGGTTTTGCAGGTCCCGTTAGCTTTATTTTAAAACACGTCACTTCTGGACGCGTTTAATGAATTTATACTTGCAGGGGGGGCATTTCTCGCGCATCAGGTTCTACTAATATATATATATATATATATATATATATATATATATATATATATATATATATATATATAATATATATATATATATATATACAGTGTATATATATATACTAATAAATAGAAACAGCGTGTATATTATGTATATATGAAGAACTGAAAGGGGGTATAAACCAAGCTTTCTTTAACTATTTAACGCCCCGACCGTAGCCTTATGTTAACGTGATCTTCACAAACTAGTTGTGCTTGTAATGACCCTTATTAATTGCCATTTTTAAAAGTATATACATAAATAAAATATATATATCAATGCTACAGGGTGTTTTATTCTTTATATGTAGACAGAGAGAGCGTGAGAGAGAATACATTATAGGGGCTGTATATATAAACGTTACAGTTTGTATGTGTGTGTGTGTGTGTGTGTATGTGTGTGTGTGCGTGCGGTTGGGTATGTGTGTATGTGGGCGACTGGGTGTATTCTCTAGCTGTTTCGACTGTCGCAAGGATGCCCACATTTTATTTTAAGAATTTGTTGTGAGACGTGGTGCCGCTCCAGTTATGTATATATGTCACTAAACGAAGGCGACTGGCTGTATTCTCTGGCTGCTTACCCTCTAAAGGAACTCCCTGACAACCGATTACGCCATACGATTGGCTGGCTTCTATGCCAAATGGCTGTAATCCTAAACCCCCTAGGATGGCTTCTGAAAACTCCATTATGCTCCGCGATATGCCCACGAAAGGATGGATCTTCTCTTCTCTATCTCTCTCTCCTCGCTTTCTTCTTGTGTTTTATTACCATTTTTAGGTTAGGTTACCCACTCCCGCTTTGAAGGGTCTAGCCCCAGCTGTCTTCATGCATAACCCCCACTCTCGTCGCTTGTTAGGTTAGGTTACCCACTCTTTCCCCACTTCATTCATACCCCTCTCTCCCCTTCCAGCATAACCCCCCTCCCCCTTCAATCACAACCCCCTCTCCCCATTGTTGCATAACCCTCTCTCCTCCTTGGAGGGTCTAACCCCCTCTCCCCACTTGGAAGTTCTACCCCCCCTCTCTCTCCTTGTTGCATTACACCATCTCCCCTCTTGTAGGGTCTAACCCACACTTTGTTGCAAGCAATGTTGCAATTATTGATCATGTTGCATGCAATTGATTTGCACTCGACATTTTTGCGATCATACTACTCACCCTTTATATGAAAGAATGATGGAACATGTTTCAGTGCGATTGCGCCGGATCACATACGGAAGTAATTGAAATTCCACAAAAGTCTAGGATTTAATTTTCGCTGCATTCATAGTTTAGTTGAAAACATGAAGAGTTAAACATCTTTCTACATAGAGCACCATTCCATCCATATGCCATTTCAAGGTATGATCAGCTCGCAGCAGCATTACCAAGCAAATAGGGGTCAAATTATTGGCGAGGCTTTCGTACGTGGTTCATCACCACTGAAAGCAAAATGCTCTGACTTAATGTAGTCCAGAGAACATCCATATCCTTATTCAATTTATTTTAATTTTCGTTAGTTTGTATTGCAGACATGCAAACACTACAAATGGTACTAGATGTTTGGTTATATATATGAAGCATCTACTCAACATCTCATAATGAACTTACAGTAGCTTTCTGGAATAAATAATAGCTATTTAGAAATGTTTACGAGATGTTTCAAATATCTGTAAATGGTGCTTAAATGTTTCAGATATATAAAGGCGTAGAAATTAAACATTTCCTTGTGGTTAAAAATACTTTGAAATTGTGGCGCAGTTTATTTGGTGATCGTATTTATAGGCTATCTCGAAAAGAAGAGGAAACAGTTATTATACACAGGGCGGTACGAAAGTAATGCCTCTATTTTATTTCTCACTAAATATAATTCCAATTACAATGAAAATTATAGGAATATGCATACATACTGCTCGTGACAAATATAAAGTTATTTTTCCATATCTCCGTCAGCTGTAATGCTCTTTTGCCAACGTTGAACCAGGCGCTGTATACGGCGTTATAAAACTCCTTGTCACAACAAGGGAACCAGTCACGAACCTTCTTCATCACGTCATTCATTATGTTTGTGTTTCTTCCCTAAGAGAGACCAATTTACCCCGAACAATCACATTCAAACTCGTACTACAGTACTTCAAGGTTGCTCTACACAAATTTGACCAAAAACCACAAGTATCCGCATTCGCAACCGTCCGTATTCAGGCCTGTTTTTCGTTTAGAATTATATTTTTACATATATACAGTACATATCTATAGACTCAACACGGAAAAACGGAATAGAGTTCAAAGAAGACTCCGTCGTATGGTAGAATAATCTAAAAAACAAACCAAAAAAACGAACTCTAAATAAGATTTGGAAAAACTTTTAATGACTTACAGTACCGTACGACTTCAATATTTCTCCAGTATACCTCTTTTAAATCCAGTTTAGTTTTTCCATCCTTATTCCTGCAAGAATCATGTAGTTTTTCTCACCACTATTTGTATTATTACCGTTACTATCATAAACATTATTATTATTATTATTATTTTTATTTTTATTATAGTATAGTTATTATTCCTTTTATTATTAATTCTAGGCAGAATACCCTTAGTGTTCTCACTCAAGTTCGATTTTAACTGTTTCATTTTCATTTTCTTTTGACTGCTGTAATTTTACCTATACTGTAGTCTGTTTCCGGAACTTTTGCGTTTTATTATTTATTAACCAAATTCCTCAAAATCTATTCGTGAATTTTCACGCTTTTATATGTCCGAAACTGTAATTTATATATTTAGTCCTACTTGGTTATCCTGATTATATACAGTAATTCACAAATAACTTCACGGGTGATTCTGTCACATTCGGTTCAAAAATATTAGTACGTTTACTGCGCTTGCGACACTCATCGCACTCAACATTAGTACATTTATCGCAGTGTTTAGCTCACGAGTAGATGAGGAATAACCTCTTTCGTCTCAGAGTTAGTGTAAGTCTCTTTGTCGTAGTATTCATTAATGCATGATTTATTTTTTGGCTTGGAATCTTTCATATAACAAACATGTTTTACCCCATCCGCTTTTTAATCCTTTTAACACGTGGGCAATGAATTTCATCTCATCTATGCTTGAATTCACCGCTCTCATTTATCGTATGAAACATTCCACATTCACAAATCTTTACAGTTCTACACGTACCATTCGTTTTATGGAGATTAAATCATTCATTATTGAAAAACAACTGTTTACATTCATTACAATCTTTCTTCTCAACTTCTACCACACGGCTTACGCATCTAGGACTTTTTCACTGAGCGCAGACCACATGATATTCCTTACAATGTTTTAACAAATCGTTCGTAAATTCAAGGCAACCCTTACACAAATAGTGATGACAATCATACTTACGGCTAAATGGAAACGCCTAATTGGAAGGTAAGTTGCTCCTGCCAAATCTAAAATAAACAAAGGACTTGTTCGATCCAAGCACAACTTTTAGAAATATACGCTCTCCTACCTTCCTCATCCAAAGCAATCACAAACATTTCGTATCCTGTTGTTTCACCTTCACTTGCTCTTCAGGGCACATATTACATTCAAAATTAAGCCTACATGATCAAGCAAGTTTACACGCACGATTTATAACCATATCTAGCAAAATGTTACTGCATACCTTGTTCAGAAAACCGATCATATAAGCTAAAATCACAGCCATAAATCTACGACCACACCCAGGGTTTGTATGTTGTCTGTAAATATGTCGTGAATTAAAGTTTAAAATGTACTGTGTAGCGTCATGTCATGGCACTGAACAGTGAAGACGATCAATTTCGATCGTGAAATTCCTCAGGCTGAATTTTAAAACACTGTTGATTTCTCAGTTCGTGAGAGAATACAATCAGTATCCTCCTCAACCAGGCGTCTATAGGGTATAACTAACTGGAACAGATAAGAATCCTCATCATTAAGTTCGAACCCAAGAGACAACCACCCCTCAGTGCATTGCAAGGTTATGCGACGATGCGTCGAACTACGTTGCGAAGCCATGTTCGAGACCCGACGCATAAGCGATCCGTAGACCAACCCTAAAAGCGAACATGTTCCTAACCAGTAAAGTTGTTGGAGAGATTCTTGGGTAGATGCCAGTAAAGCGAAAAGAATTAGGACTGATATTTTCACATTTTCGTCGGATGAAAGAATCTTTGGCGAGTCAAAGAACAGATTTTGCACGATTTCGAGTAGAAGTATAAGCTACTGTATGTGAGGGTGAGGATTTGGATGACGACAATACCTTCTGAAAGACTCCTCTCTCTTGCGGATAGCATTAAAACAAGCAAAGTTAAACCAAGGTTTTGTATTACTAGTAGGAATAGAATAGGTAATGGACGCCTCCATGCCCGAATCACCTCCGTGATGCGCTCAGTACACTCGGAATGGCCCCGACCAAGAAAGCAGTAATCATTTCATGGGAAATCAGAGAAGTACTGCCTAAGGGCCTCCTAATCAGCCGCGCCAAAGTGGCAGAGGCGTCTGCTCTTGGGAGGATCCAAAGGCCCGGAATATCTCGAATAGGCAGTAGGAAAACAAGCCCCGCTGCCCGAGTCTGCGTTCCCGGTATCGGCAGCGGGAAGCAAGATGTGGGGACATTTATGGTCCTCTCCCAAGAGGTCTCCGATGCTCTTGAAGTCTTTGTCATTGAATTTTTTTAAATTTTGAAAAGATTGTGAACAATAGTTAGAGAACGTGTGTTTGAGAGCATGCTGGGCTGCTCACAGGGTACATGGGACACGGAAAAAGATTAGCAAAGTGGGACAGTGACAGGAACGGGAGTTCCAAAACTCCCTGTCTTTTGCCTAACGTCCCCCCCCCCCCGAAGTACTTCCCTGGTCGATTAGCGTCTAAAATCTCCTCCTTACATGGCTATGTGTGTTTCTCTATACGCATGTGTATATATATGCGTATACGAATATATATGTGTGTGTGGGAATGAACTCAGAATGGTTCCCAGAGGTTTTTTTGCAAATAGCTGGTGAAAGAAGCTATATTTTTGGGACCTCTTTGCGAGTGACCCGTTGCCCACATCGGGCTAGCATTATGAAAATGAAAAATTATAGTATTAGTCACTTACCATTACTTATTCGGACTATAGTGGATTTAATTTTCCTACAAGAGTTCCTTGTTCCATGCACGGTCTCTGTGTATCATATATATATATATATATATATATATATATATATATATATATTTCAACTGCAAAGAACACGCCGTATAATTAACGTAAAGAACGATGCTTGAATAGAAGAACATTCCGAGCAAGATGAGGAGGGAGAACGAACAAATGAAAAAAATGAGGTAACCACCCGGGAATCGAACCCGGGATCTTCCGATTGCCGGTCAGATATGATAACCACTACACCATGGTCCTCACTCGATCAGAAGTCGTAATTCTCCTACATACGCGCAGAAACCATTTGTTCGTTCTCCCTCCTCATCTTGCGCAGAATGTGCTTCTATTCAAGCGTCGTTCTTTACGTTAATTATACTGCGTGTTCTTTGCAGTTGAAATGTATATATATGTGCGGCATGCGGGAGGTGCCCCCCCTCGGGGCATTGGTTTCTGCGCATATGTAGGAGAATTACGACTTCTGATCAAGTGAGGACCATGGTGTAGTGGTTATCATATCTGACCGGCAATCGGAAGATCCCGGGTTCGATTCTCGGGTGGTTACCTCATTTTTACATTTGTTCGTTCTCCCTCCTCATCTTGCGGGGAATGTTCTTCTATTCAAGCGTCGTTCTTTACGTTAATTATACTGCGTGTTTTTTGCAGTTGAAATGTATATATATGTGCGGCATGCGGGAGGTGCCCCACTCGGGGCATTGGTTTCTGCGCGTATGTAGGAGAATTACGACTTCTTATCGAGTGAGGACCATGGTGTAGTGGTTATCATATCTGACCGGCAATCGGAAGATCCCGGGTTCGATTCCCGGGTGGTTACTTCATTTTTTCATTTGTTCGTTCTCCCTCCTCATCTTGCGCGGAATGTTCTTCTATTCAAGCGTCGTTCTTTACGTTGATACATATATATGATACACACGTCGGGCTAACATCATGTAAAAGAAAAACTATGGTATTTGTTATTTACCATTACTTATTCGGACTATAGTGGATTTAATTATCCCAGAAGAGTTCCTTGTTGCATGCACGGTCTGTGTGTATCATAAAAAACTCAAGGGACCATTCTGAGTTCATTCCCACCTTGAAACGGACTTGTTATGTGCCTTGAAAAGTGGACGCTCAATTCTGCCAGTTGAGGTTCAAGTTTTGGTTTTTGGCTAAAATATAATAGTTACCCCTTTTTCTTTGATATATTCAATCTGACGTGAAGACAGCGAGTCTTTTGCTTATATTGAGGTTCTAAATGTAGCAGGACTAGGCTGCTTTAAACCCTAGATCCATGTCCCAAAGCTGGATCCTGTCTACTTTGCAGATAGCTGGTGAGGGAAGCTATATTTATGGGACCTCTTTGCGAGTGACCCGTTGCCCACGTCGGGCTAGCATCATGAAGAAGAAAAACTATGGTATTTGTCATTTACCATTACTTATTCGGACTATAGTGGATTTAATTATCCCAGAAGAGTTCCTTGTTCCATGCACGGTCTGTGTGTATTATATATATATATATATATATATATATGTAAAGAACGACGCTTGTGTAGAAGAGCGTTCCGCACAAGATGAGGAGGGAGAACGAGCAAATAAAAAATTAGGTACCTCCCAGGAATCGAACCCGGGATCATCCAATTGCCGGTCGGATATGTTAACCACTACACCAAGGACCCCGATTAGTAAGTACCCGTAATTCTCCTACATAGGAGCGGAATCAAATGCCCTGAGGGGGCACCTTGATTCCGCTCGTATGTAGGAGAATTACGGGTACTGACTAATCGGGGTCCTTGGTGTAGTGGTTAACATATCCGACCGGCAATTGGATGATCCCGGGTTCGATTCCTGGGAGGTACCTCATTTTTCATTTACTCGTTCTCCCTCCTCATCTTGTGCGGAACGCTCTTCTATACAAGCGTCGTTCTTTACATTAATTATATACATTAAATGTATATATATATATATAATATATATATATATATATATATATATATATTATGCAGGAACGACGGGGCCAAGGGCGAATGCTTACAAAAGAAGAAAGCCAAAATCAAGGTCCGGGATTTTGGAGATGCCTAGACACCCTGCCTTTGAAAGACGCGAGGTCATAGACAGAAGGAAAGATGGATTGAGGAAGATTGTTCAAGAGATGACCAGTTGAGTAGATGAAAAATTAGAAATACCGATTATCCCTTGCGTTAGACTTGGACTGAAAAGGAAAGAGAAAGTGTAGAAAGTCTGGGTGCTGCGTGCTCTCCCTTAAAGGAGAAGGCATGGAGCTAGAGAGTTCAGAAGAGCAATGTCCGTTAAAATAGCGATAGTAAAGAGAGTGTGTGGGAACATTGAGGCGAAGAGAGAGAGATTGAAGACAGTCAGTAAGAGGCGGGGAATTGATAAGACGAAAAGCTTTTGATTCCACCCGGTCAAGTACGGTTGTATGTGTTGAGCCACCCCATTTGGGGGTTCCCCCTACCCCTTTGTTGCATAACCCCCTCCCCCTTCATGCAACTTGGGGGTTACCCTCACCCCTTGTTGTATACCCCTTGTTGCAATACCCCCTCTTTGCAACATTGATGAACATTGCAATTGCACTCTACCATTTTGCGGTCATACTAACCGCAACCAAAAAAATTCAAACTTCAAAATTCGCCTGGAAAAGTAATGACTTTTTTAGGGCTATCACTGGTGTTGTTCTCGAAGATTTTACGGAAAGAGGGACAGCAATCAACTCCGCATGTTATATTGAAACTCTAAAGAAGTTGTAGCACCATGCGATTTTCACCTCTTTCCTAAACTTAAAGAACATTTACGTGGAATTCGCTACGAGTCTAACGAAGCAATTAAGGCCGCTGTAATATTTTGGTTTCGTAGTTAAAGCTCCAAGTTTTACCGGGATGAATTTCAAAAACTCATTTATCATTGGCGTAAATGTATCGAGGTAGAGGGTTATTTTATAGAAAAGTAAATGTATCGTTTTCAAGAATAAACTCTAAGGTACATACTGTATCTGCGTTTGTTTCGATAAAATCCTTGAATCAGTTTAAAATTTATTTGAGTGGAGCCATTATTTTTCAGCCCACCCTCGTATATACTGTGTATATACACTGTATATGTATAATTTTAATGTAATTTCCAAAGAGGAGGTGAGTGTGTCCTAAGAGTCACCTTTAGCTCAAGAAATGACAGGGTAAGCGCCCAACTCAACCTAACCTACGATCTTGCAGGTGGGAACGAACCAAAGCCTCACAGCTCAGAGTTCGTCACCATAACCACTGGTCTCTCGGGCGCCCAAACTTAAACACTAACTTTTAATTATTACTGTTCCTTAACTCAGTTATTAATTTAAAGGTAATTTTATTTTCTTGAGTTTTGAAAATGGAATTACATTAGTCCGGTTTGTTATAAAGCAAATCATGACATATTTTGAAAGCTTATACCACCCCATTCAAGAATCCATCGGGTGTACACCTGACCCCCGCTTGGCTTTTTCAATATGGCCGCCATTTTCCAAGATGGCCGGCGAAACTGAAAAATCCCATATCCTGGTCAATACTTGAAGGATTTTGATGAGCTTGGTGTTATTTCTAGGAGATTTTAGGATGATGAGTCGATCTGGAGGGGTTTCAGATTCTTTGGGAGTCGTTTTGACCCACATTCGTCAATACTCAAGGTCATTGGAGGTCAAACGCCCCCGAAATAAGGAATATCCCATATCCCGGGCAGTCGTGGAGATATTTTGGTGATCTTACTGTCGTTTTTATGGTTTTGGGCGAGACTGAGTAGTTCTATAGGCACATGATAACAGTAGGATATCATTTTGCAACTCCCTGGGTCAAGTCAAGGTCATATGAGGTTAAAATTTGGCCTTGAAATATGATAATGCCACACTTGACATCACTGTATTTGCTTTATTTCAGTGACAATTTCTACAATCTAGCTAACTGCTGAGCACTTAACATCTTTTCTGCAGATAAAACCAGATCATAATGCTTAAATGACATAACCCACATTATATGGATATGGATATTCGGATATAAACCACAATTTATGCTGAAGTGCAGGGCACATGCATTCTATGGAAGGTTGCAAAGCTACAAGATATGACCTCGTAAGCAAAACAAAGCTCACAACTAGCTGGGGGATTGGTATTGACAACTTTGATGCAGTTATTCACATGAAGTAACCATTTATTGGGGCAAATATCAAAAGACATGGTTGTGTCAGGATCGTCAGGATCATCAGTCTGCTCTTCGTTTGCGTTTTGGGTCAATGGATTGTTGCAATCCAAGCCGCTGCCACATGCACAGAACATTGTGCAAGGGATTCCGCGTCCCATGCAGCCACAGCGACTCCCCCTGCATGCTGATTGTGATTCAAACCCACATCTGATTAGCTTCAGAATTTCATCTGGTGCTAAACACACTCCTTCACCAACTGTTTTTGGGATGAGAACTGTTTGTTTCGTCTCTCTCCCACCCATAATGCACAGGATCAAGTGGTGGTGGGTCACACTTTAGTGCATCGAGCCAGTTCGCCACAGTGTAGTGGGCTCTGAGCACATTTTGATGGAAAGCTTCAGTTGTTGGTGGTAGAGAACATAGTTTGGGTGCAGCAGTTCCCGACTTCCCTGTCTTCTGAGCCCACACTCGCTGACGACACTCAGTAAGAGATGAGGATTTCTTATCCCCATAGCATGCAACAATGTACGCTGTTGCCTCTTTCTCGATATGGTCAAAGCATGCATCAAGGGACCCCAGCTTGTCTAGCTTCTGACCCTTCTTGGCTGTGGCAATGGCAGTGGCTTTGCCGATGCCATGTATTGCTGCAACTGTGTCACAACCACTCAAAGCGTGTAGTTTGAGGATTTGTGGGATGATGTCTTTGTGCTGGGTTACAGTTGCTCGGATGTCCACTGATTTTCTGTCTCGCACTGGAGACTCCATAATCATGGGACAGTAGGGTGTGTCGAATTTTTCAACTTTCAAATTCCAAATATGAGGGGTGCTAAAAAGTTGCAGCATGACTTAGGAATTCTAAAGATATTTTCATTAATTTAATATAATTTAGTTTTGCTTGGTAAGAAGCTACATAAAAATAGTGACTTTTTTTACTTTTTTGTGGAATTATATAATAATTATTGTATTAATAATTATATATGCTGTATATATAATGCACTGCTGTTTTTGCTTATTTCACAGGTTGAAACATATTCATCAGTGTGCTGAAGATTACTTGTCCGTCAGTGCTACTATCCTAACCAGTGGGAATTGACCTACAATGGCTTCTAAAAGGAGGACAAGACTGGGGACATTCACACATATGAGCAACCTAATTGGAACTGGTAGAGAGTTGTTGCCCTCTGAACTCCCAACTCTGCGAGACATTCTGAAATATGGGCTACTGCTAAGAGAACAAAGTGGTGAGGATGTGAGAAACTACCCAGCAGCCAGTCTTGCAAAGGACATTTACCCTAAAGTGCTTGAAAAGTGGGAACGAGCAAACAGTTCTTTTGTAGCCCCCGTTGTAAATTCACGAGTCACAATCTTAAACAAGATCCAAGAGAGCTGGGAGCAGGCCAAAAACATATCTCTTGGGAGAGGAAAGCTACATGTCAAAGAGGCTTTCATTGCAAAACTTGACAAGCTTTTTGACATCCTCAGTTGCAAGTGTAAAATTGTTCTCTGCTCTGAATTTGGCTGCCTTGCAGATGCTGGTTGCAAAAACGAAACTCACATTAACTGTACATGCCCTAGGGAGATGAAGATCCCTGTGAAGGAACTTGCTTTCATTAAAGGTCAGAGAGACAAGTATGGTTCTATTGGACCACATCAGATTGCCTTGCCAGATCAACCTGAGCACAACAGACAAGTCAAAAAGCAGAAGCAGCAAGAAGACGAAAGAAGAAGGCTTGCTGAATATAAGCAGACAAGTAAGCAGGATGTTTCAATGCCATCAAATGAAATAATTTTCTCTGATGATGAAAATGAAGAACAAATAGCTGATGCTCAAGATGGAAAGGATGGAAGTTATGAAGTGACATTAGAAATACCAAGCACGTCTTCAACTTCCAATAAAAAGCCAGAGTACAACACATTAGAAATACCTAATGTTGCTATGCATAGCATCAGATATGGTGTTGGCCTGCGTGCCACAGCTGCCATCACCACTGCTGCCTTTATGGATGCTGGCTTGATCACTGAAGAAGACAAGAGACTTGTAGTTGATCACAATAAAGTCAAGAGGGCCCAAGAAAAAGTTATGAGATCCCTGGATCAGGAATTTGATGATCTTTGTAAGAAGGGAGAAATTGACTGCATCTTCTTTGACGGCCGTCAAGATACAACTAAAGTTATGCTGAAAGCAGACAATTCAGATCGTCAGTTCCCCAGCATCATCAAAGAAGAGCATTATTCCGTGTGCAGTGAGCCAGGTGGAAGATATCTCTACCACTTCACTCCTGAGAAAGGCTCAACGAGAAAAAAACCTGCTGAAGTTATTGCTGATAATCTTGTAGATTTCATGAAGAAGAAGGGCATTGATAAAAGCCTGCAGGCCATTGGAGGTGATTCTACAAATGTTAACACTGGCTGGGAGGGTTCCATGCATTGGGTAGAGGTCAAGCTTTGCCGTAAGCTGATCTGGTTGGTTTGTGCCTTCCACACTAACGAGTTACCCCTGCGACACTTGATCACAGCACTGGATGGGAAGACCTTGTCTAACAACAAGTGGACAGGTAACATTGGCAAGATGCTAGACACTGCAACCGAACTTGAAATTGATCCTTCATTCACCAAACTCTCAATTGGAGAGCCTCTTACTTCACTGAGTGACAATGTCGTAAAAGATCTCTCTACTGATCAAGCGTACGGGTATAGGATCACACAGGCCATAAGGACAGGAGAACTTCCCACAGATCTGGCCCTTCTTGAAATTGGTCCAGTGAGCCATTCAAGGTGGTTGACAACAGCAAACAGGCTTTGTCGCATATGGGTTTCAAAACATGGCCTTAAAGGCAAAACCCTCAACAACTTAAGACTGATAGTGGAATACATTGTTGGTGTGTACTACCCCTGTTGGTTCAACATCAAAGTAAAACACTCTTGGGTGGAAGGCCCACGCCACATCTTGTTTCAGCTGCGGCTAGTTAGGCTGCAAAAGAAGGCTGTAGTGGATGCTGTTTTGCCAACCATCAAGCGCTCAGCATGGTATGCATTCAGCGAAATGATAATCCAGACACTCTTGTGCTCAGATGACAGTGAGGAGAGGAGAGCTGGTGTCCAAAAGATTGTTGACATGAGGGGTGGAGATGATGACACACTTGGAGATCTTTCTGTACGTCCCAGGAAGACACCTTCCATCAACCCCAGTGCTTCTTCCGTGTTGGAGCTGACAGACTGGTCTGACGGGGTATTTGAACCTCCTTTGACATGTAAACTGACTACAGCGGAAGTAAAGAAGTTCTTTGACAAGCCTATGCAAGTTCCATAGTGGCCCTGTCATGCTCAGTCAATAGAGAGGTGTGTGAAACAAGTCACAGAGGCAGCAGGCAGGGTGTATACACATGAGAAACGTGAGGGCTATATCAGAGGCCAAGAAGCAAGTCGGCGGCTGATATCCAAGAACGAATCAAAGCAAGACTTGAAACTTGTTTAAATATTTTTTTTACTGATGTCATTACTTTCTAATGTTGTTTTATGATTACAAGGATATGTTTTATGATTACTAGGATAAGTTTTATGCAGAGAAACTAAAATTTTTATACCATTACCTGACATTTTGAGAAGCTAAAATTAATAAATGTTGTTTTCCGAGAGCAATTTATGTGATTTTTAATCAAACGTAGATTTACCAAGCTAAGTGTTGAGCAATCACAAAAATAATAGCAGATTTGAATTCTTCACATCCAAAAACATATTTTTAAAACCCCTCAGTGAAGGAATTGGCAAAAATTAATTTTCACCTCCCAAATTGACACACCCTAATGGGACAGCCTAGTTTCTTAAATTCATAGAAGTGAGACAGCATGGCAAACACGTCTGTGTCAGCACAAATGATGGGGATGCGGGCATCAGGATCTTTCTCAGTTTGTGCGATAGCGTGTTGTGTTATTGTCACGTCAGCCTCTTCATGAGATGATGAGAGCTCCAATGCTGC
This sequence comes from Bathynomus jamesi, assembly GCA_023014485.1. NCBI lineage: Eukaryota > Metazoa > Arthropoda > Malacostraca > Isopoda > Cirolanidae > Bathynomus > Bathynomus jamesi. The sequence goes on along the minus strand of JAJOZX010000023.1, from coordinate 194,481 downwards.
TCGAGTCCTGCCTCGCACAATGGAAGTCGGTATGGTCTGCCATCCTGCAAGCACTAGCTCATGGTCTTCGGTTACAGTTGTGAGATACTCACTGTCAGCAAGGATTTGCTCACAGAGCAGCCTGTTTAGTTGCTTCTTGTTCGCGGTGCCCGTGAGAAAAGCGTCTCTTGTAGGCAATGGGGTGTTGAGGTCCAGCTTGTGAACTCAGCTGCTCTTGCTTCTCATTGCCCGAGTGCTTGATTTCGGAGAGAAATCATAGTAGCGATCAAAAGCTAGTACTACAGATACATGAGAAAGATGTTTTGGTAGCAATACTTTGAAGGTTTGGATAAATGTATCATAGCAACTGTGCCACTAGCAGGCCAGTCGACTGTCCACAAAACAGCTGACACCTCCTTGATAACAACTGTTGGTCGACTCCATGTTCGAGAGGATGTTTCCACTCCCAAGTTCTGTTTCAATGCGGACTTAGCTGCAGTTCTCATTAAGCAATCTGGTTGGAAGAGTGCGGGTGGGTATGCCGCAAGCTCTGTTGAGAATACATGGGTCAAGTCAAGTTCGCGTTCGCTCATCAGCAAACCGATGACGCGTGCATAAATCGCTTCTTGGTCCATAACCAAGTGGGCACCCACCTTGATATGTTTCGTTTTACTTGCAAAGGTGATGACATGTTTGGAAATGGTGCCATAAAAGCCTTGTGGCCATGATGACTCGTACTGTGCCAGTTGCGTCTTTCCAATACTAACAGCTCTATCGGCATTGGCATCTGGAGATGCAAGCTGCCCTGTCTGAATATTGTATAAGTTGCCTCCTGGATGTGACTCTGGATCCATTGGGTCCATGCACTTAGAAAGGGAATCATGAAGTGACTGGCGATCTTCTCCATCATCTTTGATGCGACCTCCTGCCTCCTCTTTGTGGTACAGATGGAATGTTTCTAGGTGCTCACTCATATCTAGGAGGTCAGCAGTCAGACTCACACGAGCATTGAGGCTGTATACCCACGTGGCCATCACTTGTCGATTTTGGGTGTTACCAATGACACCACTAGGGCCCTTCCCACGACGCATCCAGGTACTCTCCAGGAACTGATCGGTTGCACCCCATTCCAGAGTCCATCCATGTGATGCATAGAACCCTCTCCTCTCATAAATGCATCTAAGACTTCTTCAGGTAACCACGTCATAGATCGAACGAAGAAGAGGCCATATCTACTGTAGTTGTGATGCCCAGCAGCGAAGAAATATGGCAACATATTTTCAGCTGTTTGAATGGCCAGAGCATAATCACCTTCATGTGTACTGCGCGTGTATTTCATAATGAGAAAAGTTGGCTTGATGATGATGTCAACCCACATACGAGTTGTTCTGCTAGCAGAGGCCAGTTCTTCAAGGACTTGCGTCAAGTCAGCCATGGTATTGATACGCTCACCATACTTCAAGAATACAGGTCTGAGAGCTTCTTCAGTCAGCGAAGTGCACGGGCATTTTGAGGGTACTTTTTTCCTGCTAACATTTTATCCACTGATCCGAATGTGCCACAGAGAACTTCTTTCAGGCCACTTCCCGCTGCTAGACTGCCAATCGCACCTATGAAGTCCATCACCAAGTGCATTCCACCAAGGATGGCAACCACATCAGTCAGAAGACTTCGTGTGTGGAACAGGATGTCCACTATAACCTTGTAAATCTGTTGATCTGCTGTGATGACCAAAACACTTTGGTTGGAATCCCTCGTCACTTTAATGCCATTGTTGATTGCAGTGTTGACAGTGTTGTGGTCCGCTGGCTTCATATTAATGAGTGGCATATACTTGATGGCTGACTTCTTAGCTGGCATCATTCCCGCCTCTCTACAATGGCGGGTGTTGAAGCCATTGTACTCAGGGGTGCCAGTGACAAACAGTATCCGTCTGAAGAACTCCAGAGCTAGCTCTTCTGCACGGTGAAGTAACACTTCGGCTGCTCTTGTAAGCTTCTCAGAAGACTCAAATGAGCAAGTTGCCTCCATGGGCAATTGGGCATAGGAGGTTTTTTCGGACCAGTGTATGGCACAACTTCCAGCTCACAATTTATGGGAACTGACATTTCTTGTTTTGATAGTCTAGGAATGACCGCACTGTCGTTTTCAAGTGATCTGGGCTGTGTTACAATAGCTGCAAGGTTGTGACAGTTTAATCTACAATTTTGGGAGTGAATAACTGCATCAAAGTTGTCAATTATAACTTGCACAAGACCAGCAAGTGCAGCATCATTCAAACCCGACCACACAGCATCTCTTGCTGCAACAACAGCAGCTGAGCGCATAAAACGCCGCACTCCAACATAAGAACAAGTTACATTGTATTTGTACAACTCTTTAATGATTTGCTTATGGTCACCTATGAGAACACCCAGTGCTATTTGGAGTGGAGTAGGCTGATTTGTAACAACACTTGCTACAATGTTTCCAACCATTATGGATTGCAGGGAGTCAGAGAATTTCGAACTTACACGAGTAAGCAATTGCATAAGAACATCACTCATACATTCGGAAGCAATATATTTGTCTATGTGAGTACGATAAGAAGTGAATTCTTCCTTGTTCTTTTTGCACTCACTCGCGATTTGCTTGCCCAGCTTCTTCACACACTCATCAATATCAACAGATTCCTCACAATCTTTTGCAGTATTCAGGTATGAGGCAGCATAGTTTTTGAAAAATAACAACGTAGCGATACCATCCCCATGTAAGTCTTCAATTTCGTCTTTGAAGTAATCTTTAACTTTTACAATGAGCGACATACGTGACAACCTCTCACCACCTAACCCTTTGCAAAGCTTCTCTACTTCAATTGAATTCCATGGTTTCATTTTGTCCTTCGACAATTCTACACACAAAGCAATGAAGGGGCGGTCTTCAGGTTCAACCCTTGACTTATTCTGGCAAGCTCTCTCAACCTCAACATGAAAGGTAGATATACAATCTTTATGGTATCGGGCTTCTTCAGCCGGTAAATCTCCTTTCATGCCCAACAACCTACTGAGTACAACTTGTCCCTGCTCATCATTTTTCAGTTCACACTTTTCTATCAGCACATCTTTGTAATTTGGTTTTTATCACCAAGCTTATCGGTCATAAACCTAGATGCTGGAATACGGTATTGCACCGGAACTTTGATGTCATATTTCTCGGGTAATATACACTCACTGACTTTCAAACAAAAGAGTGTTTTTTAGGGTCATATACTGGGCCTTCACTGAGAACAGCACTACGTAGTCTTTTTGGCTCGACTGTAGAGGTATCACATTCTCTCTTTTTCATGAATGTGATAAATTCTGCTTGGACACATAAGTGAAAACACAGTTCTTGTGAAAACAAAGGATTTTTGCTCCATCTTCCAAGAGAGGCTCTAGTCTCGCTCGAACATCTGGCTGCCCTCTGATGTCGCTGCTCTCTATGATTTTCTGAATCCTCCCACAATTTGAAAGACCTTTCTGACCTCCAGGACAGCTACGCAGGAAATCCTTGAAGAAACATTCGTCTGCAGCTTTTGTAGAACCTGAAAAATAAGAATTTTGTTTACCCATTCTTCAGAGTACAAATCGTATTGAAATAATTTATCCTCAGCAAATGAAAACTAAACAATGCTCACCTGGTATATTCTCCATATTCAGCAGTCAAAAAACAATTTTGGAATCAGCACAACCAAGACGTCATCAAACTACCAGGTGGGCAGCGCCATCAGCAATAATCTCAACAACCTGAAAAACATAAGAGGAATAATTAGACATATTGGAATTCACCTTACCATGGGGAAAATAATCCCTGATTTCATTTTAAACCCTATAGAACTACTCAGTCTCGCCCAAAACCATAAAAACGACAGTAAGATCACCAAAATATCTCCACGACTGCCCGGGATATGGGATATTCCTTATTTCGGGGGGCGTTTGACCTCCAATGACCTGGAGTATTGACGAATGTGGGTCAAAACGACTCCCAAAGTATCTGCAACCCCTCCAGATCGACTCATCATCCTAAAAACCCCTAGAAATGACACCAAGATCATCAAAATCCATATATTGACCAGGATGTGGGATTTTTCAGTTTCGCCGGCCATCTTGGAAAATGGCGGCCATATTGAAAAAGCCAAGCGGGGGTCAGGTGTATACCCGATGGATTCTTGAATGGGGTGGTATAAGCTTTCAAAATATGTAAAAATTTGCTTTATAACAAACAATGCAGGGTTCCAGTAAAATCAGGGTCTGTGCTACCTGACTATCAAGAATTAAGCAGTGGATAGAATAGACACTTGAATTGCTTTAATTTAGTCATCAATTCATTTTGTAATTATCATTTTAATATCCATATACTCCTAAATTGGCTGTTCATATAATTCTACTTCGTGTAAGTTTTGAGAATGGGTAAGAATCATAAGAAATTAATGAACAAAAGTATTTTCAAAATAGTATTGATTATATTCTCCTTAAAAATGAAAGAGAGAGAGAGAGAGAGAGGGGGGGGGGGGTGGACCAATGCTTTTGAATAAATATTCATCAAAATGAAACTATCCGAAACTAATAATAGAATACGTATCGTGTAAGCTTCATTTGCATTTGAATCGTAATAGAAATATATTTCGCCCAATCCCATTCAACAACTGAAACTTGTCCGTTGTCAAGGAGACAAAGACATGCCTCCTTTTATGTGCGAAATGTAATATTAAAATCTCAGAAAGAAATAAAACGTTGCGAATATGGTAGTAAAACTGAAACCTCCATGTTAATATTCTTCTTCTTCTTCTTCTTCTTCTTCTTATTATTATTATTATTCGTATTATCGTTACTATTATTATTATTATTATTATTATTATTATTCGTATTATCGTTACTATTATTATTATTATTATTATTATTCGTATTATCGTTACTATTATTATTATTATTATTATTCGTATTATCGTTACTATTATTATTATTATTATTATTATTATTATTATTATTAAAACTACGATTCTACAGTTTCCCAGAATAAATTCTAAAACTTTTTTCTTTGCTGCATTTATTCTGCTTGATCAATATGTAAATCATTAACTGATTATAAAACTACTAAATGTAACTGAGAGGTTCGAGTGAGAAAAATTTGTGATACGACTGGAAGCGTTTGCATTTCCATTAACAGAATTCATCACGACTTTCAATTTGTTAAAATATTAGTGGTATACCAAAAGTATATCTATCATGTATAGTGTATACCTTTGATGTAGGACTCGAGACGGGTCTCGAGACCTTATTTCTGGTTTCCTCTCGATCTCGGTGCTTAGGTCTCGGTCTCGGGTGCTGAGGTCTCGGTCTTGGTCTCGGACATGATGGTCTCGACTGCATCACTGCTGAGTATGTTGAAGTTCCTCAAGTGAAACGAACACTTACTTTGTTTTTAGTAGGCAGTTAACTGCAGAAAATTTTCACAAACTATGAATTTGTGCATAAATTATGAGTAAATTTTGCAATTGTCACTTCATGACCTCTTTAGACTCTCTAGTAATGAATGTGAAATACAGAGCTTAGGAATTAGGCATTACACAGTAAGGAATACATGCAAAAACTGTATATGGTCTCGGTTTCGGTCCCGGTCTTAGTCTCAGGTGCTCAGGTCTTGATCTCGGTCTTGTTCTGGGCCACGATGGTCTCGACTACATTACTGATGTATACGTTATAACGAGCATTAAAAAGGTATTTAAAAAATAATGAATAAAGTAGTACAGCTTCTGTTAAAATATTTAAAAGATATATTTTTATATTTACAAACATGTACAGTTGTCCTTCCAGGACGCCGGACATGTGGCAACGCTGCAGCAATAGTCAAGGTACCCCAACTGGGGGAAGATGGGGGAGGGGGGACAACCGAATCCAACAACATATAACCATTGACATACAGGTAAGGCGCCGTTCAAAAATTACGTAACGCTATTTTTGCTAAAACCTGACACCCTCCCCCCAGTAACGTTCTGTAACGTGTGGGGTGGCATCTTAGAGGGTGCCTGGTTTAGCGTTACAAAACGTTTCTGGGGGATCTGGGGTGTCAAGTTTTAGCAAAAATAGCGTTACGTAATTTTTAAACGGCCCCTAATTATAATGTAATGTCAGGGTTCAACGCTGTTCACGATCACATTAATCGTTTATATTAATTTTATGAACACAATGTTTACTATTCTTATACAGTAATAAGGTTCCAGTATGATTACTGCAAGTCTATAAGAACAGATACCATAATACAACTTTTTATATACTAGTGAATTTGAACCAAAAATAGACATTACACAACTTACACAATAACTTTTTTGCGACAGTAAATAATGTCCCCGACGTGGACGATATCGTTCCATTTAGTAGCGAGACTATTTTGGATGAAATAACTGTCTACGAGGCTGAGATTGCGCATTATATCGATAGGCTAAAAGTTAGCAAGGCTCCAGGCCCTGACGCTTTTTATCCCAGACATTTGAAAGATTTGAAAGAAGTTATCGTAGGCCCCTTAACGAAGATTTTTAATCAGTCACTCGAAACGGGGATTATTCCTGAAGACTTCAAATTAGCTAACGTCACGCCTATTTTTAAAAAAGGCGACTGCGCAGTAGCTAGCAATTATAGGCCCATTAGCTTAACGTCAATTGTCGGTAAACTTTTGGAATCCGTAGTTAGGGATCGTATTATCGATCACTTAGAAAGTAGAGATTTGATTAATAGTAGTCAGCATGGGTTTCGACGCCATAGGTCTTGTTTAACTAATTTGTTAGAATTTTATAACGAAATAATGCTCGAATACGATAGGCATAGAGCAGCTGACGTTATTTATTTAGATTTTAAAAAGGCGTTCGATACAGTTCCGCATAGGAGATTAATTGCGAAGGTCAAAGCGCATGGTATACGCGGTCAGGTAGCTAACTGGTTAGAAGAATGGCTTCGTGCTAGGAGACAGAGGGTCGTAGTTAATGGTAGTGAATCAGGGTGGTTAGATGTAGGTAGCGGTGTCCCGAGGGGTTCAGTGTTCGGCCCATTGCTGTTCGTAATTTACATTAACGACATAGATGTAGGATTGACTAGTAACGTGTCAAAATTCGCGGACGATACTAAAATAGGCGGTAAGGTTGTTAACGAGGACGATAGAAATAGGATCCAAGACGATGTAAATAGAGTAAGTAGCAGATAAGTGGCAGATGCAATTTAACGTAGACAAATGTAAAGTTTTGCATGTAGGTTCTCGCAACAATAATTACACGTACACGATGGATGATAGGGAGCTAGCGAGCGTTGACGAGGAAGTAGATTTAGGCGTACGCGTATCTAAGGATTTAAAGGTTAGGAACCAGTGCCTGGAGTCTTGCGCAAAAGCTAATAGGAAGTTAGGCTTCATAGCGCGTAATTTCGAATTTAAATCGAAGGATATTATATTGCCCCTTTACAAGTCCCTAGTCAGGCCTCATTTGGAATATGCCGTTCAGTTTTGGTGCCCGTACTTGCGTGAGGATATTGATAGGTTAGAAAGGGTTCAGGGTCGTGCCACGAAACTTATTCCGTCATTGCGCAATAAGCCTTATGAAGATAGGATTAAAGAGTTAGACCTATATTCACTCGAAACTAGAAGATTAAGGGGGGGAGCTTATTGAAGTTTTCAAAATCGTTAATAATATCGATAACGTAAATTTTGACAAATTGTTCACTTTCGATAATAGTAATACTCGCAATAACGGATTTAAGTTGCGTGGCAGACGTTTCATTACTAATATCGCTAAAAACTTCTTTACGTTTAAAGTAATTGATAAATGGAATAATCTTCCCGAGTCAGTCGTTCATTCTACCAACGTTAATATGTTTAAGAACCGTCTTGACAGACATTTTAAAGGTATTAACGTTGTTTAATATAAAAAAACAAAGTTAGCAACAGGAGCTCTGGTGGTGGTGCTCGAGGATGAGTCTGTTGACGATGAATGCCAGCTTGTGACATGCCAGCGTGTGATGCCAGCAATAAAATTATTAAAAAAAAAAAAATTAGACTAACACGAACGTAGATGTAGCTCGTAGCGTAAACTAACCCACTTTTTGTTTAACTTTACCTACTTTTTTACTTTGCATGTCTGTAACTCTCTTTTCTTGCATGTTTGTAGTTTGCATGGTATGACTGTGAGTTAAGACTGTGTTTGCATGGTTTGTAAGCGTTCTTATTTCACTTCTTTTCATCTTTCATCCCTCTCCTATTCTCTCCGACTATTTTTCTGACTTGTCGGCAGTGGCCGGCGGATGATGATGGTGAGTCTTTTTTCTCTTTTTCTGAATGAATGTTAACCACGAATGATAGGTGTTGCTCCTTACTTAACCCCTTATTCTCTTCTCTTCTCTTAACCCCCTACTCTTTCCTTTCTCTCGGGCTAACCTTAGAGTGGATCTTAGGGTCTTTGTTAGCCTTAGATCTGTAGATCTGTAGATCCTCCACACTCCATCATTCCCCTTCCTCACCCACCAGTCTCGCGTATATTAAATCATTATGTAACAGTACTGAAAAAGCTGTTTGTAGAGTCTGTGTGCAGCTTTAAACCTTTACTAACATACGAATCTAGAGGATTATATATATATGTATTGACATTGAGCGACAAAAAGATTGAGACAGTGTGAGAGAGAGCGAGGTAGAGGGGCAGAGTTAGTGGGAAATGGCTTATCGATTGTTACACAAAGAACTTGTTAACAGTTTCGATCTGAATAACAGTAACTGATTATGAAAATCACATAAGAAAAATCCACGGTATACTAGCATAAACATTTATATATACTTATAAATTTATACAATATTATACTAATGTTTCATAAGGTGACGGTTGCATGAAGCAGGATATCACCACCGGTTTGTGGCTGATGCCTATTGCAGTATATTAATAGTGTTTTCCAGATTATATTTGCATTATCAATGTGAAGAGATAATGATTTAATCACGATGGACAGATAAACCCATTAATATTTTCTAGATTTCCTGTTGCATTATCAATGTGAAGATATTATTAGGTCTTAACAAGAAATATATATATACAAAAAACACAATTCTTTATTACAACAAATATGCAATGGTTGAGAATGTTTTACTAAATAGTTTATTATACAAAATGATAAAGTCATACAAAATGCTTACAATTTGCCATAGATTAACATAAATGGCACAGCTATATCCTGTTCATAGTTAGTATTTGGTCCATCCCCCATTATTGTCTATTACATCTTGTAATCTGTGTGGCATAGATGCAACATAGTTATGTATGATGTGTGGGTTCCTTCGGAATATCTCCCACTCATCCATAGTGTGATCCAGCAGCTGGCGGCTGATCCGCTACTGCCCAGGCTCCCACGAGTTCACCACATTCCTCCACACTTTCTCAATGGGGTTGAGGTCACACCCCTTACTAGGCCAGTCCAGTAGTTCTAGATTTCGCTGCTCCTCGAACCACCTTCTAACAATCCTGGTGGTGTGGATGGGAGAGTTGTCCTGCAAATGGATTTTAAATATTAAAAGTAGAATTATATCTCATCCATACGCTTCATCAGTAATCCAATATTCGAGATGGGTTTTAACCCTTAAGTATTAGGGGTTTCTCTCAGCTAAATGTAATTGTGCGCTGTTATACAAATAATACAGTCTGCAGTTATCCAGAATAAAATCCTAGAGTGTTGTCATAGTACTGAAAGAGTTAAAGAACAATTTTATGACCATTACACAGGTCAACAAAAAATTTGTTTTTTTCGTTGCCAAGGAAATTCGTACGAATTTAGGGTATTTTGGGGTTGCTGAATTCCAAAATGAAAGTAGTTTTTCCGATTTGGCTCTAGTTCTTGAGATAATGAATACCCTCAATTAATAGGAAACGTAACCATAACGCGTGTATATGGGAAACTACCGGAACATTCTAGATGGTGAGACACGCGAATAATCTTAGTGTTTACTCCGCGATCATTCTAGAATATTCCCCCTCCGTATATAAGTCATCGGCCACCCAACCAGTAAGTAGGCTCCGCCTGAACATTAAATATTTTGCATTTTTACGTGTTTCAATGGGGTATCAATTATCTCATAAATTAGAGCCAATCTAGCAAAACCGATGTCATATTCGGAATCAGCACCACAAAGTTACCCCAAAATCACTCTAATATGATTGGCAATAAAATGAGTGTTGACCAGTGTTATTCGTCCCATGTAAATGTGGAAACCGGACATAAAAATGCGTGTAATACATAAATCTTACTCTAGTAATAGTATAATATTCTATAACACAGAAATACAACATACCTGCATAAAGATAATCTGCTCAAGATAGGGCAAGGCATACGCGCGTACAGAAGGCAGCATCACCTCCTCCATGATCTCTATATATTGATCTGCCGTAAACCTCCCGTGATCTCAGTCAGCTCTCCTAGTCCTTGCAGGTGCATCCATTCTCATACATTCGCCGTCACGTGCCCACTCCGCGCCACTTCGTAAATATTTTGGCGGGCATATCTCGTGTTGTCCTGTCGCCAACACCGAAGACGGCCTTGAGTTGTAGACACAAACGTCTTCTCGTCAGAGAAGATAACTGCTCCAGTATGCGAGATCTTCATTTATATGCTGGCGAGCAAACGTGAGCCTGGCCTGACGATGTCGTTCTTCGATCCTCTCGTTTTTGGCAGGAGCACGGTGGTGATATCGTGCTTCATGCAACCGTCTCCTTACGGTGTCCACTGACACGCCCATATGTAGTGTCTCCCGGATGGCGACTGCGTTGTTGATAGGATCGTTCTGCACTTCGTTGATTATTCTCCGGTCTTCTTCTGGGGTGGTCTTTCTTGGTGCCCCACATTTAGGACGATCTAGCAGATTCCCAGTCTCCTGCCACCTCTGCACCCAGCGTCGAACAGTAGGCTTCGAAATTCCCAATTCCATGGCTATGTCAGCTACAGAGAGGCCTGCTTCCCGCATACCAATTATCCGGCCTCGCTGTATAATTTTATCTTGAGTTGGATTCATTTCAGAGTCGGTGTTCGTTATACTGTGTAGAAATATGGTATGAGCATAGATCATGCCACTAACCATGTCAACACCTCGGTTTGGCCCATGAACGTCATTTCACAAACATTAGTATAATATTGTATGAGTTTATAAGTATATATACAGTACTGTAAACCAGGTTAATTTCGCGGCAGCAAATTTTCGCTCTTCCATATCCTTGGACGAGTTCGCGGTATCATAATTTCGCGGTCAACAGTTACTAGTTATAATCTTACAGATTAAAATGACGTCATGAATGACGACATTTATTCTAGACTGTGATTGGTCGAGGTTGAGATCGTATATAAAGGCAAGTTTTACCTCTTGGTATGCGGATAAAGTTTCAGCAGCACTCAACGTAAATGAATCTCACGGTAAGATAGATTTGAAGCTCTCCACACTTAAACCTATTCATGCTAAATGGATTGTCGCTGCATGGGATAACCTACACAAAATGAGGGGAGACCATTCGGAACGGTTGGAAAATTAGCGGCATTCAACACATTGTTGTTATACAGTAATAATAGAGTATAATTTAAGATGTTTTTACTGCTTTTACTTTACAATGTTTTATTACAATATACTGAATTTACTTTTTAAGTAAAGTAATTTAATGAACTAAGTTTTATTTTCTTACTATCTTCTAAAGATTAGTTTAAATTGTCAAATTTTCGCCTGCTGGATATTTTCGCGTAAACTATAGCCTACGCCAAAAACGCGAAAATTTTCTGCAGGCGAACATTTTGCATTCACTAGTATATAAAAAGTTTGGATCACTTAAAGATCAGGGCCCCCAGCATTCTTTTGTTAGCTTTATAATGCTAACTAACGAAAATAACACAACCTAACCTAATTAATCGTCAAGGGCGTACAGTTGACCTAACGATTGGTTAGGTTAGGTCGTGATATTTTCGTTAGTTAGCCTGATAAGGTTAACTAAAGAAGGTTGGGGGCCCTGATCTTCAGGTGATCCAAAAGTTTTATTGTACGTAGTAGCTGTTCATATAGATTTGCAGTAATCATGATGGAACCTTATTACTGTATAAGACTAGTAAACTACATGGAGTTCAACGCTGTTCACGATCATATTAATTGTTTATCTTTATGAACAGAGATATTGCATTATAAGGACATTACATTCAATTGTTCTTTAGATATATATGTCTGTGTTATATGTTGTTGGACTCGGTTGTTCCCCCTATCCATCCTACCTTCCCCTAGCTGGGGTACCTTGACTGACACTGTGGCGTTGCCACATGTACGGAGTCGCCTGTGAGGAAAGGAACATTACATATGCGGGTAACTGAACATAAGTAGAATAGGCGCATTCACCTTCAGGGAGGTAGAAGTAATGGAGGAGGGGCAGGGGAGGAAGGGAAAATTAAAGAGAAAGAAAAGTGAGGGTGAGAGGAAACACGTTTACGAGCCCGTTATGAGGTTGATAAATGATACGGAGGCAACTGTTTATTTATTTTACATTTTTATTCCAATTTTGGGTCGCTCTATGATATATATATATATATATATATATATATCCGATTATTCCACGCTTCAGTTCTCCACCCACTTCACGAAGCGTTCTTCTCATCAGTTACTCTGTGCTTCACGTGGGACGCCTATGGTGCACCTGACTTCTGACATTTCTATCTCTGATTAGGGTAGAGAAACCTTGTGGCTTTCAATTCCTCAAAAACTCAGTTCCTTCATCTGTCAGCTCGTCGCAATCTTCCACATCACTATCTCCTTACCTTCAACAATACACAACTCAATCCTTTCTCTTCTCATTTTCGTGATTTATTTTTGTGGAAAGATCACGTGTACTCTCTTTCCAAAACAGCTTCTAAAAGGTTAGATGTGCTGTACCGCCTCCGCAGTTTCTTCATCCCCGCTCAATTCCTCTCTATGTACAGGGGTCTTGTTCGTCCTTGTATGGAGTAATCTTCCCATGTATTTGGTGGCTCAACCCAGACAACTCTACTTGACCGGGTGGAATCAAAGGCTTTTCGTCCCATCAGTTCTCCGCCTCTTACTGACTATCTTCAATCCCTCTCTCTTCGCCGCAATGTTTACTCACTCTTTACTACCGCTATTATAAAGGACAATGCTCTTCTGAACTTTCTAATTGCATGATTCCTCCTTTAAGGAAAGCACGTAGTACCAGACTTTCTACACATTCTCATTCCTTTTCTGGTCAACTCTCTAACGCAAGGGTTAATCGATATTTCCAGTCTTTCATCTACTCAACTGGTCAACTCTCGAACAATCTTCTTCAATCCATCTTTCCCCCTGTCTATGACATCTAATCTGTCTATGACATTTAATTTTAAATCCCTTCCTCTTCTATTTGGGGGGAGGTTGCGGGCATTCACCCTTGGCTCCTCCTTCTTCTATAAAAATATATTTATATATATATATATTATTCGTTAACCCACGTGCCTTTAAAATTTTCAAAATTCGACTTCTTTGTTCGTAATGTTCTTTGTTTCTGCGTAATGCTCCCCCCACCCAATTTAACTTTCCCTAACTCCCAACTCTTGATATGTGTTACGACTGAATGTTTTCTCTTCGGCAACTATGAATTATATAGTCATTATTCCTAAAATGTTTTTCTTTGTCGTGAGTCGTTTCCATATCAACCACGTTGACACTTTTGTTTTTTAAAAATTTCCTTTTTTCTTACCAAACAATCCTTCCTGTTGGAAATTATTTGACTGTGTGTTAGATTCTTAAATTTTGCACTTTCTGAGACGTAATTGCACAATGCGCATTAAAAATGTTCAAATTTCTCTATTAATTTTTAATAGTATATGGGTTTGTGATTCGCACATTACATAAAGTATGTCTGAAATTTTGGAGTTTATACTTAAAACTTACATTCATACAGATTAACAACATGTTAGAAAAATACTTTAACCTTAACATTTGGTTAGTTTCCGCCCGAGTTGTTCATTCTGACGAAGGTCAAGCTTTTCACTCCACCTTAGACCTACAGTTTAACGTGGAATGCGAACCACGCCCCAGCAGCAGCTCAGCGTCTTATCCACTTGGCCACACAGGATACCCATTTATCTACGAACCACTTTCTTTATTATGTGGAAAGATAATAAAGATCGATGGGCCGATGGATTCGTAGTCAGCGCCGCTATTCACTACACTACCGAGGCACATTGGCGCCCTTTAAGCATTTATATTTAAAATTATTTCGCTCCTGAATTCTAGGTTAAGAAGTAGTATGGGGAAGGGAAAGGGGGAAAAAGCTAAATTTTAATCTCTGAAAAGTGGGTGAGGAAGTGCCAAGGGGGGGGTCTTGATAATATATATATATATATATATATATATATGCGTGTATGTGTGTCTCTGACGAAATACTATGAACTTTAATGGCCACCATTCAAATCTGTCTCAGACATATCAGTGATACTACACCACTGCAAGTCGAACCCCTGACCTATCCCATGTTGACCCCTTCTACAATGTTTATCCTCACGTGTTGCATTTGTTGTAGGAGTTACTCCTTACTATAACCGTTCCAGATGCATTCCCTTTTAGTACGTGAACGTTCCTCAAATCTATTAAGGGCTCCTCAATATCCCCCTCGCCCCACACTCCATTCATTCTTCAGTTTCACATCATCCCTTCAACCTTTATATACTAACAAAAAAATATTTGAAAATCATCCTTTTGCCACACCCTCTTCAACAGAAGAGAAGTTTAATTTTACATTTCTCTGGTCAGTCATATATATATACACATATATATCTGTAAAAATGAACAATGAATAATTCTTATATTCATATTTTCTTAGTCTTGTATTAAGTTTTGCATATAGAGTTCAAACTCGCGTAACACTGACTGTATATGAAACGCAAGTTCGGATAAATTTTTTATTTTCTTTCTATTTTATTTTTGCTGAATAATTGATGAATTATTTCTTTTTAAATTAATTAATCATTTTTTTTTAGATTTAGCTTAATAAGGCAATCGTGTTAAATTCTGCAATGTTCATTTTCATTGTACATTCTCTCTTCGTTGTAAAAAATTAAGTCATGTCTTGCTTAACACCTACATAATCTTAAAGTTTAAGCATTTAATTTTGGCTCATATGCCTGTTTAATTTTAATCCATAATGAAATGCATATTTCAATTTCCATTTTTAGTTAACTCGCAGATCATGATGACATCAAATCTGTCAATATTCGGTTTAAAATAAAAATATGGCTTCATCTTCAAATATCTTGCTTATCTGTCTAGACATTGCAAGAGCTAAAATATTTACCTTATCTTCAAATATCTTGCTTATCTGTCTAGACATTGCTACAGCTAAAATATTTACCTTATATTCAAATATTTTGCAAAATAATTCAGCCTTTTGAAAATAAAAAACAAAAAAGTCAACATTAAATAATAATGATGTCACCAAAAAATTGGGGATATAAAGTTAAATAATTTTTCAAATTGTTATTCTGATTCTGTCTGATCTGATTTGGAGGCTGAGCATTACCTGTAACATTTTAGCAGTAAACTACAGTAAGAGAATATCTTTGTCTTCTCCTTCGAGTCTTGCTTTCTTCAGAGAACATAGTCTTAAAATAGAGAAAAATAATTTCCCGATACGCTACAAGAAGAATCGAGGAACCCTTAGAGAAATTAGTAAGCTTCACAGAATCCTCCAATCCCCTACAAGATGATATCGGAGAGTAGTACAAGAGAAACTACTGCGATTCCCTACACTGTACCAGCTACTCCAAGGTAACAAATCCGTTGCTGTCACCTAACCAAAACCCTCGTCAACCTCGAACCGCCCAAGACCATAGACCAGTGATGGTGAACCCTTAGCACCGGTGCCAAACTCGGTACCGATGAAGGTTTTGACTGGTACCAGTAGAAGTGCCAATAATCTAGAAATTCAGATAGTAAAAAAATATGCTCAGAATAAATAATTTTTGTTTAAGGGTTATAATCTCATTAAAAATTGTAGATAATTTCCTCGTGTGTCAGAGGTATTGTACCCTTTGCTACCAACTGCTTCCATGATTAAATTACACCGGTCTGCATGAAAATCGATTTCTTTATTTTGAGTTGTGATTCTGAAGCAGTTCGCTGCGCTGAATTAAAAAATGCTACCAGTTTTTTTCTATCACCCACAGTTTTAAAGTTATTAGCAAAACAATTTTGGGGTGTTTTGTAATTTTTTACCTTTTTTATCTTTAATTAATTTCGTTTTTTCATATTTTTCAGATACATAATTCTAACATTACGTCTTTAAAATTTTAATAATGGCTTCTAGAGGATGTACCCATAGTCCAGACATATTTTGTTATATTTGTGGTCGGTATGTTGTTGTAAAACAAAGAACAAATGTAACGACCTTCATTAAGAGAGCTTATCATGCTTATTTTGGAATTAAATTAGGAAATCAAGACAAAAGTTGGCCTCCACACAAGGTTTGTCTTACTTGTGTTGCGGCACTAAGGAATTGGAGCAAAGGTAAAAAGAAAAGTTTGCCATTTGGGATCCCTATGGTATGGCGCGAGCCTAGAAACCATACCGACGACTGCTACTTCTGTTCTTGCAATGTTAAAGGTTATAATGCAAAGAATAAAGAGAGCCTTCAATACCCAAGTCTTCCATCTGCAATAAGGCCGGTACCCCATGGTCCAGAAGTTCCTATTCCCCACCCACCCGAGAGTCTGGATCAATACAATTCAGATTCTGATTCAGCTCCAAATCCAGACAATGATGATGTTTATGAACAGCCAACAGCTGACCGAGATCCTCCTAAACCATTAACCCAAGCCGAACTAAATGACTTAGTCAGGGATTTGAATCTGCCTAAGGACTCTGCAGAACTTTTGGGGTCTAGATTGCAGGAGAACAATTTATTGGCATCCGACACATACTTCGTCGCTTGGTACAGAAATCGTGAGAAAGACTTCGTGCCTTTTTTCGAAGAAGATGGTCCCTTGGTATTTTGCAAGGACATCACAGGATTAGTGTGCAAGCTAGGCATCGCATACCAAACCAGTGACTGGAGGTTGTTTATAGATTCCTCTAAAACCAGTCTAAAAGGAGTGTTACTGCACAACGGTAACAATATGCATCAATCCCAGTGGCCCATTCTACTCATTTAAAAGAGACCTATGATAACATGAAACTGCTTCTGGAAAAAATTCAGTATCAAAATCACAGATGGATATTGTGTGAGGATCTCAAAGTCCTTTGCATGTTACTTGGGCAGCAATCAGGATACACTAAGATGCCATGTTTCATCTGCGAATGGGATAGTCGAGCACGTGACCAGCACTGGAAGAGGAAAACTTGGCCTCCTAGAGAGAATCTTACCCCAGGATCAAAGAACATTTTACATGAACATCTAGTTGAACCAAATAAAATCCTCCTACCACCCTTGCACATTAAGTTAGGCTTGATGAAGCAGTATGTCAAAGCATTGAATAGAGAAGGTGAGTGTTTCAAGTACACTTGTTCAAAATATCCAAAGATTAGCTACGAGAAAATAAAGGAAGGTGTTTTTATAGGTCCTCAGATTAGAAAGTTATTGACAGACGATCATTTCTTGAACACAATGACCAATAAAGAAAAATAAGCATGGCTTGGTTTCAAAGATGTTGTTGAAAACTTCTTGGGAAACTACAAAAGCCAAAATTATGAAAGACTGGTGGAAAATATGCTTAAAAAGTTTTGCGCCTTAGTCTGCAACATGAGCCTGAAAGTTCACTTCTTATTTTCGCATCTTGACCGTTTTCACGAAAATCTCGGAGATGTCAGTGAGGAGCAAGGGGAACGATTTCACCAGGACATCAAAACCATGGAAAGAAGATATCAAGGAAGATGGCATACAAATATGATGGCGGATTACTGCTGGTGTCTGCAACGAGATCAGCCTAACGCACAGCATAAGAAAACACCAAAGAAGCACCTGTTTAGTCATCATTAGTCAGATCTACCTTCGTAGTCTTAAGTCTTTGGAATAAGTCCTGAAATGTTTGCAAGTAAAGAAGGTTTGTTTCTTTCAGTTATTTTTTTCTTCTTTCATAAACAAGCAATATGCTTGTCCAAGAGCTAGGAGCTATTTAATTCTGCTTTAATTAGGTTTTACTCTATCACCTAAAGATTTCGTGCTACAAGGGGTGTTGTAATACCTCATCTGTCCCCAAATGTTAACCACCCATTGATGGGAGGGGAGAGAGTATTTTGCTGGGAACGGGACTGGTTGTTATATATATTTACCCTACATTATTATGTAAGCGTTACTGTAGTCTATAACAACAAAATTTATGGTTTAGCATGTGCAATCCAATGTTGGTCTCGATAAGATGGTTCACATTTGGGGATAAATGGGGGATTTATGACACCCTGTAGTAAGAAAACCATACGTGATAGGGAAAAACTAACTATATTTTTTAGATCAGCGCACTCAAATTATATAGAATCCCCAACTAGTTTGTAAAAATCGATCGACAAGTTTTCAAATGTGTACTGGTGTAATTAATCAGTTACGAGTACATTCATTTTTCAAAATCTGTGAGGTTAAATTTGAAAGCAACAAGTTCAAGTCAGGTTCCACCAGTAGCATTTGATTGAACCTGGCGATGCGATCGATCACTGACGAGAGAGAAAGAGAGAGGAAATCGAATGCGCATCGATTTGTGACTTTCTGGTACTTCCGGGCAATCCTGGTTAACTGACCCTTGAATTGAATTGAATAACCTTTATTGATAATAAAATAAATACATTGGTTTTACAATTTAAAATGACATAAATAGTTGTGAAGCTGGACTATTTATTTTATTTAATTTGGCCCTTCAGATTTAGGTTTTACTGGGCTCTTATTAAAAATAAAACAGATAGTTATTATTAATAATAAATAAATAAATAAGCATTATTAATAATTAAGGTATGTATTAATCTTAAATTATCATTATCAATATGCCAAATAGAAGGTCATTATTCAAGGTATTGTGAGTGAGTGCCAGTATTATACCAATACCATACAAAGAAATCAATATCATATCATACATGAACAACTGAACAATCACAAGTAATGTGTCGTTAATCCTCGATTACACACGAGAAATGAATAAACAATAGTAATGTACATTATTCCTAGATTTTTATTGTATGCCATTATTAATCGGGAATTCAACTTGGTTTTAAACGAATTTACATTCATAATATTTTTTATATCAGCATTTAAATCATTCCATAGTTTCAATCCAGTTTTTGGGATGAAAACAATCTAAATTGAAGTATAACATGCTTTGATCTATTTCTCTTCTGATATGAGTGGATTTCTTGATGAATTACAAAATATTTAATGATTGTGTTCTCACACTTATAAATAAAAATAAAATGTGCCAGTTTCATTACATCATTGAGCTTTAGTAGTTTTAACTCTTTAAATAATGCGCTAGAGTGATCAAGGAAATCAGCATCAGCTAATAACCTTATTGCTCTTGTTTGGATGACAAAGATACCGTTTAAAGCGTTGTTAGCGGAGTTTCCCCAAACAAGGTGCAGTACGTTATATAAGGAAGAACAAGAGTATGATAAAGAGTCAATAAAACCTGTTTAGGGCCTACATTTCTTAGTTTAAACATTATAGCAACGTTCCTTGTAATCTTTTTCGCGATATAAGTTACATAATGACTTCATTCCAAATTCTTATCTAGCATTACACCAAGGAATTTTGTTACAGTATACTCCTTTACAGCGATTTCATCAACATTAAGTTCATCAAGATATACATTTCTTTTATTAGTAAAAATCATGACTTTTTTTACTGGTATTTAGGAAGCGTTATCAAGTTAAGCAGATCAGCTGACCGTGGAAGATCATTTTCTGTTTATATATAAAAATAACAATGGACCAGGAACTGAGCCCTGTGGCACACCATGTTTGACAAGCGCTTTAGTTGAGCAAACCTTATTTTCCTGATACAAAATGATATCTATTGGACAAATAACTTTTAAACCAATCACTGATTGCTCGTTTAAAGCCGTAACAATATAATTAATTAAGTAGAATATTATGGTCTGTTACATCAAACGCCTTACTCAAATCCATGAATATTGGTATCATTATTTCTTTGTTCTCTTTAGCTATATTTGCATTTTCCACAAGATTTTAAATAGCCATTTCCGTTGTTTTATTATTACGGAAGCCATATTGATTTGGAGATAAAATGTAGGATTTTAAATATCCCTGCATCCTCCTTTTTACAATTTTTTCAAAAACTTTGCTGAACACAGATAATGAATACACCGGCCTGTAATTAGTTGCTAGCGTAGTATCACCGCCCTTAAAAAGGAGTGTTATACAACCACTTTTTAGAATTGATGGGAATATTCCTTTGGAAATACTTTGAATGATAATTTTAGCCAAAGTTACAGATATCTTATCTTTAGCAAGTTTCAATATAAGTATAGGAATGTTATGAATATTACTTTTTGTAATTTTTTAATTTGCCAATAATATTCCGGACCTCAGTGGAGGCAAGTAGCATGGGCGAAAAATATTATAGTGCAATGCAATTGCAAATGTTGGTCAATGTTGCAAGATGTTACGCAACGAGGGGGAGGGGGATGTTGCAAGAGGTTATGCAACAAAGGGGGTTATGCAACTATGGGGGAGGGGTTATCCCGCAAGCTTCAATGAAGTCCCCAGCATGCTGGGGGAAACCTCTTTGGGGGAGAAAGTGGGACGGCCTCGTCCCCAAAGGGGTACACCTAACTTAAGAGAGAAAGGAGAAAGAGAGAGGAGTGTTCGCTCGGCTCCTGCCAAGCGCATATTAGAGTTCATCCGAGCGCCCGCTGTCTTATACGTTCCTAATCAGCCAGTTGGCTTAACCCGCCAGTTGGCTTAGAAGGCTTCTTAGAAGGCGTAAATGGCTTGTTCATGTGTACATTATTAGGGTTGAATTGGCTCTATTTAATTAACCCTTAACCGCCTAAATTTTTATTTAGCTCTGAAAAAAATTTAATTGTTGAAAATTGTGATCTAACAGGAGTCAATAAGGCATGTATGTATTTACATTAATTTATTTTCGTTTTTTTAATGAATTAATGAAGGTGAATTATTTTGGGCACCTCGGCACACGAGACAAATTTAATGTGAAAATCTACGGAGAATAAAACACAAAATTTGGAAAATTTTTACTGATATTAAAATATAAAACTAATACAAAACATTTTTATGGATAATGAACAGCTAAGACTTATTTTTATTACTATTCAAACATTTTTCTGCAAATATAATAATGAAATTTGAATATTACTTTACTAATTTTTTGTATGAAAGTCTGCAAAACAATTCTTTTTTTGTGTAATACACAAATATACATTACATTTCTGGCAGTGTGTCATAACTCTGCTTTTGCAACCAATCATCTTACACATGTGTCTAACTGAACCAACATTAGGTAAATGGCCAAGATTGTCAAATCTTATATCATTTTCAGGTATAGGTAAACCTTGGTTAATAATTTTTCTTTTCGGTTCTTCTGTGGCTTCTATAGATGGTCTCCCCTTTTACATTTTTTTAGTTACTTTACCAGAAAACATCAAAGATTTAGCTACCCTAGCCTTGAATTGTGCCAAAATATTTTGGTTTTTACGGGGAATACTCATATCATCACATGATCGCCTGTACAGTAGCCAAGCATTGACCAGTGCCATGTCAAACAGGTGCCAAACAATCCTATGATAATACTTTTTAGACTTAAAAGAAAACCTATACAAGGATACCAATTGGTCATGCAGGTCTACACCACCCATTGCTTTGTTATACTCGTGTACAATACTGGGGCAAATAATGGATATCTTTCCCTTTTGGTGATGGTCAAACCTCTCTTTCTGAACAACAGGCTCTGCTGTTGCAAAGGTTGACAAAGTTGTAACAGCTCTACTATCAAACCATTTTACTGCTGTTACTCTTATTCCATCTACATTTGCATCCCACTCTTGAAATGTACCTCTACCCTTAGCCTTCATTTCTTTATCCTGGGTGAATGATAGACCAGGTAGCCTTCTTGATTGAACAGTGCCACAAGACCATATTTTTCTTTTAGCTAAGAATACTTGCAATGGCAAAGAAGTAAACCAATTATCATAAAACAATCTATACCCTTTGTCATGTGGAATATTTTGTGTGAAATGCAAAACTATATTAGAACTGGCCCCAAGGTCAAGAACAGTAGGATCATCAACTGGCTCAATTTTGCCAGTATATGGAATAAAATCATAAACCATACCACCCTTATCAGCTAATACAAATATTTTAAAACCCCATTTGTGTGGCTTTTTGGGAAGGTATTGTTTCAGTGAAGAATTGCCTTTGAAAGGGATGATACTTTCATCAATACATAAATCTCTAATCATTGGAATTTTCCTAAATTTGGCCCTTAGATGTTCTACAAAAGGTCTAACTTTCGCAATCTTATCTCCCTCTCCCCAAGTTGAGAATTATCTACAAAATGTATATTAGATTTAATTTCCTCCCACCTGTCACGAGTCATCAAGCCTGCAAAACGTTCATCTTTCATATCACCCCAGTGAAGTCGAGTGTCACTTACTTTGTGAAGGCTAAACCAGATAGACAAACCAAGCCATTGCTCAAACTCCTCCCTTGTCAATTTTAGTGGGCGATTTACATTTTTCTGCACTGAATATAAGTTACTTTGACTAACGATTAAATTTAGAAAATCTTTATCAATAAATTTCATAAAGAATTGAAAAGGACTAACCAAGCAATCTTCAGGATTTTCCGATACCAAGATATTATCCTCAAAATCTGGATGTTGTGGAATAGGATCCCGTGCTTCAATCTTTTCCCAAATGGGATTTCTCTTTTGAAGGTTTTCTTCCGACCATTTACATGTGATGAAGGCAAGGGTGAACTGTTATCAACACATAAAACAACAGTGCTAGAAGATGAAAGGTCCTGTTCCTCTTCTGATTCTGAACTCGACTGTTGTGACTGTTCTCTTTCTTCCAAAATGTTTGTTTCTTCGTCTCCTGATCCATTCTCTTCGTCGCTTGTTTCAGCAATTGCAAGAAATAGAGACTTGCGAGTGCGATTTCCAGCATAAAAGCTTCCTGTTGCAATTGAAATGACGGATCTCTCGGATAATCCACTAGTTCCTGGAAAGAGTGTTTGAGTATATATATTAAAAAAATATATATATATATATATATATATATAATAACATATATATATATACATATATTATATATATATAAATTTTAGTCTACAAATATCTATCAATACTATTCTAAAAAAATAAAATAGTTTCCCAAAAATTTTCAATCTATGAAAGAAAACGTTTGCCCAGGAGGACTTTGCCATGCCTAGCTGCTCATTTTTTAGCACTATACTCTAATGACATCTAATAGTTATGTTAATATATTTTTTAAATAAAAGCAATCTTATTTACAATCCAGGATATATGTTTTTGCCCTAAAAATTATTAGAACATTGTATCTTACCTGTAAATGATTCCATTCTTCAAAATATTTTTGGTTTTGAACTAACTTTTCTCTCAAGGCAAACGCCGTTTGAAAATGCAATGAAATAAAAAAAAACCGAGATATTGCCGAAAGAGGTATCTGGCATCTACAGTTAGGTGTTCAAGAAAGGCCACCTCGGCGTAGCAGACGATATTACAATAATTATTCAATATATTTCGATTATTTTGAAGGTGTCCAAATATGGGCACCACGGCGGTTAAGGGTTAATTAAAGCACATATTCTCGACAGTTGGCTTTTAGACAGTTGGCATAATACGCCAGTTGGCTTAACCCGCCAGTTGACGTAGAATACCTAGAAGGCAGATGTGTATATATATTACCTTTTCAACTGCCAGATATACTTGAAAGATGGTTTAGAAATCCGTCAGTCGGTTTAGGAGGCATACATTTGGTATAATTAAATAATAATATCGTTTACAACGAAAAGAATTAAATAAAACACCATTACATCATTCTGTTTATTTAGACGAATTATTGGAATCAATTTCACGAAATATATAGAAAATAAATATACAATCAAACGATGAAATATATATGTTCAAGAAATAAAAAAAAAATAATAATAGCATAAGAAATACGAAGAGGAATATATATATATATATATATATATATATATATATAATTAATAAAAAATATACAAAACGATGTAGTATAACCATCAATATATTAGTACAGGAAAAATATACACACACACACCATTATATTAAATAATGGTGTGTGTGTGTGCAATCGAGTCTACATTCACATCATTATTGCTTTGCACTACGCGGTAAATACGGCTTAACATTATTTCACCGCTCAAGTTATACGGATACCTATACTCGATATAAATGGCCTTCATATCGTTCAATACTATTTTTGTGCCCACTTTACATTCGGTTGGTAAGTTATCTTTAAACACAGCTAGAATACACTCAAAAGCACGCACAAAGAGGGCATCGTTAGCCATCACGGCATTATTAAATACAAGTTTAAAACACTCCTTTCCAGTCGAGGGTTTTTTCTTACTGTCCTGAGCTTTTCAATCGTGAACTCTTCTTCACTCTGCATAGCGGCAATTGAAATAATCTTCCAAGTCGTAACGACAGCTACTCATTATATAGAGATACAACTCTTCAGGGTGAACAGTGTAGGCGAGCTCTGCCCTGTACCGCTCAAGTCCTTTGTACCAAAGTTCGGGATATTTCGAAGAGTCTAAACCCTTTAAATAAGCATCCAACTCTAGACTATTCTCGCCTTGTTCATTTTTACATTCGATAAATCCGTCGAGCAGAGCGGTGTATGCGTATTCAAGAACCGTGTCCAAATAAAGCATATCCGTAACATGAGCATCTAATATACGCTTCAGCTTGCGGAATCTGACGATTTCAAACATTCTGTCGAGGATGAATCGGTTTCGCGTAGGGACAAGTACGTTATTATCAGATGCATTCTTCCACATCAGTCGTATATCAATGCATGGCTGATAGATATTTATACACAACGTACAAACAACGGCATATGAGGGGGCATCACTAATCTGTTCTCTTCTTGTACCGACACCTGCAGGTATTTTATAACGGTCCTCACCCCACTTCTCAACCATCACGAAGACTCTATTCATCTCCTCAACACTTAAATAAATAACATTACGTTCGTTTGTTTGCCTGCAAATCGTTTCAAGTCCAGAGTTAATGGTACCGGTTTCACGCCTGAACATACGCAATGACTTCGTCACGGACACATCGTACGCGGCATTGAGAATGCTTCTCAAAGGAAGTTCCATCTTATTTGAGGAGTGCACGTCCAGTCGGGTAAAGCTCTGAGATGACTCTGAGCAACCGAACCGGTGCGCTGTTTAGCTCGGGGAACAGGTGTGGAGGAGTGAGTCACACGGGTGAAACTTGTAAGTGTTTGATCGAACTCGTGTGTTTCAGAGGGGTGAGGTACACGGGTGGGCGGGTCGGCTCGACGGGGAAAGCGAGCCACACCATGAGCTGCTGAATCGTGTACGGGTTAGTTCCAACATGAACACTTGTGGCCCATTATACTGGGCAATCGTTTAGAGAATTTTTCCGATACATGAAGCAATATCGGTTGTAATGTTTTATCACTCCCATTCCCCAAAAGGCGCATCAGACATTTTCTTTCATTTTCACTAACTAAACACATCATATTCACAATCTGGTGCACTATTTGGGAAAAACATATGCCCATATTTTTCCTTTTTGCTTAGCAGACGATACTCGTCTCTAAAGTCTGTTAAAAACTCGCACAGGCCTTTAGCCACAACCTCACTACAAACCTCGTCATGATATATATTAATATAGTGGTAAAAATAAAAATACTTAAGGTTTTCCATGATGACAAGATTTACATTCTCAACCGTAGGGTACGAGTACTCGGTATGATGTAACATGACATAATATCGCTTGTCACATCATTCATCAACAAGACTGACTAACCATAACCGTTGCTTATCTTCTCCCCGTGTCGTTTCTTCTACTTCACGGTATATGTGAGCTTCTATAAAGGTTAGGTCTACAACATACTTAAATACTTCGCTTGTACTGCGAAATCCTGCAATGCCCTCGCCAGAATAGCCGTAGAGTATTTGTACCTTTTGTTCCTTCGCACGGTTCAATGTAGCCTTAAAAGTATCAAAAGAAGGTGGAATAGTGAGTCTTTCAGTATCCACCACATCTTCACACTTTGCCGAATACCACCTCATAAACGTTGAACACGCAATATTAAAGGTAGCCATTACTATTTTTCGTCTCAAGGGTTTGCAGAGGTCAACTGAGCACGCAGGGAAGAGATATGCTCAGGTGGTGGCAGGAGTCACGTGACCGATCTTACAGTGGGAGGAGCTTACGAATGTACACACAGAATGTACACACGCACGCAAAGGAGAAAATGAAACATTAATTGAAGCAAATATACGTAATAAATAAACATATCGTTAGCAATACACACATATACATATGTACAGTATATATATATATATATATATATGCATATATATATATATATATATATACACACAATCAAGGATTATGGTATCCAAAGGGTACGGCATCATAGGTATCAGGCACCTGGTAACGTTTCCTCTAGGTCAGGGGTGGCCAACCTTTTATATTTCATTCGCCAATTTTTTCACGCATGAGTTCAGATGCGCCATACAAGTCTTGTACCCCCATTCAATTCTTGTATAAAATATGTTAATATAGATATATTTAGCATTTTTACATGATATAATGATTTAATATAAAAACAATGTAAACATTACTTACCTTAATGAGACTTTTGAGTCTGTTTTGATTTCACCAAGCTTTTAATGTTTGGAGTTAAATTAGTTACTGAGAGCAGCAGAAAATTCAATGCACCACTTCTAATCATCCAATGCGCCACTTTTGGCGCATGCGCCATAGGTTGGCCACCCCTGCTCTAGGTGTTACGGCATTCCTTCGTGCCCCCAAGTTCCTTCACACACCCCAGTTTCTGCGTCCGAAAATTGTGGGTCCCCACAGTCAGGTGGGGTAGCTGGTCGCCCTCATCTTCCAAGCACACTAGATCCTTCAATGAATCAAAGTTAACGACTTGTCGGTTCGCATGGTTAAGCGTGATACCCTTAGCCTTCACGATATATTTCATATCATCCCCTACCCTCACCCGTACCCCATAGGTTATTGACCTGGTAGCTGGTCGCCCTCATCTTCCAAGCACACTAGATCCTTCAATGAATCAAAGTTAACGACTTGTCGGTTCGCATGGTTAAGCGTGATACCCTTAGCCTTCACGATATATTTCATATCATCCCCTACCCTCACCCGTACCCCATAGGTTATTGACCCTGTTGATACAAATGAGTCTGCGTATGCACCATCACCATACTCATCGTTGATCTCGTCAGTTAACTCTCCGAGGAAATCCCCAATAGCAGGCATGTATTCATCCTCCCTCGCTGTGAATATCACGCTATCTGTGTAAGCATACAACATCCTCCGCCCAAGAGAGTGCAGTAGTCCCCAAAGCTTGATGCCGGCGCAGTCCGTTGTGAAGCTGGCTACAGGTATGTTAGTTAACCGTGAGGTATCTGTGGCCAGTTCGGTGATGTACTTTATTATGTAAGTATTACCTACATTCACGCTCTCCATAACCTCTTTATCGGGAGCGTTGGCATAATCCCAGTCTTCACTATAACTTTGTGCCAAATGAACGTTCCCTTTGCCAGTATTCTGTGCAAATTTCCCCCAAAGACTGTTTAGACAACTTTGCACTAAAGCGCTTGCCAGGATTCTTCACAATTTGGGAACGGTCAAGCTATATACCTTCATGGGCACGGTTACGCTGAATATAAGCCGTTTTTTCATCTTCAATATCATCTCCTCGCGGATATCTCGATGCTTCTACCTTATCCTTCAAAAAAGCGTTTGTATATGGTGTGAAAAGGTTGGGTAGCTTCTGAAACCTCCACACTCATGTATCTTCAATATTCTGTACCCATGCGAACGGCTAGGTGAGCTCAGGGCTTGTATATATACACCTCTGATCTTACGCTGATTGGTTGTATGATTACAATCACCGTTGTTCTCCTCTGCGCACTTCAGACATGGGAAACATGAGCTTGTGTCTATAACGAGGTAAGATCGGCATCATAAATCGCGAGAGGGGAGCACGTCTACGAAAGAGAGTCCAAAGTAGCGCTCATTCAAGTTAGCTGAGAACTCCTCGATGGTTGGCATGATGGGACTCACCAGTTTTTCAGGCGCACCTACGGGTACGGATGTTCTTCATCACGTAGGATATAAAGAACAGAAGTCGTAAGCTGAAAGTATAGCTTGAATGGGTTTGTACGCCCTCCAAACAAGTTGTCACATTTGAGGGTGTCCACACCATGAACGTTTGATGGCCCTTATTTCTTCACGGTACTGGTCATCTGTTTCCATCCGTGCATCATACTCATGCTCCCACACGATCTTGTGAGTGAACTGGGACCTATAAGTTGATCGCGGTTACGGGTCCATGCGAGGCTGTCGGGGGGATCTTCCATGGAGGTCCCCTGTGAGCACACTCAGCGGGCGGCATCCATGCCACAGCAGCCGTTAAAGGAGTACACAGTCTTCTCACCAGTGGTTGGATCCTCACTTAGACCATCAACCCAAAAAACAACCATTGACCTTAATGGGTACTTCCCCGTGTTGCGGGTGTTTTATGTATACCCAGTCTGTTGCTGTAGGTGTATGACCAGTAAATAGCCTTGTGCCCATAACTGCGGGATTGTTTCTGTGAATGACGGCTAAGGTGTCTTTAGGCATGAAGTTATTCTTGAACACCGTAAAACATAATGAGGCGATCGTGGTTGCGACTTGTAGCGGATCGCATTTGAAACGGGGTACATCCTTCTAAAGGCCTGGAAACATACTCTAAGCACGCGTACATCATTCACGCAATAACGTTCACATTCATCAGCTATATTGTATGGACTAGCTTCATTAAAACTGTTGTAGTAGCGGTCAAAATCTTCACGCTCACTATCACTCATGTTGGTGTAGTTAAAGTAATGTTTGGGGAGGAGTCCTACGTAGTTTAAAGTTTCGCTAGTGAGGAATGTTAAGGGAAATACCCTTTTGAAACTTCAGCGGCTACGCCCAGACCTTGGGTAGCTTGCTAATTTACAAGGTGTGAACAGCAGGGTGTCTTTAAACTGAACATTACCTCTTATCTGCATTTGTATTAGTTTGTTGCCTCTTTTGAAGGGGTTGCCTGTAAATATCGCAGACGACTCGTGTTCAAACAACTCCTTATAAAGGAACTGTGTAAAATTTTGGCCTGTTATGGGCGAGAGTATACAGTCATTTTTTTATAACTTGTCCGCTAATTTGACAATATAGGATACAAATAGTTTCACAGAGCTTTCGTGTGCAATCGTTTTAAAAACGTTTGTCCGTTTTCCACATGTGTGGCATTCATCACACTCGATCTCCATGCACTCATCGCAGATAGTCTAACTTACGAGTAAATGTGGAATAACCTCTTTGGTTTCAGCGTTCGTGTATGTTTTTATATCGTAGTACACAGTTATACAAGGGCTATTTTTAGGCTTAGCATTTTTCATATAACATACAAGCTTCACTCAGTCCGCCTTATATTTTTCATGACATGTAGAACAGTGAATTTCATCTCATTTATGTTTGAAATTCCCCCAATTATCCATCATGTGAAACATACCGCACTTACAAATCCTCATTTTCCTGCAAGTGCCAATTGATTTATGGAGCTCACAGCATTTATTATTGAAAAATGTACGTCTACACAAATTACATTCCCTCTTCTCGGTTTCAACTACACGACTTTCACATTTGGGGCTTTTACACTGCTCACATACCATGTAGCACTCCTTTCAATGTTTCACTATATCATCCGCAAACTTGAGACATCTCTTACACAAATCATGATGCCTTCCACATTTTCGATTTTTATCATAACTAGCGTAGAGAGTCCTTATATTACAGATGGGGAGATACGATTTTCCTGATAATCCAAAAATAAGTAGAGGTTTTGTACGATCTCTCACACTGCTTTTAAAAACATACTCAGTCCTACGACGATCATCCATTCCAAATACAACTATACGAACATTCATTTCCTGCTCAACCCTTCTCAGCTCTTCAGTGCCCATAGTACACGCAAACTCAAGCTTACAATCTGAAGCCAGTTTACGGGCACGCTGCACAACCGTAGGTAGCCAGATATTATACGCGATTGTATTTAGTACAGTGAACATATGAGCTAAAACTATTGCTATAAAGCCGCAACCACGATCGACGTTTATATGCTTTCTGTAAATAGCTTGAATTGAATTTGAAATTAAGAATTGAAATTAAGAGTATAAGGTGTGGAGCTATGACCCGCAACCCGGAATACTCTGTCAATATCAAACATGAATTTGTCCATATTGAAGGCTGTACTACTTTGAGAGGCGTGCATTACAGTATACGGCCCGAGATATATTCTATGTCTACCGCTGCCAAGCATCTGAATGAACGGTATTACTACACAAAAATCATCTACGTCCCCATCATCTGACCCGAACCTGAAGGACAACCTCGTCCGGACTTCACGTTCGTCGCTGTTCTGAAGGGCAAATTCCAGCGTACGTTCAACTATGCGTCGCAGTCCAACACCGTTGCTATACATGGAGCCAGGGTTAATCCTGACAACGTACCAATTTCTAGTCAGGGCAGGGTTCGGGGTAGCGGTGCGCAACTCGAATGTTATACCTTCCTTCACAGCACGAGAAGTTGCTGCTGGTGCTGGTGTGGAGGAAGTACCCTGAACTGAACAGGAATAAGGGGGTATATTTGAGGAAGGTACTGTTGTGGGGGATGTGTCGTAAGACGTAGAGGGTTGGGGCTCTACTACTGAGGATCTAACAACCGGTGCAATCGTGGCACGTTTTATACCTGACGTGAAAGGTTCTTCATCATCGTGCCTCCGCTTTGAACTGCCACGTGGTGGAGGTGTCGCTGGTGAGGATTCGTCAGTGGGGTGGAGTCTGAAACCACAACTACATTGTCATTGGGGTCGTCTCTAATATCGATGATGGGGTGATGTACCTCATCGTCATTCACGGTTCTGTGGAAGAAAAAAAACAAGATTATAGAATGTAAGGAGCAACACTTAAATTTTGTTATATTTTGTAAATGATCCACTTAAGTGTGTGACGTGTTAGAGATGGAATCTGTAGACAAATTCAGGTTCACAAGCCTATCCACATGTATTATATCTGGCCCTACAGGATGTGGTAAAACTGTGTTTATGCTTGAAATCATTAAAGATAGGGAGATGTTCTCAAAATTTGTGCATAAAGTAATATGGTGCTATTCGACGTATCAGTCAGTGTTCAACGAGTACCAAGATGAAATTTTGTTCCTTCGTTAAAGTGTAATGATCATACAGTCATTGTAATTGACGATCTCACGTTGGAAATGGATAAAACGTTTGCCGAGACATTTACAGTGTTCTCCCACCATCTTAACATAAGCGTATTCTTCATCAATCAGAATCTACTTTTCAAAAATACAGTAGATACATGCGCGATGTGTCTTTAAATACACAATATCTAGTCTTATTCGCACAACGTAGTGATGTGTCACAAATTGGGGTAGTAGCCAATCAAATGTTCCTAATTTAGTCTAAGTTTTTGGAAGTTTATAAAGAAGCCACAAGACAGCGTTACGGATATTTGCTTTGTGACCTTCACCCGCGAAACACGTTTAGGGTGCTTCTAAGAAGGAAAATATTCCCAAACGGTCCTGAAACGGTGTGTATTCCAGAATGACAAATAGGGTGAAGAAATATCGTGAATTAAGAAAAATCTATCAAGGATTGCTCCGGGCACTGCAACAGATGTTTGTTAAAAATATCGACTCCAACTTTTTAAAATGAATCTGTGAAATCTGTCTTAATGTTATAAAATGTAATGTTCCAGTGAAACCCCCTCAGAAGGCTCGCTTACGTTGTTGCAAGAACATAATAAGTACGCTCTCTCGTAAAAGTCAAACTGTGGGGGGGAAAAAGCGAATTATTGTACAAAGATGGGGATCATTCCTCCCAATCTTATTTTAAGTTTTGGGTCCTTTACTGACTAGAATACTATAATGAAGAAAGTGGTAGTATGCTTCATTGCAAGGTTCAAAGATTCCAGACACGACTCTAGAACCCCGTAAAATTAGGCTTAAAAGAATGGAATGCGATTTGCTAGCACGATTAAACAGTGAAAAGTCACCTGATGAGAAAAGGATCTTGTACCAAGAGGCTTTGCAGAAATTTCTTCATGAGTACGAAGATTATAAAAATCTGACAGAGCTCCCCGTGGTTATTAGGCACAGCGCGAGAAACGCTGAGTATGGCTACACAGTACCTGGGCACGACGTTAGAGATAACCAACCAAAGAATAACGGAACGCAACAAATCAAACATGTATTAAAAAGTAGTCTCCCACATACATTGAGGAATAAAGGCTTAAGTCTTTATAATCAATTGAGTGAGGACCCCATCATACAGTGGGCCGATAAAGGCTAGGTCATTGTTGAAGGAACAAGGGTACAAGGATCCAATATCGTTGACTTTGTCCATGATCTGGACAGGATGGAGGCATCTTAAAGCAAGACTACAACAAATAAATGTCCCCAAAACATTGATAGGTAATCTGAATAGGTTAAAAGAGTTGGATCAATTGTCGCATGTGTTTCAACTGAGTACGCCATCGCCCCCAGCAGTAGCGTCTGTAAAGAGGAGAAGGAAGAGAAGGCCAACCTTATCCACGTGTCTCTAAAATACGCAAATGGCTAACATATTAAGTAAACGCTATTATGCCACTTTAACAGACATGCAAAGATATTCAGTGTATGACGGCTACCGCTACATCCTATTCATAATAGATGTATTCACTAGATATCTGTGGCTAATTCCTATGAAAAATAAATCGCCTGGAACAGTTGTTAAAGCGACCAAAACGTTGATGTTAAAAGAAGGTAGGGTTCCTGGCTATTTTTGTACGGATATGGGGAAAGAATTTATAGGTCGCGCTTTTCAGAACATGCTCTCAAAGTTTAATACCAGTTACTACACTAGCAGTTCTATACATAAGGCCTCTTTAGCTGAAAGAGTTCAACGTACCATAAAGGAACGCATGCATCGCTATTTTACACATAAAAACACATACAGATATATAAACATTCTGGGGTCATTGGCGTCGTCATACAACCGTTCACACCACCGTACGATTGGCACAACACCTAACGAAGTTTTAGAAAGAGGTACGCGCACAGAGATGAGAAGACATTGAGCACCACCACCACACTCTACACATTTCAAAATCAATGATTATGTAAGGCTATCACGTTCGGAATATAAATTCGCGAAGGGATTTGAGCAAGGATGGACACGTGAGATCTTTAAAGTTAGTGCTATGAGACATAAAGGTGAGATAATGATGTATTACGTTGAAGATTTGAATGGGGAAGAAATCGCAGGAGGCTTTTACCGCGAGGAGTTGCAGAAAGTGACATTTAATTTAGGAAAATGTGTGTTTAAAATTGAAAAAAATTTTGGCAGCAAAGGTTCAGGAAAGAGAAAAATGTATCTGGTGAAATGGCTAGGTTACCCAGAAAGCTTCAACACCTATATAAAAGCTGCTGCAATAATGAAGCTTCAATAGCATGCAACATGGTGCCCAACCACTTCTATGTCACACTCCCGTCCTCTTCTTCTCTGTCTGTACATCCTAACAACAACCTGGCCACTTTGTGACAGAACTTCATGGACCCATTGAATTGGAGCGTGTATGAGGTGGGCTTATGTGAACTCCAGTTAGCCACCAAATTTTTAAAACTTGAAAATGAGCAAATCATATTTCTGGTCCTTAGAAGAATCGATGAGTGTGAAAAATTAGGCATAACCTTAGACAATACTATGCGATCAGTCCTGTTCGGTGAGGTACAGTACTATAGTACAAATTTAACACTACGAATCGGTCATTATGATACAGCCATGAGCATTGTGGCGGGGTTAAACAAGAGTTTTGAAAAGTCGTACCTGACAAACGATTTACTTTTTGAAGTCGTAAACATAGACACGCCTGCACACACGTTGAAGTTAAAATCAACGCTTAGTAGAAATATTAAAGATAAAGAGCTGTTCACAATTGTGGCCGAAGGCCGATATAGTGCAGCTCTCCAAAGAGATACCTTTCACGAGGCACAACATGACTTGTCCAGCTTAATGTATCAGTTGAAGATGGAGAAGTTGGGTGAAAGTTGCCCATCCCCAGACATGTTGTATATTTACAGCAATATCGTAGAGCATCAATTTGTTGGGGACACCCAGGCGCGCCTGCTGCGCATTGCATACATCCCCACCCATAGAGGGAAAGGTTTGAGCATTACATATGACAAGCCCCTTTATGTAAATGTTGCGACTAATCTATTAACCAAGATCTCGATATATATAAGAAGGATTGTGGGAAAAATTTCCCATTCGGTGATGAGAGCTTAACAGTGAAGCTACACTTTCACAGTCTATCGAGGGGTGAGATATCAGCGTGGGAGTGGGCTTGGCTCCATCTTTTCAACCATACTACGCACCGCTCTCCGACTGTTGAAAAAGGGGGGGCTAGATACCTCGGGACGAAGGCGTTACAATCAGGTTTTAACGCGGTAGAAGACATAATGGGTGGAAATAAACCTAAAGAAGCTCTAAAAAAAACATTTAAAATGTACACGGGACGAAATCATCAAAGATACAAAGAGAAAAATGTGTGGTACGGAAAGAAGAGGGTTGTCTGTCAGAAGGGGTTACCAACACGTGGCGCTAAACGTAAAAGGACATCAAAAAAGAAGTGTTCTAAGCGTATGAAGCCTATGACTGATCATTTTTTTAACTGATATAAGCTGAGGACACTACTCTCATGAATCATAGGCTGATTCCTACTTGTCAAGAGAGGTGGTACTGTTTCTGACTCTTCATGCGCATTTCATCCATCCGTGCAGCTTACAATGTTGTGACTCAGAACTGTCCCTCTTTCATATGCCCCCTACTCAGGTTTCTATTGAGCATAGCGACTTTATTACAATTAACCCATTAAACACAATTAGTTCGCCGAGTGCCCCTATAGAATTCGTGATACCCAACTCAGGCCCTTACTTTTTTGATCCGAGCTGCATGCACATATACGCTAAACTACATACCCATTCAGATGGAACGGACTGCGATGATAGTTACTCTGCATACCCTGAAACCAACTTTCTACACTCCATATTCAGCCAGTGTGAGGTGTATTTAAATCAGGTTAACATCTCGGTAGGAACGGGTTATTATCACTTAAGAGCCTATGTGGAAAATATCCTCAACTTTTCAAAAGAAGCGAAGGACACCTTTTTAATCGTCGAGGGCTATTATCAGACTAAAGATGAAAGTAATATAAAGGATAAATTTAAAATTCCAAAAAAAAGATATACGAATGTTTTGGGCTTCTTCATACAGACTTCACGTTCCAGGAGAAACTGCTTATGAACAGTGTCGACCTGAAACTGAAGCTCAACCGCATGAGTCCTGAGGTCTGCATAAATCTGGGACCTGATAAAGAAGAGGGCGCAAATCCCGTTGTGATTCACATCATGGAAACACATTTGCGTGTAAACCACGTGAAAGCAAGTTCACCGAAATATGATGTAGAAATTGAAAAAAAATTAATACATGCAACAGTTAAATACCCAGTTAACAGAGTACAGATCAAACTATACACGGTGCCCGCTGGGTTGGCCTCGAAGCAACTAGAAAACGTGGCTCTGGGAGTTCTACCTGAAAGAATATTAATAGGAATGCAGTATCACGCTTCGACGAATGGAAAATATAAAAAGAACGCCTTTAAATTCGAGAATTTTGGCCTTAAAAATATTACTCTATACGTAAATGGCCTTGCATTGGGGGACCTATGGTTGTGGATTACTCATCATACGCTGTGTTCCTGCTCTGCGCGAGAGCTTATTGTAGTCTGGCTCATAACGCCGGTTCCTGTGACGAGCTTGGGTTTGGCGTAACGCGGAAAGAATTTGTCGAAGAATTTAACCTTTACTCATTTGATATTACCCCTGACTTATCTGCTAGTACAAATACCCACTTAAGTCCAAAACAAAGTGGGAACAACTCAGTCAGGTTGGAATTTGCCAAGCCTATAGACGCTCCTATTAGTGTACTCGTATACCTCGAATCACAGGTTCTAATAGAAGTTGACATTTTCAGGAACGAGGTCACAGACTTTTAAAATGGACGCGAATACACTCCAGAGAGTAATGAAAGGTGACTGAATCACACGCTCCAAATTTATCGGCGTTTCTGCGAAGAATGAAATATTGAAATTGCCAACTACGAGAGATTGGTATGGGATTATCGTGAACACCGATATTGTTAGTAATGTGGGAATTCATTGAGTTGCAATCTATTTTAAATTTAGAGAAAGAATGTACGTACTATTTTGATTCACTCGGCACTCAGCCCTGGAGTGACCCTGTGGTTGTCTGGAATCCTTACCGCTTCCAGTGATATTCTAGTAATACTTGTAGCATCTATTGCCTTTCATTTTTCCTGTACATGTCATGTGGGAAGGGATTTATAAATTTTAAAAAAATTTTCGATTTGTACGACACTGAAATGAATGATGACACGGCATGCAGACAAATAAAAAAAGGTTCCCATATGTTCGCACTCGTTGTATTGTATAAAGGTGTATATTTATTTGTAACTATATTGTGTAAAGGTGTATATACATTTGTAACTGTAAAATGTCTCTATTAAGGTTTATTTAATGGACGCTAGTTCTGTAACCCGCTTTGTACATCAAAACGAAAAGTAGCTATAACACGATCAAGTTCCACTTCGTTCTTTTAATGAGAAGTTTCTATGATTAGTTCATACGGAATAAAATAAAGTTAAGTAAAATTAAAGTTTAATTATGCCGGGGTATGCTATGCTAGGTTAGGTTATATTAAGATATGAATGGCAAAAAGCTTGGGTGTTGGAATCCCCGTTAAACCGTAGGTCTAGGGTGGGGTGAAAAGTTTGACCTTCTGGGCTAGGTTAGGTTAGGTTATATTATAGCCGGTTAGGTTACGCTAGGTTAGGCTATATTATGTCCGGTTAGGTTAGGTTAGGTTATATTATACCTGGTTAGGTTATATCACACCCGTACCGATCCCGGTTGTTGACACATCCAACCATATATATATATATATAGGGAAGGAACTACAATAAGAGGAAACGCTGGGGTTTTGGATTCCCCGTTAAACCTTAGGTCTAGGGTGGGGTGAAAGTTTGATCTTCTGGGCTAGGTTAGGTTAGGTTATATTATAGCCGGTTAGGCTACGCTAGGTTAGGCTACGCTAGGTTAGGCTACACTAGGTTAGTTTATATTATATCTGGTTAGGCTATGCTAGGTTATATTATATTATGACCCGGTTAGGCTATGCTTGGTTAGGTTATATTATGACCCGGTTAGGCTATGCTAGGTTCGGATATATTATGATTGGTTAGGCTGTGCTAGGTTAGGTTATATTATGACCCGGTTCGGCTATGCTAGGTTAGGTTATATTGTGACACGGTTAGGCTATGCTAGGTTAGGTTATATTATGATCCGGTTAGGCTAAGCTAGGTTAGGATATATTACGCCCGGTCAGGCTATGTTAGGTTAGGTTAGGTTAGGCTAGGTTAGGCTAGGTTATGTTATATTTTTATAAACGAGAAAGAGCCCTGGGATTAATTTTTTCGTTGTAGAAAAACAGGAAATACTCAGAATAAAAGGAAAAAAATGAGATTACTAAATAATTATAAACGAGAAAGAGTCCACCATTAAAATTTTGCAATGGAACGTTCACTAAATTTAAAATATTACACCTAGTTCAGGCTATGCTAGGTTTGGTTATATTACGCCCTGTCAGGCTATGCTAGGTTAGGCTAGGTTAGGTTAGGTTATATTATGACCCGGTTGGGCTATGCTAGGTTATATTACATCCGGTCAGTCTATGCTAGGTTATGCTAGGCTAGGTTATGCTATATTATGTACCGCTTAGGCTAGGCAGGGTTAGATTATATTACTAACGATATATATATATATATATATATATATATATATATATATATATATATATATATGGAGGAGTTGCAATGTGAGAAAACGCTTAGCGAAATATATCACAAAGCAGATATCCTTTCACTTCGTCTTATTATGAATTTTAAAAATTATAATACTTCCAATGAATGAATCGATGTATATAGCCCGAATCACAAATTATTACGTAACTACTTACATCTCTGTGACGTCATCAGTGGCAAAATCGTTCTCGCCGTCACAAATTTCTGCAATGTTTTGCGTTGAAAGTAGCGCATTCCGGTCTACAGGGTTGAAAATAACACGCGTTGCGTCGGCGTAGAAATCTTTATCTTCAAACAATTCCGGAAAGATGTAGAGCTGCTGCGATTGGCTCATAGCGAGGTATTTCAAAAGCACTGTTCGATAAAAACAACTGAAATGGAAGCCTGTGATAAAAATTCCCCCTTTTATAGACGGGGTCGTAATTGTGAACATCTCACAATACCCGAATCGCGAGATTCCTATTGGTTATCCGTGAAATTTGGGCAGGGCATAAAATGTGAGTGATACCATCCACCAACCAGAGGTCCTGGGATGTTCTAATGCGCCGCCTACTGTACTGTGATTGGCTGTCCCGTGAAATCTGGGGCGTGTCAGATATACGCATTCGTAGAGAGAGAAGCGCTTTGCTTGGAAATAAATCTTGCTTTCTAGGGCACCGATGAGATGGGTGGGGAAGGGAAAATGGAACAACCATTTATATATGAGAGGCTTAACGATGCTGGAAAATAAATTTGCAAATCGGTTTATGGTAACCCATCTAAAATAGATTCGGAAAATTTATTACTTCCTCTGAAAAATAAATCGTCAGAAACTGGAAGATAATTTTAAAAATCACTTACCCGTGAAGTCGAAACAATTCTCGTAGTTATAAAGTTTATGATCATCCATCTAAATAAAATTGGAAAAGTCATCTGTGCGTGAAAGCGCGGCCTACCGTACTATATACTGGGGTATTAGAGCCTTACCTGGATAGCTGTCAGGTAGTCAGAAAAGGAAGGAATTTAGTGACAAGCGAAAATAAATTTGGAATTCGGGTACAATTTTGGTTGATTGGGTGGTTCTTATATGTATGAGAACCACCCAATCAACCAAAATTTGGGGGTCTCACACCCGCATTTTTTTCCTACTAATATATAACGTGTACCAAAGAAGTTTTATTAAAATCAATTAATATTTAGGGGGGGCCTCATAAACAACCATCCCTACTAGGCCAAATTTACTATGCTTTCAGTCCTAAAATGTTTAGTTCAAATCAGTTTCTACTTAATCAGTAGTCAATGTCTATTTTAGTTTATGCTGTTCTTTAACTGCTGTTATTTGCCCTTATAATGGAACGGTAATAAAAAATTCGTGTATTTATGTTTCAATAATTAACTAAATTTGAGGCGAAACTGTTTTCCATCTTAAAGGAAAGCAATTATTAAAAATATGAAATAAGGTGTCATAGAAGAACTGAAACATATGATCTGGGTTATTCATAGGTTCTCACAGTCAAATCGAGTATTTTCTACAGCCCCAATAAATTTTCTTTTGTCAACCTCTGAGAATATTCTGTGATCAATAGTTGTTTGATCCGCAACCTCAACACTGTTATTGTATATAGCGTAAGTAGGAAAATGATGAATGATGTTTGTGGTTATAATTCTAGCATTTACGAGGGCAGTGCTATTTACAAATATATTACCAATCGTAGATTCTGTTCTTCGGTTACCATAGTTGTAGACGCGAGTGGGTTTGGTAATAGTATGACTAAAATAGAAAGAATTGATTAAGTTTAAAAATTGATGAGAGATTGTTTCAGATTGCAAATTGATGTTGAAGTCATCCGCAACTATGGCATTCGATTTATAGAAGTTGCATAACATGTTATCTAAGTGAATTAAAAAACTATTGATATCAGTATTAGTGGAGTAAGTGTAGTTTACGTCCCCCTATGGTGTCTAGCGTAGTTTACATTCCCCTACATTATCCTAGTGTAGTTTTGTAGTTTACGTTCCTCAACTTTGTCTGCGTATACCTAATCAAATAAAACGTTAAAACTAACGAAAATATTACGACTTAACCTAACCGATCGTCAATTTATTTATATAATATATATATTATATATATATATATATATATATATATATATATGTGTGTGTGTGTGTATATATACACATAGATTATTTGGAGTTGGAGCAGATATATATATTTATTTATATTTATATATATATATATTTATATATATATATATATATATATATATATATATATGTATATATATATATATATATATATACATATATACATACAGGGGTTAGACAAAATAATATGAACACCGCCGATTTCACCGGTTATCTTTACGGACTGCTCAGACACAAAGTAAACGGTCAAATGACTGGCAAACCTATTTAAATGCGTAACAGAGAGTGTATACGTCATGTTATAACCCTCACGTTGTTTTTACAGATCTGAGTGAATTATGAATTAGCAGTTATGAAAGACCTGCCAGACTTCCAAAGAGGGCAAATTGTCGGAGCGCGGATGGCTGGTGCATCGGTGACGAAAACCGCTCAGATGTTCAATGTATCCAGAGGAACTGTCTCTATGGTCATGTCTGCATACCAAAACCATGGAAAGACAAGCACCGACAAATGCAATAGTGGACGCAAGAAGAAGCTGTGTGATCGAGACAGCGGGTGCTAAAGCGCATTGTGACAAAGAACCATAAGACCACAGCTCCAAAAGTGACTGCAGAGCTTAACCAGCATCTTGCAAGCCCGGTATCGACCAGAACTGTACGTCGCGAGCTCCATGGAGCTGGATACCATGGGAGGGCTGCAATTGCCAAACCCTTCCTTTCGCACATCAACATTGAGCGGCGCAGAAAATGGTGTAATGACCATAAGAATTGGTCAATGGACCGGTGGAAGAATGTAGTCTACTCCGACGAATCCTCCTTTAAGCTATTTCCATGTTCCGGTCGAGTTTACGTCTGGAGACAGCCTAAAGATGCTTATGACCCCGACTGCCTGACCCCAACCGTTAAGCATGGAGGCGGATCTGTGATGGTTTGGGCAGCAATATCGTGGAATACTCTTGGCCCAGCTGTAGTACTGCATGGTAGGGTTAACGCCCAGGTCTATCTGTCAATATTGGCTGACCAGGTCCATCCCATGGTCCAAACGCTGTTTCCCAATGGCGGCGCCGTCTTCCAGGATGATAATGCACCAATCCACACCGCTGGGGTCGTTAAAAACTGGTTTGAAGAGCATGTTAGTGAAGTAGAACGCTTGGATTGGCCTCCACAATCCCCGGATCTTAACATTATCGAGCAACTGTGGTGTCAGTTGGAGCAGCAGGTCAGAAGCCGATTCCCACCGCCGGCGTCTTAGGAGGAACTGGAGCAGGGTTTGCTCGAAGAGTGGTTCAAGATTCCTCTCGCCACTGTCCAAAAGCTGTATGAATCAATTCCCCGACGCATTGCAGCTGTTATTGCCACTAAAAGAGGACCAACTCCATATTAAGAATAAAAACCGCCATTTATCAAGGTGTTCATATTATTTTGTCTAACCCCTGTATGTATATATATATATATAGGTTCTAGGACAGTTCATACCAGGACAGCTCATACCAGGACAACTTATACCCAGACAACTCATACCCGGACAACTCATACCTAGGACAACTCATACCTAGGACAACTCATACATAGGACCAGAAAAAAAATGAAAAATTAATGAAAACATTTATTTTGTAAAATTAAAAATTAAATTTAAACATTTAGAGTTCATGCAAGTTATTAATGAAAACATTTTGAAATGAAAACATTTATTTTTAAAATTAATGAAAACATTTATTTTGTAAAATTAAAAATTACATTTAAACATTTAAAATTCATGCAAGTTATATATATATATATATATATATATATATATATGCCCAGTTAGGTTCATTGAATGCCCGGTTAGGTCAACTGAATACCCGGTTGGGTTCATTGAATGCCCAGTTAGGTCAACTGTACGCCCTTGACGATTGGTTAGGTTCAGTCGTGATATTTTCGTTAAAACTAACGAAAATATCACGACTAAACCTAACCAATCGTCAAGGGCGTACATTTGACCTAACGGGGCATTCAAATTTTATCCTATGTAAATAATGGTTCTCTATTTATTATATGTTTGCAATGGTTATTATGTATTTTATCCCACTCAGTCATTTTACACACCAAAATACATTTTTCTAATAGTATTTGATGTGATTTGTTCAAATATGACCTCCATTTCCGTCGGAAATGAGATCCAACAAAGTTATAGTACTTTGAAGTTTGGCTCATTTTCAAGGGAAATGGAAGTCAAAATCTAAGCAAAACACATCAAATATTACTAGAAAAAT
Source organism: Bathynomus jamesi (assembly GCA_023014485.1). Lineage (NCBI taxonomy): Eukaryota > Metazoa > Arthropoda > Malacostraca > Isopoda > Cirolanidae > Bathynomus > Bathynomus jamesi. Next base: position 151,824 of record JAJOZX010000023.1, on the reverse strand, counting down.
GTATTTTGGTATTAATTAACCTAACCTAACCTTACCTAACCTAACCGTGGCTAAACGAGCCTAACCCTGGCTAAACGAGCCTAACCCTGGCTAAACGAGCCTAACCCTGGCTAAACGAGCCTAGAGTATTACCTTATTATGGATTAGGTGGTGGATACAGACGAGAGCTCGTTTAACCAGGGTTAGGATCGTTTAGCCAGGGTTAGGCTCGTTTAGCCAGGGTTAGGCTCGTTTAGCCACGGTTAGGTTAGGTTAGGTAAGGTTAGGTTAGGTTAATTAATACCAAAATACATTTTCCTAGTAATATTTGATGTGTTTTGCTTAGATTTTGACTTCCATTTCCCTTGAAAATGAGCCAAATTTCAAAGTACTATAACTTTGTTGGATCTCATTTCCGACGGAAATGGAGGTCATATTTGAACAAATCACATCAAATACTACTAGAAAAATGTATTTTGGTGTGTAAAATGACTGAGTGGGATAAAATACATAATTACCGTTTGCAATAAATAATAAATTTGTTGTTATTGTTTTCTTATCTTATTTTGGTTAATTTGCAGAGTTTAAACTTTCGGGGTGGATATAGATGAAAAGATCAACATTGGGGTGGTAATTGTTGAAGAGAGTATGAGTTGTCCTAGGTATGAGTTGTCCTAGGTATGAGTTGTCCGGGTCTGAGTTGTCCGGTATAAGTTGTCCGGGTATATGTTGTCCTGGTATGAGCTGTCCGGTCACGATATATATATATATATATATACATATATATATATATACACGGTGAACCAAAAGTAGGTGGACAGTAGGTTGAATACGGTTTGTGTTATATTATATTATAACTATGGTGTTCATTATAACTATGGTGTTTGTGTTATATTATATTAAATATTATAACTAAATTTATTTAAATTTTTTTGTATTATAGTATACAAAAAAATTAAATATGTATTCTCAAAATAAACGTTATCATTTACTGTCCACCTACATTTGGTTCACCCTATATATATATATGAAAATTATTTCACGAAAGTAACACGTGAAAAATATTTATGATGAATAAAACCACGAAGGAAAGGAAACACAAAACGGTGCTCAAGCGCTTTCGTCTAATGACATCCTCAGGAACACTGAAATACATAAAAGGTTACGGCCTATATATAGGTTACAGAAAGAGAAAAAAAAAAATAAATAAATAACATACATACACACAAACATATATACATATATATATACATACATATCTACACACATACACATATATATATATATATATATATATATGCAATAAACGGAGAAGTAAAAATAAAACTTAAAAATTAAGGATTAGAGGATTAACAAAGAGGCATATCGATTTTTAGCACAAGATCAAATGAGTTATAAAAATAATACAAATTTATACTGGAGATACGCCCGGGTTTAACACTTTGCCTTTTTAGAGTCAAGTTTCGATATATATATAAATAAATTGAAGATTAAAAGTTAATAAAGTAGCTTACAAGTTTACCAAAGATTAAGTGTCCTACCCTTTTTATCTAGATTATCTAGTCCGGAATACATCGATGCCGAATTGGAAAAAATCAACGGTATTGGAAGTGATCTGTGTTACCCATCTGCGTTTATGGAATCTTGTCTCAACAAGGCAAAACGAACTTTCTATCGTGTCAATAATAACACTCGTACTTTGCCAAAAAATATTTTAGTACTTCCATTTTTCCGGGGCTTTTTAGGCATTGCTAATGTACTTAAACTTTTGGATATTAATGTAGTATTTTCATATAACAATATTGTGAAAAATATCATAGTAAAAAATAGCCCTACCAATAATTCAGGCATTATCTATAAAATTGGGTGTAAACAATGTGATTCCTTTTACATAGGTCAGACGGGAAAGGATTTGCACACACGTATAAAACAGCATCAATATTCCGTCAGAACAGGACAGTTGTCCAGTGCTCTTTTTGTCCATTTGTCAGAGTTATCCCACTGTATTGATTGGAATAATGCTTCAGTTTTATTGCATTCGAGCAACATTGTCAATAGAAATATTCTTGAGTCTGCCATTATTCAACTTTCAAATAACTTCAACATAAGCAAAGGTCTTTTTCAACTCGATCCTGTTGTTTTGAATTCCTTCAAAACAAATCTAGATAAAAAGGATAGGACACTTAATCTTTGGTAAACTTGTAAGCTACTTTATTAACTTTTAATCTTCAATTTATTTTTATATATATCGAAACTTGACTCTAAAAAGGCAAAGTGTTAAACCCGGGCGTATCTCCAGTATGAATTTGTATTATTTTTATAACTCATTTGATCTTGTGCTAAAAATCGATATGCCTCTTTGTTAATCCTCTAATCCTTAATTTTTAAGTTTTATTTTTACTTCTCCGTTTATTGCATATATATATATATATATATATATGTGTATGTGTGTAGATATGTATGTATATATATATGTATATATGTTTGTGTGTATGTATGTTATTTATTTATATTTTTTTTTTCTCTTTCTGTAACCTATATATAGGCCGTAACCTTTTATGTATTTCAGTGTTCCTGAGGATGTCATTAGACGAAAGCGCTTGAGCACCGTTTTGTGTTTCCTTTCCTTCGTGGTTTTATTCATCATATATATATATATATATATATATATATAAATTGACGATTGGTTAGGTTAAGTCGTAATATTTCCGTTAGTTTTAACGTTTTATTTGATGGATTCATTTAAAAAATGTTTGCTAAAGATCCTAGTGTAGTTTATGTTCCCCAACTTTGACCAAGTGTAGTTTGTGTCCCCTTTTGCGTCATGGGGACGTAAACTACACTTCTTCCGTATTAGGTGGTCTATATATTGCATGAACAGAATTTATATTACTTTTGTCTTTTATATTAACAACTTCGTTAGAGTCGTTGGTTTTATGCACCTAGAAAGAGATACCATCCCCAACCTGACCATCTCTTGCAGTATGATAAGCAACGTAATTATCTACATTATACAGGTTTTACTACTACTATTTAACCAGGTTTCAGTGAGAATTATAAAACTAAATTTGACCGTGGAAGTTTTTAAAAGGGCCAATAAGTAATTATAGTTACTAGGTAAGATTCGAATATTTAGATTTAGTACTGAAAGTTTTTATGGATCTTTTCCGTTCTACCCCAGCAACAATTTCTAGTGTAGTTTTACTTGCTGAATTCAATAATATATATATATTTCATTTTGGAGAAAGTATTCGTGCTGTAATTAGTTATGGTTATAATTATAAATTTTTTTCTCTCTTTTGTAGATATTGTTATGGATGATAAATGGAATGTCATAAACATAGTTAAGGAAATAACGTCCTACCCCAGCCTTCTTATAAGGCTAACTAACTTAAATATCACGACCTAACCTAACCAATCGTCAATGGCGTACAGTTGATTTAGCTAAACAAAGGAACAAGAGATATTGGGAACATCTAAAAATATGATAGATTCTTATTTATGTGAATTTCTGTGGAGGAGAAGACAAAAAGGAAAGGACATTTTTATTGAAATCTTAAATGTAATCTCTACTTTTAAATAAAATAAACGGACTATAACTCTTTGGCTATTAATTTCTCCAAAATAAATAAGATATGTATTATTGAATTCAGCAAGTAAAACAACAGTAGAAAATAATATATAATTTCATTTTTTGTTGCTGGGGTAGAACGGAAAAGAGCCGTTTTTATAAATATCTTTTTGCAATACAAAAACATTAAATTTATCCATCTTTCGGTGTTTGAATATGCGTCTCACTACTCGATATATCAAACCACGAGAGTTTAAACAAGTATTTGAGGCTTTACTGTTCACGCAGACACACAGTAAATTCGTTGTGAAACCCCCTACAACCAAATGGTCGTTTGACTAATACCATGTAGGGAGCCTTTCAGCTAGCTGGACGTAGCAAAGAAGCAACGCTCACTGAAAGAAAGTTGAGGTGAGAGTGGCGAGTTTCTTCTTGAGCTTCTGGAACTGGAGTTACGTCCAATTCCAGTACGTGACTCCACTTTCAGTACATCTCCATCCCCTTAATCTTCTTTGAATTGGACAATATATTTTTGCCATTTTTTGAGAGAGTGGAAAAGCGACGCTTGCTGAATCTGTTGCATACAGAAGCTGATGCAACCCTCTTGGAGCGAGTAGGAATAGCTACAATTGAAAATTTAGGACACTGATTATAGGTTAAAAAGTTCGGGATATCGCTAAAAATTGTTCTTTTGTGTCATACTATGTGCGTTGGTATGAAAAAGAGAAAAAGAGAAACCGGTGATGTTTTTTGTTGCTATGGAAATTTTCATATAATTATATACCCTATAATGGTTGCACTTAGGTTTTACTGTCCATAAGTTTTCTTCCTTTATTTTGTTTCAGAATGACGTTATTGCTCACACAGAGTGAAAAAGGACGTCTTTTTTATCCTGAGATTAAGATGGAAGGTACAGCTGCCCGCACATGTAAAGTTACTCGTCTCACAGGCGACTCCGTACATGTGGAAACGACGCAGTGCTAGTCACGATACTCCAAATGGGGGTAGATGGGATGGATGGGGGGAAAACCGAGTCCAACAACATATAACACAGACATATATATCTAAAAGACAATTGAATGTAATGTCCTTATAATGTAATGTCTCTGTTCATAAAGATAAACAATTAATATGATCGTGAACAGCGTTGAACTCCATGTAGTTTACTAGTCTTACACTGTAATAAGGTTCCATCATGATTACTGCAAATCTATATGAACAGCTTCTACAATAAAACTTTTGGATTACCTGAAGATCAGGGCTCCCCCAGCCTTCTTTAGTTAGTCTTAAAAGGCTAATTAACGAAAATATCACGACCTAATCCAAACCAATCATTAGGTCAACTGTACACCCTTGACGATTGCTTAGGTTAGGTCGTGTTATTTTCGTTAGTTAGTCTTATAAAGCTAACTAAAGAAGGCTGGGGGCCCTGATCTTCAGGTGATCCAAACTTTTTATATACTAGTGAATGCAAAATGTTTGCCTGCAGAAAATTTTCGCGTCTTTCGCGTAGGCTATAGTTTACGCGAAAATATCCAGTAGGCGAAAATTTGACAATTTAAACTAATCTTTAGAAGATAGTAAGAAAATAAAACTTAGATCATTAAATTACTGTACTTAAAAAGTAAATTCAGTATATTGTAATAAAACATTGTAAAGTAAAACCTGTAAAAACATCTTAAATTATTGCAAAAAACTCCACTTTTTTCTACGTGAAGGTGAATTCTCAACCATTGCATATTTGTTGTAATAAGGAATTGTGTTTTATTGTATATATATTCCTTGTTAAGATCTATTAATATCTCCACATTGATAATGCAACAGGAAATCTAGAAAAAATTAATGGGTTTATCTGTCCTTCGTGATTAAATCATTATCTCTCGACATTGGTAATACAAATACAATCTGGAAAACACTATTAATATTATAGGCATCAGCCACAAACCGGTGGTGATATCCTGCTTCATGCAACCGTCACCTTACGGTTTCTACTGATATGCCATATCAACGTCATTTCACAAACATTAGTATCATATTGTATAAATTTATAAGTATATATAAATATGTTTATGCTAGTATAAACGTGGATTATTCTTATGTGATTTTGATAACACCGGTCTGCATGAAAATCGATTTCTTTATTTTGAGTTGTGATTCTGAAAGAGTTCGCTGCGCTGAATTAAAAAATGCTACCAGTTTTTTTCTATCACCCACAGTTTTAAAGTTATTAGCAAAACAATTTTGGGGCGTTTTGTAATTTTTTACCTTTTTTATCTTTAATTAATTTCGTTTTTTCATAATTTTCAGATACATAATTCTAACATTACGTCTTTAAAATTTTAATAATGGCTTCTAGAGGATACACCCATAGTCCAGACATATTTTGTTATATTTGTGGTCGGTATGTTGTAAAACAAAGAACAAATGTAACGACCTTCATTAAGAGAGCTTATCATGCTTATTTTGGAATTAAATTAGGAGATCAAGACAAAAGTTGGGCTCCACACAAGGTTTGTCTTACGTGTGTTGCGGCACTAAGGAATTGGAGCAAAGGTAAAAAGAAAAGTTTGCCATTTGGGATCCCTATGGTATGGCGCGAGCCTAGAAACCATACCGACGACTGCTACTTCTGTTCTTGCAATGTTAAAGGTTATAATGCAAAGAATAAAGAGAGCCTTCAATACCCAAGTCTTCTATCTGCAATAAGGCCGGTACCCCATGGTCCAGAAGTTCCTATTCCCCGTCCACCCGAGAGTCTGGATCAATACAATTCAGATTCTGATTCAGCACCAAATCCAGACAATGATGATGTTTATGAACAGCCAACAGCTGACCGAGATCCTAAACCATTAACCCAAGCCGAACTAAATGACTTAGTCAGGGATTTGAATCTGCCTAAGGACTCTGCAGAACTTTTGGGGTCTAGATTGCAGGAGAACAATTTATTGGCATCCGAAACATACTTCGCTTGGTAAAGAAGGTAAATATATTTTGTTTCTTTCAGTTATTTTTTATTCTTTCATAAACAAGCAATATGCTTGTCCAAGAGCTAGGAGCTATTTAATTCTGCTTTAATTAGGTTTTACTGTATCACCTAAAGATTTCGTGCTACAAGGGGTGTTGTAATACCTCATCTGTCCCCAAATGTTAACCACCCATTGATGGGAGGGGAGAGAGTATTTTGCTGGGAACGGGACTGGTTGTTATATACAAGGTGGGCCGAAAGTCTGGATCCATAAGAAAATATTTATTTTAATACATAAATTAAAACAAATGGTAAATACTTAAAATGAATATCAATTTTAACTCGTAAATGCGTATCTGTGATACTGTATAGTGGTTCGTACTCCAGTATAAACAACAAATTATAACAAATGCTCAAATTGGCGGCCTCTGACATCGAGACACTTAGGGATGGAATTTATGATTTTTAATAATTCTTCGAATTGACGTTCTCGAGATGCGTGTTTCATTTGATAATCTTCTTGTTGACTTTACTGGACTATTCGTTAAAGTTTCACATACCATTGCAGAGGTATTTTCATCAGTTGCAGTTTTTGGACGACCAGAACGCCGTCGATCATGTACAGTACACTTCCTGTTTCTTTGAAACGTTTAAACAACTTGCCAACAGTCGCATGTGTGACTGGATGCTTATCAGGATGATTTCTATTGAATTCGGTAGCAACTTCTCTGTGTGTAGCGCCCTGTCTTGCGTACATGAGCACAAGTTCTACCCGGTCTTCTGTTGTTAGATTCGAAGCCATTTCTGGGCTGAAATAAAAAAGTATTTGAGTATTTATACTGGAGTACGAACTACTGTACAGTATCACGGATACGCATTTACGAGTTAAAGTTGATATTCATTTTAAGTATTTACCATTTGTTGTAATTTATGTATTAAAATAAATATTTTCCTATGGATCCAGACTTTCGGCCCACCCTGTATATTTACCCTACATTATTATGTAAGCGTTACTGTAGTCTATAACAACAAAATTTATGGTTTAGCATGTGCAATCCAATGTTGGTCTCGATAAGATGGTTCACATTTGGGGATAAATGGGGGATTTATGACACACCCTGTAGTAAGAAAATCAAACGTGATAGGGAAAAACTAACTATATTTTTGAGGTCAGCGCACTCAAATTATATAGAATTACCAACTAGTTTGTAAAAATTGATCGACAAGTTTTCAAATGTGTACTGGTGTAATCAGTTACTGTTATTCAGATCGAAACTGTTAACAAGTTCTTTGTGTAGCAATCGATAAGCCATTTCCCACTAACTCTGCCCCTCTACCTCGCTCTCTCTCACAGTCTCAATCTTTTTCTCACTCAGTGTCAACACACACACACGCACAAACACACACACACACACACACACACATATATATATATATATATCGGGTCGTCTCCACCAAAAAAAAGCCTTGAGATTTGAACATCAATAACTTAAAAAATATGCACTTTACACAAATTTTACCACAATCTATTGATAAGCCTTCATAAAAATTTCAGACCTCTACATAAAATACTTTTTCCACAGCTGAGGGAACAATGAGGTATGGTGAAAAAAACGAATATCATAAGCTGAAAAAATTTTATTATTCACATCTTATCAACAAATATGATCTATATCCGCCGTCCTGCTTACAAACTAATCTTAACCTTTTCTTCCACGATATGATACATTTTCTGATTTCTGCTAATGTTATTTTGTCTCAACACTCGAGTATTTTTAATTTAATTGCATTTCTGTAAACTTTTCTCTTTAGCCTTCATAAATCTTCTGTGCTACAATGTTCCATATGGAATAATCGATGGGATTGCGATCAGGTGATTGAGGGGTACAGTCGTTTTTTTCAATGAAGTTGACTACATTCTGTTGTAGATGTAATATGATTTTGTTAGAGTATGAAATCGTTTCCATAATACAGACGCCTTCAATCAAGCAAAAGAGATTTACATAGGTTTCGAATTAATTTTTTTATTTTCTAAATGAAATGAATTTTCGTGTTTCTATTCCACGATACACCTGCTAATACCATGATTTTTGGGAAAAACCGACTTGTCTGGTGGTAAAGTCTCGATGGAGGAATGTCTTTCTTACGCCAACCATAAACAACATCGTTCCGGGAGTTTCTAGCAATCTCGATGGTGAAACCTTTTTCATCTGTAAAAACTATTTTTTTTAACATCATTGGACGAAAATCTATCGAGCAATTTTCTACAACGAATTTTTCTTTTAGCTCTTACATTGCTGTCACGTCTTGAAACACTGATCCTTTTAAATGCTTTAAGTCCTACCGTTCCCTGCATTCTTTGTATGGAACTTCGACTGATACCTAAATTTCTTGCAATTTTCCTCTGAGAGCAGTGTGACTCATGTCGATCTTCTTGAGATAGGCTCATCATTTCGATCATTGCTATATTGTCTTAGGTGCAAACTGTTTTAGGCCAACCACTTCCACGCTTCCGTGCCGTCTTGCCCCAGTCCATCTTTTTACCAAGAAACACTTTCCAGTCACCACTTTTTCACCGTTAGTTAGAACCATAATTTGAAGGATAAGTTTAAAAAGCAGTATTTGAGATGGGCGTAGCCTATATCATCTGACGTTTTTCATAGACTAACAGATTATCCATAGGTAAGGAAACTACTACAAGTCTTAGAATAGTCTTAGGATTTATGATATTCGTTTTTTTCACCATACCTCATTATTCCCTCAGCTGTTGAAAAAGTGTTTTATATTATGATCTGAAATTTTTATGATGGCTTATCAGTAGATTGAGGTAAACGTTATGTAAATTTTGGAAGTGTGAAGTGCATATTTTTGAAGTTATTGATGTTCAAATCTCAAGGCGTTTTTTTTTTTGGTCTACCCGATATAATCATGTAGATTCATAAGGTAGTAAAAGTTTGAAGCTGCACACGGACTCTACAAACAGCTCTATTAATATTGTTACATAATTTAATATACGCGAGACTGGTGGGTGGGGAAGAGAATGAGGGAGTGTGAGAAATGGTTGTGTAATGTCTATGTTTGGTTCAAATTCACTAGTATATAAAAAGATGTATTATGGTATCTGTTCATATAGACTTGCAGTAATTATAATGGAACCCTATTACTGTATAAGAATTGTAAACATTGTGTTCATAAATATAAACAATTAATATGATCGTAAACAGCGTTGAACTCCGACATTACATTATAATTAGGCGCCGTTCAAAAATTACGTAACGCTATTTTTACTAAAACTTGACACCTCAGATTCCCTAGGAATGTTCTGTAACGCTAGACCAGGCACCCCTAAGATGCCACCCCACACGTTACGGAACGTTACAGGGGGGGGGGGGGGGTCAGGTTTTAGCAAAAATGGCTTTACGTAATTTTTGAACTGCGCCTTACCTACAGATCTACAGATCTACAGAAGCTAAGGCTAACAAAGACCCTAAGATCCACTCTAAGGCTAGCCCGAGAGAAAGGAGAGAGTAGGTTAAGAGAAGAGAGGAGAATAAGGGGTTAAGTAAGGAGCAACACCTATCATTCGGGGTTAACATTCATTCAGAAAAGAGGGAAAAAGTCTCACCATCATCATCCGCCGGCCACTGCCGACAAGTCAGAAAAATAGTCGGAGAATATAGGAGAGGGGTTAAAAATGAAAAGAAGTAAAATAAGAAACGCTTACAAACCATGCAAACAGTCTTAACTCACTGTCATACCATGCAAACTACAAACCATGCAAGGAAAGAGTTACAGGACATGCAAAGTAAGGCGGATAAGAAAAAAAAAAAAGTAGGTAAAGTTAAACAAAAAGTGGGTTAGTTTACGCTATGAGCTACATCTACATTCGTGTTAGTCTAATTTTTTTTTTTTTTTTTTTATTGCTGGCATCACACGCTGGCATGTCACAAGCTGGCATTCATCGTCAACAGACTCATCCTCGAGCACCACACCAGAGCTCCTGTTGTTAACTTTCTTTTTTAATTTTAAACAAACGTTAATATTTTTAAAATGTCTGTCAAGACGGTTCTTAAACACATTAACGCTGGTAGAATGAACGACTGACGCGGGAAGATTATTCCATTTATCAATTACTTTAAACGTAAAGAAGTTTTAGCGATATTAGTAATGAAACGTCTGCCACGCAACTTGAATCGTTATTGCGAGTATTACTATTATCGAAAGTTGAACAATTTGTCAAAATTTACGTTATCGATGTTATTAACGATTTTGAAAACTTCAATAAGCTCCCCCCTTAATCTCCTAGTTTCGAGTGAATACAAGTCTAACACTTTAATCCTATCTTCATAAGGCTTATTGCGCAATGCCGGAATAAGTTTCGTGGCACGACGCTGAACCCTTTCTAACCTATCAATATCCTCACGCAAGTACGGGCACCAAAATTGAACGGCATATTCCAAATGAGGCCTGACTAGGGACTTGTAAGGGGCAATATAATATCCTTCGATTTAAATTCGAAATTACGCGCTATGAAGCCTAACATCCTATAGCTTTTGCGCAAGACTCCAGGCACGGTTCCTAACCTTTAAATCTTTAGTTACGCGTACGCCTAAATCTACTTCCTCGTCAACGCTCGCTAAATCCCTATCATCCATCGTGTACACGTTAATTATTGTTGCGAGAACCTATATGCAAAACTTTACATTTATCTACGTTAAATTGCATCTGCCACTTATCCGTCCACTCCATAATCCTATCTACATCGTCTTGGATCCTATTTCTATCGTCCTCGTTAACAACCTTACCGCCTATTTTAGTATCGTCCGCGAATTTTGACACGTTACTAATCAATCCTACATCTATGTCGTTAATGTAAATTACGAATAACAATGGGCCAACACTGAACCCTGTGGGACACCACTACCTACCTCTAACCACCCCGATTCACTACCATTAACTACGACCTCTGCCTCCTAGCACGAAGCCATTCTTCTAACCAGTTAGCTACCTGACCGCGGGATACCGTGCGCTTTAACCTTCGCAATTAGTCTCCTATGCGGAACTGTATCGAACGCCTTTTTAAAATCTAAATAAATAACGTCAGCTGCCCTATGCCTATCGTATTCGCGCACTATTTCGTTATAAAATTCTAACAAATTTGTTAAACAAGACCTATGGCGTCGAAACCCGTGCTGACTACTATTAATCAAACCCCTACTTTCTAAGTGATCGATAATACGATCCCTAACTAACGGATTCCAAAAGTTTACCGACAATTGACGTTAAGCTAATGGGCCTATAATTGCTAGCTACCGCGCGGTCGCCTTTTTTAAAAATAGGCGTGACGTTAGCTAATTTGAAGTCTTCAGGAATAATCCCCGTTTCGAGTGACTGATTAAAAATCTTCGCTAAGGGGCCTACGATAACGTCTTTCAAATCTTTCAAATGTCTAGGATAAAAAGCGTCAGGGCCTGGAGCCTTGCTAACTTTTAGCCTATCGATATAATGCGCAATCTCAGCCTCGTAAACAGTTATTTCATCTAAAATAGTCTCGCTACTAAATGGAACGATATCGTCAACGTCGGGGACATTATTTACGTCCTCTACGGTAAAACCTGTATGTCAATGTTATATGTTGTTGGACTCGGTTGTCCCCCCCCCACTACCTTCCCCGAGTTGGGGTACCTTGACTATCGCTGCGGCGTTGCCATATGTCCGGAGTCGCCTGTGAGGCGAGGAATATTACATATGCGGGCAACTGTACATAATCTGATGAAAGCGTTTCAGACTCCCTCAATAGCGGCGAGCCACCTTTCGTTGCTATAGAACTGATAATTGAATTAGTACACCGTGTGAAGTTTTTACTTTAATTTTTACTGTCCAGACATTCATTTATTTTGTTTGAAACTGGTGGTATTACTGTTACACATTGCCACAGAATGTCTTTCTTTATCTTGAGATTTAAATGGGAAGTAAATAATAGGAAAAAAAGGTTCACTTAGATTCTGTCTTCGCAACTATGATACATTTCACCAATCGAGTTTGCTAATTCACTCATACGTTTACTATTTCTCTTTCCACTTGAATTATTATAAAACAATAAAGAACTTGAACACTTTACTCTTCAAAATTAATAAACATCCTTTTTATATACAAAATATATTAAGAAATACGATTTAGAACGCGTTCCTATGACGACATTTTCTTAAAGTATATGATTCAAATGAGTTTCTACTCTCGTGTGGAAAAGTTTTCGTTCCAATACTTTTAAACTGAATGTTTTACTGAAAAACAGTTACATGAATGGAAAATATTTCAAGCATGTTAACACTGAAAAAGAAAATGAATAAAGGTCTGTATTTTACAAAAAATCACTTATTCACTTCAGTTGATATTTTCAGTGAACATTTTATTTAATTTAGTTTTAGAAGTGTTTACTTTTATACTGAACGAGTTTGCAACTTTATGAACGTTGATCACTATCTGAATCACTTAAAATATTTATACAATATATAAAACACAGGAATTAAATCATACATATGGAAAAACAGTACGCATGTGCATAGACTACCGGAGCAAATTTTTTGTTCTTACACATGGCAATTTGTACTCAAAATATTTTGTTGATATTTTTTGTTTGGAAATAAGGTTAAATGATTATGACTTACAAAGCAATAATTTTTCTGTAAGTTAAGAGAGAGAGGAATGTATAGATGAAATCGCAGAGAGGTTTTGAAAAATATAACTTCGATCACAAAGGGTAAAAGTGGCTCTTACACCTTATTTGTATTTCCACAGAAATATCAACCAAAATGCAGTTTTGAGAAGCTAATTTTCTTGTTATGCAAGTCTCATTTTCTGAAAGTTGAGACGTTATGGTTAAAAAAGGAATTCATATTACTTACGTTTTGTTTTCCTTGTGAATTATTTGACATTACTTTTGTTGATTGTTCGGATTTATTACCAAGTAAGAGATACACAGTGGAAAATAACTTTATATTTCAAATTATAGTGTGTAGTTTAGGTGTTTACATTTAGGCTGACAAATAATACTTTTACATAAGCCTAGACTAGGAATTCAAACATGACTACATTCATTATACAAGTAAAAAAAAATAATTTTTTCTCTCTGGGAGTTGTTTTATATTGAACCATTTTTGTCCCAAATGATTATTTTGAGGTAAAAAAAAATTTTAACGCTTACAAATTTTAAAAATACGTACGGAAACAAACAAAACTTTGTTTAGAAATTTATTTAATTAATTACACTAGAAATTATATGATTCCACTGGTGCTATCAAGTAATAATAGAAACTAACATATCTTTGGTACTTTGAATGAAACAAATAAAAGCAATTTTTGTCCTTTGCTAAACACAATGGTAGTCCATACTACTTTGAATGGAATGCATTAAAACAGTTTTTGGCCTTCGTTAAACATAATGGTACATCACACTTTCTGCAGTGTAGACGAGAGTAATCCTTCATACAGTTTCTGCACCTCTTTTTGGGTTCTAAATGCTCAGGCAGGCCAACGTCCAAAAAACTGCCAGATGTTGCTATACAGTTAATTGTTACATTCAACTGACATACGACATCGTTGAAGCTAATCTGAGGAAATTACGCGCTTTTTTTGATGATGCCATATGAAATCGCTGGGGCAGAAAGGGTTAACTATCGTTTATTTTTTCTTTTGTGACACTCGTTTCATAATGATTAATGCAAAAATTTTAACAGACCAGCCAATTTTCGTAAAATTATGTGACTTACATAACAAATGTGATTTTCATTCTGACTCTACGTTGCATTTTTCCTTGTTTGCTTTCCTAAGACCTAATATCACGCTCTATCTCAGCAAAGACAAAAAACATGTTGCAGTCTATACTGTGAAAATGCAGCTTTTCTTATAAAAGCGTTACAATGAAAGAATGGGAAGCTCAAACTTAAGATCTACAGTATAGTGCAAGAAATTTCTTGTGGTCCGTCTTCTCAACTGCATATGGTTTTTTAATGTCACGATTGCAAAATGAAATTAGATCAGTATAGTGATGACAATAGTGATGTTGCTGCAAAGGGTGTTTTACATTGGTAGGATGGGCGCAAAATGGGAGAGTGCAATGCAATGTTGCAACGGGGAAGGGGGATGTTGCAAGAGGTTATGCAACAAAGCTACAATGAAGGAGGGGAGGGGGTTATGCAATAAGGGTGGAGGGGTTATCCCCCAAGCTGCAATGAAGGGGGTAGGGAGCTTTGGGGGGAGAAGGGAGAATGATCTCCCCCCCCAATAGCGTAACCTTAACCTAAGAGAGGGAGAGAAAGGAGAAGGCGGATGGTCTTTGTGGGAGAAGGTGGGATGTCCTCACCCCACAAAGGGAAACCTAATCTAAGCCTTAACCTAAGAAGGAGAGAGGGGTGTTCGCCTGGCTGCAGCCAAACGCATAATGAGCGTCCAGGGGCACAGCATCTGTTATATAGAGGGTTGTGAGTTGCCAGATACCACCATTTTAATTATTTATATATAGATGAGTTGTCAGAGAGAACTATTTAATTTATTTTTTATTTAGATGAGTTGCCAGATACCCTATATAATTTAATTATGTTCAGGTATACCTTATTAGAGTGAGTTGCCAGACAGCACCATTTATTTATGCAGGGTTACCAGACAGCACCATTTAATTTAATTACGTATTAAAGGCAAGAGAAACGCTCTCCTAAATTTGCTCCAATTAATTAAAACACATTTAAACGAATCCCAATATTAACAATAAAAGAAATAGAATTAAACGGAAATAAATAAAACACCAAATTCACAACAGAAAATAGCAGTACACATTATATATATTTATATATTAAACATTGAAATTTTAACTAATTTCTCAGAAAGCGTCTATTTACTTTTGTCAATCCTCTGTGCACGAGAGAGTTAGAGAGAGACTGAGGCGTACTTTCTCTTAGATGTGTACGTGTAAAGTGGAATTCTCGACTCCTTTAGAATAAAAAAATGTGTGTACATGGCCACACACACACGCACACACACGCACACACACACACATTATTGTACTTGCTGATCCTGGATGTTTAGTATTATTTTTATATAAGACTGTTTTCTATTAGCCCTACGATTTAGTTAACATCACACATTCATACATATATATATATATATATATATATATATATATATATATATATATATATATATATATATATATATAATATATATATATATATATATATATATATATATATATATTTCATGAAATATATAGAAAAATAATATACAATCAAAATAGTTAATATTATAAACAACTTGAACGAAGAATATAGGGTTGTTTGTGGTGGGTATGTGGTCACTAAAAACCTGTAAGAAATACGAACGAAGAATATGGGGATGTTTGTGGTGGGTATGTATGCTCTAAAAGCCTATAAGAAATACGAACGAAGAATATAGAGGTTTATCGTGGGTATGTTTGCACTGAAAGCCTAAGATATACACATCTACTGAGAAGGCTATTATTTTTTATAAAGAAATTTCAACGAAATCAAAGTATTTGTGAGAAATCACAGTTCATTTATTTTCTTCGTACTTTCATGGTAGTATATTTAATTAACAATAAAAGAAAAATGCATGCAATATAATAATTACACACTATATATATATTATATATAATTATATATATATATATACACACATTCTCAGAAAAAAAATTTAACAGTGTCTCTATAATTTTGTCAAACCTTTCTTTGAAAGCATTTCTGGACAAAAATGTACTTCGAGGTAAACTCAGCACACAAAAGAAGCACCTGAATCGCCGCAGGCTACTCCACAAGATCAATGATAACACACTTTCGTCTCCAAAACCCGTTTCCGCCTCCGTTAACTACAAATTTTGCTTCAGTCATCTCAGTTCGCATTAAATTTATTTTTATATTTTATTTTTCCTTGCGTGTACTTTGCATGGATGAAAAGGTTTATTATTACTATTATTATTATTACGTGCGATGATTCCTCATTTCACGAAGGTCAAGCTTGTCGCCCCTCCTTGTGTTAATCCTTTACAGCGTCTCTGTTGAAATGAAATGAAATGAAAAGGAAATGAAAAAATGAAAATGAAAATGAAAAGGTTTATTATTATTATTATTAATATTATTATTATTATGCAGGCATTTGCACAATTTTTTGAAAAGAATAGAAAGCATCATTTTTCTGTACCTTAATTTCGGATTCTTTTTTTTCCTATGAGGGTGGGCACTTTTGCGGGCGTTCTGCCTTGGCCCATCTTTCCAGCATATATTCGATGATTCTTCATTTCACGAAGATCAAACTTATCGCCCCTTCTCTCGAGTTGGACTGATGAAGTAGTGAGTTGACATCTTTTACTCTCCACCTCACATAGGTACACCTGGCTCATCGGGGATTGTATGCAGCAAGCGTCTAATCTTCTTTTTCACTCCATGGATTTTAGTTCCTACCTTTTTCCGTGCCGAACAGTTGAAATTTCTCAGTGTTATACTTCATATAAAAACCAAGCGACTTCTTAAACTTACTACATTATTACCCCCTCTCCCATCCTTCATGCATTAAAATAGTTCTACTTACTTTATTGGTAACCATCGATTAGCATCCTCCGAATTGTTCATTCTGACGAAGGTCAAGCTTTTCACTCCGCCATAGACCTACAGTTTAACGTGGAATCCAAACACCAGCAACACAGCGTCTTAAACACTAGGTCACCCAGGGTACCCATTTATCTACCAACCAATTGTGTGGAAGGATGATCGTTTACCACCCGCCGGCGGCCGTCACCGGGTCTTGAACCCGGATGAACTCTGAAACTATTCTTTTTATTATACTTCATTTTGTACGAAAATGACTAAATCCTGTTTTATCTACAAACACATTCTGCTTGTATAGACCTTCTAGATTTCTTATTTTTCTAATGATCTTTTTGTCATCGGATGTTACTGTGCTGTCTCTGGTAATGATCTATGTCAGGATTATGAAGAGTAGCGACGCTAATTCTGTTTCTTGTGGTACTGAGCTGAGGGGCTCTGATGAAGATATTACTATAACGACTTGCCGCTGCTCAATTTGTCCATCTCCCTATCCGAAATGGGGAAAGTTGAGGATCAATCTGAGAATAGTATGACCGGAAATAATAATGCAAAATATTGTCGTGATAGAGAATGCAATGTTGCAAATCATGATCAATTTTGCAAAGGGGTGAGGGATATTCCATGAAGGGGTGGGTTCCAAAATGGGAAACCCTTGAATAGTATGGGCGTAAATAATACTGCAAATATTTGAAACCATCATGGTAGAGATTGCAAGTGGCAATTCACTCATACACCTTGAGATGTGAACGTTAAATGTACGGAGAAAAGAAAAAGACACCATTATTCAGCCAATCAGGATGTCCAAAGCGTGGGTCTGTTATATCGGTGTTACGATTGATACACAAGTTTAACATAGTCCCGCCCAGTTACATTGACAACCAATCAGCAAACTTACGAACCGCCTATTAATCTTTTGGGGATCATGAATATAAAAGGAAATATTTTCAGCTGGGTGTGACAGTAGTTATTTTCACCAGTGAATAAACATTATCTCCGTTATGAATCAAGAACTTTACACTTTACCGGATTTATATCAAGATGGAGACACTGAAGCGGTGTCTGCAATTAATCTTTATAACGCAGCAGACCGGGACGGATTATTTCTAACGCAGCAGACCGGGACGGATTATTTCTAACGCAAACCCTTGATGATATTTGCAATAACGCTCCTCACGATCCGACGCAAGGGACTACCGTAGAAATGTAAGTAATTATGTGCCTGTAATTTTATTTTTTGTAGCCAATTACTCGCGAAATTGTTATTTGTTTAGTGTGCCTGTAATTAGGAGAAAGAGCACTGCTCTGGGATATTTCACCATATACTGTATAATATATATATTTGGAGGGTTGTAGTAATTCATCTCAACACATTTAAAATGCTTCATTTAAATAGGTATCCGCAATTATAGATTAGTTTGCAATTAATATTATGCTAAAGTCCTGTTTTGATTCGTTGAATTTTTTTATAGCAATCCTTTGCAAGTTTTAAATAATTTTATAATTTCCATAAAAAATGAAATGTTATTCGGCATTTTCTCTTAAAGGAACTTCTCTGAGCGGTTCGAAGATATCTTCACATTGTAATACTCTTACTATATGTATACTCTGCATATGTTTTAAAGAATTGGGCTTATATTAAAAAAGATTCAGTATGAACTAATTAATTATTCTTTCTCCTTTAAGGTCTGATGAGGATTTGACTCGTGTTATACAATCCTTTCGTTTTGAAGAAACGCATGTCGTGGACCTAACTAAATATGGACGTAGAATTTTACCGAGTAGTCAACCCAGCGATTATTACATAATTAACGAAATAATGTAGGTTTTTTTCTTAAGTTTCGATCTTTTTTTCCGGGTAAGAAGACAACGTACTTTCATCAGTTTATTAAATGAAAATGATCATGTTTTTAGTACAATAACCATCTTAAATAAGCTACTGAATACACAAATTAATATTATTGGATGCAATTATATGTATATACGAACAAAACATCATACTATACAACGAATGCGTACAATTGGAAAACGGCTTTTTATCTGTATGCGTACCATTTCGTCGTTTCATTGAATGTGACACGTGTCGAATATTTTAAAAAAAATTATAAATTCCTTACCACGTGAAATATGCATGAGAAATGAAAGGCAGTACATCCCGCAAGTATTATTAAAATATCCTTGTAATTGGTAGGGATTTCAGACAATTTCGGGGATATGCATCTGCTCGAGAAATTTTACAGTAACAGGGTCACTCTAAAGTTGACTACGGAGTAAATCAAAATAGTACATGCGGTCCCTATTTTTAAAATAGATTGCAAACCAATGAATCCCTTCACTACCAATAACATCTGTGTTCACAATAAGACTACCACAATCCTCGTACTTGGCAATTTCAATGTTTCATTCTTCGCAGACACACCGATAAATTTGGAACGTGCGATTCGGTCACTATTTATTACTCTCTGAAGAGTATTCGCGTCCATTTTAAAATTCAGTCAAAACCCCCCTAAATCTGTCTACTTCTATTAGGGCTTGTGACTCGAGGTATAGTAGTACACTAAGAGGCGCGTCTATCAGCTTGGCGAATTCCAATCTCACCGAGATGTTTCCACTCTGTTGTGGACTTAAGTGTGTATTTACACTAGCAGATAAGTCAGGTGTGATGTCAAATGGATAAAGGTTAAATTGATCGATGAATTCTTTCAGCGTTTCCCCAATCCCAAGCTCATCACAATTATCTGCAATATGGGACAGATTACTATACGCTCTCGCGCAAAGCGGGAACACCGCGTCTGATGAATAATTCGTATCCAATGTTTCCCCCAACGCAACGCCATTAAAGTATAGTTATATTTTTAACGCCGAAATTCTCGAATTTAAAGGCACTCTTTATATTTTCCATTTACCGAATTGTGTGACTGCATTCCAATTAATATCCTTTCAGGTAGATTTCCCAGGGCGATGTTTTCTATCTGGTTCGATGCCAACCCTGCTGGCACCGTGTATAGTTTGATATGTACTCTGTTAATTGGGTAATTTACTGAGGCATGTAGTAAATTTTTCTCAATTTCTTTTTGTTTAGGCGAACTCAATTTCACTCGCCCTACGCGGAGGTATGTCTCCATAATGTGAATCACAACGGATTTTGCTCCCTCTTCTCGATCAACATCCAGATTTAAACAGACTTCAGTATTCGTGCGGTGAGCTTTAATTTCATATCCACCCCATTCACAAGCAACTTCTGGAATGTGAAGTCTATGCAGGCGTCCAAAACACTCGTATATCTCCTTTTTAGAATTTTTAAATTTGTCCTTTATACTACTTTCGTCTTTAGCTTGATAATAGCCCTCGGCACTTAAAAAGGCATCCTTCGCTTCTTTGGAAAAGTTCAGCACATTTTCCAGATAGGCTTGTAGGAGGTAGTATACCGTTCCTTCCGATATGTTGACCTGATTTAAATATACGTCAGACTGGTTGAATATGGAGTGCAAAAAGTTTGTTTCAGGGTATACAGCATATTTGTCATCGCAGTCCGTTCCATCAGAATAGGCTATACTTAGTTTAGCGTACATGTGCACACAGTATATATCAAAAAAGTACGGGCCTGAGCTGGGTATCACGAATTTTATTGGAGCACTCGGGGAACTAATTGTGTTTAAAGGGTTAATTGTAGTAAAGTCACTGTGCTCAATAGAAACTTGAGTTGGGGGCATGTCAAAGAGGGACATCTATTTACAACATTGTGAACTAACGGATGGATGAAGCGTGCCACGACGAGGTAGAAATAGTGCCTCCTCTCTCGACAAGTAGTAAACAAACTATGATTCATCAGATCAGTGTCCTTAGCTTATATCATTTAAGAAATGCTCAACCATAGTTTTCAGTCGCTTAGAACACTTCTTTTTTGATATCCTTTTAAGTTTAATGCCACGTGGTTGTATTCCTTTCTTCCGGACAGCCCTTTTCTTCTTCCGATCACCACGCATTTTTCTCTTTGCATTTTCTACGATTTCGTCCCGTTTACACTTTAAGTGTTTTTTTAGAGCTTCTTTGGGTTTAGCCCCAGGCAATATGTCTTCTGCCTTTTAAGACCTGATTGCAGCGCTTTCCTCCTGAGGTATCTGGCCCTCCTCTTCAGAAAGGGGAAAACCGTAGGTTGTATGGTTGAAAAAAATGGATCCAAGTCCACTACCACGTTGGTATCTTACACCTCGATAGAATGTGAAAGGCTTTCTGTCAATTATAACTCAGTGCGTCGAAAGTGTAGCTTCACTGTTAAGCTCCCATCACCGAATGGGAAATTTTTTCCCTCAATCGTTCTTATATATATTCAAATATTGGTTATTAGATTAGTCGCGACATTCACATAAAGGGGCCTGTCATATGTAATACTCAAGCTCTTCCCTCTATGGTTGGGAATGTGAACAATGCGTAGCAGGCGTGCTACGGTATCTCCGACAAACTGGTGCTCCACTATATTGCTGTAAATATAGCACATGTCTGGGGGTGTATAGCCTGCAACCAATTTCTCCAATTTCATCTGATACATTAGGCTCGACAAGTCATGTTGTACCTCGTGAAAGGTATCTCTTTGGAAGGCTGATCGATATCGCTCCTAGGTTATAATTTTGAACAATCCTGTCTTTAATATTTCTGTTAGCTTTTGATTTTAGGATTAGAGTGTGTGCAGGGTTTTCTTTGTTTACGAGTTCGTGTACTAAATTAGCCATAATATTTGAGTTTTTTAAACTTAAGTTTAAGTTTCTCACAACATCCTCAGCCGCACCATAACGTCTCGGACCTAGTGTTACTACTGTACTGTAATACCCTGCATCCCCAGTCCGGGCGATACGTATAGTTTCATCCCGAGTTACCCCGCCTTTTTCACACTCATCGATGTCTCTAAGAATCGTAAAAACAGGATCTTTATAATCAATATTTAAAAAGAAGGTGTCCAGCTGAATTGCGCATATCCCCACCTCATTCGAATCACTACCCAATTCAATGGGTCCATGGAGTTCTGTTACAAAGTTGGCCAGGGTGTTGTTAGGATGTGCAGACAGGGACGAGAAGGACGGTAGTGTGACATAGAAATGGTTAGGCGCCATGTTCCATACAATTTAAGCTTCCTTATTGCATCAACTTTTATATAGATGTTGAAGCTTTCTGGGTACCTTAGCCATTTCACCAGGTACATATTTCTCTTTCCTAAACCTTTGCTTCCGAATTTTTTTCAATTTTAAACATATTTTTCCTAAATTAAATGTCACTTTCTGCAACTCCTCGCGGTAAATGCCTGCGATTTCTTCCCCATTCAAATCTTCAACGTAATACATCATTAGCTCGCCTTTAGGTCTCATGATGAGGGCCTATCCCACTTTCTCAACAGATCATGGACGATGTCTACGATATTCGATCCCTGTACCTTTGCTCCTTCCACAATGATCTCACCTGTATCGGTCCATTTTATGTTGGGATCCTCATTCAATAGATTATAAAGCCTTAAACCTTTATTCCTCAATGTATGTGAGACGGTGCTTTTTAATACATGCTCGATATGTTGTGTGGCCTACCATTTAATCTTTAGTTGGTCAGCCATATCGTCGGATACAGGTCTTATGTCACCATGCCCATCGTTGTCCGTGATGTGCCTAATAACCACGGGAATCTCTTCGGATTCTTATAATTTTCGTAATCGTGAAGAAATTTCTGCAGAGCTTCTTGGTTTAAGATTTTTTTTCATCAGGTGATTTTTCACTGTTTAATAGGGCTAACAATTCGCTTTCCATTCTTTTAAGCCTGCTTTTACGGGGTTCTAGAACCGTGTCTGGATTCTTTGAACTTTGCAGTGAAGTATACACCTCGTGCGGAATCACTACCACTTTCTTCATTATATTAATGTAGTCAATAAAGGACCCCAAACTGAAAATAAGATGAGGAATGACCCTCTTCTTTGTACAATAATTCGTTTTTTCTTCCCCACAGTTTGACTTTTACGAGCGAGTGTACGTATTATGTTCTTGTAAAGGCGTAGGCGAGCCTTCTGAGGGGGTTTCATTGATACATTGCAATTTATAACGTTAAGACAGATTTCACAGATGCATTTTAAAAAATTGAAGTAGATATTTTTAGCAAACATCTGTTGCATTGCCCGAGGCATTCGATGATATATATTTATTAACTTATGGTATTTCTTTAGCCTCTTTGTCATTCTGGAATATACACCGTTTCAGGCTCGTTTGGAAATATATTCGTTCTTAGAAGCACCCTAAACGTGTTTCGCGGATGAAGGTCACAAAGCAAATATCCATAACGCTGGCTTGTAGCTTCTTTATAAATTCCAAAAACTCCTTACGCTGATTCGGGAACATTTGATTGGCTAATATCCCAATTTGTGTTTACATATCTACGTTGCGCGAATAAGAATAGATATTATGTATTTAACGACACATCGCGCATGTATCTATTTATGAAAAATAGATTCTGATCGATGAAGAACAAGCTTATGTAAAGATGGTGGGAAAATACTGTAAATGTCTCGGCAAACGTTTTATCCATCTCCAACAAGAGATCATCAATTACAATGACTGTATCTTCATTTCCCTTTAAGGAATTAATGTAATATACACCTTTGTGTAACAAAATATCACCTTGGTACTCGTTGAACACTGTTTGAAACGTTGAAGGGCAACATATAAATTTATGCACAAACTTTGAGAACATCTCTACCTTTTCTTTAATGATTTTAAGCATAAACATAGTTTTACCACATCCTGTAGGGCTAGATATAATACATGTGGATGTGCTCGTCGACCTGAATTTTTCTGTAGAATCCATTTCTAACACGTCACACTCCAAAGTGAGTAATTTACGAAAGATAATATATATTAAAGTAATATATATTAAAGTTCTTTATATTCTACAGTCTTGTTTTTCTCTTCTCCTACAGAACCGTGAATGACCATGAGGTACAACACCCCATCATCGATATTACAGATGACCCTGACGAAAGTGTAGTTGTGATCACAGACTCCATCCCCACTTCCGAGTCTACACCAGCGATACCTGTAGCACGCGACAATTCAAAGCGGAGGCATGATGAAGAGCCCCCCACATCAGGTATAAAGCGTGCCAGGATTGCGCCGGTTGTTAGACCCCCAATAATAGAGCCCCAACCCTCTACGTCTTACGGCACAACCCACACAATAGTACCTTCCTCAAATATACCCTCTTATTCCTGTTCAATTCCGGGTACATCCTCCACAGCAGCAGCAGCAGCAGCTTCTCGTTCTGTAAGAGGATGGCATAACCCCAGCCTCGACTAGAAATCGGTATATAGTCAGGGTTGATCCTAGATCCATGAATAGCAATGGTGTTGAACACGGACTGCGACGAATAGTGGAACGTATTGTAGGGTTTCCCTTCAGAACCGCGACGATCGTGAAGTCAGGACGAGGTATCCTTCGGGTTGGGGTCAGATGACGGAGATGAGATGATTTTTGAGTAGTAATGCCATTCAGATGCTTGGCAGCTGTAGGTATAGAGTATATATATTAGGCCGTATAATGCAGGCCTCTCAAAGTAGTATAGCCCTCAATATGGACAACTTCACGGTAAAAAGTGACCGTGTATTCCGTGTTACGCTTAACTTCAATTCTCAGGCTATTTACAAGCGGCATATAAACGTCGATCGTGGTTGCGGTTTTATAGCAGTAGTCTTAACTCGTATGTTTACTGTACTAAATTCACGGCCTAAAAAAATTTGGTTGCCTACAGTTGTGAGTTGTCAAACTTGAGTTTGACTGTAATATGGTTCCTGAATAGCTGCGAAAAGTAGAACAGCAAATGAATGTTTGTATAGTTCTATTTGGAATGGATGATCGTCGTAGAACTGTGTATGTTATTAAAAGCGTGTGAGAGATCATACAAGACCCTCTACTTATTTTAGGACGACCAGGAACAACGTATCTCCCCCATCCGTAATATAAGGGGCTTTTACGCGAGTTATTATAAAAGTCGAAAATATGGACGACAACATGATTTGTGTAAAGGGTGTCTCGAGTTTGCGGATGATATAGTGAAACACTATAAAGATTGCCACATGGTATGTGCGCTGTGTTAAAGCTGAGAAGAGTTTTGAAGCTGAAAAGAGGGACTGTGATGTATGCAGACGCACATTTTTCAATAATAACTGTTTTGAGCTCTATAAGTCAATTGGCACGTGCAGGAAAATGAGAATCTGTGAATGTGGTGTTTCATATGATGGATAATTGGGGGAATTTCAAGCATAAATGCGATGAAATTCACTGTTCTACATGCCATAAGAAATATAAGACAGTTGGAGTAAAGCATGTGTGTTATATAAAAGTCGCTAAACTAAAAATACCCCTTGTTTAACTGTGTACTACGATATAGAAACATACACGAACGCTGAAACCAAAGAGGTTTTTCCACATTTACTCTTAAGCTAGACTATCTGTGATGAGTGTATGGAGATCGAGTGTGATGAGTGTCACAAATGTGGTAAACGGACAAATGTTTTTAAAACGATTGCCCACGATAGCCGTGTGAAACTCTTTGTGTCGTATATTGTCAATTTAGCGGAGAAGTTAAAAAAAATAACTGCATATTCTTGCCCATAACGGGGCAAAATTTGACACACAGTTCCTTTATAAGGAGCTGCTTGAGCTAGAGTTATCTGAGATATTTACAGGTGATCCCTTGAAACGAGGAAACAAACTTATAGAGATGCAAATAAGAGGTAATGTTCAGTTTAAAGACACTTTATTATTAACACCTTGTAAATTAGCAAAGCTACCCAAGGTCATGGGCGTAGCTGCTGAAGTTTCGAAAGGATATTTCCCTTACACATTCCTCACTTGTGAAACTTTAAATTGCGTAGGACTACCTCCACCCAAACATTACTTTAACTAAGAATGTATGAGTACAGATGAATGTGAAGATTTTGACCGCTACTACAACAGTTGGAATGAATCTAATCCTTATAATATAGCTGATGAATGTGAGCGCTATTGCGTGAATGATGTGCGCGTGCTTAGAGTATGTTTCCAGGCCTTCAGAAGGATGTACATAGACCGTTTCAAATGCGATCCGTTGCAAGTCTCAACCACGATCGTCGCCTCATTATGTTTTACGGTGTTCAAGAATAACTTCATGCCTAAAGACAACTTAGCCGTCATTCACAGAAACAATCCCCGCAGTTATTGGCGACCAGTCATCCCAACTAACTGTAGGTACCCACAATTTTCGGGCGCCACAATTTTCGGGCGCAGAAGCTTGGGGGCGTGAAGGAACTTAGGGGTACGAAGGTGTACCGTAACACCTATAGGAAACGTTACCAGATGCCTGGTACTTATGATACTGTACCCTTTGAATACCATAATCTTTTATTTTTATATGTCTATTGTTAACGATATGTTATTTTAAATTTTTTTGGGTCTATTTTATGTATATGATATATATATATATATATATACACACCTTGAATATTTCGCTTATTAAATAAATCGTAATTCAATTAGCGTTTCACTTTCTCCTTTGTGTGTGTGTTTGTGTGCATATGTACAGGAGAACATTTTAAGCTCCGCCCAGCGTATGTACAGGAGAAATTTCTAAGCTCCGCCCCCTTGTATGATCGGTCACGTGACTACTGCTACTACCTGGGCATATCTCTTTCCTGCGTGCTCAGTTGACCGCTACAAGCCCTGTATCTCAGACGTGCATCTCCCCACGTAGACGAAAAATAGTAATGGCTACCCTTAATATTGCGTGTTCAACGTTTATGAAGTGGTATTCGGTAAAGTGTGAAGATAGGGTTACGGAATGGCTCCCTATTCCACCCTCCTTTGATACTTTTAAGGCTACATTGAATCGTCCGAAGGGACAAGAGGTACAAATACTCTACGGCTATTCTGGCGAGAGTATTGCAGGATTTCGTGGTACAAGCGATGTAATGAACTATGTTGTAGGACTAAACTTTATAAAAGCTTACATATACCGTGAAGTGGAAGAAACAACAACACGTGCAGAAGAGAAGCAACAGTTTTGGTTAGTGAGTTTTGTTGATGAGTGGTGCGACAAGCGGTATTATTTCATGTTGCATCATACCGCGTACTCGTACCCAGCGGCTCAGAATGTAAATCTTGTCATCATCGAGAATATGAAGTATTTTTTCACTACATTAATATATATCATGACGAGGTTTGTAGTGAGGTTGTGGCTAAAGGTCTGCGTGAGTTTTTAACAGAATTTAGAGATGAGTATCGCCTGCTAGGCAAAAAGGAAAAATATGTTCATATGTTTCTCTCAAACAGTGGGCCGGAGTGTGAATAAAAGGTGTTTAGTTCGTGAAAATCCCACTGAACGAAAATGTCTGGTGCGTATTCTGGGGAGTGGGAGTGATAAAACATTAAAACCGGTATTGCTTCATGTATCGGAAAATTTCTCAAAACACCTACCCATATAATGGGATAGAAGTATTCACGTTGGAACAACACCGTACACGACTAATAAGCTTATGGTGTGACTCACTCTTCCCGTCGAGCCGATCCGCCCACCTGTGGCTCATAGTCATCTCAAAGCTTCAACCGACTGGACGTGCACTCCTCAAATACGATGGAACTTCTTTTGAGCAACATTCTCAATGCCGTGTACGATGTGTCTGTGGCGAAGTCGTTGCGCGTGTTCAGGCGTAAAACCGGTGCCATTAACTCTGTACTGGAAACGACTTGTAGACAGACAAAGTCTGGTAAACGGAATGTTGTTTATTTAAGTGTTGAGGAGGTGAATAAAATCTTCGTGGTAGTTGAGAAGTGGAGTGAGGATCGTTATAAAACACCTGCAGCTGTAGGTACAAGAAGAGAACAGATTAGTGATACCCCTTCATACGCCATTGTTTGTACGTTGTGTATAAATAACGATGAACCATGCATTGATATACGACTGATGTGGAAGAATGCTTCTGATAATAACGTTCGTTTCCCTACGCGAAACCGTTTCATCCACGAAAGAATGTTTGAAATCATCGGTTTCCGCAAGCTGAAACTTATGTTGAACGCGCGTGTTACGGATATGGTTTATTTTGATACGTTTCTTGAATACGCATACACCGCTCTGCTCCACGGGTTTACCGATTGTAGGAATGAACAAGGCGAGAATGGTCTAGAGCTGGATGCTTATTTAAAAGGTTTAGACTCTTTGAAATATCATGAACTTTGGTACAAAGCACTTGAGCTGTACAGGACTGAGCTCACTTACACCGTTCACCCTTAAGAACTATTTATTTATATAATGAGCAGCTGTCGTTATGACTTAAAGATTATTTCAACTGTCGCTATGAATTGTGAAGAAGAGTTCACAATTGAAAAGCTCGGATCGGTAAGAATAAACCATCGATTGGAAAGGAGTGTTTATAAACTTGTATTTAATAATGATGTGGCTAACGATGACCTCTTTGTGCGTGCTTTTGAATGTATTCTAGCCGTGTTTAAAGATAACTTGCCAACCGAATGTAAAGTGGGCACAAAAATAGTATTGAACGGTATGAAGGCCATTTACATCAAGTATAGGAACCCCCATAACTTGAGGGGTGAAATAATGTTAAATCGTATTTACTGCGTAGTGCAAAGCAATAATGATATGACTGTAGACTCTATTACGTGCGAGTTTAGTGTTTTAGTTAAGCGCAGTTGAACATAAAGTGAATGTATTTTGATATATATTTATTTTTAATATATTTAATTATTTAATATAATTGTGTATATATATATATATTATATATATATATATATATATATATATATATATATATTCTCCTGTACTGTTGTATTGATGGTTATACTCCCTCGTTTTGGATTTCTTATATTATTTTTTATTTTATTTTTTTAGTATATATATATATATATATATATATCCTCGTTCGTATTTCTTATACTATTATTATTTTTATTTTATTTTTTATCATATATATTCCATCGTTTGTATAGGATTGTATATTTATTTTCTATATATTTCATGAAATTGATTCAAATAATTCATCTAAATAAACAAAATGATGCAATGGTGTTTTATTTAATTCTTTTGGTTGTACATATAAACGATATTATTTAATTATATGTATACCGAATGGCTGGTTACGGCTTCTAAACAGACTGACGGATTTCTAAGCCAACTGTCAAGAATATATGCTTTAATAAATAAATAGCGCAATCTGGCAACTGAACCCAAATACTGTACACCTGAACAAGCCATTTATGCCTTCTAAGCCAGGTTAAGCCTTCTAAGGTGACTAGCGGATTATGCCAACTAGCTGTTTTACGTCTTACAAGATATTGGGCGCTCGGATGAACTCTCATTATGCGTCTGGCTGGAGCCACGAGAACACCCCTCTCTCCTACTTAGGTTAAGGCTTAGGTTAGGGTTTCCCTTTGGAGGGGTGAGGACATCCCACCTTCTCCCACATAGACTCTCTTGCTTCTCTTTTCTCTCACTCTCTTAGGTTAAGGTTACCCCTTTGGGGGAGGTCATCCTCCCTTCTCCCCCCAAAGCTCCCTTCCCCCTTCATTGCAGCTTGGGGTATAACTCCTCCCCCTTGTTGCATAACCCCCTTTGCACCAGAACCTCTTGTAACATCCCCCCCTTTGCAACACTGATCAACATTGCAGCATTGCATTGCACGCTCCCATTTTGCACCCATACTACTAACCTCCACCGGATGTGAGCTCTAAGGACACAATCGTAACGCCATCGCGTATCCTACGTCCAAAGGAACCGGATTTAATTATGGTTGTATTGAAGCATATCGTTCTTCGAGATTCCCTGAAATGAAGGAGTTCAGTTAGGAAGGAAACACTTAAAACTTTGGAAATTATTGGTAAACGACTCACATTAGCGATCACCTCGATAGAAATTAAGGAAGTAGTAACACTCTTGTTTGTGTATATATACTTATAGAATGTCTTTGATAAAGTAAATAATGCACTCGAGAATGGGAATCTGTGTACGCGCGCACTCACGTGCATATATGGGCGGCGGTTTGCTGGTCCTCTCGCTCGACCAGACGTTCAGACGTTCGTGTACTCAAACAAGTGTACGCACGTACAAATGTGTAAGACAGCGATCTGCTGATGCTCTTGCCGAAAGTGAAAAAACGAAAAAAACATTTTATATATATATATATATATATATATATATATATATATATATATATATATATATATAATAAACAGGAACACCAGAGAAAAAATAAACATCCTTCAAGGTTTAATCAATACGAACGTTTCGGAATGCACTAATTCCATCTTCAGGGTTAAAACAATAAAAGGCCAATTCACATACAAATTGCAAGTGTAAGTTGCTTAATAACAATTTAAAGTAACAAGTTAAAATTATAAAAAGTAGCTAAGAAAATATAAAAACATTAAAACTAAAAAGTAAATAGATGAAATTAAAATAAAGTTACAATTATAAAAAGTAGCTAGGAACATATAAGAGCATTAAAACTAAACGGTAAATAAATAAAATAAACAAGTACCTTTACTAAAACAAAGCAGATCTACCGATGATTCATCAGAATTGATGTCTGGTTTTAATTTATAAATGAACAAGGATTCCTTAATTTTAAACTTAAGGTCAGAGCTTCCGGTAGTAAGTACGGCGAAACTAGATTGTGTAATTGGGTAGATATTGTTATGGGAATGGTTACGTATGAGAGTATTAGGTGGTTTGCAAAGAGGTAAATTTGTACGGACCGATTTACCGAGATGTTCGTAAATACGAGATTTTAGGTGTCTTTTTGTTTTACCTATATATGACCCCATATAGTGGCCACACTTGTATTGGTAAACTATGGATGGCTTAAGAAGTGTAGGAATAACATCCTTGTATTTAAATAAGTGATACATCGATTTAGACGGGGTGAATAAAATTTTTATACATAGTTGTGGGTAGAATTCCTTGAGCAATTTTAAAATTTTGTTTCTAATGTTAAAACTTGAGGTTTCCATATAAGGCAAAGTGAAATACAGGATATCTTTGGGGACTGTAATTACGTCTCTAGTTGTGGGGTTTATTAGTCTATTTAGGGTTCTGCCTATTGTAGTCTCCACCAATCTAGAAGGGAAATTATCCTTGGTAACAGATATTGAAAGCTCTATTAGTCAGAGTTGAAATTGAATTTCGTTTGAAACCTAAAGGGAAAAAAGAAGAAAAGTTCGTAGAAAGACTAGTGAATGTCGGCTTTCGGTAAACGAAAGTTTCAAAAGAGGAATTAGTTTTTATTATCTTAATGTCCAAAAAGGACAAAGAGCTATTAGATTCAGTTTCTGAAGTAAATTCAATATTAGGGTGCTTAGAATTAACATAATTACGAAACAAAAAGGGGTCGCGCGTCTTAAGGTACCTAAGCACCAAAATTAAAATTCGCCGGAAATCGCCTCCAAAGTTCAGCAATATTCTGGCAATAGTATCTCTGTTATTAATTGAGCTAGAACGTTCATTTTTGGCTAAATTAGAGTTCTAAGTATGCTAATGAAGATGTTGATGAATTTTTGGAATAGATTTTCATATTTTATATTTTATATATATATTTTTTTAAATTTTTTGATTTTCTTATTATGTCGAACTTTGGGTGCGATTTCTGGCACAAAAAGATTCCTTTGATTTTTCATCACTATCACTAGCACGGTGAGACATTGCTGCACACGTTGATAATAGTTAGAAGCCGGGTGAATAGAATAATCCACGCAATATTCAGCAATATGAGCACGAACACAGGACCCCTGCTAACAGCAGCGCGAGTCTTAAGGTCCTGGCGGGATGTTTGTGTCGTGTCCCTCTCGGCGCGTGGAGCGGGTGGCCAATCAGAAAGTAGAGCGGCGTGGCTGCCATGTTCTCATTGGCTCGCGCTCCTCTGCTGTTCCCGCCACCCAGAGACCGAGCGTCCCACCCCCACCCCCAACTCCCACCAGTTGAACGGGATAATGGGGCCTTAAGACGCGCATCACATCTGGGCGGCAGAGCCCAGCTGGCGATAGAGGTGAAAAAAGTAGTTCGCTTCATAAGGTTTTCAACCATACTTGTAGTGTCGTAAGGTCATTATAACCCAAACCACGCGATAGAGGAAGGGTGAAATAGTGATATCCATCAAAAACACGTTTTCGCCTGTAATAGCGATTAGGTACCTTAAGACGCGCGACCCCTCAATTATCTTCTATAAAAAACTGGTTTGAAGTTGGAAGGACATTCGTTCAGCCATTTGACTTCATGATGGCAAAGAAACGCGTTAGCTAAGGTGGGACCAAGGGGCAGACCAATTTGAACACCTTCAGTCTATTTAAAATATTCACCGTTGAATATAAATAAAAGGTCTCCCAGGAAAAATTTCAGTAGTTCTTTTGGTTTACCTCTATTAAAATCCTGCGCCGTATCAGTATTATTAAAAATATTTTTAATACATATATCAATAGTTTCTGCAACAGGTACAGTGGTAAATAAAGATTTTACATCGAAGCTAGCCATTGTGTACCAATTATTATTTAATGAGGTAATTTCTCTAACGAAAGAACAAGAATCCCGTGCTGCATACAAATTATAAGTTATAGGTGACAGTATTGGGGACCAAGAATTTTGAAAGGGTAGAACTACATAAAAGTTCCTAGTGCCGATAAAATTCGCCAAGTGGACAATTAGGTTTGTGTATTTTAGGGAGTCCATACATAATCCCTGGGCTGAATCCAGAAACAAATAATAGTATATATATATATATATATAATATATATATATATAATATTATAATTATATATATATATATATATATATATATATATATATAATAAATATATATAATAACAATTAATATATATATATATATGTACGTATATATATATATATATATATATTAATATATATATATATACACATATATATATATATATATATGTACGTATATATATATATATATATATATATATATACGAGGGTGGGCTGAAAAGTAACGCCTCCACTCAAATAAATTTTAAACGATTTGAAAGATTTTATCGAAACAAAAGCAGATATGTACTTTGGAGTTTATTCTTCAAAATGATACATTTACTTTTCTATAAAACCACCCTCTACCTCGATACAGTTACGCCAACGATAAATGAGTTTTTGAAATCCATCCCGGTAAAATTCGGAGCTTTCACTACAAAACCAAAATTTCACAGCGGCCTTAACTTCGTCAGACTCGTAGCTATTTCCACAGAAATTTTCTTTAAGTTTAAGAAAGAGGTGAAAATCACATGGTGCTAAATCGGGGCTATATGGTAGATGCAGCAAGACGGTGAATTGCAGATTCTCAATTGCTTCTTGCGTTTGAACACTGGTGTGAGGATGTGCGTTGTCGCGGTGAACAATGACAGCTTTTTGTGGGTGCAAACCTTCTTGATCCGTTTTTACAACTTCAGAGTTTCAATATAACTTGCGTAGTTGATTGCTGTCTCTTTTTTCATAAAGTCTTCGAGAACATCATTGATATCCCAAAAAGTCATCATCACTCTTCCAGCCGATTTTTCAACTTTCAATTTTTTGGTTGCGGTGAATTTTTGTGCCGATATTCCATGGATTGTCGTTTGTTTTCAGTCATAATGGTGGACCCACATCTCGTCTCCTGTCATAATGATGTGCAGAAATTCATCTCTTTCATTTTCGAAGCGCTGCAGATTTTCTTGGCAAATGCGTAATCCCTCAGTTTTCGTCTCGGCAGTGAGCATGCGAGGCACCCATCTGTCGCAGACCTTTCGGTAACCGAGAATACTGATAATGTGTTACACTCGCTCTTTGCAGATATCGAGCACTGCAGCAATTTCTTTTTGTTTAATGCGACGATTTCCACGAATCAGTTTGTCAACGTCGTTCCGATGAGACTCGTCGGTTGCCGTTACAGGCCTTCCACTTCGCGGTTTGTCTCGCAAATCATCTTGCCCTGCTTCTTCTTTACACTGCCTCGCCCAACGTAGAACGGTGCTCACATCAACACACTGTTTTCCGTACACAGCTTGCCTTCGCCGATGAATGTCTATGGGAGCAATACTTTCGGCGGTCAAAAATTCAATTACGGCACGTTGCTTCAAGCGAACGTTTTTACTCCTTTCCATTGTAATCGATAATGAACGAACGTGTGGAATGAGTTTAGGCTACATTAGGCCATGACACAAAACCGGTTTTATCTGGTTACCTCTAAATAATCTGGAATGGGGTAGGGATATCAATTTACGACACAAAACCGGTTTTATCTGGCTACATCTACATAATCCAGAATTATTCAAGTGGAGGCATTACTTATCAGTACGTAGGTGCATGTACACACACACACACACACACATATATATATATACATACACATATATATATGTATATACAAATATATATATATGTGTGTGTGTATATATATATTATATATACATATACAGTATATACATATAGGAACAGACGCGTTTTATCGAGTGTCCAGTGTTATCAATTGAATAAGTGGTTTTCGTGACGGCACAATAAGCACGCGGTAGACCTACGTTGTAATTTATTAATTTCCAAACGCTCGTTTTATTTTTGTTTTTTGTTTGGTTTGGTTTTTAACTGATTAAAAGCATGGCACCCCCGTCAAGAACTTGCAGTCGCTATGAACGGAAATTTGCCGCTTACGCGTTTACAATGGCTAATAATAATGAGCAGTTAGTTTGCAGGTGGTCCTCAAGCATGGAAGTCCTGAGGAACGAGTTAGAACGTGAGAGGAAGGCCAGAGTGAGGCTTGAAGAAAACGTGATGCTCCTGACGGCAAAATTAGAATCCCTTGAGACTCAAGTTACGTCCCCTCCTGCCTCAGTTTCTACTAATAATATAAACAGTACTAATAGCCCTCTCTCTTCCCCTAGTTCCCAACCCTTCGTTCGAGTGGGTGATGGAGCCCCATTGAGAAAACCTAAGACTTGTCTACCAGTAATAACAAACAATAGGTTTTCTGTTTTAGGTTTCGAAGATGCTGATGAACCGGAAATACGACTCGTTGGCGATTCCATTGTTGGAGGGCAGCTCGAGGAATTCTGTTGGAGAAACCATCGTTGTAGGCGCCGTTACTGCTACCCTGGTGCAAGAGTGGAGGATATAAATAATAGTGTTGACCATTTTACAGACGGTACCGCCGAGGACACAACGTATGTTATTCATGTCGGTACTAATAACGTTTTAAATGCTAGATCGGAAGAACTGCTGGCTAGGCACAGGGACTTACTAGAGCGATTAAAGGAAAAAACTAATAAGATTGTTTTAACAGGTATACTTCCTCGAATTATCCAACGTAACGATTTCTACAGCAAGGCGACCCATATTAACAATCACCTAAAATCTCTTTGCCAACAGGAAGGAGTGAATTTTGCGAATTTTTGGAACAGTTTCTATGGCAGGAGGGACTTGTTCCTCGGAGATGGACTTCATCTTAATGACGTTGGACCTGCGCGTTTAGGAAGACTATTTTATAATGCTGTCTCTTCTTTTCAGGCTGCCGTAACTCGAAAGGTACCAGCGTAAATTCCACAAATTTCCCCTGCGCTCGTGAAAGTGTCGCAATTACAAACAATCTGAAGGTTCTATCAGTAAATGCTCCAAGCTTACGAAATAAAATACACGAATTTTTTTCTTTGACTGCTTGTAAAGACTATGATTTAATTGCAATAAATGAGTCGTAGCTCAGCACTGAAACACGCGACTTTGTAGGGAAGTATCAAATTACTGTAGAGGTTATAGACTTTTTGTTAAAAACAGAATAGGTAGGCGAGGATGCGGTGTTATGTTGAATATCAAAGATAATATTGCGAACGTTATAGAAGTAAAGCATATAATTCCAGAACCAATAGATTCGACTATAGCAGAACTTAAATTGAACGATTTCAAACTTATTGTTGCGGTTATATATAGGCTCTCTAATCAAACAGCTGATACGGAAGAAGCGTTATATCGTGAACTAAAGTGAATAATAGGTAGTGAGCAGGCTTTAGTTATGTGTGCCTATAATTGCGCCAACGTGAATTACGATACCATGCAGGGAGACGCGGAAGGTAATCGTTTAGTTAATTTTCTCGAGGATAGCTTTCTTATTCAAAAGGTTGGGGAACCATCGAGGTTGGACAGTATTTTACATTTAGTAATAACTACGGATGATAGGCTAATTACTGATCTTCAAGTAATAGAACCGTCAAGCAATAGCGATCAAAATATATGGGAAAATGTAATGGGGAACTCCAACGCCAAACTAATGCCATAATCGTTTGAAACAGTTTTAAGGACTATAAATGAGGAATGTGTACCGTACAAAATTAAGCGTGCGAAATTAAATAACAAGCCCTTATAAAGAGTAGAGATAAGGCATATGGGCTACATACATCTCTAAGAGGTGAAGCGAAAAGTGTAATAAAAAAGTCCAAGAGCGAATTTGAAATCTCCATAGCTCGTGACGGTAAAGAAAACCCCAAGCGATTCTTTCAATACGTCAAAAATGGGAACCCAGTAACAAGAGTCTTGGGGCCGTTGAAAAATGTTAACGGAGATCTAATTTCTGAAAACAAGGAAATGGTTACCTTGTTAAGCGAATTTTTTACGTCAGTTTTTACTATAGAAGAAGTAACGAATATCCCTACGGTCATAGACATAATACCTTTTGATAATGGTAACATTTTAGACAATATTGTGGCTAGTGAAGGGGCGGTAATGCGCTATATTGATAAAATGAAAACGCTTAAATCACCGGTGCCGGATTCCATATACCCCATACAACTAAAAGAATTAAAAGATAGCATTGTTTTGCCGCTAACAAAGATATTTAATGCGTCTATTTCTGAGGGGTGCGTACCAGATAACTTCAAGTTTGCAAACGTAACACCTATCTTTAAGAAAGGCGATAAAGGTGCGGCGGGAAATTATAGGTAAATCAGTTTAACGTCTGTTGTAGGTAAGCTACTGGAATCAATAATTAGGGATCGTATAGTCGAACACTTAGAATTGCATAACTTAGTTAGAAATACGCAGCACGGTTTTAGGCGAAACAAATCTTGCTTAACTAATCTTTTAGAAATTTTTAAAAGCGTGGTTGACGTTTACGATAGTCATCGGGCGGTTGATGTAGTATATTTAGATTTTCATAAAGCGTTTGACACCGTACCGCACAAAAAACTCATTGAAAAAACTAAGGCTCATGGAATCAGAGATGTAGTAATAAATTGGATAGAAGAGTGGTTGCGAGGTAGGAAAAAGAGGGTGGTCGTTGATGGAGTGGAGCTCATCAGGGTTCGGTATTGGGCCCCTTGCTTTTTCTTATATATATTAACGATTTAGATGTCGGCCTAGTCAGTACAGTTTCAAAGTTTGCGGATGACACGAAGCTGGGTGGTAGGGCGATTAATGACGAAGATAGAGCTAAAATCCAGAATGATATGAATTAAATCGTTGATTGGTCAGTCACATGGCAAATGAGAGTTAACGTCGATAAGTGCAAATTTCTACGAATAGGTTCGCGTAACGATAATTTTGCGTATAGTATGTCAGGGAAAAAGTTGATAAGCGTAGAGCAGGAAAAAGATTTAGGAGTTATTGTCACAAGTGATTTAAAAGATGCGAAACAAAGTACAGCAGCGTTCATTAAAGCGAACAAAGTGTTAGGTTTTATAGCTCGGAATTTTGAGTACGATCGCGCGATATTATAGTTCCTCTTTATAAGTCATTAGTTAGACCCCATTTGGAGTACGCGATCCAATTTTGGAATCTGCATATGCGCAAAAATATAGACAAAATCGAAAGAGTTCAAAGACGAGCAACTAAGTTGATTCCGTCGCTTAGGTGAAATTCGTACGAGGATAGGCTTAAGGAGTTAAAATTGACTAACTCGAGACTTGGAGGCTAAGGGGTGATCTAATCCAGGTTTTCAAAATTACGAATGGGTTCGTTGACGTAGATAGAGATAGCGTTTTCGAAATATCTCAATATAAATGGACTAGAAATAATGGGTGTAAGTTGACAAGTAGAAGGTTCGAGACAGCAATTGCGAAAAACGTTTTTACGCATAGAAGAGTAAATAGGTGGAATAGTTTGTCGGTAGAAGTAATTAGAAGTACGTCTATAAACATGTTTAAAATTCGATAACACCCCAAATAAAGAGATTCCTCTGCCGAACGGTGGCCCCCATAGTACTGTGAGGTATTGAAAAACTCATGATCTTCATTTGCCAATCAAACACCTTTAAATGGGAGACCCAAAATGGGTGCACACACATTTCTACATTCCTATACAGTATTTACAGCCACACCTACACTTTTTCTCCTAATATATATATTGAAATGTATATGGTTTTAAATTGTGACTTCTTCCGCAATTGATATGGACCGTGACTTATTTTTGGTTGGCAAGGTACTAGTATTGATGGATACCGTAATGAAATTGACTGGATTCTTTGGATCTGATATATTTGTATGTCGGTTGTAAATAGATATAGAGTGTAACATATTTTTTGATAGTAGTCTATTATGAATTGATCCTCTGAGTCCAGACATTCTATCTTTAGTTTTAAATTGATAATTAATTAGTTTTAAATTAATAATTCTTTAGTTTTGTAAAAATTGGTTGTTGACAATGTTTAGGCAGTTTTTACATAGTGGAGCCGCCTCGATGGGCCGACGTGGCCGATAGTGTGACCACTATAAAAATTTCTTATGTTCCTTGTGGTTCGGAACCCACGTAAAATTGTAGGTCCTCTCCGCCACCACGGAAGACATGCACAATACACAATTACGCACACACTTAGGTAGACCAGCCAGGAGTGGATCCTAGGGTTTTTGGTGGTCTGAAACAATATAACAATATATATATATATATTTATATTGTAGTGAACGGGTTATTATTTCTTTTGTTCATTATTTACTTACGCTTCTTCCGACTTTACTATATCTCTATTGCTCTTTATTTCATTTAACTGTACACTCTCGTTACTCATTTTCGCCGTGCAGTACTGTATAATAGTTTCCGGTAGCCACGCCGAGTTCTGACTCTAAAAGACCGTTACAAAACGAAGGGGGGGGAAGGTATATTAATACTCTTATTAACACTCATTACGTTTTATTAATTTCGAAAGTGGTTTAGTTAATTAGGGGATATGCGAGTATGAAATATTACTAAATATATTTAGGTCGGAGAGGGCGCAAAACAATTTAACTTTAAGATCACATGGCTCTAAATCTTACGCGTATCGCGTCTACCTCAAGACTGAAAAACCGTTATAGGTATAGTCCACTCTCCGGGCCTATTTAGGATTACCAACCCTACCCATTTTAAACAATTCAAATCTAACAACCATGCTTTATCGTAATCATCACAATTTTTAGTAAATTTATATTAAACATTATCTTATTTAATTAAACAAATTAATATTCTTAACTAAGCATTACTACACTCGCATCACCCCCTTGAAAATAAGTTTTTCCATTAGGAAAACTTATTAATATCGTTTAACAATGTCAATAAATTTATTCAACAAACTTATATATTTTGCAATTTTTTTTTTTTTTTTTTTTTTTTCTTTAACACTTATTCAAGTTTAGAAATAGACAAGAAATAATAGAATGACAATTCCCATACATATATTGTATCATATTATAAAACCGAAACTTTATAATTTTCACATTTGCATAAAATAACATTTCACTCTAATAATTAAATTACAACCTGTAACTAATCTATACATGCCAAAAAAAATAACAGAAAATTTTCTTACAGTGGCTACACAAATCAAGTTCACAATCTATTCCCGCGATTTCTCATCAACGATCGCTTTACATTCGAAACAATTATTTGTATAGTTATACAGTTACTATCAGGGCAACATAGAAAAAAAATAAGAAAAAGTTTACATAAAATCTGACCAAGAGCGCACATACTATTTCACGAAAAAACAACAATATGGGCAATAATCGACCCTTTTCACTTATAATTTCATTAGATAATAATCAGTACATTTGTTTGCTGGACGTTGTTTAGATGACTCCGCACGCTGACAACGGATTTCAATTTTCAATCGCAGCTCTCCTGCTCACTTCGCTAGAATGCAAGGGATTGCATCAATCAATATGCAACAGGGCAGCACGCTATAATGGTTCCGCTCTCTCTCCAATGGCGAAAAAAAAAACAAGAGACGTCCAACTCTAAAAGGATCAGGGGGGGAGATATCTGAAAGCGGGACCACGCGCTGGAATTGGACGGAATTTGCAATTCTAGAAGTCGATGAAGAAACTCGCCTTGTCTCATCTCCACTTTTGTCGGTGAACGCTGCTCTTCCTACGTCCAGCTGAAAGACTCTTCCACTGGCAACAATCAAACGATGACTCCGCCGTAGGCCGTTTCCCAACGAACCTACTGTATGTCTGTATGGACAGTACAGTCGTAGGCGCCCGTTCAAGCTCTCGTGGCTTGTCTACCGCGCGCTTTGTTGACACATATTTAGCGAAGCATTCGAGCAACGTGACCAGCTACTGCCCGAAAAATACCAGTAGACCATCTTCGATCGAAATTTTCGTGTACCAAGACCCTGCACGTAAATTTCTCTTCTCTTCCGGAACTGTCCTGCGCCAAGTCCCTGCGCATTCGGTTCCTCTCTTCTCTCTTCTCTTCCGAAACCATCCTGCGCCAAGTCCATGCGCATTCTGGTTTCTCTTCTCTCTCTCTCATTGGTGATCGATCACCTATCCGGTCGACTAAACTCACTTGATGGAACTCGGATTCAACTTGGTTGACCCCAAACTGAGTCTTGCAATTTTGAAAAAAAAAGTTTATTCTAAACGTGTTTCTGTACTGCTTATCATTTCATATTTAATTTATCAAATTCTTTCGACAATTCACTTCGAAACTAACTACACATTTGCTCTGGCCAAAATTCAAAAAAAAATAAAAATTTCGCAAAAATTTAATCAAATCTAGTTACCAATAAGGTCACTTATGGCAGTCACAGCAGAGAAGATAAAAAAAAGTCATAAAACGCTAAACAAAATTGTACAGTATAAATATAAAAGCGCCCATACATAGTAACTGTTTGTATAATTTAAGAATTATTATTGTTCAAACTATCGTCAGAAATCACCTCAATACCTCTAAATACAAAAGACAAAAATGAACCCCAGAAACTTCATGTCATCCATTCTCTGACAATCATGAACCCTCTTGCTTTGAGGAGGAGCACACAGACGCCACAAAAACGTTACTGGCTATCTATGAGGCTCCATTTCCGAGTGTACACTTGAGTCAATGTTTCAAATGCACTAGTTAACTCCGACTGAAGGTTTAAACAATAATAATTTTCTAAACAGTTATTAAAAAGTAAAAAAATTTAAATATTACTACCAAAAATTATTTTAATACAGTAATTCCAACTTGAAACGTCAAATTTCATAAGAATTGAACTTGCAATTCGCAAACCACATCTGAGATACAACTCTCTCCTTCAACAGAAACCTCAGTATGGTTTTCAAATCACAGAAATCTCAGCAATTTATCGTTTCCAAGTGAAAATACAAATTTATAGTTATACTAAATAAGAATAGATCATATGTACTAAAAAATTACACACAATCCACTGTAAACAAAACTAAAACATTTCCTAATTGAGAGCGGTCG